>CM053769.1:570141852-570241683 GCA_028658325.1 Potorous gilbertii | reverse complement strand
TTTGATCAGGAGATAGTATTCAGTACCTGGTTGAAGACCACATACCTCAAGTACTCATTGCACTAATCATTTGACTTTTGAGCAGGTAGATGCAATTATAGGTGTTTTATTGCTTTGCCTAATATAATTAACTTGGACTAAATTTTATTTGACTATCCCATCAGACTGCCAAAGTTTTAAAGAATTGTTAATATTGTAGCATTAAAAGACAGCAGCAGTGAGAGCTAAAATTTTATCTCAGGTTTCTTTTGAAATAATTCAACTTTAATAATTAAAATTTCAGCCTATGCTATAAACTGCATGAAAATGGAGGCATGTTTTTTACATCAAATTGTTCTCCATTATAATAGTTTTCAGATATAGACATTCTAATTAGAATACTTTAAACTTGTGTCTGAATCTCAGAAATACTCTTAAGGAAAGGTAACATAGGAGTATAAAAATTATAGTATAGTAATACCTATAATCAGGTCTCGTTGTCACTTGTTTTACTGTTGAACACCTATTTTAAATTTTCTGTAGAAATTACATTTACCTATATAAATTAGCAGTTTAATGTGTCACATTGATCTGTGTTTTTAAATCATTTTAAATGATTAGGTTTTCCTAAAGACTTTAGTCCTTATATTTAGTTATTAAGCTTTACTGAGGTAAAACATAACTATTTAGTCTTTATTCTTTGAAGAGATTGGCTCCAAGTTTACGTTTCCTAGAGTCTGTTTTTTAAGAAGGATTTATAAAGATTCTGGCTTCATGTTCTTTGTCTTTTTAGTATGTCCCTTATAGAATGTAAGTTTAAAGGAGGTGAAAGTTGTTGTCTGCCACTTCAGAGGGTCTGTAGCTTCAATTTGGGGAGAGGGATGGGGGTCAAAGAGGCTGTAGTTGCAATATGTGGGTTTCTCTGGGGGAGGAAATGGGGGTCTTTGAGATATTTCAAACTGTTGTCAGACACCTGCCCCTCTCTTATCCTGGAGATTTTGCCAGAGTTCCACACAATGGTAGCTCATTACTATAAGAGGCGCAGTGAGAGTTTTTGCTAACCCTACAATTTTGGGGGGGATGGGTAAAGAAAGGGGACTAATAACATCCTACTGTTTGTGTCCTCAGTTTGAGAAACGTAACCCTTGAGCTTCTTTAGCTCATGGTGAACATTTGTCTTAAGAATGCCATCATAAGCATAATGTCTGTGCATCACATCAGCAGGTACTCATCTCCTTATGGAACATTCAGGAACAACTTTCTGGAGATTCCACTGTTGACTGTAATATTTATGTTAACCACAAGCTTTGGATACCAAATATGCAGATTACTGTTAAAAATAATTATTTACAACTCTTCCTTCATTAGCTTTCTGTTAATATTTCCCATAATCCTCTTACAGCTGGTCACGTTATAACCAGTGCCTTTTATGTATTATGATTTATTCTGAAAGATCTTTAGAGTGGGCTAATATGTAGAGCAGAATTAAAGATTACACAATATTAAAACAATGATCTTTTTTTCAAACTAGATGCAGCAGCTGTTCTACGAGAACTATGAGCAGAACAAGAAAGGTTACATCCGAGATCTGCACAACAGCAAGATCCACCGCGCCATCACCTTGCACCCCAACAAGAACCCCCCTTATCAGTACCGGCTGCACAGCTACATGCTGAGTCGCAAGATAGCCGAGCTGCGCCACCGGACCGTACAGCTCCACAGAGAGATTGTTCTGATGAGCAAGTACAGCAACACAGAGATCCACAAAGAAGATCTCCAGTTGGGAATTCCGCCTTCCTTTATGAGGTTTCAGCCACGCCAGCGTGAGGAGATTTTAGAGTGGGAGTTTCTTACTGGAAAATACCTGTACTCAGCTACTGATGGCCAGCCCCCCAGGAGAGGGATGGACTCTTCTCAGAGAGAAGCTTTGGAAGACATTGTTATGCAAGTCATGGAAATGATCAACGCAAATGCTAAGACTAGGGGACGAATTATTGATTTCAAGGAAATACAGTATGGTTATCGTAGAGTCAATCCTATGTATGGAGCTGAATACATTCTTGACCTTCTGCTCCTGTACAAAAAACATAAAGGGAAAAAAATGACTGTTCCTGTGAGAAGGCACGCCTACTTACAGCAGACCTTTAGCAAGATCCAGTTTATGGAGCATGAAGAAATGGATGCCAAAGAATTGGCCAACAAAATTAACCAGGAATCTGGATCCTTATCTTTTCTCTCAAATTCCCTGAAGATGTTTGTTCCTTTTCAGCTTCCTGGATCAAAAAATGAGAACAAAGAACCCAAAGATACAAAGATAAATATCTTGATTCCTCTGTCTGGACGATTTGACATGTTTGTGAGATTTATGGGGAATTTTGAAAAGACATGTCTCATTCCAAATCAAAGCGTCAAGCTCGTTGTCCTGCTTTTCAATTCTGACTCTAACCCTGACAAAGCCAAGCAAGTAGAATTGATGAGAGAGTATCGTGTTAAATATCCTAAAGCTGATATGCAGATTTTGCCAGTTTCTGGAGAATTCTCAAGAGCTCTGGCTCTTGAAGTTGGATCTTCTCAGTTTAATAATGAATCTTTGCTGTTCTTCTGTGACGTTGACCTGGTGTTTACTACAGAATTCCTACAGCGATGTCGAGCAAATACGATTTTGGGCCAACAAATATATTTTCCAATCATCTTCAGCCAGTATGATCCAAAGATTGTTTATAGTGGGACAGTTCCCAGTGACAACCATTTTGCCTTCACTCAAAAAACTGGCTTCTGGAGAAACTATGGGTTTGGCATCACTTGTATTTATAAGGGAGATCTTGTTAGAGTGGGTGGCTTTGATGTTTCTATTCAAGGTTGGGGGCTTGAGGATGTGGACCTCTTCAACAAAGTGGTTCAAGCTGGTTTGAAGACTTTTAGAAGCCAAGAAGTTGGAGTGGTCCATGTTCACCATCCTGTCTTTTGTGATCCTAACCTTGATCCCAAACAGTACAAAATGTGCTTAGGGTCCAAAGCATCAACTTATGGATCTACGCAGCAGTTGGCTGAATTATGGCTAGAAAAAAATGACCCAAATTATGGGAAAAGCAGCAATAATAATGGCTCAGTGAGGACAGCCTAATGTCCAGCTCTGCTGGATAAGACTCTCATTTTTTAATTATCTAATTTATTTTTCAAAATTTTAATATGATAGGTCATTTTTGAAGTCCACACAAGGATATATTTTAGAAGTGATTTTCTTACAAAGAACTCCTTAGAGACTGAGCTTTTTGAACAAAAATGTGATCAATATTTGCCTTTGAACACATCTTGTTGAACATTATGTAGCAATCCTGCATAATTGTGACTTGAAATAGAACTATGATGAACAAAAAATCTTTTTTTTTTTTTTAACCTTTTCATTCCAGACTTCTTTGCTATGGTTCTATAGTAGAGAACATGAACATTAATGCAAAGTATTATTGTAACAAAACACTGTACCTTTGGTAAATGTTCTGTTGTGACTGTTAACATTGCACAGATTCTACCTTTTTTTTTTTGAAAAGATTTTTATTTTTTAAAAAAAGCCATTACATGTTGAAGTTTATAAAATAAGGAAGTATGACAAGTAGTTGTGTCATTATCTTCAAAATTATTTTCAAAGGTTATTTCACCCAAATTATAATTTTGTTGTGATCATGTAACTTTGGGGGAAGGGAAAGGGGGAAAAGCACAATATGTTATGTGGTTATTCATAGCAATTTGTTTGGCATTAAGTCCTAAATGGATTTGAATTGTATTCCAAGGGGAATTTAGTATTTCTCCTTTCCTGGTCCTTTACTTTAAAGCTGAAAGGCAATATGTTAATATTTAGACTGGCAAAAGCAGAATTATTGTTGCAAATCTAAAGTATGTAAGTAAACTTTAAAGAAATTCCCTCCCTAATGAGGACATTGGGGGAAAATATACAGTGTTCTGTATTTCTAACTGCATTCACTTTATCCCATTTGTGTTATGTTGAAGATGATTATTTCATTTTTTGAAAACTGCTTTATTTTTCTGTATCTGATATACCTTTTAATTTATTTAATAACCATGGCATAGATTCCTGTCCTATTTTTGAATGCCTGTTAGTTATTAATATTTGTGTGTATTAGGAATTTTAAAAAAAAATCACTGTTAGTGTATGTCTTCTTTGCAGTAAACTGATCTCCAAAGAGTTCTTTTTGAAAGTTTTTTTCTTCCTCCACCTATAATTTGTAGTCTTTCCATTTTACAAATTAAGTGATTTTGGACATTTTTGGTGCTCCTACATTAAAGGAAAACAAGTCAAATGGATCTGTATATGATTGCATCAGAAAATTTAAATTTGTTTTAAAATTACAGGTTGAATGTGCCTTAATGAAAGGAAATCTTTTTTCATTTAGAGTTCAGACTGATAGAATTGCCATTTTAATACATTATTAGAAACCTACCTACCTATGTGTAAATAGCTGGTTGCTCAAATGGAAAAATAAACCAGTAAATGGTATTTTTTTATTTTACTTTTTAGGACCATTTAGTCTCATTCCTAGTTTAAATGAAGAATGTTATATTTGGAGAGGAGGAGGAGGGATAGTATACTTAAAGACTGACCAATGATAAAATGGTTCTTTGAGCTATAGTTTTTCTGTGAAACTAATTTATAAGTACTTATCCATGCATTTATTCATGGAATAAACTCTCCCTTTGTCTCTTCCCCATACTATCTAGTTAACTGTGTTCTTGAGAGTCTTAGGATAGAGCTATAGGATAAATTACATATTGTTGGCATATATAATCCACTAATAAAATAATATGCACAGTGGGACCTTTGGTGCCAGGACTCAGTAAACTTTTGTGGTGGAATATTAAACTCCCAGAATAGGTATTTATAGCATAATCACTGTCAAATCCCAAGATAATGATATTGTACTTTAAATAGGAATTGCTATAATTCAATAAAATTGACAGTCTTTTTCATGGCAAATTTTAGCCTTTCCAGGGGAAAAAACAGATTAAAAAAGCCCTTAACAAACAAAAAAACCTGCTTATTTTTACTCATTCTGACAAAGTAGTTAAATTCCTCTCTTCCCTTTCTCTTCGTAATAAATTGTGGATCTTCAAGAAAATGAAATTTTTTTGATAGGATAACTATATTATTTCTTCTTAAAATTGATTAAAAATTTGCAGTGTTAAATTTTGCCAATCCAGGTAAGGATTGATTCACGGTCACCTTGATAACTTGTGTTTGAGGTTGCTAAAAATTTAGTCTTTCGTAAGTGAAAATTACAAGACAAAATTATTCTCATATAATCTGAGTTAAAGTTTGCTTCTCTTGCACACATGGTTCTAAAGTTGGAACTCTGTCATCAATTGCAGAACCATTTAATTTGGGGAAGATATATCTGAGTCTTGTTCCCTGTGACCTCTAGAAATTGTTTCCTCCCAAAATGGTATGAAGCTGAAATTGAAACAGGACACCAACTCCTCTGCAGGCTACGCATTGACTTAGGAAACCACATAATAACATTATCTTCTATTGTATTTTCTTTTATTTTGTTAAGTATTTCCCAATTACATTTCTTAATCT
Source organism: Potorous gilbertii (assembly GCA_028658325.1). NCBI lineage: Eukaryota > Metazoa > Chordata > Mammalia > Diprotodontia > Potoroidae > Potorous > Potorous gilbertii. The sequence goes on along the minus strand of CM053769.1, from coordinate 570,236,111 downwards.
GGTTCAGCAACTGGTGGGTGGTGTGTTTGACACTTCTGATCCAAAACATAAATGGTTTCAGGGCATCAAGGTACCACTTAGGGACTCGCTGTTGTTCTTATCAGATGTTATCCTCATCCAATATAAGAATAAGTGCTTTCTAATTTCACTGCCTCTCAAGATAGATTAGAATCCTTACAGAGGCCTCTCAGCAGGACCTGAGGCTTTCTAAAACTCCATAGCAGTAGTTAATCTCAGGCAACGTGGTTTTTCTCTTTTCCAGTCTTACAGTTCACCAACATCTGTGCCACAGGGTAGCATAGGAGGCCCTTGCTTAGCACATCAGCCATAAACCACTTCTCAGGTAGCTGCCACAATGGGCTCCTTGTCAATCTTCAACTCTGCAGATCTAATTGTAGAGGGCTACTAGGAGGACTTGTCAGTTTCAGGTCACAAACTGTTCCCTGTTACTTTCCCCTGTATCCCGACCAGCCCCTGTTATAAGTAATCCTTTTAGAGAATGTTAAGCAATGATTTCTTTGAAGTGGGTTTATGTGACGTTCTGTCTGGAATTGGGCTTGGAATGAATTTCCCAAGTGGTGCAGTGACAATGTCCAATACTTCCTTAGGAATAAGAAGATTATGACATCAAGCTAGTCCTTTCCCCTCTGTTCTTTTCAGTTTCCTTATCTGTTAAATGAGAGAATTAGATTTGATAACTTAATCTTTCCAAGTCTTATGCACCTGTGTTCCTATGGCTATGTGGTAGGATGTGTAGTAGTGCCATTATTGCAGAATAAAAAATGGAATCATATAATTTGTAGTAAGTCAATTCCAGGCAGACATTAGTAATCTATTATTTCCTGTGTTTTCAAGTAGTCGAGTTTTTTCTCTTTTGAACAGAGCCAACATCAGCACTTAAACTCAGATCAAGACTTAGTCACCGTAAATCTTAGGTGCAATGCCATTGAGGATGTCTGGTTATCCTCCCATCTAACTATGAAAGCAGACAGTGGACCTGTGGAAAATGCGTTCATTTACGTTAGTGTTTTAGAGTACAGTAACTGCAAAAACAGTCAATGACCAGGAGAAAAGATAATAAAACATACCTCTCTCCAGACCTGTGCCTTAGGAAACAGCTTTTCGAGTGGCTTGTAAGGAGTCTAGAGATGGGAAACGGAGAGAAGAGGAAAATTGCTAAATGTGCCTTGGGGCAGTATGAAACTTAAAACGAAGAAAAAATTTTAGATTGAAATAATACAAATCTTTTCTTCCCCTGGATTAATCATAGGTCTCATTTATCAACCAAACTGCCAAATTCTTTTCAAATATGTAAGCAGAGTCTATTTTAAGCCTCCTTCCTACCCAGCTTTCTTAACCACATCTCAATCAATCCTTCCAATCTACATGGCCAAGACAGAACAATAATGCACAGAAAAAGGTTATTTCTCTCTGAATAGGAAGTAGGGATATTTATAGTATGATATTTTCATCATAAGTAGGATGTTTCTATATCCCTAATTTGATTGTGGTATTTATCTGACCTCACTTTTCCTTTTTTTTCTCATTTTACCATACACATTCACATATATGATGTGTAGTGCACATCATTTCTCCCCGTAATCTTGAATTCTTGATGAAATGATACAGACATACTGGTCTTTTTCCTCTATGCAGCCAAACCTTTTTCAGTCCCTTGAACATGATGTGCATGTCCAGTAAAGCAAATAAGGATGTTTTTGAGGACCGAACTGATGTTTCCAAACTTATCCCTGAAGTTTGGATCCCATCACTTACGAAACAAGGATTCCATCCACAAGGGAAATTGGAGAAACAAAGCCCTGAATCTTATGGTACTGCCTTTTCATAAGGCTGATTGCCAGTAACTAGGTGTCATGATGTTGAGAAGTGATGCAGATTCAGAACTACTACTAAGATGCCCTTTTACACTTTTTTTTTTTTGGCCAAAATGGAAATGTAATGCATTCTCTTAACCTCATTATAGTCCTGGGGAACTAAACTATATCACTGTTATAAATTGATAACTGGCACCACAGATGGGTAAAGTAGGTTATGTGCTGAAATTCTCGAAGCCACTTTATGTGATGACACAAAGTGGACCGTATTTTCTTTGTTCCAAGAAATTACCTGCTTTGCTTCCCTCAGTTTTTAGTACCCACAAAAAAGCTTCCTTTTTGCTGGAGTTAAAAATGTTGCTTAAACAAAATCTACTTAGTCTGAAATATTTTTATATTGACGTAACCTCACATTGCTATGTAGTAAAGTAGATTAAATTGATTAAATCATTTTGCATGACTAGCAGTAAAAAAGTGCTTCACTGTGTGGCCACTCTGTTAATGGCTTAATTTTTTGAAAAGATTGTTTGATATTTGTTGGGGGTAAGGGGGGGATGGGATTTTTCATTATCTGTATGATAAATGAAAGTACACTTTCAAAGCAAATTAGAGGTTTGCATGTAATTAATGCAATAAAACAGTATAAACATCTGTTATTTGGTATTGAAGATATTGCATTAAATTGAAAGATAATTATTGCAATTGTCAGGTTCATCATTTCCTAACTTAATTCCCATAAATTTGGTTTTTAACATATTAGCTCTTCCTGCTTTAAAATGGTGTATTAATATCAGCCCCTTTTTTGTTCCAAATCTGTGATTTTATTTGTGTAGATACTCCCCACCCCAAAACAGATGGCCAGTTCTTTGTAACTTAAATGTTAAGAGTTGCCTGGAAGCCTGAGAGGATGTGACCTCCCATGGTCACACACCGTCTCAGAAACAGTACCCAGATCTTACTCTAAAGTCTGTCTTCCTTAGTTCAGTATTTCATGATGCCTCTCTCACACCATTTGTTATTCCTAACCAGTTTAAAGTAAATATGAGAGAAAGTTGAATATATTCAGTACTAAAAATTTGTCAAACTGTGGAATCTGAAATGGAATTGATTTTTCTTGGTTTCTTTTGTCTGGTAAGTAGTTGACCATCAAAAAATTTAAATCTAGTGCATTTGTGGATGGTTCTTAGCAAATTAACCTTGGGTGCAGAGACTGGTTGTATATTTTAAACTGAACTGCTACTTCATACATGTTTATTTGGAGAAAAATAATTTTTAGCTAAATCTAGAGTGATTCCAAAATTCATGAGCTGTGAACCATGATTGGGTCTTTTTTGGTTGATATTTATTTCTTGGTAACAAGTGTTCCCTTCTTAAGGCAAAACCAAAAGCTCATTAAAACTCAATGATGCCCTGAAATGCCTGTAACATGTCAGTCTAGAGCTAGGAATTAACCACTTTTGTCAGTTCATATAGGAGTAAACACATTACTGTTTTGAGGGCAACACAGAGCCTTTATCCTGAATCCCAAAATTAATGGTGAGGTGGAGAGAATTTGAAATTTGGTAGTTTTTGTTGTCAGGTTGAATCTTCTACTATTTAACTTAATTGCACATGACAATATATATTTATTCCAAAATATTTCAGTGATACATTTTCTGTTCCACAGAAAACTTAGGTAAATGCCTTCAAGTAAAAAGATGAGAATCCATGCAGAGAGTTTCAGTTAGCTCTACCTCAGATCTTTAAAAAAGCAACTATGCAAATTAACTCACTTAGCCCAACATTTCAGTCAATATATAAAGCAAGAGAAAAGCAAACACTCATAACGGAGTAGATAAAAAAACAAGTTTCAGGCAGATGAAACTATCTAAGAACTAAGCCCATATGCAGCTATGTTCCTACTCTGGAAGCCCTTAGTTGGAAGAGACGTTTGAAGCCAACTTTAGTTAGAAGTCATGGAATTACAGAAATGTTAAATCAACATGAAAGGATTGCCATTTTGGAGGTCAGAAAATGCTAAAAAGCAATCACGAATGAGATGTGGAAGTGGATGGAGGACGAGATACATTATGAAGAGAAGAATTCCATCTTCAATAATGTCAAAAGTGGTTCTGATTCTCAGCATATGTGTGCGTATGTATGAAAGTGAATATAGGCTTTCCTATAGGTATATATATTGTCCTTTTAAGAAGTGACGTGACATTTAGGTTATAATGACCTTTTGTTCAGTTATTTTTCAGTTATGTCTGACTCTGTGATCACATTTAAAGTTTTCTTGGCAAAGATACCACAGTTTTTTGCCATTTCCTTCTCAAGTTCATTTGATAGATGATCTACCTGAGGCAAACAGGGTTAAATGACTTGCCCAGGATCACACAGCTAGTAGGAGTCTTAGGTCAAATTTGATCTCAAAGACCAGTCTTCCTCACTCAGGCCCAGCACTCCGTCCATGGCACTACCTAGATGTATTTTAAGATTGATTGTGCTTTCTAAACAGTTTGAAAGGATCATACTGAATTTTAAAATAGTGATATTTGTCTGCCACTGTTTGTTTAAAACTGAAGGCATTAGGAAATGTGTAAATGCTAATCAGCAATAGAGAAGTTGAATGCCCTCCTTCAGTAATCTTGTGTTGTCAACTGAGTATTCGAATTAGAATCACAACTGAGCTCTGCCCAGCCTGCTCAGTAACAGTAATTTATTATATTGATCTGTTCACTGTTCTCATTTGATCATGATTTTACCTGACAACTAACTCCATTCTGCCACAGGGAAAGAAAATATGACCACTTGTGTTGTGAGATGGATTTACCTGTTTAATTACAGAATAGATATTTCTTCAGCGAGAGGGCTTCTGACCAGCCAATAGGGCATTATTTGGGGAGTTACTACTCACTTGGTTCTCTATCACATTCTTACCTCTCCTTCAGGGATTCAAGAGCATCCCTTTAGATCTATGCACGCTGCCAGACAGTGACAAAGAGGGTGAGGATACAGAAAGAGATATTGATGTGGTTTATGTTCTTATTAGGATCTCTGTTAGGCAGTGGATTCAACAAGAAATCAGATTGTTTCCAAATCAAAGGCAAATGTTTTCTTAATGGTTAAGAAATTGAAACTTGGGCAGTTCTTACTGGATGTGGTCTTAATTTTCTTCCTCTATACTGAAGGAAGAAACCAAGTTGAGAAAATTTCAGTTAAATGGGTATTAACATGACCAATTTTATTATGTTATAATGAAAAGTAATGTTCATTTAATCATGACAACATTTTGAAAACAAAATTTGTTGCTAAATAAAAGCAATCTTAAGGAGAGAGAGAGAAATGTAGATATGATTGGTGCCACAGAAAATGACAAATTTTTGTTGACCGGTTGTTTGGAATCAGAATTCAACAAATTTTGCCATTAGAAAAAATTAAGGTGGATAAACATACAAGAAAATTTCACTTTTGTTAACCAATAGTGAGAGATTTCAATCATGAGTCACAGGCCGTCCTATTTAAAAAATAGATTGCGGGGGGAGGGTCTTTTTCTGTGCAAAAGGTGATGTCATCTGGGCAAAAAAAAGACGAAAAGGATTCTTTCCATAAGACTTATGTAAAAGCTGCTTTTCGCAATGCAACATACTCGGGACCATATTAAATTTACATTTAGTCAGCTGTACTTGATAGCCTCTGTCTTGCAGACAAAGCTTTCTTATGTGTTTAATAATGAGAGAAAATTAGCATTCTGTGGTGCTACCTCTGCAGAGAAATGAGCACAAAATGAGTCGCACTATACATCCTGATTCTCACTTAGAGTCAAGAGCTCTTTATTCAGTACGTTTCCACAGATGCGTGAATCTGCAGTAATGTTAAACTGTTTGTTAGACAGATGAATGTTTCTGTGTCATTAAGTTCTGGTTTTCAAGTGAAAAGCTATAATTTGCAATAAATACCGTAGTAAGCTCATTTCTGTAAGAAATGGGTATATGTAGGGAAGCTCCAGTGCATACTTTCCATCACCACCAACCTTAGAAATCCTACTCATCCTTTAAAACCCAGTCCAAAAGGCACTTTCTTTATTAAACTTTTCCTGATCCCCCTAATTAGTAATAATCTTTCTGATCCTACACAATATTCTGTCTGCATTTTTCTCACCTAATATATAGATATTTGTATATTATGTGTATCATCAAATCTTTGAATATTTGAATATGTTAACACATTGTCCACGTACAAGACTGTAAACTCCATGAGGGTAATCACTATGTTTTTATTAAAGTTCTGTCTTCCTCAAAGTCTCTAGCATAGTATTTTGCATATATACTTCAATATTTTAGTAGATCTGTGATCTCATCAGTGAGAACACTGTCTCATAGCACAGGTCACAATTTTTCCATGTGTTTTTCCTTCCATATGATTCTTATGTATGTTCTCTCATAAATACTCCCCAGAGAAGAAGCTGTCCGGTGACCTGGGAGGTTTTTTTCTAGGTCTTTTTGAATTTGTTGGATTCCAATGCAATACCCAAATTTCTAACCTGTTATCCATCAATTTAGTTATCAGTGGTCCCTCTCCTTTCCTAATCATGTATCTCCTTCATAATACCTTAGATGCTATTTATTGTATGCAAGTAATCATTGGTAATACTTTCCACCATATATCTCTTTTCATTACATTTGGGGTCACCTGTAATTTTTGTTTTTATGACTCTAGTGTTCTGTAATTCAGGCATAACCAGAAAATGGTGCTAAAAAGATAGGATTTTTGTTCTCAGAGGTAGACAGTTCAGTTTTCTGAGCAATCTAGGCCACTCTTCCTGCTGATTAGCTCTAGGACCAATTCATTATCCTTCTACAGTGATTACCCAAAATAAATTTACTAGCAGACTTAACTGAATGGATTTACCATGCAGACATATTATATAGTCTAGGCAGTGCTGATATAATTAGTAGAATTCCCCACCCCCACCCCCCATGACTGGTTTTACTGATCTTTTTTGAGCAGTCAGGAATTTGATTGAAGAGGTCCTATGATACTCTAGGGTCTGATACAGTCATCGCAATATTATTAGCAAACAAACATCTGGAAGATGTCTGTAGAAAGGCCACTTCCTTTGATTCCACAAGACAACTTCCATAACAGGCAAAAAAACACCTTTAATCTACCAACATACATTGCCCTGTTTTATGTCTTATTGACAGAGGGTTATAAAGCGAAGCTGTCTTGATAATTTCATTAAAAAAGGAAGGTTGTGTAGTCTTGCCTTAAGATATACAAATCCTTCATGTTAAGAACATTTAAGATTACATTATGCTCTATAAAATGCCATTTAACCATCAACTGTCAATAGATGCATTAGGATCTTTTATCCTCTGCACTTTGCAATCAGTTGTGTGAGTGCAAACATAGAGTCTGATACAGAAAATCATTTTGCAAAACTTTGCCTCTTTCCTCAAAGACAAAGTATCTTTAATGCATTTGAGATCTTTCTAATAAAGACTTTATAGAGATCAAAATTTTGGCATGTGAGTTGGTAGTTAATGCTGGCTTCTCCGTTCACTTTTTTCAAAGGATGTTCATTATCATTTGTGACTTTTTCTAATTATTTAGTATCAACCCCTTTTTCAAATATCTTGAAAACTGGGTATCTAGTGCTTTTTAAATTGTTGCCTCCTGTATTAGTTTCAAAGCTGTCCTGCTTGTCAGTGTCTCCTTCTGAACCTCCAGCTGTTATCTTCTGTGGTTTTTAAATACAGCAATCACACCCTTTCTTTTCTTCCTCCCTCCCTTTTCTTCCTTTCTCTTTCCTCTTCTCCTTCCCAATCTCACTCTCCCAATTAAAAAAACACAACCTTCTTTGTAACAAACAATCAAAATCAAGCAAAACAAAACAAATCCACACATTGTCCATGTCCAAAAATGCACATCTGATTCAGTCACCGCAGTGTCCCACCTTTCTGAAAGATGGTTGGCAACATGCTTCCTCATCAGTCCTCTGAAATAGTGATAGCCTCATCTTTCAGTTGATGAAACTTGAGGAACAGAGTAATTGAGTGATTTGTAGAAAACAGCACAGCTGGGAACCGAACCAGGGCCCATGACTCTGAATTTATTGCTCTTTAAGATGTGATTCTCCGATTATAGATATAGAACTGAGAGGAACATTAATACAGCCTCATGTTTTCAGAGATCAAGAAATTGAGGCCCAAGGAAGTTGATTGCGATGCCCAAGGTCACACTGGAAGCAAGTGGCAAGGGAGGGACTGAGATTATTTTATTCATCTCTAAAATGAGAAGGTTAAACTCAGTATTTTCTGAAGTCTCTTTAAGCTGTAGTTATATGAGCCTTTGTATATCTTCATGATTTTCCCTGAGTTTGAACCTGTCACAAATGGAAAGCATCTGGTCTTCTATAGATTTCTACATGGCTAATGCAGAATATCATTGTTCAGGCAGTATATCCCCAAAATAGAATAGGATACTAGTAGCTGGCATTTATATAACACCTTAAGATTTGCAAAGCAATTTACAAATATTACTGCACTTGATTCCCATCCCTTGACAACCCTGTCAGAAAAATACAATTAGCCTTATTTTACAGATGAGGAAATTGAGGCCAGTAGAGGTAAAAATGACTTGTCAAGGGTCACCCAGCTAGTATCTGAGGCAGGATTTGAGCTCAGGTCTTCCTTACTTCAGATTCATCCCACTCCACCCATGGTAATTCCTCCTATCTTGATTGTATTGTACATTATACATAAATATGTATTTTATATAGTCCCAAGACTGTGAGGGGTGGAGGAGGGTGGCATTTGCAAAATCACACCATCTTAAACCTGAAAAGACCCTTCAAGATTATCTCTATCAACCCTCTCATTTTTTCAGATGAGACAGAAGGATGAGTTGTCCAAGTGCACATAGCTAATATGTGACAGGAGCTACAACTCCAATCTTTCAACTTCAAGTTTTGAGGGAGAGGAGATTAAAAATAATCATTAAGAATTTAATTGATTGAAAGATGTTTATACTGATTATGCTAATGAAAACAATGACTGTTTTTCACCCTCTTCCTACTCCTTCCACCATCTGTGGACTGTGCTAATGTTCTGAAAATGTTTCAGCTTTTCTAACATTTAATTTCTTGCAAGTGAAATTATTGCTAACACTGGGGAAGGGGACAACTGGATTAAATGTTGCTATTGAGAGCCCAGTTTTTAAGTAAATACAATGATGCAATGTTCAAATGCTTGTACAATAAGATCACAATAACCTCCTTTTTCCACATATTCTCTCCCAACTCTGCCATCCTCCACCACAGTTGCCTGCTTGGGTATAACTTTTGGATTGCATCTTAAGACAATAAAATAAACTCTAAAATAATGCTTATTCCAAAATTTCTCCTTCAGGAATGAGGCCAATATGCTCCCTGATATAAATCTCATACCAAAACAGCCATTCAAAGTATAACTACACTTGAACTCTGTGTATTTTGTTCTACTTGGCTCAGATTTTTTGCCTTATTCTAAATCTGATTGTAAAGTTGGAAGCTGTTAGAAATTTTAAAAAGCTTTTACCCTTTTGCTTATAGCTAGTAAAAAATCCAGAGAAGCAGTCCAATGGATAAATTGAACATAAGTTGTGTGGAATTTTCTTGTGTGACTCAAAAACCATCCATCCAAGAAACAGGAATTTCCTATTAGCTAGCAAGCTCAGTAACTCAAGAATATTAAGTATATGGGACAAGTAGAGGACTCCTATTCATTAGGAGCTCACTACAGTGAAGCCCTATTCAGGGTGGTAAGGAATTCTATATAGGGGTCATAGAATTATAATGTGCCTACATGGCAGAATATAAAAGAGGCAATATGGAGTCACATTCCATAAGAATATGCTCATAAATTAAACTACCATATGGACACATGAAGAATATATACATTGTGTAGATGTCCCTACTACTATGGAACTGGCTGGGACAGTTCCCCAGAAGGATTATTTTTAATACCAAACATTCATTTTTATCTTTTTAATTTTAAATAAATTTTAACACGGTACTGTTAATTTCATCTTGTTAATGACTGGGCTTGATTCCTCCACTTCTTTTCAAATAGTTGAGTACTCCCAGAGTGCCTAACATTGTGCAGAAGTTCATTGACAATTTACCCTCCTACTTGTATCCACAGAAGCAATTTTCTCTGTTCTTATCTCAATGTACATGTCTCCAGAGAATGAGCTGGCATTACTGCAATTCAGCAAGGCTTATAAACCCAGGGCCTTCCATCAGGTTTTGGAATTGGAAAGGAATGTGGTTGGGCAGCAGAAAAGTTGGACAAATATATATATATATATATATATATATATATATATATATATATATATATATATATGTTGGACAAATATATATATATATTTTAAATAATTCTGTAATCATATTGGGGTCAGGACATCTCAAGTAAACAACTTCCTCTACCAAGCAGCTTATTGACAATTTATGATCTTTGAGAGTTGCCTGGGGTGCTGAGAATTTAAGCAAATTGCCGGGGTCACATGGCCCATGTGTTTCAGAAGCTGAATTTGAACCTCCACCTCTCTTGTCACCCCCCTACCAGCACCCAAACATTCCTCATGCTCCCTTCGGTTCTGGAACAGTGAACCATGATCAGATCAACTCTATCATTGTCCCTAGCCACTACTACCCTGTGTGTGTCATTTCCCCCATTAGAACAGAAGTGCCATGAAGGCAGGCACTGTCTCTAGTTTTGTATTTGTATTCCAATCCTCAGCATAAAGCTTGGCACATAGTAAAACCTTAATAAATGATTTTTCATTTATTCATTCAACCTGAAGCCATCTTTCTTTGGACAGACTTTTAAAATACAGAATATGAATGGATTCGTACAGGCAGTGAGAGAAGAATTTTCCTATCTCTGAAAAAGAGACTTTCTTGCTTTCTAAACAATAACTATTTCACCTTCAATGGATTTAGAAATCCTGAGTGTGAATCTGGAGGCTGTCAGTGACAATCACTGGTCTAATAAGCACTTCGGGTGAAATGGATTCCTACAACTTTCTCCACAGGTGCTGTAGCTATAATCAGCAACATTATGTATAAAACTGAAGGCAGAAAGAGGGTTTTTCCTTTCCCCCCTCTTGCTCTGATCAACATTAGCACACAAAAAGACGCACTAGAATACTTTGCAGTAGTTTACTCCTTTTTGCCGGAGTGGGAAAAGACAAATTGATTCATTTACATGCTGATGCGGACTCATATTTGCTCAGCTGTCCTTGTAATTGATTCTGTTAGGATTCTTGTCCTTCCAGCTGTGATTTGGTATGACATATGGCCAATTTCTCTGAAATTAAATCTGTATTAAATGTTATTTTTATGCCCATGATTTCTGGCTTGAAAAAATTTTTTATTAGCTATTTACGCTCTTTGAGGTCAGGGATTGTGTTGTTGATTTTTTTGTCTTTGCATCCCCAAGCACTCTAGTGTAGTATTTGCTATATAGAGACTTAATTTTGTGAAACTGAAGCTCATTTAAAGACCACATTGGGAGTTTCCCAACCTGGGTTCCATGACAGCCCAAGGGTAATCATGTTGATGATGAAGTCTGTAAAACCAGGGGCCAAAAAGTGAGTAGCCAGATTGAAAGGAAAACAACATTTATTAATTCTCTGAAAAAAAAAAAAAGGACCATTTGCGGTTGAAGCTTTAGCTTCTTAGGGTACACATTGGGTATTTACATCTTTTTTTGGACTCACGTAGAGTGCACAACCAATCAGCAGCATACCCTTCATTCACCCCAAAAAAAGAAAATAGGGAAGTATTGCAAGATTTGGGGTCATAGGACTTGCTAAAAGTACCAGGTTTGTTCCTGTGATAAATGCATTTCTCTTAGGTTAATCTTATCAGAATTCTTTGTATTGTCAGAATATCTCTAAAATGATAGAACCCCCCCTTTTTTCTTAATTGTTTTTATTTATTGTATTAAATACTTCAAAATTACATGCAAAATTTTTCATAAGCTTTTTTTAAATTTTGAGTTCCAAGTTCTTTTACTCTCTCCCTCACCTTCCCCCTCCTTGAGGTAAGCAATTTGATGTCTGTTATACACATGAAGTCATGCGAAACATTTTCATATTAGTCATGTTGCAAAAGAAAACACAAGCAACATAGAAAAATAAAAATAAAGTTTTTTAAAAGTATGCTTCGATCTGCACTCAGAATTAGTTAGTTCTCTCTCTGGAGGTAGATAACATTTTTCATCATGGATCCTTTCGAACTGTCTTGGGTCATTGTCTTAATCAAAATAGCTAAATATTTCACCATTGGTCAACCTTACAATTTTACTATAACTGTGTACAGTGCTCTTCTGGTTCTGCTCACCTCACTTGGTATCGGTTCATATAAGTCTTCCAGACTTTTCTGAAACCATCCTACTTGTCATCTTTTATAGCCTAACAGTATTCCATCACAATTCAATATCAGAACTTGTTCATTCATTTCCCAATTGATGGACATCCTACTGATTTCCAGTTCTTTGCCACCATAAAAAGAACTGCCGTAAATATTTTCGAACAAATAGGTCCTTTTCCATCTCTTTAATCACTTTGGGATCCAGACTTAGTAGTGCTATTATTGGGTTAAAGTATAGACATTTGGGCATAATTTCACATGGTTTTCCAGAATGGTTAGACTAGTTCACAACTCCAATAGTGCAGTAGTGTCCCAGATTTTTTCACATTCCCTCGAGCATTTATTGTTTTCCTTTTCTGTTATAAAAGCCAATCTGATAGGTGTGAGTTAGTATCTCAGAGTTGCTTTAATTTTCATTTCTCTAATCAGTAGAGATTTAGAGATAATTTTGTATGATTATTATGGATAGCTTTGACTTAGGAAACTGCTTATTCATATGCTTTGACCATTTATCAACTGGGGAATGGTTTATTTTTATAAATTTGGTTCACTTTCCTATGTGTTTGAAAAATGAGGCCTTTATCAAAGAAACCTGTAAAAAAGTTCTCTCAGTTTTCTGTTTCACACCTTCTTTTAGCTGCTAGTTTTATTTGTGCAAAAGTTTTTTTTTAATTTCATGTAATCAAAATTACCCATTTTACATATTGTAATATGTATCTACCTCTTGTTTGATCACAGACTCTTCCCTTATCCATAGATCTGACAAATACATTTTTCCATGCACCTTAATTTACTTAGATCATCCTTTATGTCTAAATCATTTATCCATTTTGACTGTAGCCTAGTATGTAGTATGAGATGTCAATCTATGCCTAGCTTCTGCCAAACTGCTTTCTACTTTTCCCCACAATTTTTTTTTCAAATATTGAGTTCTAATCCCAAAAGTTAGGATCTTTGGGTTTATCACACAATAGATTACTATGGTCATTCACAACTGCATATTGTATACATAATCTATTCCACTGATCCACCACTCTGTTTCTTAGCCAGTACCAGATTGTTTTCATGATTCCTGCTTTGTAATATAGTTTGAAATCTGGAACTGCTAGGCCATATTTCTTCCCATTTTTTTTCATTGATTCTCTTAAAAATTTCTAGCTCTATAAAATAATTCTTTGGTAGTTTGGTATGGTAGAGACCTCTTTTAAAATAGGATCATTTCTTATTTATCCTATATTTACTTATTTAATATTTTAATTATTTAATGATTGTTTAAATATATTTAATTCCAATAGGAAGGGAATCATTTTTATTTATTTATTTTTTGGATTTTTTTATTTAATTATTTTATTTGTTTTCAGTGTTCTACCATCACTTTCATATATCTTAGATTTTTTTCCCATCCCTCTCTCTTGTTGCCCCCTCCCTCCCCACATACAGGTTCTACACATACATTCCTATTAAATACATTTTCACCTTAGTCATGTTGCATAGAAGAATTAAAATGAATGGGAGAAACCATAAAACGAAACAAAACATAATACAAAAGAAAATAATCTTCAATCTGTGATCCAATCCCATAGTTCTTTCTCTGGATGTGGAAGGTGTTTTGCCTCAATAGTCCAGTAGTGGGAATTTTTTAAGTCCTTGCATTACAATGAAGTTCTAAGTCTACTGGAAAAAAATCCTCACACACTGTGGTTGTTGCTGTGTACAAGGTTCTCCTAGTTCTGCTCCTTTTACTCAACATCAGTTCATATAAGTCCTTCCAGGCCTCTCTGAAGTCTTCCTGTTCATCATTTCTTATAGCACAATAGTATTCCATTACATTCATACACCACAACTTGTTCAGTCATTCCCCAATTGATGGGCATCCCCTTGATTTCCAGTTTTTGGCCACCACAAGGAGAGCTGCTTTAAATATTTTTGTACATGCGGGACCCTTTCACATTTCTATGATCTCTTTGGGATAGAGTCCCAGAAGCTATATAGCTGGGTCAATGCACATTTTTGTAGCCCTTTGGGCACAATTCTAAATTGCTCTCCAGAATGGTTGGATCAGCTCACAGCTCCACCAACAATGAATTAGTGTTCCAACTCTCCCACATCTCCAACATTTATCATCTTCCTGTTTTGTCATGTTAGCCAGTCTGATAGGTGTGATGTGGTACCCCACAGTTGTTTTGATTTGCATCTTTCTAATAGGAAGGGAATTAAAGAACAAACCCCATAACACTGTTTTCTTACTTTCAGATGTTTCTTTATCTGGGGAGAACTTCCTCCATGGTACCTAAGATGATTCCAACAAAGATACCTTAAAAACAAGAATAAATTAATACAGAGATGGCTAAAAGGAGTCTAATGACATCAAAGGGCAGCTAAGTAGTACAGTGGTTAGAGCACCTGGACCTGTATTCAGAAAGACCTGAGTTCAAATGTGGCCTCAGAAACTTACTAGCTATCTGACTCTGGGTAAATCATTTAACCCTGTATACCTCAGTTTCCTCATCTGTAAAATGAGCTGCAGTAGAAAGTGGCAAATCATTCTACTTTCTTTGCCAAGAAAAGTCCAAATTTCACGAAGTGTCAGATACGACTGAAAAATGACTGGAAAAGACACCAAACTACAGTATGGAAATTTGCCACATATACCTCCCTTTTGCCGTATTTTTCAGTCTGAAAGAGACAAGATGAGGAAGGAAGGAGAAGCTGAGTGAGCATCTATCTGGTATTCAGCGTCCCTCAGCTTCAAGACAAAAATGCTTTCGAGTGAGAAACAATGGATTCTTGGTGTGTTGACAGAACACCAATGTGAGTTTGCCAGTATATTCGAGAGATTGAAAAAGTGATTGAAGGGTGGTGTTTACATTTTAGGATTTCCTTTCCTTTCAAACACTTTTTTCAACATGGAGAAAAAGGACCCTAAGACTGCATCCCCAGCTCATTACCCCAGTGTTTCTCTGCAGGGGATGGAGCCCCTACTTCTCTTGTCCTCTGGCCAAATTGGCTAAGAGACAGTTATTGCAGTTCTGTACTGGTCAGACTTAGTTCAGTGGCACAGAGAATGAAAATCAAGATAAAGGCAGAGGGGGGAAAGAGAGATAATTTTGCAATGGGCAGAGAGGACTGAGTGCAGACTTGCTCTCTCTTCCCCAAACCCTAGCCTGCTACAACAGCATGTTGTACCAGAAACAGACTGCCAGATGATTCCTGTAGTTCCTTTCATTGAACTTCTTGCCTTGGCATGAATAAATCACAGTCCACTTTTGGTGGAGTGTGGGAATGCTCTCCAATGGAAGAACTAGTTATATAGTCACAGATGTTAGCAAAATCATTTAAGTGGGAACTTCTGTGTTCTTATCTCTGTTACCAGCTGTGAAATTGATAAGTGTTGTGAAAGCTTAAGAGAGATCCTCTGCCAAGCGTATGAGGAAGACTGTGTTCTTTCTCCCTCAGGATTGGCAGTGGGGGACCACCAATATTCGAATAGATATAGAAATCACTATGGGGAGTCAAGAGAGAACAGAGGCAGGTGAAGTTACGGGAAGCAAGCCTAGAGTGACCTTGTGTGTTCGTCCTTTGTTGCCGAAGAAGACCATGCCATCAGAGAAATGATGACACAACGTGCACTTGACTTTGTTTTGAATGAGGGAGAGCTGTGCAGGTCACCAGCCTCACTTCCCCTCCAGAGCATTTTGAATCCAGTGGCCAGATATTCATCAGGATGGCTGGAGATGACCCAAAATGAGGCAATTGGGGTTAAGTGACTTGCCCAAGGTCACACAGCTAGTGAATGTCAAGTGTCTGAGGTGAGATTTGAACTCAGGTCCTCCTGACTCCTTCACTGGTGCTCTATCCACTGCACCACCTAGCTGCCCCAAAGAGCAACCTTGAAAATTGGTATGGGAGACCTATCATGAGCTAAAAATATGGCTAGCCCCTGCCCTCAGCTCTCAATGTCTTCTCAGTCCCCTGGCAGGCATTTCATGACTTTAGAGGCCACCCAATCCTACCACCTCATTTTACAGATGAGGAAACTGAGACTCAGAGGGGTAAGAAAGGGAGTAAGGATTTATTAAGCTCTTACTGTGTGCCTCATACTGTGCTAAGCACTTTATAAATACTATCTACGTAACTGTCAAATCAGTATTCCCAAAGCCCAGTCTGGCCGTGCAGCTGCCCTCCTGAAATGTCTTCAGTGCTTCTCTATTACCTCCAAGATCAATTTTTTAAAATGTTTGCTATTTAAAGGCCTTCATGATCTGTTTTCTGTCTATTTTTTCAGGCTGATTAGGCTTACTGCCACTTAGAAATTCAACTTTCCAGCCAAACTGGCCTATTTGTTGTTCCCTGTACACAGCAGTGTGCTTGTCAATGTTGAATAAGAACTTTTCTGGGGAAAAATGTATGAGCAATAGCATCAGCAACAGCAAAGAAATAGCAATAAAAATAAAGAGGCAGCTGGGTGGCACAATAGATCATTAGGACCACAGTCAGGAAAATCCAAGTTCGCTTACTAGCTGGGTGACCTTGGGCAAGTCACTGAACCCCTGCCTCAGTTTCCTTAATTGTAAAATAAGGATATTAATAGCACCTACCTCCCAGGGTCGTTGTGAAGGTCCAATGAGATAATATTTGTAAGGCATTAAGCACAGTGTCTGGCCCATGGTAGGCGCTCTGTAAATGCTAGCTATCTTATGACTGTTATCTCATTTGGGCCCCACAACAATCCCCTTATTTTATAATAGAAGAAACTGTGATAAAGGGATAAGTGAGTTGCTGTTTATTAAGTGTCTGCAGACAGATGCTTAGTGCTCTAACCACTGTACTGCTCGCTGCCTAAGGTTAAATGATTGGCCCAAGGTCACAAAGGGATTTGAACTCAGGTCCTCTGACACAAAGCCTCTTTGCACCATACCACCCTCCCTCTCCTAATGAAAAGGGACCCTGTTGGGTTGGGAAGAATCCAAAGAGGCATTATCAGAGGGCCATTATTTCAAGTCCACTTTCACTAGTAATTCAAGACTGTGAAATAATGTCTATTCAATTATTGGCCCCCATTAAAGCAAGCAGTGGCATGGAAAATTTAAAATAATGGATGATCCAAAATGTTTTATTTTACATAATTCCCCTCCCAGTTACATATGTATGTATTTATGTAAATTATTGGTCTAATTAAGTTTTACATCACTAGATGTTTGCATTTTAGTTTGTTTTTCCTGAGCATAAACTAATTAGGCAAGCATGACATGTGGCTATAAGACAAGGAGAACTGGGATTAAAGGTTCACTATAGACAGCCTGTTGGTGTTCAGTTGTTTCAGTCATATGTAACTCACCATGAGCCCATTTAGAGTTTTCTTGGCAAAGATACTGGTGTGGTTTGCCATTTTCTTCTCTAGCTCATTTTACAGATGAGGAAACTGAGGCAAATGAGCTTAAGTGACTTGCCTAGAGTTACCCAGCTCATAACTGGCTGAGGGTAGATTTGAATTCAGGTCTTCCTGATTCTGGGCCCAGAGCTCTATCCATGGTGGCAACCAGTTGCCCCATAGACAAT
Source organism: Potorous gilbertii (assembly GCA_028658325.1). Classification (NCBI taxonomy): domain Eukaryota; kingdom Metazoa; phylum Chordata; class Mammalia; order Diprotodontia; family Potoroidae; genus Potorous; species Potorous gilbertii. The sequence goes on along the minus strand of CM053769.1, from coordinate 570,218,315 downwards.
CTACCAAATGAATGATGTTGAGAAACCTAGATGTGGAAAGGCATTAAGTTTTGAGGTGTCCCTTAGGCAGTAAACATGAGGTTATAGTTCAGTGCTTGGCGCTCAGATGTCAATATTTTGAAACTATTATTACCAGTGATAGAACCAATAAAAATACAACTGCTCCTCTTACAGGCAGAGACTTTTTTTTTCACATCAAACGCAAGCTCGGAAGCAGCTCTTAGGGACACTTTCCCTCTTGCTTTTTGTGTCTGCCTGCTTCATAGTTTAATAAAGCAGTTCAGTTCCCAGGCCTGCCAGGCTTAAAGGCAGGAGGGAGCTGGCACTTAGGTCGGGATTGTTCCAACACCTATTTACTATTCTGTATAGACAGTGTTCTTTGATGCTGGAATGTGTTCAGAGAATGAAAAGAGGCTGCCTTGAGAAATCCATCGCTTCATCTTGCCTGGCTAAAGGTTTGCCTTGGAGGCCAAACATATGTCTTTCTTTCTCCTACAGATGCTACAGTGTTTTTGGATAAGAAAGAGGAGTTCCCATTCCCAATTGCACAGGAAATGGCTTCTGAGGATGCAGGGAGCTTTCTGGAGGTCAGTGGCTCCCTGTTTACTACAGGGTTTGTTCTTCCAGAAAGATAAGTGATCATCATCTGTTCTCTGGGAGACTTTGGCAGGCAGGCAAGGTCAGGGAGGTTTGTGCCATGTCAGTTCCCAAGGAGAGTTTCACATTTCCCTTTCAGGCATTGTTTGGCTGCAGAGAGTCACTGGAGGCCTAAGTCAGAGGCACTATGCAAATGCCTTTGTCCCCAGAGTCGACCCCTCTTCCCTTCTGCTCTGTCCATAGTAGAGTATTCAGACTTGAAAGGCGGTCCATTCTAAAACTGGGATTAAAACCTGGCCAAAGGCCAGAGACTAGTCACTAGATTCCTCTAGTGGAAGAAAGCATTGCTTTTATGTTGACACATATTACACAAAACACTTATGCCAACTGATCAAAGAAGAAATACCATGAACAAACTGGAAAGGAAGGAAAATTTTTCTGATGATGAAGTGGAAGGTTCTTTCTTTGAGAGGTACTTGACTATTTGAGACAGGAATAGCCTTGAGGTCAATTTTGTAAACAAATGCACAAGGTCGCTGGAGATTTTCCTCCCAATTCTATGCAAAGAGCCTACCCTGTAGCACCCTGTTCCACTTGAATCATGAAAGTTCAGACTCCATCCTTGCACACCCCGGTGATGGATCTTCATAAAACATTACCCTCCCAGTGGTAGGGCCTTCTTCTCTTTGCCTGGGTTATCATGAATTTGGTTTATATGTGTTTTATGTGAACCTATATAGGTGCATGTCATCTTTCCAGTCAGAATATAAGCTTCTTGAGGATAGGGACTATTTTTGCTTTTGTCTCTGTATCCCAGGCACTTAGTCCAGTGCCTGGCACATCATAGGCACACTTTATAAATGCTTTCTGATGGACTGATTAATTGATAGTGCCACCCACCAAATCATTTTAAATTCTTCTGTGATTTCTTTTTTCATATTTTTTAAAATCATTGGTCAGTTTTTTCTTCTATTTCTCTAATTTGGCTTTTAAAATCCTTCCTGAGCTCTTCCAAGAATGCTTCAGACCAGTTCCTGTTCCCTTCTGAAGTTTCAGATGGGAGTACAGTCTTAATGCTGACCTCTTTGGAATTTGCGCTTTGGTCTTTGTCCCCATAGAAAGATTCTATGGTCTTTTCTGCTTTGCTTCTTACTTATGATGATCACCCTTTTCTTGGCTTTTAAAGTAGATCCTGCATCTGGGGCACAGGGGGCTCTGTCCCACAGTTCTTGTGCCTAAAACTTGAGGGTTTGTGTGTTGTGGCCTCTGGTTCTTTCAGCTAGAAGCTAAAATGCTTCAGCTTACCTGGTGCTGAGGTGGCTGGTGTTGGAAAGCAGAGGCCAGTTGAAGTCTTTTTTGGGTTTCCTCAAAGTTACCCTGGAGCTAGCTACATTAAATGTGGGGGAGGGGTGATCTGGTCACAGGAGATCTTCTCTGCTGAGCGAGAGCATAGGCAAGCTCCCATCTGTGCTAGTGTCTTCCCGATTCCCCTGGGGTGCTGAGGCAACGCCTGGGGTCCTGGTGTTGGTGGTTGTGGGCTTCACACCCTGCCTCCAGGGCTCAGGATCTTCTCCCAGTTTGCTAAGGTGGGGCTGTTTGGGACAGCTCTGGTCCTGCACTGGTCCCCTTCAGCCACAGCAGGAGAGTCTCTCCTTAGCAATTTTCTTAGCCTCATAGGCTAAGAGACTGTTTACCCCTTCTGCTGTTTCCACTGTTCCAGGATTTTTCCTGGGGAGATATTCTCTGGGCTCTTCAAGGTCATCAAGCTATTACTGATCACTCTGCCATCTTGGCTTCCAGAAGTCTCTTTTGCCATCCACCAATTCAAAAATCTTCAGTGTTTCCCCCTTTGCCCACAGTGTAAAGTCCAAATTCCTTAGCCTATTATTTATGGCCCTCTATAAACTGGCCATAAGATACCTTTCCAGCCTTACCTTCCACTATTCTCCTGTCTGAACTCTGCTCTACCCAAATGGATCTCCCGACTTCCCTCATGACAATTATAGCCAGCATTTATAAAGCACTTTAAGGTTTGGAAAGGGATAGACAGACGGACGGACGGACAGATGGACAGACAGACAGACAGATAGATAGATAGAGGTAGATATAGATATATATTCTCATTTGATGCTCACAATAACTCTAGGACATAGGTAACATTTAGTAACTCAATCACATAGCAAGTAAATGATTTTGGGACCCCAGGCCACAGTTCTTTCCACTGTGCCAGATCCTTCTCCAGATCACACCCTCTAATTGGAGATGTCCCTCAGCTTTCTGTCCAAGAGGTCCAAGGCTTCTTCTCTTCTCCCTCTATCCTACTTCACTTGGGGATCTCATCAGCTTTCATGGATTTAATTACCATCTCTATGCTGATGAATTTCAGATCTACCCATCCTGACCTAGTCTCACTGCTGATCTCCAGTCTTGCATTACCAATTGCCTTTCAGACATCTCCAACTGGAGAGTAGACATCTTATACTCACTATGTCTAAAATCAAATTCAATATTTTTCCCCAATCACTTAACCTCCTACCTTCCCTCTTACTGTAGAAGGCAACACCATCATCTCAGTCCCTCAGACTCACAACCTAGGAGTCATCCTGGATTCCCCACTATCTCATATCCATATTCCCCACACTCCCATATCTGAGGCCTGTCAATTTTGCCTTTGCACTGTCTCTCAAATATGCCTCCTTCTTTTCTCTGACATTGCCACCACTCTAGTTCAGGCCCTCATCACCTTACACCTGGATTATTACAGCAGTCTGCTGATGAGTCTGCCTGTCTCTTCCCCACTCCAATCTCATCTTCATTCAGCCACTCAAGTGATTTTCCTAATATGCAGGTCTGATCATGTCTCTCCTCTATTCAGTAACTCCAGTGGCTTCCTATTGCCTCCAGGAACAAATTCAAAACAAATGCTTTGTCAGCTAAAGCCTTCATAATCTAGCTCCTTCTTACCTTTACAGTCTTCTTACGCTTTACTCCCCCTGCTCATACTCTTTGATCCAGTGACAGTGGGACTCCTGATGGTTCCCTGAACAAGACACTCCATCTCTTAGCTCCAGGCACTGTCTCTGGCCATCCCCCATGCCTAAAATGCTCTCCTTCCTCAGCTCTGCCTACTGACTTTCCTGGCTTCCTTTAAATCCCGGGTAAGATCACACCTTCTACAAGAAAACCTTCCCTAGTCTCTCTCTTCATTCCAGTGCCTTTTCTCCTTTAGTTATTAATTATTTTTTCTGTATATTGCTTGCTTTTTATATATTTGTTTGCATGTTGTCTCCCCCATTAAATAGTAAGCTTTTTGAGGGGAGGGGTTATATTTTGCCTTTTTTTAGTCCCAAAATGATTACATGTATCTTGTATTCACATGGTTGTCTCTGTGCTGTTTCCCCCATCAGAATGTGAGCTTATTACTAATCAATAGAGATGATTGTTACATCAGTAGAGATGCACTATAGAATTTATTGGTTGGTTGCTAACCTTCTGGTCTGAGCTCTGCAAGTTCCTGACCTAGGTTTGGATCTGAGCAACATAACTATGGATTTGCCCAAATCTGGAACTCCAGTAGACTTCTGGCTGCTGAATTCAGTCACCATCAGCCAGCTTTCATGTTTCACACTACAGAGCTGAAGGTTCTCCTTTGGTCTCTACTTTCTGACCTGATTATTCCACTATAGGCATCAGACTAGGCTAGGAGCAGGATCTGAGACCCTACCCTACTCCCAGGATTGGAGACATACAGATTTTGATGGCTTCTGTAATTTCTCCCCAAGAAGCATATATCTTAAAACCCATGATTACACCTTGACCTGGACTGCTATTCCCAGGCACAATCCCCTTGTCAATCCACACTGCATCTGTGTCCCAGCCATGACTAGTGAGTAACAGAGTTGCCAGTTAGCACCTATTCTGGCTCCCTGCACAAGGACAAGCCCCTCTGTTATAAATTTGGGACTTCTTCCTGCCCTAATACATACCCTTGTGGTAGGCCCTTTTTCGGTCCTTGCAACCATTGCCAACTAGATACCCATCCCTAGTGTCCACAAACCTGTTTATCTCCCTATGCAGACCTGGGTTGGGAAAATGACTCACTGTGATTTTTTTTCCCAATCAGGACTAGCACATTTTCTAGATCTTTTTAGAATAACCTTGGGAGAGAGTTCAGTTGAGTTATTTCTTGGTATTCTACCAATTTGGCTGGTCTCTCGCTCTCTCAAATTACTTTGAAGTGTTCAAGCTTCTGGAAGGTGAGGTCTTTTGCTTTATTTTTGTATACTCAAGGCATACTTGTTTGCACAGTGCCTGGCACACAGTAGGTGCTGAATAAATGATTGTTGAATCAATGATTGAATTCTTTTTCACAGCACAGTACCATATACATATATATATATTATATAGTGCGTATATGTATAGTGTATATATATATATATATAGTGTATATATATATATATATATATATATATATATATATATATATATAAGAGACCCTTAAAACATATATACATATTTATTTAATTGAATTAAGGGAATTAAAAGTAGAGGCTCATGATGGAAGGGGAGGAAGATTTAGAGATCACCCCTCAAGATTTCTAATGGAAATATTGCTTTTTAGAATATTACTTACGTATCTCTATACCTAGAAGGTTGCCTGCCCTCAACTTCACTTCTTAGCTTCCCTGGTTTTCTGCAAGACTCATCTTAAATCCCATCATCTTCAAGACATCTTTCCTATTCTCATGCCCTCTGCCTACCTTCCTGTGCTTGTAGCTTCCCTCTGAGATGACCTCCCATTTATATTATATGTGTCTTGTATTCACATGGTTGTCTCTATGCTGTTTCCCCCATCAGAATATGAGCTTATTGCTAATCAACAGAAATGACTGTTGCATCAGTAGAGATGCACTATAGAATACAAAGGAGAAATTATTTCATCTACCAGTACTAACCAAATCTATGATACTGTGAGGCAGTTTTTAATGGGGGTTTTACTGATATACTGATAATGTAGCTCTCAGCTTAAGGTGGTTTGTTTAGTTTTTTGAGACAACAAAGGAAAAGTTTTCATCCTTAGGAAGATCTTCAAGATATAATGCATTTTATTGTTAAAGATTGATTGGTCGGTAGCACCTCTTCCTTAAAATTCAGAAAATGACATCGAAAGCAGACATAGCATTTTACAAATATACTTAATGGGGGAAAAGTTGGTTGTAAAAAAGAGGAACATTTTGAAGAAGGAAAAAGGGAATATAGAAGGGCAAATTAAGAAAAAAAAAAAAGGTGAGTTCTGGAGATCAGAGACGGTGTGTTTCCCTCCCTCTGTATTCCTGGAGCTTAGCACAGTGTCTAGCACACTGTAAGTTCAATAAAGACTTGTTGATGGGCTGCCTTCTCTTTCAGATGACTAATGACCTTGTGACAGTATGAAGTGATTTAACCACTCTGGGTCACAATTTCCCAGTCTGTGAAATTAAGGAGATGCTCTAAGGACCCTACTTGTTCTTACATTCTCCTATCCTGTAATTGAGAAAAGTTACCATATCCAGTCCATGGCAAACAGTACAAATCAGGGGATTCCCCAGGAGGCTTGTAGTGGAGGACTCTGAATGACAACTGCCTTAGTTGATAGCTAGAAATAGTATCTATAGTTAATAGGAGACAGCATAGTCAAGTAACCAATGAAAATGTTGAGACCCTAAGTCCCACTGCTGGAACTTGTATTTCCTTATCTTCTTCCTCCATACTGTTTTGCTTGGTAATCTCATTATCTCCCATGGATTCAATTATGATCTCTGAAAATTCTCACATATATTTAATCAGTCCTAACCTCCCTCCTGACCTTCATTCTCCAATTGCCAATCCAGCATCTCAAACGGGATGTCCTGTAGATATCTCAACTCAACATGTTCAAAATTGGACTCATTATCTCCTCCCCCAAACCTTCTCCTCTTCCTTAGTCTTCAGTTACCTTTAAAGGCACCACCATTCCCCCCCCCCCCCCCCCCCCCGTCACCCAGATTTCCATCCTCTCAGTCTGTTATCTGCTAGGCCCTGTGCTAAGCAGTGGGATAAAAAAAAAGTTGAAAGAACTTTAAAAACAGTACCTTCCCTCAAGGAGCTCATATGCAAATAGGGTAACATGAAAATAACTAAGTATATACAAGACATAACCAGAGTAGAAGGACAGTCATTTCAGGGGGAGGGAACTAGCCGGGGAGGGGATGGGCCCCTAGACAAGGCAAAATTTGAATGGAGTCTTAAAGAAGGCCAGTCAAGCAGGGAAGCAGAAGGGGGAGCATCCCAAGCATGGGGGAAAGGGGGGAAAGCTACTGAAAAGGAAAGATAAATGTTATTGTTATGGTCACCCGTTTTGCAGATGAGGAAATAGAGGCCAGCAAAGTTTTAAATGACTCACCCAGGATCGCACAGCTAGTGTCTGAATCAGGATTTGAATTTAGGTCTTTATTCTCACAGCCTTTCTTGATAGAGAGCTCAGAACTCTCCAGAGAGCTCTCCATTTTCCAGGAGTAGCTTGCTTGGTTTTGATTTCACAGGAGATTATGCCCCCTGTGCCAGGTCCTGCTGGGGCTTCCCTTTCCGGCTTCCCTTTGTATATTGTCTTCCTCCATTAGGGACTGTTTTTTACCTCTTTTTGAATCCCTAGTGTTTAGCACATTGACTGGCACATCGTAAGCTCTAAATAAATGTTTACTCTATTGAACTGACTTTGAGACCAGTGCTCTATCCACTAAGCCATCTAGCTGCCTCTGGTCTTTCCAAAGCACCGCCTATTTATATGAATTATTATGATTCACCAAGTAAGGTTACATGTAGCACTTACCTGTCCAAATGTTAATTTGCCATTTTACTATGTTACAGGCCAGAAGGTGCAAGGGTATGTTTTCTCATCAATTCCTCTACTCTGCATGCTTCTGCCGTCTCTTTGCAGAAGAGTGCACACTATGTGGCACATCTTCCCACTGTTCCTGTGCCTCACAGAAAGAATCCTGATACCAATGTCTGGATTGTCTAGATTTTTGTATATTTGGATCATGCCTGGTCTTGATCTACTAGGATGTCTGAGCTCTGTTGAGTTTCCCTTTGAATATAGGATAGAAAGAGGGCTCCTCTTTCAGGTGCCTAACAGCAAAGCTTGGGGACGAGTCTTAGTGATGCTATGACCTCTGCCTGACTCAGATGAGTCTCTTTATTTGAAAAGATTGTGTGAGAGAAGAAAGATATTCCCATCTTCCCTTTTCCTCATCCATTGTTGACAGAGTTCTCCTTCATTTCTGAAAACACACATCTTTTATTCCACTCCATGTCTGGCATCTAAAAGAACTAATTATTTCCTCTCGTCTAAGTAATTGTGAAATGTAGTGGGAGCAATCCGTAATTCTGGACATGTTGGAGCTGATCTAATTAGCCCCTCCAACTTCTGGGGAAAGAATTGAGTGGAATCAGTAGACTCCTTCCCTTGGAGAAAGCCCAAATAACCTTGACAGCAATAAATCAGGGGTGTGTGTATGCATATGCATTTAAAAGGAAACCACCAAAATGAGTAATAATGTCCAAGCTCATAGTTTCTTCCTTTCCTGTTGAAAGAAAGCAGAGGCTTTGCATGTGACATTAGAATAAGTTGGTGTGCTGGAGAAGGAACATAATGAAGGACTGATGGAATGACAGCAAGGTTCAGAGCCTTCAGTCATCCTCCCTGGGAAAGGAGCGATGTACTATCTGCTGTGTCTGCTCAAGACAGAAATTTAGATACTTGGATATATAGGAGTAAAATCATGAAGGAAAGGACTTTGAAAGTATTCATAGCCACAAGATACACACAAATTGTGTTACAGAAGTTATCTGGTAAGTTGGTTGATACTCAGAATGCATTTTTCCCTTAGTTATATAAATGATAGTGAGGTTTCCAGGCTAGCCCACAAAAATCTACCAGTTAATTGTATCAGTATTCTTGTTTCTCAGAGCATGAATACTGAGTTATCTACAAAAATAAATGGCAGGACATTAGGATGCTCAGAGTCTTACTTTCCTGACTTTTCAGAACTCACAAGGTCATAAAATCCAATCTCTTCACCTACATCAAAAAAGAATAAATGCAGAGGCCAAGAACCAAAGCCCATTTTACTGGGGCATATTTTGATCTCAAAAGGAAAGAAGCTCCAAGACCTCTCCCCTGACAGCACAGTCTCTTACTAAGTGCTGTCAGCAGGGTCAAACCAAGAAAGCAGCCAAAGAGCTTAGCATAGCTTTTTCAAGAAGTTAGGTAATTAAAATGGACAGAGATGAGTTGGGTGAGGTGGGGGGAAGGGATCAAGGTAAGTCATTTTCAGGGGTGGAACGAACTTATAATAGGGTAGCTAAGTGGCTCAGTGGATAGAATGCTGTGCCTGGAGTCAGAAAGACTTCTATTCCTTAGTTCAAATCTGGCCTCAGACACTTACTGGTTGTATGACCCTGGACAGGTTGCTTAATCCTGTTTGTTTGTTTTCTCATCTCTCAAATGAGCTGGAGAAGGAAATAGCAAACCACTCCAGTATCCTTGCAAAGAAAACCCCAAATGGGATCATGAAGTGTTAGACATGACTGGAAACAACTGAATCGCGAAACAACGGGAGAACTTAGGAAGCAGACAAGAAAACTACTAGTGGAGAGAAAGACAGAGATTGAAGGCAAATGAGATAAAGGGGTGATGGTGGGAGAAAAGTGCTGGAAGAGGTTAAGAGGGGATAAAATACATGAGACCATAATTAATCCTATTTAGGGAGTATGGATCCCTTCCTATGTAATCAGGGATATAGAAGAGAAGGTGATGATACTGAGAAGTTTTGAAGGTTGGGTGAGGGGAGTTGAGACAGCACCTAGTGGATAGCTTAATCTTCTCACTGAAGGAGGTTTGGGGGTATCTTAAAGGACTGGTTGGTGGAAGAAGGATTAGATTTATTCTATTTATCATCTCGACCCCACCCCCATTTCCCAGAGGACAGAAGTAAGAGTAATGCATGCAGAGAAGCAGATCTAGTTCTGGTGTAAAGAAAAGCTCAACAATCAGTGTTTTCCCCAATCAGAATGGGCAGCCTTAGAAGAGGTCTTTAAGCAAAGAGGTTAGATGACTGAACACTGAACACTTATTAGAAATGTTGTAATATCTAGCTCTATGCAGATGCCTCTCAGAGCCATTTGTTCTGACGTAATCTCTTTTCTTCCCCAGCCGTCTGCTAATCATCTATTACATGCCCCAAACAAGCTCATTATCTTCCAAATGAGATAATAAAAAAAGCACTTAACACACAATGCCTGGCACATGGTAGGTACCACATGAAAGCTTTTATTCCCTTCTCTTCTCCTTCTCCTTTAAACCCACCCCTCTTCCTAACTTCCCTATTTCTGTAGAAGACACCATATTCTTATCACTTAGGGTCAAAACTTGGGACTCATCCTTAATGTTTCACGCTCACTCACCATACGTATCCAAGAAGTTGCCTAATTTCATCGTGAGGTGACATGTCATGGTGGATACAGAGGTGGCCTTGGACTCAGGAAGAGTTCCTGATCTGCCCGGATCCATCCTGTGTGACCCTGGGCAAGGCATTCCACCTCTCAGTTGTCTAAAACTATTAAGTTGCAGAAAAGTTGTTGATGTGTATGGGTAGAAGGATTATCTACTTATACAAATGATCCTGGTGCTTTTTTTCCCAAGAAACTAATTTGTGGCCTTCAATTGCTTTTTCTGAAATAGGGCTATTTAATCAAGGCAATTAACATTTTTGTAAATATTCTTCCCTTTCACTTAAATTGTTTAAATTTGTTGGAGTATAATTAGTCAAAATAATTCCTTATAATTGCTTTAATTTTATCTTCATTAGTAGTATTCGGTTTTCTTCTCTTTTAAAATCAAATTAACCAAATGGTTTATTTTATTGTTTTTTTTTTCATAAAACCAGCTCCTAGTTTTATTTGTAAATTCAGTGGCTTTTACACTAAATTTTATTAATCTCACCTTTAATTTTGAGGATTTCTAGTTTAGCATTTAATTGGGGATTTTTAGTTTGTTCTTTTTCTAATTTTTTAAATTGCATACCCAATTTATTGGTCTGCTCTTTTTCTGTTTTATTGATTCAGAGATATAAAATTTCCCCTAATTACTGCTTTTACTGTAACCCATAGGTTTTGATATGTTGTTTCATTATTGTCATTTTCTTTAGTGAAATTGATTGTTTCTATAATGTGTTCTTTAACCTACTCATTTTTTAAGATTAAATTCTTAAATCTCCAATTAGTTTTTAATCTGTGTTTCCATGGTCCCTTATTAAATATAATTTATATACTTTCTAATTTTATTATAAATGTAATTTATACAACTCCCTATACAAATAAAATCATTGTTCCATCCCTATTCCTACATCTGTCTTGTCTTCTCTCCATTGATATAGCCACCATTCTAGTTCAAACCATTATCACCTCCTGACCGTTTCCATAGTAACAATCTAACTTGTCTCCCTGCTTCCAATCTTTTTCATCTCAATCCACCCACAAAACAGCTGCCAAAATCATATTCCTAAAACACAGGTCTGACTACTTCTACTCAAGAGTCTTCAATGCCTCCTTGTTGTCTCTAGTATAAAACACAAACTTCTTTCTTTATCCTGTGATGTTCAAAACAATCTGGCTCCAGTTTATCTTCCTGTACTTATTTTATATTATTCCTCCTTACACTGTGTTCCTGCCAAGCTACCTTTCCTGCTCTTCCTTATATAGGTAGTCCATCTCCCATCTCCCTTTCTTTGCATAGACACATTTCTAGAACACACTCCTTTCTATCCTCTTCCCCCTTAGAATTCTTAGATTCCTTTAAGTATCAGGTTTGAGACCCCCTCCTGGTTTCCCATATCTTGTTAGTGCTCTCCTTTTGAAAAGATCGTGCATTTGCTTTGTGTGCACTTTGCATTTATTTATCTGTTTAGAAATTATGTTTTCCCAATAGAATAGAAACGCTTTGAGGGCAGAAAACTTTCATTTTGGCCCTTGAATCCCTAGTACCTAGTACTGTGCCTTTCACAAATAGGTACTTAGTAAACTCTCACTGAATTGAATTAGTTGAATCTTGTGCAGTGATAGATTGAACTAGATATCCTTTGGACATCTTGCTATGAGATTCTCTGATTTTATGGAGAGCCCCAGCAGGAACATTAAACTTAGGAACACAAAATATGTCACTGGGCTAGACCCATATTTATCTGTCCAAATCAAGTCAACAAGCACTTAATGAATGCTTAAAAATTTTTTTAACAGGCATTTGTTAAGTTCCAGCCACTGTGCTAAGCTTATTAAAAATATTATCTTCTTTTGTGCTCACAGCAACCTTGGGAGTTGGGTTCTATTAGCATCCTCAGTTTACAGATGGAGAAATTGAGGCAAATAGATTAAGTGACTTGCTCAGGGTCTCATAGCTAGTAAGTGTCTAAGGTTGAATTTGAACTTGGGTCTTTTAAACTCCAAATCCAGGACTGCCCACCACCAACACCTAGCTACCTCTTGATGCTTCCTGTTCTCACACCAAGCTGCCAAGTATGGTGTGGAGCCCTGAGGTTACAAAGAAAGGAATCATGGGAGAGACAAGCAAACAATGGGCTGCAAACAAAATCCATGCAGGATAAATTGGCGATAATCTCGTAGGAGAAGCCCTAGCATTGAGGGGGAACAGAACAACTTCTTCTAGAGTGTGAAAGTTTAACTGAGACTTGAAGAAAACCAAGGAAGTCAGAAAAAGAGAAAAGAAGAGAGAAAAGTCCAATCTTGAGGGACAGCCAGTGAAAATGCAGAGTTTGGAAATGAAGTTTCTTGGGTGCTGAACTGCAAGGGAGCCAGTGGCACTGAGTTACACTGGAGGGAAGTGAAGGGGAAGACTGGAAAGGAAGGAAAAAGCCAGTTTAGAAAGGGCTTTAAATGCTGCACAAATTATTTAATTTTTGAACCCTATGGAGAACAGGAAGATCCTGGAGTTTATTGAGGAGGGGACTGACATGACCAGACCTATACTTTAGCTTGGTAGCTGAGTGAAAAATTGACTGGAATCGAGAGGGATTTGAGGCAGAGGGTTCAACCAGAAGGCAGTTGCTATCGCCATTTGCTCTCTCACAGTGCCCTTCTCCAAATGAACATGATTGTAGCCCTTAACATTGACCTTGAAAGGGAGGGCTCAAACGACATTGCAAAGAACATCTTGCTTGCATAGCCTCCCTGAAACCATCCCTTTCTGGAAGAATCTTAGCTTCAGTACCTTGGCAAAATTCCCATCCGGATCCTAAATGTCTATCCAGCAATGTTTTCCTTTCCCTTGCCCTGCATGAGTTTGTCAGTCACTTCATTCTTTCCTGGAATGATTTTTGCTGAACTAAGGGCTTTCTCTCTAATGATGAGTCCAAGTGTGAAATCCTTGAGCAATTGAGTATATGACTTGTCCTTTGTAATATCAGTTCATTTGTCCTTCTAGAATGGAAATACCAGTACCTAACTGGTGGCCTTTAAGAGGCTGGATCGTGATTCATAAATCACTTCTGTGGAAATGTCAATAGATATCTCAACCTCAATAATTCATCTGTAATTTTCAAATGGCAAGGAATCAATTGGTTTTAAGGGAGTACCTGGGAAAGACTGTAAAGATAAATGTTTGTTCATCAATTGACTGTCAAGCAAAAGAGAGATTTTCAAGTTTCTGCAATTATTGAGATGAACAAAGGAGGAGAAACTAGTGGGAAATCCTTGTAGGAATCGGTCAATTCAACAAATATATTTTTTAAGTGCCTACTGTTATAATAATAATAACATTTATACAGTGCTTTAAGATTTGCAAAATGCTTAATATGTTACCACATTTGATCCTCACAATGACCCTATAAGGTCAGTACTGTTATTATACAGATTATACATGATACAGATGAGAAAATGGAGGTTGGGAGAAGTTAAGTGAATGTGGGAGGGAGTGTGATATAAAATAAGGTTGGAAAAAATGAGTTGGGAAGATCAGTGGTTTAGGAAGGAAACAGTTACAAGATACAATGGAAAGAATGCTGGACGTGGAATCAGAAAACCTGGGTTCTAATTCTACCCCTTCCATTTATGTCCTATGTGACCCCGAGCAAATGACTTAACTTCTATGAGGCTGCAGCTTCTTCATTAATAAAATGATAGGGCTGGAGTAGGGGACTTCTGAAGTCCCTTTCAACTTTAAATCTTTTACTTCATTACCCTAGGCTTCAGTCTTCTACTTTCTCTCATGCCCAGAGGGCATGCCCTAGGACAGCTAGGTAGCTCAGTGGCTAGAGCACCAAGCCTGGACTCATGAAGACCTGAGCTCAAATTTGGCCTCAGACACTTACTAGCTGTATGCTCCTGGGTAAGTCACTTAACTCTGTTTGCCTCAATTTCCTCATCTGTAAAATGAGCTAGAGAAGGAACTGGTAAACCACTCCAGTATCTTTGCCAAGAAGACCCCAGATGGGGTCATGAAGAGTCAGATGTGACTAAAATGACTGAACTGCAACATGCTCAAAGACAGTGTTGGAGAATCTTTCCTCTTGTATCTCAAAAGAATGAAGAAATCTATTGCTTAAGTTATAGTGAATCATTGGCTTTTTAAAGCCATAACAAGCTCACAAAAGAGCAACTCAAGGACTTGGGCTAGACAGATTTTAGAAGTCTTATCAGTGTATTAGCAAGGAATTCAAACTTCTGAGATTTAGAAAGGCTTTTCTTTGCAGCTGTTTCAGTAGTATCGTAGAAAAGAGAGAAAAGATAGATATTGCGATGATGGGATTTATTCATAGGGGTATGAGTGTGTGTGTGTGTGTGTGTGTGTGTGTGTGTGTGTGTGTGTGTGGCTTCTTTGTAGAAGACTATATTGGTGATGAGAGTAGTGAGTACTTTAGTGAAAGCGTAAGGCATAAGCCACAAGAGGTCAGATTTCAAGAAGGAGGCAAACTGTATCTGAGGATTTTTAACGAGAAGATAAGGAAATCTAAGCATTTCATAGGCGGGCTCCAACCAGCCTTTTTAGGCATTAGTCAATCATTGAACCGATAAGCACTATTTAAGCCAGGTCCTGGACTGAGGACTTCTCTCCAATCCAACCCTTTCGGTTTCTCCCTTGAGATACTTCGTCCCCCATCTCCATGCCCTGGGGCAGTCCATCCTTTTTTTGCTTGGAATGTATTCCTTCCTCTCTCTTCTTAGACTCTCATTTCCTTCAAAGCTGAGTTCTGTGTCTCCTCCCAGCTGCTTGTACCTCCCTGCTCCCACCAAATTACCTTATATGAACTTCCAATGTATTTTATCTTTATTTGTAATATGCCTGCTTTGTGTCTTCTTTTGTTATTGTTTAGTCCTCCAGTTTCTTGGCAAAGATAATGATTTGCCATTTTCTTTTCTAGATCATTTTACAAATGAGGAAACTGAGGCAAAGTTAAGTGAATTGCTCAAGATCACAGGTAGTAAATGACTAACATCAGATTTGAACTCAGGCCTTCCCGACTCAGAACCCACCTAGCTGCCCTGTGTCCCCTAACAGAATATAAACTCTTTGAGGGCAGGGAGGGTTTCAGTTTTGTCTCCTAGTGTCCAGCACAGTGTCCAGCACCAGTCACTTCAATAATGTATGTGGATCAGTTTATCACCATATGTAGCATTGGTATTAGTATTTAAAACAGGGCGGGCAGCTGTGATCTTATGAAAAGAGCACAGTGCTACAGGGCACAAGACCTAGTTAAAAATACGCTAAGGGACCTTCAGCCAATCACCTTACTTCTGGGGGCCTTTGTTTCTTCGTCTCCAAAACGGGGGCAGTAATAATTGCCTTCCTGATGCCTCCAAGTTGTCCAGGCAAAACGAGATGTAAAAAATACTTTGAGAAGCTAGAGGCACTATTATAAATGTAATTATTGCTATTGAATAGTATAAGCGTTTGCTTTCCTGCCTCAACCCCACCCTTTCTAGGTCCTTCCTGAAGTCTAAACCAAGAATTCTGGATGAAAAGCTAAAAGAGCTTGCCTAGAGAGCCATCGGCAAGACTGAGCCAGTCAGAAATGGACAGCAGGATATGCCTAACCAGGGTGGGTCAGACATTCCTGGCCTGGCAGGCAGATTGCTTTTAGAACTTAGAGATTTAGTGTCCACGTTGCATATTCTGACCAACCAAATGTAGGCCATTCAGCAAAAATAATAGGAAAAAAACCAGGCAGGAGCATATTAAACAGATGCATCAAGCATAACCGAGCAGCATGCACACCAGGGAAAGAATTGTCTAAGCTCTGCACGTTTTTTTACAGCATTCATAATCAAGAGCAATGGCAGGAAGAAAGATATATGCGACCTCCAGGGCTCAGTCTGAAAAGGGGGAAAAATGGCTTAAAGCAGTTCCAGCAATTGGCTTTCCTCCCTTGCCTTTCCACCAGGCACTCAGAAGGGTGGAGTTGGGCTCTTCCCCAAAGACCATGTCTCAGCCTGCTGCCCAGGGTGGCTGTGTGCTCTGAGCCCTGTTCATGCAGGTTTGCTATGAACTGTATTCACTTGCTATTTGAGCAGAACTGAGGGTAATCCTGACCCTCGGTGAGGACCCCACCAATCAGGTAAACCACACTCCCCTGCCAACCTGATCATCTTGGATCAGCTGGAGCCAGTCAAGTTTAGGGAGGCTGACTCAAGCCCGAGCCATAACTTGGAGGTGCCTTCGCTGTCTTTCTCTTTTGTGTAAAGAAGGGGCCAT
Organism: Potorous gilbertii; assembly: GCA_028658325.1. Taxonomy (NCBI): domain Eukaryota; kingdom Metazoa; phylum Chordata; class Mammalia; order Diprotodontia; family Potoroidae; genus Potorous; species Potorous gilbertii. The sequence goes on along the minus strand of CM053769.1, from coordinate 570,201,937 downwards.
GCCATAGAAAGTGCCAGAGAGCTACAGCCTCTTTTGTGTAAAGAAGGGGCCATGCCCTAGAAAGTGCCAGAGAGCTACAGCTAATATTTTGATTGCTCTGAGTAAATGTCTGCTCAGACAAAACCACTTCCTAATGGAGCTGGGCCTCAATGATCTCCAATCTGTGTCTATATTGCTACATTCCTTATTCCCAGGCTACAGTATACCCTTGGAAAATCTAGTGTCAGACTGACTGCTTCTCCTTGTCACACACCCTCCACTCTATTCTGTTCCACTCACATTGATGCCTGTCTCAGACACTTCTACACATTTTCCTCTCCATAAATTCCCAGCAGTACACCCATCCGCTGCATTCATAGCAGGCTAATTGACTTTCTATGGAGAATGAGAAAATTGAAGTCTTTAGAAGCACATAGCCTTAATTCCCCTCTGCTGTTCTTTAAAACTTCTTAGATAGGTCTCAATTCATATGCAATTCCTTCACTCAAGAATCTTCAATGGCTCCCTCTTGCAAAATTTCCTTTTTTGACTTTTTATCCTAGTGCTTAGAACAATGTCTTGCATGCAGAAGATTAATAAATGCAGCATGTCCCAAAAGTCCTAGGACATTTTAGAAATTCCTTCCTTCCTTCTTTTGTGTAAAGTAGGGGCCTTACTGGTAGAAAGAGCCAGAGATCTACAGACTCTCATTAGAAAAACTAATATTTTGATTGTTCTTTAAAGTTCAAAGCTTCAATAGATTTAAAATGCATTATGATTATAAATGTTTTAATTGAAAATAACTCCAAGGTACCACATTATACCTGTCAGATTGGATAACATGGCAAAACAGGAAGATGATAAATGTTGGAGAAGATGTGAGAGAGTTGGAACACTAATTCCTTGTTGGTGGAGCTGTGAGCTGAATCAACCATTCTGGAGAGCAATTTGAAACTATGCCCAAAGGGCTACAAAAATGTGCATACCCTTTGACCCAGCAATATCGCTTTCAGGACTGTATCCCAAAGAGATCACAGAAATGGAAAAGGGTCCCACATGTACAAAAATATTTATAGCAGCTCTCTTTGTGGTGGCCAAGAACTGGAAATCAAGGGGATGCCCATCAATTGAGAAATGGCTGAACAAGTTGTGTTATATGAATGCAATGGAATACTATTGTGCTGTAAGAAATAATGAACAGGAAGACTTCAGAGAGGCCTGGAAGGACTTATATGAACTGATGCTGAGTGAAAGGAGCAGAACCAGGAGAACTTTGAGCACAGCAACGACCACAGTGTGCAAAGACTTTTTCTGGTAGACTTAATCCTTCAAAACAATGCAAGGACCTAAAAAATTCCCAATGGATTCTTGAGGCAAACACTTTCCACATTGAGAGAAAGAACTATGGAACTGGATCGTAGAGTGAAGCAGACTATTTTCTCCTGTGTTATGTTTTGTTTTGTTGTTTCTCTCATTAATTTTAATTTTTCTATGAAACATGACTAAGGTGAAAATATATTTAATAGGAATGTATGTGTAGAACCTATATAAGATTGCACACCATCTTGGGGAGGGAAAGGGGAGCGGGGAAGGAAGGAGAGAGGGGAAAATGGCTAAGATATATGGAAGCAATTGTAGAAAACTGAAAACAAATAAAATAATTAAAAATAAACAAATGTCTTGATTGAACTTTCAATTCTTGGTGCCAGAATTTCTTGAGCACTAGAGTTTTCATTATACCATCTTCTCTTTTACTCCCAATTTCTTCCTGACAATTCTACCTTTTATTAGAGTCTCTGAATTCTATAGGTAACCAGTATCAGCAGTTTGGTGAAAATAGCATTGGAGCACGAGACATAATTGAGTTCTTAACCCACCAGAGTTTCTGTGGATTTTTTTTTTTTTAGGTAAACCACTTGATCATCTGTGACCCAGTTTGTCTTCTGTAAAACAAGAACACAGTTACTCTGTATGGTTATTGAACTTACTCAAATTCAACTCTGCATATTTAATAATAAGAATAGTTAACATTTATATAGGAATTGGGCAGTTAGGTGGCACGGTAGATAGAGTACTGGGTCTAGAGTCATAAAGACTCATCTTCCAAATTCCAATCTGGCCTCCAACATTTACTAGCTGTGTGACCCTAAGCAAGTCACTTCACCCTGTTTGCCTCTGTTTCCTCATCTGTAAAATGAACTGGAAAAGGAACTGGCAAACCACTCCAGTGTCTTTGTCAAGAAAGACGTCACAAAGCATTGGACATGACCGAAAAATGACTATAGAGAGTACTTACCTTATACTAGAGTAATACCTTGCATCAGGTATTGTGCGGAGCCCTTTGTAATTATTTTCTGTTTCATTTGATCCTTACAGCAACCCTGGGAAGAAGGTATTATTAGAATCTTCACTTTAGGGGCAACCAGATGGTATAGTGGATAGAGCACTGGCCTTGGAGTCAAGGGAAGTTCAAATTTGACCTCAGACACTTACTAGTGGTGTAACCCTGGGCAAGTCATTTCATTCCAATTGCCTCCCAAAATAAATATTTTTTTTTAAATCCTCATTTTATAGATGAGGAAACTGAGGCAAACAAAGGTTAAGTAACTTGTCTAACATCACAAAACTAGTAAGTGTCTGAGGCATGATTTGAACTCAGGTCTTTCTGATGCTAGGTCTAGCACTCTATCTACTATGCCACCTAGCTGCTTTGGTAGATGAGAGAGAAGAAAATATCTTTAAAATACTACAGGTAATGACAGTCACCATTCTCCTGGATGAGCCTAAGGTTTCACTGGTTGGGATGCTGCCCTTGTCTAAGTTCCTGAGAAGCCTCTTATAGCTTAAGCATCTCCTTGCACAGTAATTCTGGATTTACCATCATAGACAGTCTATTCATTCTGGCCAGGCTGCTAGAGGTCAAGAGAGGAAAGGCTACCGTTGGCCTTCCTAGCATTTCTAGGAAGCTACAAGTCCCCTGCCATATTCCCTTTGACCTCCTTGCCTCTTTCTTGGCTCCTATGAAGCTAGAAAACAAAAGAGTTATGTGGTCACGTGATTAGCCCCTAATAGAATCAAAATTGTGTGTCAAGCCCATTTAGATAATATTTTTGTCTCCTAATCATCATTTTTCCCTTTGGCTAAGTCTTCATGTGGTTTTGGTTTCTTCTGGGTGGTTTGCAATCCTGGTTTCCACTTTTTTCAGATCAAAAACTTAGGGAGGGGTGAAAAACATGCTTAATGCACATTTATTTCCATAGCAAGCCTCTCAAATTCTTCTGCTCTCTGATATAGATTACTGTCTTTTAAAGAGATGGAATCCCTTCCCATGTTAAAAAAATATAGCCCTATCAATCTGATTGTTTATGAAGTGAATTTTCAAGGGTAATTTTTACTGTACTCAGGCTTTGCCTTAACACTAACTTCAGGACCTAATTCCATGTGAGATGGTACTCCATCACTAGCCTACCTTTCTTACAGATATTATGATTAGAATTAAATGATGTGAATTCCTTTTGGAAAAAGCAAAAAAATAGAATGTAAGAGTGATGGCATGATTTCTTTCCTTTATGGAGCTGCAGAAATATGTAAAAACAATTCTGTTCGACGCTCAGAAAGAGAGAACTCTACTGCCTGTCACAAAGTTGTTTGATTTATCTCTTTAATATCCTGTTACATGACTATATTGTTTCACTAAATGTCCCTGGTGACCGAATGAAGTTGGTCAACATGCACAATGCATACACTCACACTCCACACTCTGTAATTAGATCTTGGACCTGTAATAATGTCATAGCCAACCCCTGACCTCTGAAAAGGGCCCCTATTCTGCTGGTAGGTTACTAGTATTCATAACTTTCGTTTCCTGTCTGAGAACTAGGCCATCTGAGCAAAGTAATAATGAAATATTTATTATTGTAATAAAAATGTAATACTGATTTAGATTTCAGTTTCATTTCTTGACTCCATTTAAATGGAGTGGGAAAAACTATGTGTGGCTTTTATTATTTGTATTTATTTTTCCTGTTTCAAATATATGAGCTAAGTAAAGAAAAATGTTCAGGGACATTGAACATTTCTGTTTAAGTGGCTCTCTAGCCTCACAAGAAAAATATAACTGATTTTCAAAGACTTTTGTGTCTTTCTATCCCGCATCCACAGTTAAGTCAAGTAAGGTAGGGTATGATGGAAGCAGAGGGAGACAAAGTAATAGAGGTGTCAGAGGCTCTGGGTTCAAATCCTAGCTAATCTTAGTAAATATGTGATCTTTGGGAAGCCAAAGATGTTTTCAGGCAAGGCTCTGAAAGGTGAAGGATTGTGCCATAATCTTTTTTGTGTTGAAGATCCCGTTGGCAGTCTGGTGAAGCTCCGGACTCCTTCTTAAAATAATGTTTTTTAATGAATAAAATTATAATAATAAATAATATTTTTATAGTGCTTACTATGTGTCAAGTACTATGCTAAGCCCTTTACAGTTTTGAGCCTCACAACTCTGGGAGGTAGATGCTTTTATTACCCCATTTTGCAGATGAGGAAACTGAGGCAAACAGAGGTTAAGTGACTTGCCCAGTCATTAGCTTGTAAGTGTCTGAGATCAGATTTGAACCCAAAATTTCCTGACTCCAGGCCCAACCCTCTATCCATTTATATCACCTAGCTCCTCAACATTTTGGATTACAAAAGATAGCAATTTACATATGTAAATTGTATTTAAATTAAATTATATTGTATATTAAAATTTGAATAATGTAATATATTTAAATACAGTTTTCAAAATACTAAAGGTTCCAAGGTCATGGTTTCCAGATTTAGAGACCTCTGGCCTCCATAATCTATAAGGTCCTTTCCAGCTCTGAATCTCTGATTTTATTCTCTTGAGGAGATCAAGGCCTTACCCCTTGAGAAACATGATTGCAGAATTCTCTGGAAGTAGGGGGTTGTGGGGGAGGCCCAACATTTTTGGCAGGAGAAATTATTTTGCTAACTCTTAGTGGCCCACCCAGCTCTCAAACTGAACTTACAACTGCTAATTGCTCTGGCTTAAAACTCTCAAATAACCAGCTGTTGAACATAGCAAATGGGGCACTTCCCAGGTGTGTGCAAATTCTGTGCACCCACCCAAATGAATTGATGCTATATTGCAATTAACATGCTTGTAAAAGACTTGGCTCCTGAGCTGCAGACCTCCTGGTTCCCTGGCATGTTGACATTGGTGATGAAAACTCACCAAAGACCTTCGTTAACAAAGTTTAAATTTCAAGCAGACCTCCTGGTCAAGTCTAAAGTCATTTGATTTATAGTGTGCTGCCTTTTTCTTTAAAGGACAAGCTGGGGCTTGAGTATAAAATGGCTTTGTTTAAATCTATCTATTTGTGTGAGTAAATCTGAAACTATGCAACCAAAATTTCGACCCTCTGTTCAGCATCAAATCGATTACTCTATCAAGCATTCCAGCTATTAATGTATTAGTTATATAGGGAATGTTTGGTTTTCCTTAACTCTCTGGAATGTGTTAACACCACATACTAATATAAAAGACTTCAGAGTCACACTTTGTGACAAAGAGCCATGAATGCTTTAGAGATGGCAAATGCCAGAGCTTGCTACGAATAAGAGAAAATGAATCCTGATTAGTTTTTCTTGATAGAGCTTTGACAGTCAATAAATCATAGAACTTCAGAGTCAAAAGAGACCCAGAGCCCATTTAATTCAATCCATTCCTAGACAAAAATCCCCGCTACAATATTTATCCATCAGTCAACAAGCATTTATCACCCACTGTGTGCCATAGAAGCACTGTTATTTTAGATAGAGAGTTGACCTCTAGAGTCAGAAAGAGTCAAGTTATGGGGTTATTGGAGCCAGATGATACTGGAGAGCCCATTGTTAAATTCTCATTGTAAATTTCTACATCTCAGAAATGGACGAACACTACAAATAATGCCTTGATTTATTATTTTGTTGATTGTCTAGATTTTAGAAAGGGATGGGAAAATATTAATAATGTGGATTAAATTTTAAAGTGTGTTATGTGAACTTTTTTTGAGAGCCTGTTGTTAAACATTTACCAACACATCCTTCATTCAAGTCCTTCCTATGCCTCATACCAGTAATATGATTCTTGAAAAGTCACTTAACTCCTTAATGCCTGCTAAGCGACAGTCTAAAAAACTGTAAATGGCAGCAACGTCTCCCATTCCCTCTGCATCAGCAGAGGAAGCGTCTCTTTGGATCCTCCTTCCACTGATGACATTACATCATGACATTTGGTCTGGTCCAAAAAACGATAAGTACCTGGCACTAGAAATACAGACAAAAATGGAACGCCCATCCAAACATATGTTCATTCAGCTTCTATTCGAAGACCTTTAGTTAGGGAGAATCTCAAATTTTCCTTTTTGTATGGCTCTGATTATGAGGAATATTTTTATTTCCAGGGATCTCTAATTTACCTCTCTGCGACTTCTACTAATCTTTGTTTTGCCCTTTGGAATCAAATGGAACAAATCTAAACTTCTTCCACACCAATGGAAGATAGCTATAGAGTCTCCCTAAATCTTTTCATCCAGGCTAACCATTCTTAACTGAACAAGAATGTATTAAATGCCTACAAAGTGATTAACATGGTGCTAGCTAAGTACCAAAGATATAAAGACAAACAAAACATTGCCTGCCCTCAGAGAACTTACATTTTTCAAGAAAAGTAGAAAAAAAGGAAGAAAAACATGAAAAATGATGAAACTGTTGATAGACTTGGAATGGGATAGAGAATAATAGCATTTTCTTTTCTCTCATATTCCAGGATTTTGAGTGTCCTTGTCATCCCAGTCACCCTATTCTATAGAACTTTATCTTGTTCATATCCTTCATAAAACATGGTGTCCACAAACAAACATGGTGCCCCAGATGTGGTCTGTCCAGGGCAGAGTCCAGTGGAATTGTCATGTCCTACATTCTGAATACTTGACAACCCAGCATCATATTAGATTTTTTGGTTCCTGTACCACACTGTTGAGTCCTATTGAGCTTGCAGTTCTCCTCACAAGTATAAAATGGCTATGGCCAGGTAGCAATTTACCTAAAAGAGACCTGAAATCTGAGAGATGTTTGAGGCGACATAGACCAAATCCTCCATTTTATCATGAGCAATTGACCAAGTCTTTGATGTTGTACTTCTGGGAATCAAGAAGATGTAAACTGGCCAAGTTCACACAACTAATCTTTGGAAAAACTGGGACTGGAATCCAAGTCGCCCCCACTCCTGGAGCAGTGCTCACTTGATGACCTCATTCTGTCTCGATATCATCAGTTCCTTCAACACTTGCTCCTATAACATGCATCCCAGATCCCTTTTCATTCTGATTGATGTCATCCACATATACTCTAGTTAATTGAGGTGCTCTTATAGTGAGGCACCTACAACCAAATACAATATTCCAGATGCAAAAACAAAAATCAAACATCCCAGCACTCCAAAGAAGAAGGGATATCAAGCCAGGCTTCAAATGTTTTCTTCTGTGCCTTACTTCTTTGAATAAATATTGAGTGTTTTCTGTGTGCACTCTGTGTTAAGTGCTGCACAAGATATGATTGATCTCTGCCATCAAGGAGTGTATAAATTAAAATGAGTTCTCTAGAGATAAAGGGATCTGTGAATAGCTGCCCACTTTTATCCTTTGCTAAAATGGATAAGGTAGGCAGCTAGGTAGCCCAGTGGATAGTCTCCAGCCTGGAGTTAGGAAGACTCATCTTCCCGAATTCAAATCTGGCCTCAGATTACTAGCTATGGGATCCTGGGTAAATCATGTAATCCTATTTGCATCAGTTTCCTCATCTATAAAATGATCTGGAGAAGGAAATGGCCAACTGCTCCAGCACTTTTGCCAAGTGGGGTCACCGAGAGTTGAATATGACTAAAATGACTAAACAAAAAGGTTGAAAGGAATTAAAAAAGCTTTTTAAAAAATTTCTCAGATTTATTGGCAGATAATTGTAGGTATAACATCTTCCAATGTTGACAAAGGTGTGTAACACCACATCTCAGATGTCATAAAGAGGAGGAAAGGAGTAAGCAATTCCCTACATGCCTATTATGTGCCAAGCACTGTGCTAAGTGACTTATAAATGCTGTGTTGGAACAGCTAGATGGTGCAGTGGTTAGGGCCCAGCCCTGAAGTCAGGAGGACCTGAGTTCAAATCCAGTCTCAGACACAACACTTACTAGCTGCGTGACCTTGGGCAAGTCACTTAACTCCAATTTTTTCACCAAAAATCTATATCTATATATCTATCTATCTATCTAAATTCTCATTTGGTCCTCACAACAGCTCTGAAGTAGGTAGGTGAGGTAGGTAGGTACTATTATACTTACTTTAGAGTTGAGGAAGTTGAGGCAGATAGAGGTTAAGTGTCTCGCTCAGGGACATAATGGCTAAATGTCTGAGGCGAGATTTGAATTTGGGTCTTCTTGACTCCAGGTCCACTGTGTCACTCCAAAAAAAAAACTCCACATAATAAAAACTCCCATTATCCAGCCATGTCCCATAACTGCCTTCTAGCTACCTTAAAAATGTATTACCATCCAAGCAGCAATAGAAGTGGAAAAATCCCCAGAACTTTATTTCCCATGATGATTGAGGCCATCACTTGTTGGGGAAAATTCCTTTACATTTCCCAGAAGGCTGTTTATCTGACTACAGAGGAGCAGCTTCACTAGACAAGGACTGATTAGAAGGGGAGTGTTTTGTAAGGGAGGATTTTTTTTTTTAATTTTATAAATAAGGCTGCTGGAGAAACCCACAGAAGAGCAATCGAAGATAGGGAGGAAGGCTATAGACCACAGAAAGTTGGAAGTAGCGGTAAATGCAGTGATAATGCCCAATAGGGTCTGCAGGATACTCGTGATCTCAGTGCCAAGATGACATACTTCAAAGATCTCCAGTCACCCCAAGATCCCTGAGGCACACAACACTGAAACCTAAGCTTTTGCCACTATGCATAAATTATAAAGTGACTTTGTTCAACAACCAGTACAATGATTAAACTATAATACCCCTGGACCATCTAAAGAGGTTTTGTCCCTTTGTGTACAAGTGTAGACAAAGATTCTACTATTTCATCCCGTCTTGTCATTTGAATTGATTTTATGTCTTAAATGCTGGTTATGTGACTGGCATGCTCTATAAATAGAGGTTATAGCGTTACAACTCGGAAATACAAATCTGATTACTCAAAACAACTCGGATTATTTTTTATTGATCTATTTTATATTTATATATTGTTGTCCTTTATATTAATATGGATACATTCTGTTGATATATTTTGACATATAGTCATATAGTGATATGTTGATATGTTTTGACATTTTTTTACCATTATTTCATATGTCCTTTCCTTTTCTCTAACCAGTGAGCCATCCTTTATTTGAAAAAAAAAATAAAAGAATAAAGAGGAAAAATGTAGATTAACAAAAGTATTCCATATCTCAGCACTGCTGGACAGTATATGCAATATTCCATCTAGTCTCCCCACTTCAAAGGAGGGGAGAGCTAGGTTTTCTCAACTCTTCCCTAGGCAAGCTTGTTTATTGCAAATATGTAGAATTTTGTTTCTTTTTTCCTATCCATTTATTTTGTGTTCATTGTATACATTGTTTTCCTTTCATCACTTCATTCTGCATCGCTTTATAAAGGAGGCAACATGATATAATGGAAGGAACACTGGTTGTGGTGTCAGAGGATCCGATTTCAAACCCAGTCTCTGAGGTTTACTCCTTACTTTGTGCAAGTCACTTAACCTCCTTGGTTCGATAATTTAAGGGATTGGACTATCATGTTCTGTTCAGTTCCTTGTCTTTAATCCCAAGTCTTCCCAAGTTTTTCTGAATGCTTCTTACTCATTATTTCTTGCAATGTGGTAAAATTCTGTAACATTCTTGTGCCACAATTGCTTTAGCCATTTCCCAGCTATGTTGTTTCTAATTCTTTGCTACCGCAAAACATGCTGCTATGAATATTTTGGTGCATATGGGACTTTCCTTTCTATTTTTGTTTGACCTCCCTAGGATTTCTGCCTAGTAGCAGGACCTCTGGGTCAAAGGGTACATACAAATTAAAAATACTTTCTTGATGAACATTTTGAATAGTCAGCAATGCTCTGGAAGGATCACGATGCATTATCCTCTCCTGGTAGATAGTCAGCCTCAACCTGTGCTGCTAGCCATCATAGTCATCAACTTCCAGATATCCATAACCCAAGTGAATGGAGTGCCAGACTGGAGTCAGGGAGACTCATCTTCCTCAATTCAATCAGGCCTCACTTATGAGCTGGGTAAAACTGGACAAATCATCTAACCCTGTTTCCCTCATCTGTAAAGAGCAAACCACTCTAGTATCTTTGCCAAGAAAACCCCAAAGGGGATCACAGAGTCTGACATGACTGAAAAAGAATTGGACAACAACAGCAAAAAGGTCAAAGGTTCTTCGTTGGTGAAGATTTATTACACACTGCTTGATACCTGAATGAAGGATAGAATTGGTAAGAACCTGGAAAAAGAGAGATCCCAGTTGCCTGGCTTCCAGCTTTGAGAGAGGACAAAGTTTCCGATTCTCTTCAGATCCCTGAAGAAAGAAAGACTGTGAAGAAGCAAACATGGAGAGGAGTCACTGCCTCAATGTGTCCCTCAACATCCCTTCAGCTTGCTACACTAGGACTTTGGGGTATTTCCCCTTGGGTGAGATCTTTCTCCTCTCTCTCTCTGTCTCTCTCTCTCTGTCTCTCTGTCTCTCTCTCTCTGTCTCTGTCTCTCTCTCTGTCTCTGTCTCTCTCTCTCCCTCTCCCCTGTCTCTCTCATCTCTTTCCCTCTCTTCTTTCTCTCTCCCATCTCTTTGTCCCTCTCTCTCTCTGCCCCTCTCTCTGTCTCTCCCTCTCCTCTCTCTCTCTCCCCCACCTCTGTCTCTGTCTCTCTCCTCTCTCTGTCTTCCAGCTCTCTCTCTTTCTCCTCTCTCTCTTCCATCTCTCTCTCTCTCATCTCTCTCATTCTCTTTCTCTTTTCCTCTCCCAATAAGAAAGCTCATTTACTCTCCATATTCTATAGCATATTCTCATATGTATAACTTTTGTGATTTCCATTTGCTACTAGCTTGGATAAATGAAATTATTTCCTTTTTTGCTTTGTGTGTTCTTTGTGTAACTGGATATATAACTTGGAACACTGCTTTCCCATTAATGAATAGTGATCAGGAGCTTATTTCAAACTTAAAAATTATTTTCCCTATAATAATAATCTTTATGGGAGTTGACAGATATAATTTTAGCATTTTATCCCTTCTCTAAATGAGGCGAGTAGGCAGCCTCTGATCCTAACCTACTGCTTCCTGGCTGGAGTCGGTCTCCTCCTTGGAGAAGGGAAGGTTGAGGAGATTCTACAGATATCTAATCACACCTCTTTGCAAGGCACATTTAGGTAAATCCATGTGAACACATATAACCTACACGGGCACCAGTCACCTCATATTTGTTGAGTCATTTTTTATTCGTGTCTGACTCATTGTGATCCCATTTAGAGTTTTCTTGGCAAAGATACTGAACTGGTTTGCCATTTCCATTTTATGGATGAGGAAACAAAGGCAAACCAGGTTAAGTGACTTGCCCAGGGTCACACAGCTAATAAGCGTCTGAGACCAGATTTGAACTCAGGAAGATGAATCTTCCTGACTCCAGGCCTGGTGCTCTATTCCCTGCACCACCCAGCTGCTCACCCATACCCCCTCCACAATAATGGCTTAAACAGCCATCCCAGACCACAAGGGAGATCTGACTCTGTTCCCTTTATGTTTAGCCTACAAAGAGCAGACAGTCACGGCACTGGAGTTGGGAAGGAGTTGCTTTCTCACCAGAAAACAGAATGAGAATCCAAGGGATTTGTTGTGATAGAGGCATTGAGCTAACTCTGGTTTACTTCCCAGCAGTGGAATCCTTCAGAAGTAGTTTGTTTTCTTAGTTCCCCCTGACTGTTTGGATCATCAATTGTTTTTGAAGATGCCTCATGGTGAGGATCATGAGGGCTGTCTTGGGACTTTGTTCCCCCAAAACCAAAAGAAAGGGATCATTTAAAAGGAACAAGGGCAAAGGATTTTTTAAAAACTATAAAAGGGACTGAAAAATAAATCGGAAGAAAATATTCCCTGAAAATTGATGTTGACAGGTCCTATTATTTGGGGGATTCATGGGGGTATGGAGCATAGTCTGTGCTTGAGGTCTTTCTCTGGGTATAGACATTGAGAAGAATTCCTTTTTCCAGATGGCTCTAGCTGGGAGCCATTATCTGAGCCTGCTCTAGGATCTGAGGCCCCATGAACCAGTCCACACCCTCCAGGGAGGCTTCCTTCACAACAGAATGACAATGCAGGCTATTGTTTCCCTTTTGGTACCTCTGGTTTTCAGTGTTTTTGAGGCTCTTCCAACGTCCCTCTTCTCTCATAAAGTATATAATAGACATTCATGTTCTAATACGTTCAAGATTAAAAATAAAGGCATCTTAGCATAATGTGGGTTCACTGTTGTTCAACAGCTATTTATTGAGTACCTACTACATGCATCACACTATTTCAAGGTCTAAGAGGGATACAAAAAAAACGTATGAAGTTCCTCACCTTAAGGAATTTACACCCTGACTGAGGAAACATGGCCAAAAAATGGTTGAAACATAGGTACAGAACTGAAAGAGACCTCAGAGGCTAATTCCCACATTTTAGCACCATTTTTGTGTCAATTCTCTTTGTCAAATCTGCTGATGGTTCTTAGAGTGACACCCCATCCCCTTTCTAAGAGTAATATTTTTAGGTACATGTAATAAAATATATAAGATTACAAAGAAAACATACTGAAAATCAAGTTTTTGGACCTCAGGTTAAGGATTTGTACTGTAAGCCAAATTATAGTTTCATCTTATATTTTTATTGTAGAAAAATAAAAGGAACTTACTATTGTAAATAATGGGTAAAAATGATGGCATAAACAAGATTTCAAGGGGAGAGTTTACTTAAGAGGATAAACTGCTTTAAAGCACTTTGGAAGTATCCAATGACATGTAAGTAACTTGATAGTGAGAGGCTTGATTTTTGTGTATAGATAGTTGGCCTCATTTAAGGGACCTGGAGTTCAAGTTCTGCCCACACAGTCTAGCTGCATGACCCTGAGCAAGTCACTTAACCACCTTAGGTTAACTCTCTAAGACTGTTAAGTTGCAATGCAGTTGGTGATCTGCACATGTAGAGGGAATTTCCTCACTGGAATTTCTCCACATCAGCCGTTCTCTACGTGTGATCCATAACCGCCTTTGGGCAGTGTAAACTCTTTTTATAATAATGCCAAAATGCTTTAATTTCTAATATCACATCTATTGATCAATATAAGCCAAAAGTTTCAGGGGAGTTCCTCAATTTTAAGAGTTCTGAGGCCTCATTTGAGAATCATCGCTTTATACCAATGAAATCAGAGATGAGGGGAAAATGTAATAGTAATTCATTCTGCTAGATTACATTTGATGTGTCAATTTCATATCTGTTTATTTCAGCAGACTTTCTGGAAGAAAATGGTTGATTTAAACAGCATTTACTATTTCAGTGTTTGTATGTTTGGTTTCCCTTAGTAGCTTTTAAGTTCCTTGAAGGCAGACTGGAGTAAGGAATGCTTGAATTCAAATCCAGACTTAGATACTTACCAGCTGTGCCAGCCTAGGCAAGTTGCTTAATCTTTGTTTGCCTCAGGTTCTCCAAATGTAAACTAGGGATAATTACAGCACCTATCTCCCAGGGTTGTTATGAGGTTCAAATGACATAACATCTATAAAGCACTTAGATATACCTAGAACATAGTAGGCTGTATAAAAATACACGTCCCCTTTCCTTCCTCCTTTGGAGAGGGATTCCCTGTAGATGATGAACATTTTGGAGGCACTGACTGCATCCAGTTTCAGAACATGGCAGAACCTCTGAGAAGAAATCTGTTATCCCTCAAAGGAGTTAGGCCCTTCTATGCACATTGGAAAGACAAAGTGGATGAAGAATCTTTATTGCTCAAACTTCAATATGCATTTGTATGGACCTTTTTTTTGAGTATGTCCATATGCGTATTACATATATATATATATATATACATATATATGTTCCTATATATGTATGTATGCATATGCATACATATCCTACATATTATATGTTTGTGTATGACTGACAATAAATTTGGGGAAAGAGAGTTGGGCATAGAGTTAAATTAGAAGAAGTATACTGGATTACTTTAATTAATTTGCAAAGTTCTTTTTACTGATACCAAGATTCCCGTGAAAGTAAAGTCATCTCTTTTCAATACTAGCATTTTACTGGTACTGTTCTGTGACTGAAAAACATGGAATACTATTACCTCTGAAGAACTGAGAAATACCATAGAGAGCAATGGAGAGGTGTATAATAAGAGTGAGCAGGCTGCAATATATAACCAATGAGGAACTTCCAAAAAAACAGGAATATAATACATCAGCAAGACATTGAAAGGATAGGAAGAAAAGATGGGCTGATCATATGGGAAATGAGGACTAGGAAGTCAGTGTTCCACTGGTACCTTGTGATGTTAGGGGAAATCTTGGAAGACCTCCAGCACAATGCGTTGACCCACTTTAGCAAACTTTTGGGTAGATATGGACGAGAATCACACAGGGTAGCAAGTTGGATAGGTTGCAATCTGTACTGTTCAAGGGAAATCCTAGTTCAGTAAGATCACAAGTCCCCATGAGTACTTGTTTATATATATTCCTCCCTCTTCCTCCCCTCATACATACAGAGTATGGAGAAAAGAACAGAGAAGAGATTGGAAGCAGGGGATTCAATTAGGAGGCTGGGCAATGAGGACCTCTACTACACAGAGGGAAAGAGACAGAGCTGAGAAATATTGTAGTGGTAGAGTTAACAAGGTTTGGAAACTATTTGGATGTGTGGGAGGTGAGGGAAATTGTGGAATTGAGGATGACTCTGAGATATTGTTACTCAACCGGCCATTTATGAGTTAGTAGATATGTCATAGGAAGTTGACTGAAATATGAAGAGGTCAAGTTATCTTCCAAGGGTTACATATCTGGTAAGTACTAGATGCACAATTTGAACCCATATCTTGACACCAAGCCCAGCTCTTGATCTTTGTTGCCTTATAACTTATTCCCAAGGATTTAGGCTATATAAACTCCCTAATTTGGTGGAGCTGAGTGTAGGAATATGAATAGGGCACTGTAACCTTTCTGGGAGGTCTGGGGCCTGGTGGGTCATGGTTGTTATTTTTTACAGCAAAGTCAGGGCAAAATAATATGGGGGCTGCCAAGTCAGAAACAATAGCCATCATTCATTAATCAGGTCTTTGCAAAGAAACCTTCAAAGTACTTGTTAAATGACCTATATAGTTCAGAGTCAATGCTATGCAGTTCCAATTAGTCACCTTAGACATGATAAAGAGGGTGAAGTACCTAGCCTGCCCCCAGTTCTGTACAGTGAAGGATGATAGAATACTAAACTGGAATTCTAGAGACTTGGGTTTTAGTTCTGACTTTGCTGCTGAGTGGCTATGTGAACTTCCACAGGTAAGTGACCTAGCCATTCTGGACACCAACTTCTTATTTGTAAAATTAGGGAGATAGATTACCCATATAATCTTAGGTAAGTCACTTCTCTCTGGGCCTCAGTTTACTCTTCTAGAAAATAAGAAAAATGGAGCAGATGCCCTCTGATGGCCCTTCCAGCTTAACCTGGATCCTTCATGATCTTCCTGCTGCATTTGTCACTGTTTGCTACTTTCTCCTCTCTGGGTTTTCATGGCACTTCTTTCTCGGTTTTCTTATCTGTCTGACCACTCTTCAGCCTCCTTTTACATAATGTGGGTCTCTCCATCTCTCCCTCTCTCTCTTCCTCCCCTCATAAACACGTGGATTTGTTTTGAGCTGGGCTTGACTCAGGCCAGGATGCTAGTACTTTTGTTAGCTATTGGAAGAAAATGGGACACTTGTCATTCAACAGTTAAATGATATTTACTTAGCTACGGAAAGGATATTTAACAAGGATAGACACTGAGGATTCTTTGAGCTGATTCAGCTGAATGAAGGTTCCTTCCCTGAGTTATTTATCATGATCTATGCCACCAACCCAACAGAATACCTTGGTCCTCCTTATGATTTTATAGTCAGGTGATAAGGAGATGGTATCAGCAATCATTTTTAAAAATAATATTTTATTTTTCCCCATTACATGTTAAAACAAATTTTTAAACTTTTTTTTTAAAGTTTTGAGCTCCAAGGTCTGTCTTTCCCTCCCTTTTCTCCCTCCCTATATCACCTATATGATACCCACAGCAACTGCTATGAATATGCAGATGTATTTCCAGAGTTGAATCACAAAATGGAACAAACTCTCTTCCTCAAAGATGAAACCAAGATATTTATTCAGATACCAGAAAGTCAATTCTACCATGGTAACAAAGAAATTTATACACATCACCTATCCAAGGAGCACCAACATCCCCAAGCCTTTCCTCCTTTAGGCTTCCCCATAAACAAGCTCCCCTAGGCAAAATTCCTCCCTCTCTCTCACTCACGTTAGCTGCTCTGCCTCAGCTCTGCCTCACTGTCTCCTAGCTCTGCCTCACCGTCACTTCCTGTTCCACCCTTCCTGCTTCACCTACTTGGCAAGCTCCTCCCACCATGGGATCCATGTGATTCAGGCTCCATCGTAGCAGTCAGTTGGGCCTGAATTCAAAGCAGGTCACATAGTTCTATTAATGTGTGGGAAAGATCTTCCCATTCCATTAACATTATACTCCCCCTTCTGCAACATGGTAAGCAATCCTATATAGGTTACGTATGTACATAACATAGTAAAACATGGTGTCTGGAGTCTTGAGAAAAGTCTCACTACCTGTTAAGGAAAAACTGGTCTAACTTGCATGGAGGTAGGGATTCATATATTGCTCCTATAACACTCCACTCTTTCCTTGGTGGTAGGTCCTTAAGTAAGTCCTTACCAAAGACTTTCTACCACTTAAATAACTTTAAGGCTATTACTCTATATATAATAGGCCTTACCTCTATTATATAGGAATTCTGATATAGGCATGAAGGATGGTAAGAAAAACTGAAACAGAAACATAAAAACAAGATATAATAGTCCCCCTGAAGGATTAATTGAATCTGGGAGACCCCAGGTCTACATAATCTGGTATATGTGGGGGACACCAGTTCTTTGTAGTGGGTCTCTCCATGTGAAAAGTTGACCATGAGCAGGGGTAAAATGAGGAACATCAAGGATATAGCAAAGATGTTATCACTCCCTGCATAGTCATTCACTTACCCTTATAAAAGGTTACAGAAAATTGTTCACATATGTAGCTGCTGCCCACTAACATCCACCAACATCCACTACTAATGGCATTGCTGGGGCCTGTGTGACTGTGCCCCATTGGATAGAAGAACTGGAGCTGCCACTATCTTCTTATGCTCTTCAGGAACACTGTGGGGGCTGTGCCTAATGGGGTCTGACACTGGCTTCCTATGCTGGGAGAAAAACAGAGACTCCTCGAGATTTAGCTCATGTGCTCTATTTCCTTCTACATTCAAACAATAGTGATTTCTGCTGAGCCTGTGGAAGAAAGAAAAACAGCAGACAGAAAGACAGAGAATGAGAATGACAGTTTCAGGGCTCATCATTGAAGGTAAGAGTAGAAACTTTTAAAACTGATACAGCACCACTGCCTCTTCTCACCTAATTAAACAAGGTTGTCCCAATTCCAGAAAAGTCTCTGAGCTTCCAGGGGAATTTAGTATTGTCCTTTCAAGTGTTTCTCCCAATGGTTTGCACCAAAAACATCACCACAAAATCCTTGTGGCAAAATTGTGGTTGGTCTCTCAAATGCCAAATTGAAATAAACAAACAGAAGTGGAACAGTTCTCCAGCAGATGTTAGTCAATCCTCAAATACAAGGGATTTGCCTTGTTTGTGTTCTCTCATTGTTGGGGTTTGTCATGCCACTCTTCTATTGGTTGGCTCTGTCTACGTACAACTGGAAGACTGAAGACTGTTGGTTCAGGTGCATTGTCATTTCAAAACGCCATTCAAAACCAAACAGTTCATACAAATATGACTCTCTTAAAGTTTTTTTTTCCTTTCTGGTGGCTTCCCCTGAAGCAATTAGGTGATAAGGACTGTTACTGATACAAAGGCACTGATCCCAACCTGTGCATGTGTATGTATGTATAAACATGTGTGTGTATATATGTATGTGTACATAAATGTATATAGAAATATGTATATACTTATATGTAGATATAGAATTATATACATATATTCTCTGTATTTCCAGTGTCTGGTACTCCATACTCCATTGTTGATTAGTTGATCCTATTATAGATCATTGAACTCAAACTCAAATTTTTTTTTACTGTTTCATCTTTTGCACTACTACTACGAAATCTTTTTAGTCACTTGTTAGAGTACTCATGGCTCTAGAGCTAGAGGATCCTTATAGAGTAGGATCCAACTCCCTCATTTTAGAGATGGGGAAACTGAGGCCAAGTAAAGTTAAGTCACTTGCTCAAGATCATGCAGGTAGTAAAAAGCAGAGCTGCTACTACATCTTAGTCTCTAAATCTGATGTTCCTGAATGGGGATAAGAGACATAGATTTGAGAATTATTTATATGTATTTTTTAAATAGTTATAATAGCTAAAGTTGTGGAAGTCAATGAGATTAAAACTTAGGTCTCCTAACTCTAAATTCAGTGTTCTTTTAAATTTGCCACACTGCCTTATTGGATCTAAACAAAAACTGTACAATACACTTGGGATTTGGGGGCTTCGGAAGAGGGGTATCGCAAGCAGCCAGATTACTGGCCCTCTCCTTTAATATCCCTGCTAGATTGATTGCTGAGTTTTAATTGTAAAAAGGCTTAACTCTCTAGTAAGTTTTAACTCTAAAAACTGTTATTCCATTTCCTATCCATTTAGCACTGATAGAGTTGTTGGTGCCATATAGTCTGTCACAGTTTTGGCTTAGGGACACCATCCCAAGCTAAGATTGCTCCCTTCCAGTGTTGGGTCATGTACTGCATTTGGCTGAAATATTTTTCCATGGTCTCTCTTAATAGGAGGAGGCTGAAGGAGGAGCTCCTTTTATTACATTTTACTAATTGCTTGTTGGAGTCTGCTATAATTTAAAATGCTGACATTTGGAGGTTCTTTGTCACCAGCTTCCTCCCCTTCCCTCATTTGGATTCATTTGGTGCCTTTGGAAAGGAGAAAAAAGTTCAAAACACCCAGAAGCTTCTCAGCAAATGAGTTGTTCACATTGAAGGTACAGATACCAACCCACCCCCCAAAAAAAAGAAGAAAAAAGAGAATCCCAAGTTGGACCTAGTGAAGAATGTTTGTCTCTGAAGCCAGCTGTTGGGCTCTGAGAATTCTTGGGCTTAAAGCCACCTTGATTTAGAAGTACTTATTGCTTCATTCACCAATGTTACTTCTTCACTAGGAGACTGGCACTCAAAGTGTTGTTTGTTAAGGTTTCAGGAAACCTTGGAAGATTGGATAGCTCCTCCCCACAAAAAACTTTTCCAAGTGTTTTTTTTTAAAATCACTTTCAAAAAATATTTATTTTTAAAAATTATTTTAGCCCAACTTTCTCCAGTGCTACACTACACCTTTCATTTCCAGAGGGCCATTCTTGGTGTGAAATCAGTCCCAAGAGGGCAATCCTTCAAGGTAACATACCGAGTTTCCTGGCATCCTCAAAACTGCTTGACATCAATGAGGGTAATGGCTCACTTAACTTACTGTGAGTGATCCCATACTCTTCCACAAAGCATCCAACCCTTACTAATATTTGTTTTCAAATAGAGATGAATGGCAGAAGAATTTGGTCGGTTATGTGATAGACATTGCTGTACTTGAGCCTTTCAAGTGCTGTCTTCACCACCCACCAAAACCTTCTTTCTGGAAACAAAACTCTCTTTAAACAGGTAGCATGATGTGGGAGAGTCAGGAGGCCTTAGCTCAAGTCCTAGGAACTATCATCATTTAGCTGCCTGGCCTTGGGTAAGTCATGTAATTGGTCTCAGGTCTCAGTTTCTTCATCCGTAAAATGGGAAGAATAAAAAAGGTAGCTCTGAAAATTGTTTCAGAAATAAGTGGTCATCAGGATATTATTTCTTTGCACATTTCAGGAACAAGGTAACAGCTCTTCAGAATACTTGCTTATGATTTCTTTGCCAAATTTTAGTTTCAATTTCAGTCTTTATCGGTTTGCTCAATGCAATCTCTGTGTGGACATATGGTTTATCTCAGTTAACAGTTAAGCCTCTTTCAATTGTCTGTTTATCCTTTAATGATCATTCATTCATTCTTTTAATGGCTATTGAGTAACCACTATGTTCAAGACACTATGCTAAGTACAATGGAGGCTACAAATATGAAGTATCTCCCCTGCCACCACTCACCCCCCCCCCCTCCCACAAGAGAGGAGTTTACAATCTTGTCACCAGTCTGATCTTTTATATTTTTGAATAAAATGTGTGTGTGTCACACACACACACACACACACACACACACACACACACACACTCCTTGATAATGAGATTGTGCTAAAGTGAGTACATTCTCTTTCTGTCAAGATCTACAGTGGCTACCCAACCTCATGGCAGTGCATTCACAAGTGAAAAGAAGTATTTTACAGGCAGGAAGAAGACAAGAAAGACATTACATATTCTATAACATGACAAGCACATGCAGAACTGGCAGAACCTAAAGGACGAGGACTTTTTTATTTCTTTCTCATAACTGTTTGACTAGGCTCATTTATTGTTCAGTTGTGTGTGTGTCTGACTCTCCATGATCCCATTTGGGGTTTGCTTGGCAAAGATGCTGGAGAGATTTGCTGTTTCCTTCTCCAGCTCATTTTACAGGTGAGGAAACTGAGGCAAACAGGGTGAAGTGCTTTGCCCAGAGTCATATAGCCAGCTAGTGTCTGAAGCTGGATTTGAACTCAAGAAGAGGATAAAATGAGATATTTGAAGAGCATTTCCTGAACCTTAAAGTGCTATCTAAATGCTAACTAGTTAGACACATAGCATACTCCTCCCACCTCCTCTGTGTGTGTGTGTGTGTGTGTGTGTGTGTGTGTGTGTGATGGTTTAGGTATTGACATAATTGACATAAATGTAGTTCAGTTAGAGAAGCAGCTAGGAGGCAGGCCTCCTAACCTGGAGACCACCAGTTCAAGTTCTCCCTCAGACACCTTAGGATGTGCATCTGGTCAGGTTAGTGCCCTCAGGAAATGTCACCATTAAAAGTTCCAGAACAGTTGCCTGGGTCTATATTGATTGAAGGAGTTTCCTAACCTGAAATCCTCTATGCCAATTAAATCACAGATGTGCTTCCCCCAAAATCCACAAGTATTTTTTGAGCACTTACTGTATGCAAAGCCCTGCACTGCCATGGGGTATCCAAAGAGATATAAAGCATGATGCCTTTGAATTCTTTTTCCAGATGGAGAAGTAGGCCATACGGAGGAGAACTTAATTAATAGTACAAGGTAGTGGGTGATAATTGCGTGATCTGAGCGGTACAGATAATAAATTTCAGGAAGCAGAAAAGCTGTTGGCTATCAAGTAAAATCTTATTAATTCAGACTTGACTAATTCTGGCTAGTTTGTCTTTGCCTTGCTTATAAAAAGGGTTTTGCTAAAGCAAATTGAATGTAAAAAAAAAAGACAGTTTTGGAAATCTTTAAGCTCCTTGGTAAGTTTTTAAGCATTTTAGAAGCATGTGTTTTACTTAATTGGCAGGCTAATTTCTTATTTCTAACCATTCATTAAATTTAGTCCCTTAAGGACTTCTACAAGATAACTCAATTCAAATTTTAGGATTATAGGATCCAAAGCTAGAAGGGACTTCAGATTATTTTGTCAAACCCCTCACTCTTCATGTGAGTATTTATTATATATTTCATACTGAAACACAGGGAAGAATGATAGAACTTTAGAATTGGATGGGAAGATAAAGATAACCTAGTTAAGAGACTTGCCCAAGGTCGCACAGGTATTGGCTTAATGAGCCAGAATTTGAACCTAGGTTCTCTATCTCCAAATTCAGTACTCATTCCCCTGCACCATGCTACCTCACAGGCATTTATTAAATACCTTTTATGTGGCTGGTACTGTGCTAAGTACTTTACAAATGATATCGCATTTGAGATTCACAATAATCCTTCAAAATAAGTGGTTTTATTTCCCCCATTTTACAGTTGGGAAAGCTAAAGCAAACAGGTTATATGAACGATTTTCCCTGGGTCAGGCAGCTAATAAGTGAAGCTGAATTTGAACTCATCTTCCTGACTCTGGGTATGGGGTAGGGGGAGGATCTCTATCCATTGTACCACCTAGGTGATGAAATACAAAGACAAAAATGAAAATCCCTTGACTTTCAGTCATTTAAATTCTACGTTGACCCTGGAGTAGCATGCCAGGGCTATGGAGGAAGTGATTTGTCTTGCCTAAGGTCCTACAGTGATGACTAAAAGACAGGATCTGATTTTGGAGGCAGCATTCTTTCTTCTACCCCCTGGACAAAAATTTACTGTTTGGTTGTTGAGTCCTTTCAGTTATGTCTGACTCTTTGGGATCCCATTTGGGTTTTTCTTGGCACAGGTGCTGGAGTAGATTGCTATTTCCTTCTCCATCTCATTTTACAGATGAGGAATTGAGACAAACAAGGTGAAATGACTTGCCCAGGGTCACGCAACTAGAAAGTGTCTGAAGCCAGATTTGAACTCACCAGGTCCTCCTGACTCTAGGGCCAGCACTGTAGTACCTTCAATGTGCAATTCATTGTTTCAGGAAATAAAACATAGCCGCAAATCTCTTGAGAATTTACAGTCTCGTAGCAGGGGTGAAGAAAAATATATAAACAGCAATAATCTTAAGTGATACAAACATATATACATAGAAAAAGTAAAAGTGGAGTTGCATGAGAGATTTGTGAAGGAAGAGAGCACATATGACTGAGATAATTAAAAATGGCCCTATGGAGAAGGTGGTACATGAAGTGAGCTAGAAAGAGGTTTTTGGCTGGTGGAGACAAGTCCTTCCTCAGCCTAGGGGAGGGAGTGAACCATGACTTGGAGGCAAAAAAAATGCAGATTGAGGTGAGTAATTCTGCTTGGCTGGAAAATAGGGCAAACAAAGGGGATTGCATTAGTTTGTCATAAACCTGGAAAGGTAAATTGGATCCAGCTTTAGGAGGAGAGCTTGAATACAAGGCTGAGTAGTTTGTATTTTATTTTGTAAGCCATGAGGTGCCACCAGAAGCTTTTGTAGGGGGACAGGGAGGGGGATGGCCATATGATCAGATCAGCTCAGTAAGAAGATAGATCATAATGCTGCATAAGAATTTGGACTTACTTTTTAAAATTTTTTAATAACTATATTTCAATATAATTGATTTCCCTTTTTTATTCTGTGCATTTTATTTTGTGCAGTTAAAAATACTATTCTGGCAAAGCCAAGATGGCAGAGAGAAGCCAAGAAATTACCTGAGCTCTCCTCAGTTTCCCTTGGAAACAACATTAAATCAAGCCTGTAGAATTCTGGAGCAACAGAGTACACAAGAAGACAGAATAAAATAATTTTCTAGCCCAAGGTAACTTAGAAGGACTTCAGGAAAGGTCTGTCTCACTTGGGTATTAGGAGAGTACAGCCCAGTGCAGGAAGTGTCCAGGCAAGCCAGTGGGAAGCTCTTAGTCACAGCATAGATCAGCAACCAAGGCCCCTTTGTCTGGACTTATCAGGCCAGTAACACAGCAGACCAGCTGTGAGGCCTCCAGCTTAGTACAGCAGGCAAACTGCCAGCCCCAGAACCCAGGGCACAAGTACAACTAGACCAAACCATCCTAGAACAATGGGCAAGCTGCCAGCCCCAGAGGCCCTGGCACAGAGAACCAGTGATCATATCCCTGGTCCCCAGTGCAAGGAGCTTGAGACTGCCCCCAGTACTCCAAGAGCAGATCTCAGCTTTTAAAAATGAACATAAAACTAAACAGAACCTTGACCATAGAAAGTTGCTGTAGCAATAGGGAAGATCAAAACACAAATTCAAAAAGGATAATGTTTCCAAAATGCCTACAAAGCCTCAAAGGGGAATATAAATTGGTCTCAAGTCCAAAAAGTCCTCTTAGAAGAGCTCAAAAAAGATTTTAAAAATCAAGAGAGGTAGAAGAAAAATTGGGAAAAGAAATGAGATTTATGCCAGAGAATTATATAAAAAGAAGCAACACCTTGGAAAAGGGAATATAAACATTGACTGAATAAAACAACTCCTTTAAAAGAATTAGTCAAATGGAAAAGGAGGTACAAAAGCTAACTGAAGAAAATAATTCCTTAAAATTTAGGATTGGGCAGATGGAAACTAATGACTCTATGAGACATCAAAAATCAGTCAAACAGAATAAAAAGAAAGAAAAAATAAAAGAAAATATAAAATGCCACTTTGGAAAAACAACTGACCTGGAAAATAGATCCAGCAGAGATAATTTAAGAATTATTGTACGATCTGAAAGCCATGACAAAAAAGAGCATCTTTCAAGAAATTATCGAGGAAAACTGCCCTGATATTCGAGAACCAGAAAGTAAAGTAGTCATTGAAAGAATCCACTGATCAACATCTCTAAAAAGAGATCCCCAAATGAAAACTCCAAGGAATATTGTAGCCAAATTCTAGAACTATCAGGTCAAGGAGAAAATACTGCAGGCATCCAGAAAGAAATAATTCAAATATGCCAAAGTCAGGATTACACAGGATTTAGCAACTTCTACATTAAAATATTAGAGAACTTGGAATATGATATTCCAGAAGACAAAGGAACTTGGATTATAGCCAAGAATCAACTATCCAGCAAAAATGAGCATAATCTTCAGGGAAAAGAGGGACATTCAGTGAAATAGGGAACTTTCAAAATTTCTTGATAAAAAGACCAGAGCTGAACAGAAAATTTGATCTTCAAATACAAGACTCAAGAGAAGCACAAAGAGGTAAACTGTTTATATGATATTCAATAAGGTTAAACTGTTTATATCCCTACTTAAAAAGATGATACTTGTAACTCTTAAGAACTGTGTCTCTATTTGAGCAGTTAGAAAGTGTAGGTATAAGTGGACTTTGATGTGATGACAAAAATAATTAATTAAGGGTGACAAAAAGGATTAGGCTAGGAGAAGCAAAAAGGGGGAGGAAGGATGGGGTAAATTATATCACATGAAGAGGCATGAAAGACCTATTGTAGTAGAGGGAGAGAAGGGAGGGGGTGAGCAGTGTTTGAACCTTACTCTTGTGGATTTGTCTCAAAGAAGGAATAACATATGTACTCAGTTGGGTAAAGAAATCTATCTTACCCTATAGGGAAGTAGAAAGGGAAAAGGAAAATAAAAGGGGGTGGGCTAATAGGATGACAAATTGAGTAAAACACTGGTAAAGAGGGAAAGGGAGAAAGGAGAAAGAGAAACATATAAACAGGGAAAGATGGAGGGAAAAATGCAGTTAGTAATCTTAATTGTGAATGTGAAATTATAGACTAGTTTACCTGATGAATTTTAAATAAAATATTTGCAAAGAGATTACACAAATTTATCACCAGGATAATACATTATGACCAGGTGGGATTTATACCAGGAATGCAGGTCTGGTTCAATATTAGGAAAACTTTTAGCATAATTGATCATATCAATAACAAAACCAACAGAAATCATATGATTATTTCAATAGCTGCAGAAAAAACTTTTGACAGAATAGGGCACCCATTCCTATTGAAACCACCAGTGAGCATAGGAATAAATGGAGCTTTCCTTAAAATGTAAGTAGTTTAAAAAGTAAGTTGTTTAAAATGTAAGTAATATCTATCTAAAACCATCAGCAAGCATCATCTATAATGGGGATAAACTAGAAGCCTTCCCAGTAAGACCAGGCATGAAATAAGGATGCCCCTTGTCTCCACAATTATTCCATATTGTACTGGAAATTTTAACTTTAGCAATAAGAGGAGAAAAAGAAATCAAAGCAAGTAGGATAGGCAATGAGGAGATAAAACTCTCACTGCAAATGATATGATGGTATACTTAGAGAATTTTAGAGAATCAACTAAAAAACTTCTTGAAATAATTAACCACTTTATCAAAGTAGCAGAATATAAAATAAACCCACATAAATCAACAGTATTTCTATATATTACTCACAGCAAGAGATAGAAAGAGAAATTCCATTTAAAGTAATTGTAGATGATATAAAATATTTGGCAGTCTACTGCCATGACAAACTCAAGAACTATATGAACACAATTATAAAACACTTTTCACACAAATAAAGTCAGATCTAAACAATTGGAAAAACATCAATGGCTCATGGGTAGGCAGAGCTAATATAATGAAAATGACAATTCTATCTAAATTAATTTACTTATTCAGTGCCATAGCATTCAAAGAAAAATAATGACAAAATTCATCTGGAAGAACAAAAGGTCTAGAATATAAACATAATTAATGAAAAAAATTGCAAAGGAGGATGCTCTAGTCATACCAGACCTAAAACTATATTATAAAGCAAAAATCATCAAAACTATTTGGAACACAAGACACAATGATAAATGACTATAATAATCTACTGTTTCAAAAACCCAAGGTTTCAGCTTCTGGGATAAAAACTCACTCTTTGATGAAACTTCTGGGAAAACTGAAAAACAGTATGGCAGAAACTAGGCACAGTCCAACATCTCACACCATACACCAAGATAAGATCAAAGTGGGTCCATGATATAGACATAATATTTATAGTAGCTCTTTTTTGGTGGCAAAGAATTGGAAATTGATGCCTATTAGTTGGGGATTGGCTGAACAAGTGGTGATACAGGAATGTAATGGAATATGATTGTTCTATATAAGAAATGATGAGCAGGTGGATTTCAGAAAAACCTGGAAAGACTTACTTGAACTGATACTGAGTGAAGTCAGCAGAACATTGTACACAGTAACAGTGTACTATTTGATGATCCACTATGATTGACTTAGCCCTTCTCAGCAATACAAGTGATGTAAGACAATTCCCAAAGACTCATGAGAGAAAATGCTATCCACATCCAGAGAAAGAACTATGAAGTTTGAATGAAGATGGAAGCAGACTATTTTTTCTCTCTTTTTTCTTTCTTGTGATCTTTCCCTTTTGTTCTGATTCTTCTTTCACAACATGACTAATGCAGAAATATGTTTAATATGATTGTTTATGTATAGCCTGTATCAGATTGCTGCCATATTGGAGAGGGGGGAGGGAGAAAGAAAAAAAATTGGAACTCAAAACCTTATAAAAGTGAATGTTGAAAACTATCTTTGTGTATAATTGGAAAAAATAAAATACTATTTACAAAAAAAATTAGTAATGAAGACTACACATATATCAATATATTATCTGTCTATCAATATCTATATCAATATATTACCTTCTCAATGGGGGAGGGGATGGAGGAAATTTGGAACTCAAAGTTTAAAATTTCATTTACATGTAATTGGAAAAAGTAAAATCATTTTTTAAAGAATGGTTGCTTAGATCACAAAACTGCTAAAAGGGGTCCATGACCCACATACATGTACCCACAAGGTTAAGAAAACCGTGCATTAAAGTAACCATGGAGAGGCAGACATTTTCCTAGGAGTACATCAGCCATTGAGGTCATGAGCAGGGGTGAGGGAGGTGGGGATAACAGATACCTGTGTTTGCAAAGGATTTAGGGAAGAAGGTAGAGAAAAGAAACCAAGTCAAGAGAATGGGAGCCCAGGTCACATGAAGAATACATCATCATGGAGACTTGCATCTGAACTCTTCCATGCTTTACAAAGGTTATAACAGATGCTGTTCAGAATAATTTTTATAGTTGGCACTGGAGCAATATGCTTTGGTCACATACCTGCAGATTGTGCAGATTGTAATGCACCGAGTTGTGATAGGTCAGACCTACCCCTCTGTCCTTCCTTTCAGCTTCTGAGTCAGGAATTAGCAACTGAGAAGTGTTCAGTAGGTGCCTACTATATGCTAGAAACTGTGCTAGATGCTGGGGATAGAAGTAGAAAGAATGAAATAATCCTTAGAGTGAGCTTACAATCTAATGGGAGAGACTAAGTATATATGAAAATATATACTGAATAACTGTAGAGCATATATACATATATATATATACACATACATATATACACACACATACATACATGCATGCATATACATACTATATGCACATACAGACATGCACACATACCTACATACATACACACAAGGGAGTTAAATACAAGGGATTTGGGGAGGGAAGGTACTGGCATTTGGGGAGATCAGGAACCATGTAACAGGTGGTGCTTGAGCTCCATCTTGAAGACAGGATTTCTGGTAGGTGGAGATAGGAGAGAGTACATTACAGGAATGGGGAGGGCCAGTTCAAAGACACAGAATCTTGCGTGAGAAACACATAAGGACAGTTTGATTGGATTACAGAGAGCTGGAGGGGGAGTAATGTGCATCCACAAGCCTGGAAAGATAGCTGGGGGCCAGGTTGTGTAGGCTTTAAAAAACTAACCCTATGAGTTCATATTTGATCCTAAGGCAAGGTACTGGTACAAGTTATTTCTAATGTACCAGACTATACTGTTAAGTTCTTCTCACTCTCTTTCTCCATGCAGTTTTTGTCTGTATCCTCTTACTATTGTTGATCCGCATGTTGCAGACAAAATATTTAAGGCATTATATTAAATTTAACTCAGTAGTATAAATACTACCTGGCTTACCTGTGTCCCATACTGACCTTCCTTTTTTCTTTCTTTTGTATATTTTAAAATGTTTATTTGATGTTTTTTCTCTATTTTCTTCTTTTTTAAACATCATTATCTCTCTTCCTCCCTCCCCTTCCCAATAATTTCCCCCACCTCCAAAAAAAAACCAAAACAACTTTCTTCTAACAAATAAATATAGTCAAGTGAAAAAAAATCCACCCATTGGCCGTCTCTGAAACTGTGTTTCATTTGCCCCTCTTGTCCCAAGAGCATAGTTTCAACACCAGTTTTCTAAAGTTTGTTCAGAGTTCTTAAGTTTCTTAAATTTGTTTTCCTTTACTTTCTTAAGTTGTTTTCCTGGTTCTAAATTAACTGTAACAGTTAATATAAGTCTTCTTAGGTTTCTCTGAATTCATCTCTTTAAAAATGTTTACTTGCAGTATAATAATAGTATTGTGTGTATACACATATACACACATATGTACACACACATATATTGCACAGCCATTCTCCAGTTGATGGATACCCCCTTTGTTTCCAGTTCTTTGTGACAACAAAAAGTACTACTATAAATATATTTGTACATTTGAGTCTTTTCCCTCTTTCTGTGATTTTTTTTTTAGAGTACATGCAGAGCAATGCTATCCTGAAAGGGATGTGGAGAACTTCTGGTGCCAAAAAGAAGCAATGTTCCCTTTGACCTCAGGCCTTTCATCCCCTGCTGCTTCTGTCCCTTGAAGGAGGAGAAAGAGGAAGATTCTAAGAGGTGGAGATGAAAAGAGTGCATTTTAGGCATGGGGCACTACCAGAACAGAGTCACAGAGATGGGAGATGGAGTGTACCACCTCTGTATTCAAGAATTTTGAAATCCCTTTTTCTAACCATGATTTTTTTGCCTTTTCCCCTCTCCCTCTGCCTTTCCTTACAAACCCATTCTTAATTTGTACTTTGACCTCCAATCTCTTGACTCCTATACTCTCTCAGGCCATTTCCCCTGCATTAATCCCTCCCTATCTTGACCCCTTGCTGAACTAATTCAACTCTACACCATCCTCCTCTCTTGACTCCTCAGTTCCCTTATCATTTAACTTAAATACACTCTCCGAAGCCTCAGCCTTTGATCACTCCCACCATTTGCTATTTACCATTTTCATTCCTATGACCTCCTGTGACCCTCAGCTGAGATTCTTATATCATATTTTACAGAAAAATAATGAGGTCATTTGCCCCGATTTCCTTTAAGTCCCCAATAAAATAGGGTCTTCTATAGGAAGCCTTTCCCAACCCCTTTTAATTCTACTGTCTTCCATCTCTTAATTATATTTGCATATGTTTGCATATTTTTGCTTCTTCTCTCTCTCATTAAACTGTAAGATCCTTGAAGGTAAGGAGTGTCTTTTATCTCTTTTTGTAACCCTACTGATTAGTACAGTGCCTGATACATAGCAGGAACTTAATAAATGTTTATTGTTTGATTGAGTTTAGTGATTTCCAGCGTGTAGCTCCCAATTGACTTCCAGAATGGTTAGACCAATTTATAGTTCTGATGGAGTGCTTGGGTGCATGTGATTGAACCTCAATTCTAAAATCACATTTCTCTTTAAAAAATCACATTTCTCCCTAATCTCAAAACACTATCCCAGGCAGATCCTCCCCAGCCAAAGAACACAACCTGTCCCAGCAACAACTGTTATCTCCCTTCCTGATATAGTAGCCAGCTGTACCTATAGAATTCATTAATTTGAAGCAGCTGTGTACTTACTGACTGAACTGACTGTGTACTGGGTCATCACAACATTTACTACTAACTGACCAATCATATATATCCTAGACTTAGACATTCATATACTCCCTTACATTTATCTTGTCTAACAAAATATTGATGAGAGCAGCCTGGCATTCCTTAGTCAACCCTGACCATAAGTTGACTTAGTGATGTTTCAGGGCTATTTCCTGATGAACTCTGGGCAAAATACCTGTGCAAGAGATACTAAAAGTGCATGTTCCTTTAAGAACTAACCACTCTTTAACCACTCCCTAAACTAGCCCTGAATCACCTAATTAGCATGTTTGGCACATATTTGACTATAGAATATCCTTTACAAATAAATATAGATTTAAACTTTACCTGTTCCCCTCTGAGGTTGCAGGTTCTCTAAGAACTCTTGCCCCCTGGAAAGCATAATAAATCTTTACCTTGATCTCAAGAATGCTTGAGTCTATGAATTCATTCCAGATGACCTGCCCTGGTACTCCAGTCTTTGAGGGGGGTCTCACCCCTCCCCTTCCAGCCCTCATCAGTTCCACCAACATTATATTCTATTAGAAGAAAACATGATGATACATTCAGTTTTTAAAATGCTGAATTTGGAATGCTGGGAAGATCTTTATCAAGTAGAAAGAACCAGCAGGCATTTCAAAATAAGGAACTAGAATGCCTGGGAAAGTTTCACGAAATTTGGAGCTGGAAAGCTGTGTAGAGATAATGTAGTTCAACCTCCTCATCTCAGGATGAGGAAACTGAGACCCCCTAGGGGTTACACCTTGCTCAAGGTCACATAGCTTTTAAGTGAGATAGAAGTCACTAGACGGCACAGTGGGTAGAGTGCTAGACCTGGAGTCAGGAAGATGAGGGTTCAGTTCAGCCTTAGATACGTCCTAGATATGTGGCCCTAGTCACTTAATCAATGTCAGCTTCCTCATCTGTAACATAAAGAGGATAATGGTATCTACTCAAAGTTGTTGTTAAGATAAAAAAATAATAAAATGAGATATTATTTGTAAAGAGCTTTACAAACCTTCAAGCAGTATTGTTATTGTTGGCTATAACATATGACAGCATACTAAAAAAGCAGAGGCATCCCCTTGCCAACAAAGGTCCATATCGTCAAGGCTAGGATTTTTCCAGTATATGGTTAGGAGAGTTGAACTCCAACAAAAGCTGGATGCTGCAGAATCAATGCTTTTGAATTGTGGTGCTGGATAAAACTTCTGAGAATCACTTGGACAGCAAGGAGATCAATAGTCAGTATTTAATTCAGACTGTTCACCTGGAAGTGGACAAAGTTCATCTGGACCTTGGAAGGTCAAGTACTGAAGCTGAGCTTAAAATGTTGACTGCATAATGAGAAGACAGGGCTTATTGGAAAAGACCCTGCCATCTGGAAAGATTGAAGGTTACCTCTTTGCCAATATGATACTGATATAATGGAGAAAGAGGTGTTTTCCAAAGATGAAGTGATGCTAACATTAGATAAGATGTTTAACTGCTATTTAGAGACTTAGAGTTATAGCCTTCATCTCCCTGGCTATTGCTTAGTGAGAAATACCAGAGAGAAGCCACATTCCAAGAATAGATTCCATCTAAAAATTCACCAATTTAGTGACTTTTTTGAGCTAGGAAGAAGAACTGGGGCCCCTTTGTGGGAAGACAGAACTCAGATTAGTGGGATAGTTAACAGGTGTGTGTGAGGGAAGAGAAGGAGGGACCACTCTTTTACTTAGAATGGCGATGAAGAAAAAGGTTTCCAGGGTCTGTTGTGCTCCTTATCTTACTGACTCCCTCTCAGATCTCAGCAATTTCTCTGGAACCCCACAGCTCTGATCCCTTCTACAGAAGCCAGTAGTACAGGACCTGGAGGGTAGAGGGAAGGGTGCCCCATCCCAGGGTGTACACTTCTAACATACTGACCTTCCCAAAGCTTCCATGTAGTTCTCGGGATGCAATTTCTTCTCTTTTTTTTTTCTAAGAAATCTTAATGGCAAATTTTTAAATGTTACCAGACTGCTAGTGAATTTATTCAACCGTCTAACATCTAGGGCAACACTCATGGGCCCCAAGACCCACCCCAGGGTGGTTTTCTCATATTTGCAGGTATGCACAAGAATAGGATAGATTTCTCCTTCCTTTTCTGTCCTCAGAGCTCTAGCCTAATATTAATGAGCTTTCCGTCAAGCCTGCAATGTTTTGCCTGGTGTTGCATATGCAGATGACATGACTGGATTAATGGGGTTCCTATTTAAGGAGTGGAGCTAGTGCAAGAGATTCTTTGAGGAGATTCACAGCTGGTTTCTTTTGGGGAGAGACATATGAAAAGTCTTTGGAAGTTGTAAACACAGAGGGGAAGCTGGCTGCTCAATGCACTGGTTCCCTGTAGAGTGCCTGGAACTTCCAGAGTCTCCTCATAGAAATACTCAGTACAACTTAGCACGATCTATCAGGAGTCATGTCTCATCTGCCTACTGTAGCAAGATACAAAATACCCCAGGCTTCAAATCTTGATTACGCTCTCTTACCCTGAAATGTAGGTAAATCTGGAAAGGAGAAGCAGCAAAACTCTTTCTTCATCAGATAACATGGTATAGTAGAAAGTGCTGGTCTTAGAATCGCAGGAGCTGAATTCAAGTCCTGACTTTACTATTTATTAGTTGTGAGTCAAAAAAAACTGGGAAAATAATCATTGTACTTCCTACCTCACAAGGTTGCTGTGAAGAAGGTGCTTTATAAAACTTAAGTGCTATATAAATGTGAGCCAACAGTTTTAACTGTCATCACTGAGTGATTCTGTAAAAGGTAGGGGAGGAAAGGTGGCATAGAGTCTGGGCTTGAGGGAGATGCCAAAGACATTCCTGAAATGGATTTAGTTATAACAAAAACCCATATGCAAATAATGAATGGTTAGTCCATTATTTTATGTTCATAGATTGGAATGAGCTGGGCCCTTCATGGAGAAAACTGAGGCCAGAGAGATTAGTATTTATTCAAGGTCACAACTAGTATGGAATACTGCCAGGATTCCATTGAGGCTGGGTTCTCTTCAAATCTAGCACTCTTTTTTACTATACCACATTCCCTAACATTATTCTTTACCCCTTGATTGGGGAATTGTTGGTAACTGATGAGCAGCCTCTTGTACACTATTCAAGATATGCTTTTAGTTTGAAAAACTCATCAATTCGCAATGTGTTTGACTAAACTATATAATCCAATAATAGTTGTCCAGTTCCTCTGTGTGTGTTTGCACATATACATTGCACTGAAATGGGATATAACTGTAAGCCTGTTCTGTAAACCCGTAACTGGATGAGGGAGGGCAGAGGGTACAATGGCAGGGGCCCAGATCAATTTCTCTACAGCTGCTTCACTGCCTTTTCTAAGTTGACTTGCCAAAGTCTTAGTTCCTTTAAATGAGCCTCTGAGCTATTCACAGAGGCCAAGAAATGATCTATTATTTGGTAATATCAGCTAGAAATGGGGAACTTCTGAATTCATTTGTTTATTAAACAGCATCTTAGTTCTTCCCAATCAAAGCCGGAGGTCTGACAACTTTGAAGTCGCTGCTTTATTGTTATAAATTCACTTAAAACCTCCAGTTGGGCCAATTCTTTTTTAATTCAGGAAAAGGCCTTTATTGACTGCAATTACTAGACTGTTGTTGTAAAAAATCAATCTGACAGCCATATATCAAAGTTTAATTACCTCCAGTTCTGGGGCCCACTAGATAGCAATCACCAATGACAAATAGCCCCAGATTAGAGAAGGCAGGAGAAGGCCTTGAGCCTGAAAGCAAACAATTACACTGACAAAAAAGCCCAGTTTAAATACCCAGAAACTGGTGCAGTGATTCCAAATTAAACTAGTCAAATTGTTTAAAGACAAAGAAAAAAAACACACACACAGTCCTGGGTCTCTTTGGGGGACATTCTGTGTTTTGTTTTGTTTTTTCTGTCTTTTGTTTTTCCTTTGAAACACAACACAGGCTCTAATAAACCATCCTAAGCTCCTTTATTCAAACTTCCTGGGGTCTTGAATGTTAAAGTGTTCCCAGTTGGGCTGAGCCCATGATGGAGAGAACACGAAATGAAGAGCTAGGGGGTCCGAATGAGAAGGCTTGAGCAAATGTCTCAGGCCCTTGGGCAGTTCTTTCTCTTTACCCAGCAGCATTTTGATGAGTTGAGTGTAAAGAATTAGAAACATATGGGGAATAGTGTGCCTTACAAATGCAGATGGGGTCAGAAATTAAGGAGAGAAAGCCCTCAGTTGAGCTGCTGTGGTCTGTGCCAAACCCAAAGCACTGGAGAGGAGGGGGAGGAAGGCAGAGATTTTTGTCAACTCCTAAATATCTCCTGCTTCTCTCCCGAACCAAAGGAATCTCAGCTGGAATGGGAGGAGGTTGGTAAAATGTCAGTGAAGGAGCACTATGAATGCTTGAAGGGCAGTGATCTACAGTGTAATTCGTCACCACCTTCCAGTAAGCCTCTCTCCCCAGTGTTTCTTGAGGGACATGTTCTGGTTTGTCCTTTGTTCTCCAAGAGGACCATGACATCAGGAGGGTGATGCCATGACTTGCAAGTGAATTGGATTTTAGTGAAGGACAGGACTGCTATTCAGTCACCCAGGTCCATTTGCTGGATTGGTGGGGAATGGAAGGGTTGATGTGCCACAGCTGTGGAGTAATGGGGAGCTGGAGGTACTCAGTATCATCACAGGATGTACTCACCACCCCTATTTTCTCATAGGTCACTTCTACTTAAAATGAGCATCCAGGGCAGCTCTGAAGGAAGGAAGAAGGAAAGAAAGCACAAAGCAGAGGATTAGTATAGGTTGGCATGGTGAGCTAAATGTTCCCACAGAAGTCATTCTCTTCTAACCAACACCTTGACTTCTGGCCTCTTGGCGTTGTTTGTTTGTTTGCATTGTTTTGGTTTCGATTTTTGGTAAGCTGAGCCTAGAGAGGTACCTCTTCTCCCTTGCAACTGCTGAGTCCAGCAGCAGTTTCAGGGGTGCTGCAGGGATGGTTCAGCAGCTTGGGAGATGGGGAGGAAACAGTATCAGTCAAAGGGAGACTCTGGTTTATTAGAGAAGCCACAAACCTCAGTTTCCTTTCTCATGTCCCTGGTAGCTCAACTTCCATGAAGGAAGAGAAGAGGTACTTTTCTCTGAGTTCGAAAAGAAAAAAGCTGATTTTTCCGACAGCTTTTTCTTACCTTTTCTGGCAGCCAAGAAGTGGGAAGAGGGAGGCCCTGTGGGGGTGTTGGAACAACTTGTGCAGAAGCCATATTGTAGGGGAAGGGAAAGCTAGAGAGTGACTAGAAAGGACACTGTAGGAGAAACGTGCCTTACAAGTCCTCAGGCATCATTTGAGGCTTTAGTAGTGAGGGAGAAGGAGAAACAAGGCAACTGAGGTAGGGGCTGGTGGAACCCTGAGCTGCGGCCCTCCTAAATGACATAAAGCTAGAGCAAGGCTAGAAGGAACCCAGGCAAAGGGGCATCTTTAAATTAATATCAGAAGGAAACCTTTCGGTGCTGATCAATTGATTTCTGCTCCTTTCCTTTTCAATTTCTTTTTTTAAACTGATACCTGTGATTTCATTGGCACAAAGAATTCCATGTGAGGAAATTCCCTATACCAGTCTCAAAACTCCCACAACAGTGGAGGAAGCCTTAGAACCAGAAAGGCAACCAAGGAATTCACCTAGAAGTTTGTGGGAAGAACAACATTTAGAAAGGATCCCCTATCTTTCTGATTCCAAAGTCATTGCTCTCTGATCTGGAACTCAAATTTCCTCCCTTGCACTCTAGGCTTCTGTTAGGTTAGATTCGCCCATGTTTCTAGCCTGAACCCAGATCCACCACTCGCTTGCCAGCCATCTTCAAGCACCATGCTTTGGTGCTCTAGCTTCTACCTCCTACTCCAAACTCAAGCATTCACTGGAATGAGACTGGACCCAGACTCCGACAATACTTCCTGGACAGCTTTATGCTAAACTAGGGCTCTTTCCTTCCCTCTAAGGCAGCTAGGATTAAGTGTGAGACCTGGAGTCGAGGAGACCTGAATTCAAATTCCTCCTCAGACACTGACTAGCTGTGTAACCCTGTGTAACTCATTTAACCTCTGTTCACCTCAGTTTCCCCAACTGTAAGATGAGGATAATAAGAGCGTCCATCTTGCAGAAGGACAAAATGAGGTAATATACGTAAAATGCTCTGCACAGTGCCTGTCCCATAGTAGGTGCTATATAAAGGCTTATTCCCCTTCCCCTCTAACTCTGAGCTGTAATCAGATCAATACTACCATTCCTGGAAAAGGGCATGTCAATCAATTTTCCTCCAGTCGCTCCAGTGACTTGTCTGTCCAAAATACTCCTCCATGGCCTCTACTCCCCTTATTTGTGTAATATTCTATTAGATGTCATCTCCTTGAGGACAAAGACTCTTGTGTTTTTGTCCCCAAGGTTCAGCCCAGTGTTTATGGATTTATTCTCCTAATCCAGCACAGCTAACTACATTCCCCATCTCAGCTCTAGGTGTGAATCCAGTGCTGAATTGGATCCCACAGGCTCCAAGAAAGGGAAAAATAAAATCCAGTCTCCTCGACAGGAATGTTTATCACATTCTAGATCAGATTTTAGCAAATCCATTAAGTGCATGAATGAGATAATGCTACCCTAGAGTCTTCATGTGCTTTGCTGTTCTGCATGGGTTATTGGGCAGATGATATTTAGTCTTTGTGTAGATTGCCCTCTTTGCTCTGCTTTGTTTTTTCTGAAATAGTTAATACAAGTTTTTTCATGTTTCTCAGATTTTCACATTTGACCATTTCTTATGGCACGATAACGTTCCATTACCTTTATAGACCAGAATCTGTTCAGTCACCCCACGATGAATGAGCTTACACTTTATTTCTAGTTTTTCTGCCTCTACAAAATGTGACGCTGAATATATCAGTAAATAGAGAGTTTTTCCTTCTCTCTTTAAGCTCCCTTAGAGATATGACACAGGGTCAAAGGTGTAAACATTCCCTTGCGTAATTTCCAATTTTTTTCAGAACTGTTGAACTAGTGAACAACTTTGCCAACAGCAGTTTGGTGTGCTTGTGTTCCCACAGGCAGCCCTTCCAGTGATGACTGTTAGGACTTCTATCAGATTGAGCAAGTATTATTTGGCTAGATGAAGGGATTAGGAATGCTGATAAGCACCTATGCGTTGATCCCCAAAGAGATAACTATGTGATACATGGCATTACGTACAACTGAACTGGTAGAACTGGAAAGTACCTTTGAGATCATTTTTCCAACCTCCTCATTTTATAGGTGAGGAAACTGAGGCCTAAGAAATTGTAAGGGCCTCCTGACATGTAGAATCAAGTTCCAAGCGTCTTTCTTAGGTTGAGCATTAGTATCTAATGGACAGTATATTATTTTTGCAACATTTAAAAGTGCCAATTCCATAAATCCAGCCCTCATGTTTGAGTAGGCAGATATTAATGGCTTGGATTATCTGTTTGATGCTGAGCCAGTGACAGCCTCTCTGTGCCTGCTCAGTTTCCTCATCTATTAAATGAAGGAGTTGGACCTAAATGATCCCTAAAATTCCTTCCAGTTCTAAATCCTTTGATTCCTACATGATGCTCTAGGTAGAAGATGATGAGATAAATGATGATAGTCAGTTTGGCAAATCTACTTTCAAATGGAAATTAAGCTACAGTCAAGTTAAAAAAGAGAAGAAGACCAAATTGTAGGGTTCTGTAAGAAGTTCCATAGATTTGAAGCTGGAAGGGATCTCAAAAGCCTTCTAGTCAAATGCTCTTCATTTTACAGAAGAGGAAATTGAGGCTCAGAGAGTTGTAGTGATTTTCCTAAGGTCACACAGATAGTAAATGTCAAAGTTAGGGATGAAATGCAGACCTTCTGGCTCTAAATAGAGCATTCTTTTCATTGTCCTAGTTTATTAGGTATTTCTTCATTTGAGTTCATAAGGAATTTTGCTTCTTTGAATAAAAAAAACCTAGGAAAAAGATTAAGATTATAGATCTTGAGCTGGAAAAAGGCTTCTAGTCTAACCCTGTCATTTTACAGATGAAGCCACTAAGCTCTAAATGGCTGAGTGACTTGCTGAGCATCCCTCAGTTGTTAATAATAGTATTAATAAATGATCAGAGGTTGGATTTGAACACAGGTCCTCTGACTCCAGACCCAGTACTTTTTCCACTAGAGAATGGATAGACTTTGTCAGCTATTAACATATGAGGTCAACTGGACAAATATTTATCGGCATCTAGCTAAGTGTAATTTCCCTATAGAATGAAATACTCTCTGAGAGACTGAAATACTCCCTGGGTAAAGTATTTTTTTAAATAAC
Organism: Potorous gilbertii; assembly: GCA_028658325.1. Taxonomy (NCBI): domain Eukaryota; kingdom Metazoa; phylum Chordata; class Mammalia; order Diprotodontia; family Potoroidae; genus Potorous; species Potorous gilbertii. Next base: position 570,162,945 of record CM053769.1, on the reverse strand, counting down.
ATTTTCTTTTTTTCTGCCATTACATGTAAAAACAATTTTTTAACATTCTTCTTAAAAAAATTTTGAGTTCCAAATTCTTTCCCTCCTTTCCTTCCATAAGCCACCCCCCTTCCCGATCCTATGAGCAATTTGATACAGATTATACATGTGCAATCAGGCAAGACATATTTCCATATTAGTCATACTATGAAAGAAAACACGGTCCCCCCCCAAAAAAAGAAAATTTCAAAAGGTAAAAAATAGTATGCTTAGATCTGCATTTGGACTCCGTCAATTCTTTCTCTCAATGTGGATAGCACTGTTCATCACAAGTCTTTTGGAACTGTCTTGGGGCATCGTACTTCTGAGAACAGTTAAATCATTCACAGTCAGTCATATAGTATCGCCATCACCGTGTCCAATGTTCTGTACAACGTCTCCTGGTTCTGCTTCCTTCACTTTGCATTAGTTCATGTAAGTCCAGGTTTTTCTGAAGTCATTGTGCTTACTATTTCTTACAGCACAATTGTGTCGCTAGCATATACTATAACATAACTCGTGCATCCATTTCCCAGTTAATGAGCATCCTTTCAACTTCCAGTTCTTTACCACTATAAAAAACCACAATGAATATTTTTGTGCACATGGGTCTTTCCCCCCTCCCCCTTGTAAATTTTGATCTCTTTAGGAACAGACCTAGCAGTGGTATTGCTAGATCAAAAGGTATGCACAGTTTTATATCTCATTAGACATAGTTCTAAATTGCTCTCCAGAGTGCTTGAATCAGTTCACAACTCCACCAACAGGGCATTAATGTCTCTGGGTGAAATTTCAACAAGGAAAGTAAAGAAAGAGAACAGGAGATGAGTTCTGACAGTGCTAGGAGAGATTAGCCTAGATGAATCAGACAACACAGTGAGTGGGAAGTCCTGTAAGAATGAAAGTACAGGGTGGGGCCCTAGAAACAAACTTTATTTTCTTCACATTTGCTGGGGTCAATGAGTCCACTTTGCCAAATAAGTACCTGCCCATATCACACACAACAGCTGAAATATAGATGAGGTGAGACCTCTCCTAAAGATTTCACAGTCTTAGAAGAAAGGAAGAGTTTTCAGAACAGTACAATGTTCCAGGAGTCTGATTATTTCTGGGCAGGTAACATTAAATCAAAGGCCTTCTCTTAGAAGGGATTTTAAAAATCAATCCTATGTCCACAAGAATCTCTCCTGCAGCGAAGCGGAAAAATGTACCCAGTCCATCCTTTGCTGGAAGACCCCTAGTGTATTACCTCCTAAAGCAGCCCCATTTTGGGGTAGCTCTGATTATTAGGAAGATTTTCATTAAATCAAGGCTATACTTGCCTCTTTAAAATTTCTACCCCTTGGTCTGAGTTCTGCTTTCTTGGGATCAAGCAAAACAAGTTGAATCCCTCTACCAGGTAAATTCCCTTAAGATACTTGAGGGCAGCTATCATTTTGTCCCTAAATCTTAATTTTTCTAGGCCTTGGTTCTTTCAGCTACTATGGCAATGACCCAGATAGGGAGAACCAGATGTTGGGCTGGCAGCCCTAACCCTGCATTTTCTGACCTTCAACTATTTCCAATTTCCTTTAAAGTCTTATTTTAAAATGTCATTTGTCAGTTTGATAGTAAAGTCCAACTGCCAAGAAAAGGAATTTTTTTTCTTAATAAAAAGAAGGAAATGCCATTGCTGACCTAACATCTGTTCAACCATGATCTGGTAATCTTGGTAGACTCTTTGATGGTCCCTGAAGACTTGGTTGAGGTTAAATCCCAGGAAGGAGTCTGCTTTTGTCCTCAACTCTGTGGCTTTGTCTCTTGGTAGATGGTGCAACATATGACTCAGGAAGTTCTCCAAAAAGAAATGACCCTATCTTTTTGATAGGAAATGAGAGGCTTAGTGTAATACCTCATATTTATTTTCCCATCATATCTTGTCTTACCCTCCCAAGTACCCGAGATTAGACCCATTTTACAGATGAAGAAAGTTAGGCATGGAGAAGTTAAATGATTTCCAAATTCATATAACAAGTTAGTGGCAGTTAATAGAAATAAAGCATGGGTTTTCTTAATCTTAGTCTGTTTCCTTTCCTGCTATGCCAGTTGGCATCGGTGGAACCACCACCATCATCCCCTCCCCCCTTCAAACCACAGGCATAAATAGTTGTTGGTGATGGAATCACTGACACATATGACTTCATGCATTTCTTTTCTTTAAGACATATGGTCTAATTCTCAGCTCCCAGGCTCTGTCACCTCTGGGGTTAGAATGAAACAATTGGTTTAATGGTTCCCGGCTGGGTTTTTTGTAAGTTCCCATCTATCCTGTGCTTGTTTACTTTCCAAAGCTTTTAATGGCAACACGGAGTGAGGCCTGATTTGGGTGGAAAACCTGTGAAACACTGGGTCCTGTGAGAACTACATCTGTGGGCTGAGTGCTGGAAGAATCTATGTGGTTTTCTCTATTTTATGGGACCCTGAAAAGGATCTCTGTCAAACTTAGCTGCCTAGTGGTCCCACCTGAGCATAATGCTAATAAAGTCAAAGTTATAGGTTCAGTCCTGTGTGGGCTAGGGAGATTTTCTGTCTTCTATGACCAAATGCTGGGTCACTGATGGGGGCCAGCTCTAGGAAAAATGGTGAAAGAATAATAACTGATATTTACACAACGCTTTAAAGTTTAGAAAGAGGTCCTTTAAAAACCTTATCTCATTTGAACTGGAAGGGGAGTACTGCAGTTATTATTCCTATGGGCTAAACTGTATCTTTGATCCTATATCAGTGATTCTTTCTCTCCTCATGGCATCTCCTATTCAAGACTCCAGGAAATGAAATTATAAAAGTTTAACAAAAACAGCACAGTCACAGCACCAGGTTGTTCTTCCTGCTGTAAATGTACACTTAAAACTCAGAAGGTGAACTCAGCCCTTAGTTCTGAGGAATCCCTCAAAGTACTTTCCACTGATTACAAGGGAAATTGGGCAAGAGAGTGTGGGTGGCTCAGCATGAATCCATCTCAGCTATTTGGAGACCTTCTGAGGGTAGGTTACCAGCGTCATCCTTAAAATTAGAAGATAACATATTCCAATATCAATCCCAGTGAAGTAACAGGCTTCTCGCTGAGTGGCAAAGGGATATAGTTGAAAGGAATCCTTGAGACCTGGGTTCAAGGGCACCGGGTTGGTCATTATCCAGTTATGTGTCAGGGCAGGGCATAATCAATTCAACTCCATCGTTGCTCCTAGAAAGAATGTGTCACTCTATTCCCCTACCATTATTTGGATCACTTTCCAGACCAGAATATCCCTCCTTGCCCACCATTCCTCCATTAGGTTGTAAACTTCTTGAAGGCAGGGATGGTCTTGGCTTTTGTATTTGTTTCCCCTGCACTTAGCACAGTGCTTGGCATGCAGTAAGCACCTAACAAGTGCTTTTCTTTTCATTCATCCATTCATTCATTTTCACTTAACTTCTGTAAATCTAAATTACCTGAAATGCAAAATGAAAGTGCTGAGCCAAATAATGATATTTAACAATTATGTATCATTTTAAGGCTTTCAAAGAACTTTGATCCTCACAATAACTGTGGTAGGTACTATTATTATATACATTTTCCATTATTATACCCATTTTTCAGATTAAAAAAACTAAGGCTCAGAGAGACTGTGTGATTGCCCAGATTCCCACAACTGATCAGTGTTGGTAGGATTTGAATGCAGGTTTTCCTGACTCCAAGTCCAGCACAGATGAGAAACCTGAGGCTTATCTAGAGTCCCACAGCTACTATATGTCTGAGGTTTATCTTGAGCCTGTGTCTTCCTGATATCATCCATTATGATATGCTACCTCTTCCATCTATATGAGTCTACAGACTCCTCTTCACAGTGGACATATGGTGACTACAATTCAACGTTTATCTATATGTAGATAGATAATATATCTAGATAGATATATGCCAGGCACTGGGTACATAACAATAAAAAGGATCTTTCTGCCTGCAAGAATCTTCCATTATGCTGGGGGATGGGGATGGGGAAGAGCAATACGGAGAAAGGACTGTGATGCATAAATATGTATAATACAAGGTAGGCAGTGAGTGATGGTGCTAGAGAGAGACAGACATAATGCTTACTGCTTGGAAAACTTGAGAAAGGATAGAACCCTTTCAGCCAAAGCAATCAGGGGAGTCTTTGAGGAGCCTCAACTTGAAGAAAGATCAGACATTTTAAAGGGGCAAATGATAAGAGGGATTGTCTCAGACAAGGGAATGAATGAATAAATGAATGGTCTGCAGGATTTGGGATTAGTTAACAGGCCGGTTTGGCTGCAAAGTGGCCTGTCTGAGAGGGAGTAATGTGAAATCAGGCTGGAAAGACAGATCTGAGCCAGATCGTGGAGGGCCTGAAAACAAGACTCAAGAGTTTTACTATTGCCTTTAGAATAAAATGCCGCGTTCCAGCATTTTCTTAGAGCAATTGTTGCTATAAAACATGGGCCATTTCAGAGGCAGACAGCTTCATAGTTTGTTCTCAGCTCCAGTCTGCAGATTCCATCAGACTGCTAAGAGAATGTATTTGTCCTTTGGGGAGCTCTTCAGGGCTATAAAGAGCTAACTTTTTATAACGCAGAAGCATCTGGCCCTTCTTTTCTGAATGAAGATTCTAACTCTTTTTTCTTAAGCTAATGCTGAAGAGAACCTTGAGCCTTGCCAGTTCCATACACCACTCAGAGGCCCTAGAGTTTCTATCAGGGTGATTGTGGGGACAGTCCTTGGTAAGTCTTACAACACTATATAAATATGAACAATTCACTTTCTATGACCTTTAACCCTATCTATCTTTAGATTAATAGAGTAGACTGCCTTGGGGCTCAGATTGCAGGTGGATAAGTTTAACTGGACAAATACTTATTGGGCATCTAGTCTAACTCTAGCTTCCCTATAGAATAAGATACCCTCTGAGAGGCTTTCTGGGTGAGTGACCATGGACAAGTCCTTTCATCTCTCTGACTCTCTGAGGGAATGGGTTGGCTTTGCTGAGCCTAAAAATGAGGGGTTTGGTCTGAATGACTTCTAAGGCCCTTCCAGCTTTAAAATCTATGCTTATGGCTCCATGATCCCAAGTGAAGCCCTTTTCCAATCACTAAACTTGGATCTCCCCAAGAATAATTTCCAGGTGCTTAACAAGGTTTCTGTTCATCCCCTGCATAGCAGAGAGAAGCTGAAAAGGTCTTTCTTACTATCAGTGCAAAATATAGACAGACTTCTGTGATGCAACATCCTCCCGGAATGCCTCAAAACCACTGCTTCCTGAAAGTTAACAGCCAACTGATGCCTCCTGAAAACTTTGAAGATCCTTCTCTTTAGCAGTGATCCTCCACTGGGGAGGTGATACTTCGCTTGTCCTTTTGTAAGCCCAGTCTAAAACGGCCATCTTTTAGGAGTGGAAAGAGATTGTGGCTGAAAGGAAGCCATCTACTGGTTTGGACGGTGTCTCATATATTTGTACTCGAGAAGATGCTGAGAAGGCAAGTCCTGGAATGTTACTAACTACAGCCACCATGCTTTCCAAACCCCAAACTGGGACACAGGGTCTGACAAAGGATATTCCTTTTGCAATATCTCATAAAAATGATTTTTTTTCCTTTTCTTAGCATTACACAATCATAAATTTAGAGTATGAACAGATCTTACAAACCATGTACTTCAACTCCTTTGTTTGAGTAAGGAGGAAACTGAGGACAGAGAGTTTAATAATTTATGTGTGGTCCCACAAATAATATGTAGTAGAGCTGATATTCCCACTAAGGTCCTCTGACTTTTAGCTCAGTATTCTTGAAAGCAGAACTGTTACAAGAAAAGTTTGTTCCAGGAGGTGTTATCATCAAATCTAAGCCACACCAGATCTCTACCTTATCAGTCTTGAAGTGGTGGCCTTCACACTTAAATTTGTAAATAAAAATATGTTACTTCCGTGAAAAAGACAAACTCAAGACTGGGCATTAGGAAGCCTGAGTTCAATGAGTCAATGAACCCTGAAAGATACTACCATATATAATGTTAGGATATATTCATTTAGTAGTGGCTATATTTATTTTCTGTGAAGAGATGATGATGTTAAGTCGCTAATGTTTGTATAACACTTAAAAGTTTGCATGCATTTTACATATTATCTCATTTGAGGATGGTCCAATGGAAAGAGTCAGAGGGCCTGGGTTCAAATCTTATCTCTGAGATTTCTAACCTTGGGCAAGTCATTTGGTCTCCCTGGGCTTCAGTTTAGCCATCTAGCAAAGGAGGGAGTTTCACTAATGGCTTCGGAGATTCCTTCCAACCTTTTCTTATGGGGCTTATAACAAACCTGTGGTTCAGTTGCTAAAGGATTTTTTTCTTTTAAAAACATTTTATTGATGTTTTTAACTGACATCTGAAAATACGTACCTCATTTCACACTGACAGTTCATTCCGTTTTGAGATGCTTTCCTATCAGTACAGGTACAATTATCCGCATTTCAAAGATGAAGGAACTGAGTTTCTGGGAGGTTAAATAACTTGCCCAGTATCACTCCACTGGTCAGTTTCAAAGAGGATTTGGACCCAGGCTTTTCCGACTTTAAATCCTATATCTATTGTTCCACACTGCTACAATCCTATTCCATAGGCTCTTAAAACATCAGAGTTGTCTTACAGGTCACCTAATCCAATTCCCTTATGTTATAGTTGAGGAAAATAAGGCCTAGAACCAGGGCTAGAACACAGGTTTCCTGATTCCCAGGTCATGGTCTATCTACTATACCATGCTGCTGGATTAATAATCAGGGCTTCCTTGGGAGGAAAAATTGTGAAGCAGGTGAAATTGTCTATGTTCCCATAATCTTTTCTCTATCCTACCCCGTTGGCATCCTGTCCCACCTTCAAGGTCATTATGCTTCCCAGTTCTCTACAGAGAGTCTAATTTCAGTCATCAGCATCTTTTAAAAAACAAGTTTTTGTCTCAGAAACTCAGAAGGTTTTGTTTGTTTGTTTGTCAGTTAGTCATATCAGATTCTTTCCCTACTTGGGGTTTTCTTGGCAAAGATTCTGGAGTGGTTTGCCATTTTCTTCTCCAGCTCATTTGACAGATGGGGAAACTGAGGCAAAAAGGGGTAAGGGTTTGCCCCAGGGTAACACAGCTAGTAAGTTACCATTAAAAAAATTAGAAGAAACAACTTTTAAAAATAAATCAGTGCATGAAACCTTAACGCCTAAACTATTTTCAGGTATCAAAAAAAGCATATAAACTTAAAATGTCAACTTATTTGCTTCTGTGTCTCACTTTTTCATTTTCCTACTTCTCAGATTTGATTACTATTTTTCTCTACTGGGAATAGGATTTTGTTTATTTTCACCTCAGTGGGGAATGAATTTCACTGGGTGTGTTACCTCTCCCAGGGACTCTCCCAGGCATTTTAATACTCATTTTTAATTGTGAAATAAGAGGATAAATTTTCCCCCACTAGAGAAGCCTTCCTAATACCCTTTAAATCTGGCCAACCCTATGAATAATCCTCCAGTTCCCAGGGCCCCCTGTTTCAAAGGACCATCCTTTTCAATACTGCCTTAAAGCACCCTTAATAATGCAGGGAGGATCTAGTTTTTAAATCTTTGAAGGTCGTGATGAGGCTGCTTAGGCACTAGCTAGCGCCTGTGACAGCCTATGTCATTGCCTTCTGTTCCCTAGGTGATGTTCCACTCCTTCTTAGTCCCACCCTAGAGCCTTCAGCCCACACAGGATAGCATTGAGACAGAAAAGATGAGTCACTGATTGAGCTGTCAGCAGGCAAAGGTAAATTGCTAGATTGGGGTTTATCTGAGACTTTATTAAAATGGGGAGACTCCCTGTGTGGAAATGTGTCAGAGTACCTAATCAAGGATCACTCAATGACACAGGACTTTTTCTGGATGAGAAACTGAGAGAGGGGACCTTCAGGAATTGAAACACCAAAGGTAACGGAACAAGTGAGGGTGTTCAATTCCACAAACATTCATTAAGGACCTACTATGTGTAGAGCATGAGGCTCAGAACTGGGCATAAAAAGACCCCATGAAAATGCAATCATACCTGCCTTCAAAGAGCTTTCATTTACTGTTCCCCAGCCCCGTTCCCCCAAGTTGGAGAGAGTAGGGGGTATATAACGTGTACAAAGAAAACGACCCAGGAATAAGAAAAGGCTTTCCAGAGGAGGGGCAGCTAGGTGGTATAGTGTTTACAGTGCTGGAATTGGGAAGACTTATCTTCCTAAATTCAAACCTGGTCTCAGAGGCTGACTAGCTGTCTGACCTTGGGCAAGTCACTGAACCCTGGTGGTCTCAGTTCCTCATCCGTAAAATGAACTGAAATAGGAAATGACGAAGCACTTTCAGTATCTTTGCCAAGAAAATCCCAAATGTAGTCATGAAGAATTAGACACAACTGAAATGACTGAATAGAAGAATCCCAGAGGAAATGACACCCCATTTTGGGGCCTCCAAGAACAGTAAGAATTCTAAACAAAAGAATCAAGAAGACGATGCCTTCTCGGGTTGGAGAATGGCTCGTGTCAATTTACTGGAGTGAAAGATGAGATGTTAAATATTGTGGGCAGCTACTAGTCAAGATTAGCTAAAACGATGTGAAATAATTATTCTTGGAAGGTTAGAGTCTTATTTGGAAGAGCTTAAATGCTAGGCCAAGAAGTTTGTATTTTATCCTACCAGAGGCAATAGGGAGCAACTGAATGTTTTTGAGGAAGGGAATGATATGATCAGATCTGTGCCTTAGGAAGATTATTTTGACAGCTGTGTAAAGAATAGATCAGGGAGGAGAAAGACTGGAAGCAGGGAAACAAATTAGGAAATAATGACAGTAATCAAGAGGATGGGACCTTGAACTACAGTGGTGACTGTATGAGTGGAGAGATGAGGGAAGTGCACAAATTCTCAGATGTGCAAGTAGAATTGACTGCGTGCCTGAGAATGGGAAGGGGAGTGAGGAATCAACTAGAACACTCACAGGTATCTGGTCTAATCTCCAGATGATGACCTGGACTCTGAAAGCTAACGGAGTCTTGTTCAAGTTTCAAATAATAAAGAAAATGCCTTTTAAAATAAACAACCCCTGAAAACCTTCTAAGTTGGATAAAGACATTTAGACGGATCAGGGAAAGGAAACAAAAGAAAATTCAAACAAAATGGAAACATCCATTTAACCAGATCCCCTTCTGGATCCTTTATAAGTTTGTAGGTTTAGAGGTCAGAAGAAATCTTAGAGGTCATTTAGCCCAATTCCTCATTGGAAAAAATGAGGCTTGGGGAATTTTTGTGATGGTCATACGAGTCGTGACGAGCACAGTTAGTATTTGAACCCAAGTCTGCACTCATGGTCACTGCTTTCGTTCAGACCCTTACAATTTCTCATCTAGATGATTTCATTGATCTCCCTTCAGACTGGTTGGTAAAGCCCCTAACAATTTGTCCCCAATCTATCTTATCAGACATCAATTCTCTTTTTGCAATCCAGCTAAAGTGGCTCTCTCTCTGTATAACTCACACATGATATTTCATCTTCCATTTCTGTCTAGCCCCGATGCCTGGAGTATGCCCCCTCCTCACAGAATTCCTTATTCTTTTCCTTCAAAATGCATTTCAAGCCCCATCTTATGCATACTTTCCTAATCCCCCTACCCACAACTGCTATTGGCCTCCCTCCATAACTACTTTATATTTAACCATCTTGTATATTCTATATTTACTTATATGTGGGCTTACTCTCTCCCCACAAGAATATAAGCAAGTTCCTTGAGAGTAGGGATTATGGAATTAAAAAAAAATTTTTTTGTCTTAGTATCTCTAGAGTCCAACAGAGTACCTGGTACATAATACTGATGTACATAAATGCTTATTGATTGATTGATCTAGAGCCAGCTCTCTTTCCAATACACCATGATAACTCACATGCCATGCAGTAACATACGTATTCCTCTTGTGATCTACTCTGAATTTGTTTGTTTTCCTTAACAACATTAGTAGGCCCAGGTTTGCTTAGCAGCATGGGATAGCTGGAGAATACCAATGATCCTGACAAGACAGACAGAAGCATTCTTAACGAGGTGCTTCACAATAAGAAATCATTCTGGGAAGAGATTTTCCCCCGCTTTTGTTCTCGTTTTCTGGCAAGTGATGTTTTATCAGGACACTAGGAAATAGGGACTGAGTTAATTTTTTTTAAAAAATCATTAACAGAATCTTCTCTGATGGGGTATCTCTCAAAGCTGAGAAATAGCATTCTAACCTCTCTCCTTCCCTCTCCTGCCCACCCCTTCTTCAGCTCTCTAGAGTGAGGGGTGGAGGAGGCTGGGTGCCAAGAATCAGTATTGTCCCTGGGGGTTGAAGGAGACAGAATGATTCAGATGCCTCCACTTTGGCTAGCCCAGAAGCACAATTGTGGTGTTTAAATATTTATTTTTAGTGATTCCTGGTCAAATCTCAGCCTATGTTTTAGTGGGAGCTACTCTAAAAAAAAAGAAATAAGATCTTTGTCTTAGATCAGTAAGTGCCAACAGCAGCAGATGATTCACTCGCTGTAGGCACAGTAGGCTTGGGTGACCTCCCACTCAGGGTATTGTTTCCTTCTCAACCTACAACCTCAGTTGAGTCACCAGAGCACCTGGGACATATGTCATGATGAAGGGCATTCAAGATATGATGACCTGGAAAGAGGATGGGTGCAAAACTCACAACTCAGCCTTGTTTCCCCATGGAAGGGTCTCATGCTGTTTCATCCAGTTTCTCCAGTGCAGAGACTATGCCTTCTTCCTCATCTATAAAATGGATATGACAATAATGTCAAACATTTATATAGTACTGCATATGGGCCAGGCACTATGCTAAGCACTTTACAAATACTGTCTCATTTAATCCTTGCAACAACCCTAGGAGGGTTATTATCCCTATTTTACAGATGGGGAAACTGAGGCAGAGAGTGGTTAAGGATTTGCCCATATTCACATAGCTTGTAAGTATCTGACTTCCTGACTCTATGCACTGTGCCACCTAGCTGCCAATAGCACCTACCTGTCAAGGTTGTTGTGAAGAGCAAATGAAATGATATGTAAAATACACATAGATTAGGCCACAATAGGTCCCTGTCCAAGCTCCACTTAATGGCTGTATTTTGGGCCCTCTTGGCTTAGAGTAAATGTCAGTGGTAACCGTTTCTCTTTGGAACAGCAACCCTGAAGGTCTTTCCCTCCCAGCTTGATTTTTTTTCCTTTTTTTCTAATTTGTAATTTTCTAATTAAAGACTCACTTCTTAAAGAGGCCTATTCACCGAATGGGCATTGCCTCACTCCAAGTGAGAACCTGAAGAGGCCTTAGCCTGGAATGGGGCTTAGCCCATGGCATCCTGGGCCATCTCCAGCCATCCTGGTCAATATCAGGCCATTGGACCCAGATGGCTCAGGAGGAGAAAGTGCACAGCCCTCCCTCCCTCAAATCAAAGTCAACTGCAAGTCATGTCATCGTTTTTCTGATGTCATGGTCCTCTTTGAAAATGAAGGAGAAACACACAATAGTATATGGATGCTAGATACTACTATAATCACTATTATTCCTCAAAAGATAAATTATGAATGACTAGAATATTATTCTGTTTTGTTTTATGTTTTTGTAAGGGAGATTGTTTACCTATCATTCTGGTTCTTTTAGTTCAAGCAAGGGGATAGATCAAGGTATAATGGAAAGAGAACAAGCTCCTCCAGGCCACCTGAGTAGCAAGACGGCAGACTAGACATTTTCTCTAATCTCTGAGACTTCTCAAACCTCTCCAAAATAGAAATTATACATCAATAATAAAGCAACTTCAGCTGTTTCCATAGTGTAGAACACCCAGAATCCAAAATAAGATTTTTAAAATCCCAGGAGCAGATTCTGAGCTCACTCAACATGCCTCCCTCACCTTGGATGCTACTAGTAGCAAGGCTTCAATAGCAAACCCAGCTACATGCAAAATATCGAACTGGCCTTTTATCTGCTCCTCTGCACTATCTGAATAATGCCCTTTAGGTTCGTGTCTTCTGGCAAGCTTGGCCAGGGGATAGGCTCATCTTCCTCTTGGCCATCATCCTCCCCAGTGAGGAAATGCCTTTTCTTGCCAGTCAAGTTTTACTGTGACCCAGGAGTTCCTACATCTCAGACTCACCAAGTTACTTCCAAGGCTGGAAATGTCTGTCTCTGGATTCCTGTGCTCAAGAAAGAAATACACAAAGAAAGGGCAGCCAGGGTCCATGTGCTCTCAGATGCTAGGTTTTGAGGTTAAGGGTAAAGGTGGCCTCTCTCTCCTATCCCTCATAGGAAGTCCAGCAGGTAGAGCCAAAAAATTGAGATATTCATCAGATAGGGTGAGAGAGAAGAGAAAAGGAGGGAGAGAGAGTCAGAGAAGAAGAAGCAGGAAGAGGAGAAGAATAAGAAGGAGAAAAAGAAACAGGAGGAGAAGAAGAAGAAAGAGGAAAAGGAGGAGATAGAGAAGGAGAAGAAGGAAGAGAAGAAATCAGAGGAGAAAGGGGAGGGAGGGAGCAAGGAAGAGCGAGAGTTACAGACATCATCAGAGGATAGAGACACTCTTTTAAAAGTCCACTGAGTAGGCTACCCTTCCTGATTTAGTCACAAATCCAATCTGCCACACTTTCAACTGTCACAGAGTGGTTCTTCTATGTCATCCCAAAGCAGTGAGTCCTTTAGCATTGAACCACATGTTTTCTGAGAAACAGCCAGGCTACACTTAGCCCTCTATGGAGTGAGCACTAACACTAGCCCAAGCAGAGCAGGGGCCTACTGTTTGCCCCTTCCCCTTTACATTTATCCTCAGAATAAGGGGTTGGATTAGACAGTCTCCAAAGTTTCCTGTGATCCCTGTGAATGGGGTTGATGACTGATAGGGTGAGAAGATATAGGAAAAGTAAGCTAGAACTAGCAAATCAATGACTCTGTGGCTAATGACTGAGTTTTTCTTGTTAAAGATTGGCTAGAGTGCTAGAGACAACACTCTAGATTGGAGAGATGAGTTCAGTCTTTAAAACAACAGTTTCCCTACCCTTAGAGTTTTCCTTTATTTTCCAGATGAGTTGTTATAATTTATTATTGCCTAGGCTAGGGAGTCAGTGCATCCTGTAAATTTATTATCCACTGTGTGAAATAACACTTCTTTCTGTAAGTCCTCAGCTTAACCTCCTTGAGTTTCAAAAGGCAACCACCATCTTCTGTATCCTAATTCATATTATCCCCACAATTTATCATTTTTGACTTTGATCTGTCTTTTCTTAGAGTCCCTTGTTTCCATCAAATTCTTCTGGAGAACCACCTTCCACATAAAGTCTTTCCTGTTTCTCCCCCAGATGTTAGAATCCTACCCAACCCCACAAACAATGGCCCTTTTATGTATTTTGGCTTGAGACTTAAATTACTTAAAATGCCTTTGGCCAAACATATCTCCATTATGTTCCCATTACAGGCCACCAAATTTCTACTCCAGAAGATGCCTTCCTTTTGAGTTCTTCAACAAACATTTAATAAGAAGCTACCATACAGATGGCCAAATGCTAAGAATTGTTTCTCCAGGACAGAAATCCCTGCTAAAATACTTTGGAAAAAGTGAAACATTATCAGTCATAACACCTAGATTGTCCAGTTGCCTAGTAAAGCCCAGAGAAATTAGAATCAATCAGGTGGGAGAGGGAAACAAGGGGAAGGAAATCAGTAGGAATAGATAACCTAAGTTCAGGAGGGCAGGGATAAAGTGGTCTTCAAAGTGGGGGATCATGAATGTTTAGAAGTAGTACAAGCACCAGACTGTGGGCTGAAGGTATGGCTGTGCCTGGAGAAGAAAAAGGTAGGAGGTATGGTACTTGTCAGTTATTTGTAGATTGTATCCTCCATATTCCCCACCTAGAGGTCTATACCCCAAAGAGAATGAATAGGAGTAGGATCCATGTGTAGAAAATATTTACAGCAGCTCTTTTTGTGGTGGCAAAAAATTAGAAACCAAGAGGGTGCCCAATGGTTGGAGAGCAGCTGAACAAATTATGGTATGTGAATGTGACGGAGTACTATTGTGCTTATGAGAAATGGTAAAGGGAATGGTTTCAGAGATACCTGTAAAAAACTTAAGTAAACAGATGTGGAGTAGAATGAGCAAACCAGAAACAGCGTGTACAATAACAATATTGTAAAGACAGTTTTGAAAGACCTGGGAACTCTGGTCAACATGATGACCAGCCACAATTCTAGAGAACTCATGATGAAATACGCCATCCACTTCCTGACAGAAGTGATGAACTCAGAGCACAGATTGAGCTTTCTTTTCTCCTTTTTTTTTTGACAAGGCCAATGCAAGAATTTGTTTTGCTTGATTTTACATGTTTGTATCAGGTGTTTTGTTTTTCTTGCTTTCTCAAGAGGTGAGGAGTGGGCAAAACACTACTTGTGAGAGAAGGCAGAATTTCAGTTTTTAAAAAACTGAATGAAAAAATTGAATGTATGCTTCTTGAGATCAGGTATGCATTTTTTTTTTTGCCTTCCTTTATATCCTCAGAGCTTAGCACAAAGTTGATACATAGTAAATGCTTTATAAATGCTTATTAATTGACTAAGAGTTCTGAAAAAAAAAAAAGGTGGTCTTTGCTGGGAAAAGCCCTTCCCAAGGTAGATGCTTCAGAGAAAAGAAAAGCTCTTAGTTGGGGAGCAAGCGTAAATCTGGAGCGCTATTCCTCCCTTGCAGCTCATTGGCTACCTGCCCCCAGGTCCAAGGGTGACTTTGCCCTTGGCCACGAAGAGGAGGAGATTTGGTAGATCCCTTCAGCAGCTGTGGGTCATCCCCTCAGACTTTTGTTCTGTTGTGATTATGAAAGTTTTCCTGTTTGCTGGCTGTTCTCCTCTGACACCAGATGGAGAAACAAAGCGATGTAAACAAAGCCCTGTCATGGTTCTGTGGACAGCTCAGGGAATGGAAGATGATAGCTTCTTTCTGGGAAGCCTGCAAAGCTCAGCATCTCAGCTAAGTCCTTCGGAGTAAGGGAGCTCCCAAAGCCAATTTCCTTGACTAAGAATCTTCTGTGGTTTATTAACTGGAGGAACAAAGCAGCACTGGGCCCTCACGTGACATCAGACTGGCAAGTGAAGTCATACATGAACATGTATAAATAGATGGTGAGGGAGCCAGGCAGCTTTTGCTGTTTATCCAGCTTTATTCAGTAGTCAGAACTGTGAGCCTGACTCTCCCAAAGGGATGTTAGTCTCATACTGTAGGAGATGAATAGTCAGTGGAGGTCAGGAAGCAGAGCAGCTCACTTGTGGGAAAAGGAGCCTGCTAGCAGAAGAGGGAGGTGAATGGGGAGAACTTTTTGCCAAGATGTTCAGTATAGGCTAGGGCGGGACAATTTCCTTCAAGGACACTGGGCAAATTCCCATACTGCCGAGTAGTGCTGGCCCCTAGACAAAATGAAATTGAGTTTGGATTCTGCATTCTGGTCATCAGCACTTCCCACCCTAAACACACACACACACACACACACACACACACACACACCTTTTTAGGGACTTCATATCCCTTCAGGCATCCAGCTCTTATACAGTTCATAGGGTCTGATAGGTCTTTATTACTTCAGTAAAAGATGTATTCTCATTTTTTAAAAAAAGTTGTACATTTCACTGGGAGTTTGCATATTTTGACCTTGAGGTTAAAATCTAGTATGGAAAGAAGGGAATACATAGCTGAACAAGTTTAGGCTCACGGTTTTCTTTCCTTGATTTTGCTACAAAATCCCTCATTCAGAGTGCTTCCCAATTTCTTTCAGGAGTGAGAAAATGCAAATCAGTAGCCAGCTCACATACCTTCTGGGCCTTCTCTGTACACAGGCCAACCTTAGTATCAGGCCACAAGGTGGAATTGCCAAGTTGCAGCAGAAGCCACAGGCTCATCCTCCTGCCTGATCTCAGAAAGTTATGGGGCAAATACCATTTGTACTCTAGGGTCATTCTAGCCAGCCAGAATCCTGGGGGTGAGGGAACTGATGGGAACTCCCATTTCCGTTAGAATAAAAATCAAATCTAAAAATAATAAATTATTTAGTGTTCTTGGAGTTCCTTTTAAAATACTTTTATTTGTGGGGAATTTACAGATACCTTTGAGAATGCAAAGGAACCTAATATAAGAACTGCCTTCTCTTTCCCAGGATAAGCTGCTGACTTCCATTCCTTCCTCAAGTAAAAGCATTCCATATGATTATTGGGTTCTTGCTTTGGACGGGCTGAGTTGAGGATCTCATAAGGACACCATAAGAAATAACCTTAGCATCATTGGTTGTAGAGTCAACTAAATGGAGACTCCTAGGTCAAGAGCATTAGGGAATAGAACCTGGGGGGCCAGGCTCAAGGATTTTGTATATTTCATAATTTTGCTAATCCTTGTGTGTGTGTGTGTGTGTGTGTGTGTGTGTGTGTGAAATAATATTAATTTATTTAGTTTAGGACTGGGAACAATAGTTGGTGGACTTTACAAGGAAGGAGAAAAAATGAGAATTGAACTTAGGAAACTAAGAGTGGTTGGAAATGCTTTAAGAACTTTCCCTTCCTTCCTTCCTTCCTTCTTTCTTTCCTTCCTTTCTTCTTTTTTCCTTCCTTTCTTCCTTCTTTCTTTCTCTTCTTTTTACATATATGTGTAGAGACAGACAGATGTATAGATAGAAGAATTTCCACCAAACCAACAGAACATGGCTATGTTTAGGCAGTAGACAAGTGAAAGTGAACATGAATTAGGAAGCATGATGAAAGATTTGATTGAAACTGAAACCGGTGGTATAGGAGAACCAGTGTAGGTGGTCCTTACAAAAACAAATAACTAATTGTTTGACTAGTCAAAGGACTTTTCTGAGAAAGAAGTAAAGGAAGATTTTTCAAAATTCTAGGGTGAATATTCATTCATTGGAAAGATCACGGGATAACAGCAATGTTACAAAAAAGCATCTATAAAACCTGTTTTTTTTTAAAGAAAAAAAGAGCTTGGAAGTCATAGTTTAATCTATCAGAAGGTCATCTAATCCAATTCTCTCATTTGGCAGATGAGGAAAATGAGGCCAAGAAGTTAAGTAATTTGCCTAAAAGGTAACACAGGATATGAGTGATAGAGTCACGCCTTAAGCCCAGATCCTCTGGCTCCCAAGGCAACATTCTTTCCCATGGCATCATGTGCAACCTTGCTTAGGAAAATGGAGTTCTAACACTTGTGGTTGTTAAGTCATTTTCTGTCATGTCCAAGTCTTTGTGACCCCATTTGGGGTTTTCCTCGTAAAGATACTGGAGAGGTTTGCCATTTCCTTTTCTAGCTCATTTTACATATGAGGAAACTAAGCCAAACAGGGTTAAGTGACTTGCCCAAGGTCACTGAGTCTAGATTTGTACTTAGGAAGAGGAATCCTTCTGACTCCAGGTCTGATGCTCTATCTACTGCACCTCCTAGCTATCCACCTAGTCCTTACCCTGACGTTAGCCTTAGAAAAATCATTTTATTTTTCTCTACCTCAGTTTATTCATCTTTTAAATGAGGGAAATCTGCCCTCTCTAACTTACAGGATAATTTATGAGGAATAAGTAAGAAAACAGCTTCAAAGTTGCTTTGACAATGTTAAGGTATTATAACCATGGTAATATTATTAATTTTCTCTCACAGCTCTGGGTATCACATATATACATGGTTGATATATGTGATAACTAGATCAGTGAGAGATGAAAGAATATGTATGTATGTATATATACACACACACACACACACATACACATACACATAAATGTTTTTACCCTGAGGATACTCAACCAAAATTCTTCCTTGTAGGTCTGTCCCTTCCCAGGTTATCGCTCCTTTCTGCCCTGAAAGAGTAATGCTTTACTTTCTCTATTGGCCTTTATCCACATAAGACTAGTGATGGGACACAGATGTTTTTAATTTCCAATATTATGGATCCCAAGAGCAGCACTGAGAATTAAAAAGAATATGAACCAACTTGGTGAGTTTCTATAAGCTAAGAGGACAGTTCTTTTTCTGATAGGTTCCCTGGATTTGTCACTTACTCTAATTCCCCTATCCCCGTCTAGAGTTCTTGAAAGAAAAGACCTTATGGTAGAAGTTTCAACTTGGGTTCCATGGATAGATTTCAAGGGGTTCATAGCTTAGATGGGGAAAAAAGTACATCTTTATTTCCATTAAACTTTGGGTTCATTTATGATTTTATTTTGTGCATTTAAAAACATTCTGAGAAGGGATAAAGTTCACCAGCCTTGCAAAGGGTCCATGCTACAAAAAAAGGTTAAGAATTCCAGCCTTAGAGAAACTTCGGATGATGTAAGTGAATGGGTGGGGGAGAGAGGAGAGGATGAGGAATATACCATTTTCTTTCCAGTTTTTGATGGTAAAGAAATGACTTGTTTCTCATGCATGAGTTTGACTTCCTGTAAATGGAAAAAAGAAAAAAAAGACATGAGTGTCATGTTTTATTATGCACCCATCTTGGTACAGTCAGAATTTAGGAGACTGATGTACTAACAGTTGATGCTGGCACCCTTGTGATACCACAGTGACTACAGCGGTAAAGCTGGAATGAAGCCTGAGCTCTCTCTGCACAGTCCTAAGGAACTTGGCACAGGAGACGTTTTCAAAATAAAGTGGTTTTTATTTTATATTCACAAGAGAGGTTGCAAAATACAATTGGGGTTGCTGTTCCACATATTATTTATGCACGCTCCCCCACACTCCCTTTGCCCCCCAATACCAAGCCACAAAGGGGCCTTTGTCTTCCCAAGAGTTCAAAGTTAGCTCCCTCTAACAGTAAAATTATTGGCAATTAAAAGAAGGAGGCTCGATTTTACAGCCGTTGGCTGTCAGACGAGAAATATGGTACCCATCAGTTTTTCGGCAGGAGCACTAAAATGTGTGGTTTTCGAGCTTGCACGGCCTGATTTGAATGGTTTTTCAGTATGAGAGAGGGGTAATGTGGGCCAGTGGATAAAAGGAAGGATCTTGGTGAAAAGAAGTGTCGCTTTGAGAATCCCAATGCCAGCTTTCCTCATGCTGTGCAACTGCAAGCAAGGCAATTAGCCTTTCTGGGCCTCAACTTACACTTCTGTAAAGTAGGAATGAGAACCCACGTGAGATATTGGAGCCAGACCAGAGAGGAGATTGTTTACTTGGCATTCAATAAATACTCTTTGATTTTAAAGAGTAGATTTCTAAACTAAGTGGTGGCCTAGGGTAAAGGATCTATTTAAATTAAAGCTGGTCTTCAAGGGGCAAGTTTTTCTAAATGTGGTTTGGCTTCAAAGCTGTGGCTCTTTGCTGGTCACTCTAAGGAGTTGGAAAAGCAGGATCCAAAGTCAAGTCAGAATTTGAATGATTTCTATATGGGACTGGATAGACCATAACTCGTGGACTGCTTGATGGGCAAGAAGTTTAGAAGGTGTATTTCCTACTGTTTCTTTCGGTATGCTCAAGATTGCCATTACCTCTCTTGATTTTTTTATCCTATCGCCTTCCATAGCCTTCTGCTTACGAGTCTTCCCATTCGCTTTCACCATGTGACAGCTAGGTCAGAGTCAAAACTGAGGCAGGGTGAATGGACATTGCCCCAAGATACCAAAATTAAAGGGGGATGACACAACTTCTTTCTCTTTACCACAGGGTATCGTTAGGGTTATATCTTCTACCCACAGCCTGCCTTCTACCACTAGGGTTCAACTGCCATTCTACCGTCTCCTTCATAGGGTTTGCTGGTATAACTACACCTGACCAGGTAGGGCTATTCTTTGGGTGCTCCAACCCCCAACTAAATTAGCCTAGGTACCAGAATTCTGAGTTATCTGTTCATTCCAAGAAATCAGTTCTGGTTCTGACCTAAATATAAGTCTAAAGAGGACTCAGTTACCTATTACTTTGAGGGGACTATCTTTAGAGAAATGCCTCCTTTTGCTTCATCTTGTGATGCCATAAAGTATTATGGTACTTCCCTTCCCTCCCTGCTATGATTCATACCACCTCTGTCAATAATAGCTGTATTTCCACAGAGTAGGAAGAACCTTAGACTAGGAATCAGGAGGCCCGGATTCTAGTTCTGCCCCTGC
The DNA here is from genome assembly GCA_028658325.1 of Potorous gilbertii. Classification (NCBI taxonomy): domain Eukaryota; kingdom Metazoa; phylum Chordata; class Mammalia; order Diprotodontia; family Potoroidae; genus Potorous; species Potorous gilbertii. The sequence continues at coordinate 570,142,769 of CM053769.1, read as the reverse complement.
CACTAATGAATTTATATGGCCTTGGATAAGTCATTTCCCCCACCTAGGCCTCATCTGCAAAATTATCTCCAGTTCTAAAATTAGATAATTTTATGATTCCAAGTAGTCTCAACAACCATGCCTCTTAAAATCCCAGAAAATGGAAAAAGAACACAGAAGAGAAAGAAGAGAGCTGGCCCATTCCAGCAGACCACCACCATTCCTAACTGCTGACCAGTGTCTGGTGGTGTGGTCTCTGCAACTCAATGACAAGCAGCTCTCAACCTTCCATTTGATAATCTCTGGTTGGTTGCTGGAGTTTCAGCTTGACCATAAAAGGAAGCAGGGGCCAGGCCAGATAGTGGGTAGGAACGAAAGGTCTTTGGCTCTGCCCAAACACTTGATCATCTTCTAAAACACCATTGACACACACATTGGCATTTGGTTTCTAGGGCGTTTCACATTCAGGAGAAGGAGTGGACTGTGGTTATTAAATGAAGCCTTTTCTCTTGTTCCTGTGGTTGGGCTGGCACCATGGGACCTTCCTGGAGGCTATATGTATAGGTTTTGTTTCTTTAATTAATCTGTTCTCTGGCTTATGACTGAAGCAGTGCTATGATCACTCAGCTTGCTAAGGATGAGGGATAGTGGCCATTCAGAGAATCCTGAGAAGCCCTGTGACTATACAGAGAAATGAAGTCAAAACTCTGCCTTGGAGTCTTTCCTGGAAATAAGCTTCTTTCTTTTCCCAATTTTAATGGTCACATGGAAGCATAGCTCTAAAATTTGTGGGGAACTCAGGTGATGATGATGATAAATATATAGTTCTTTAAGGTTTGCAAAGTGCCTTATAGCTAGCTAGGTGACACAATAGATTGGTGTGCTGGACTGACTTGGAGGCAGAAAGATCTGAGTTCAAATCCAGCCTCAGACACTTA
>CM053769.1:569859174-570141352 GCA_028658325.1 Potorous gilbertii | reverse complement strand
TGTGCCAGACACTACGCTAAGTGCTGGGGATACAAACAAGGAATAGAAAGATAATCCGTGTCCTCAAGTGCCTTACAAGCTGATGGGGGAAAGGCAGTTCACAAAAGAAATCTGGAAAGGAGAAAGGTAAAACAACAAGGGGAAGCCTGGGGTAGGGGATAGGGGGAAGGGAGCTGTTCCATGGACATGACAGGCAGAGTAACAGATGCAAAGTGGAGTGAGTTGGAAGTCCAAGTTCTGGCCTTCATAAAGGAAGGCTTTGGGAGGAGGTCGGGACTTCACCTTCCAGCCTTCCAATCAGAAAGGAGAAGAGCCTGAGGTTGGTAATGTCCAAGGGTCCAAGGCTTGTGTTAGCAGCAAAGTGATGAGGTTAGAAGTGATGAACTTACCTTGTTCCTTGCAGTTGAAACCAGGCGGAGGTGCAGATGCAAAGTGGATGAAATAGGAAACTCCAAATTACATATCATTTGTTTAGAAGTTACATATCAAGAAAAACATCCTATTCTGCTTGATTTTATATATGAATAATTGCCAAATGAGTGCTATAAACGAGTTCAGAATAGGGAAAAGTCACTGTGGACAAGGCATGACCTGGGAAGGCTTCATGAAGGAGGAAGGATAGGAAGACAGATTGACAAAGCAGAAAGTATTTCAAACAGGAATGATAGTGTGGGCAAAGGTGCAAATGTGGGAAAGCATATAGTACCTTTGGCAAATAGTGACTTGAACAGTTTTTGGAGAAGAAGGCTTCCTTTTTGTATACATATGATCATATTTTGTTCTATATTGTACATATTTAACAAGATAATAACAAAGGTTTATATTTTGATGGCTCTTTATAGCTTACAAAGTAATAGTAAGTATTATGAAGACAGTGGGAGGTCAGTGGAATTCTGGACTGGGCCTGATTCAGGCCAATCTCCTGGTAGTTTATGGTCAGTATTAGAACAAAATGAGATACTCCTAGGTCATTCAAGTGAACAAACCTTATTTAGCCATAGCAGGGAAGAAAAAGGATGTGCATTGAGGACTCTCAAGTTGATTCAGCTGTGTAAATCTCCCTTGCCCAAGTTGCTCATCAGCATTCTCCAGCCAAGCATGAGAATGTGCATGGTGCTCAGGCAACCAGGAAGTGATGCTAACAGCCTGTGCTTTTCAATCACCTTCCTCCTAGCCAATCAAGTCTCAAGGGTGATTTTGTTCTCATTCAAGAGGAAAGCAGATCAATGCGTTGGCCATATCTGAGATTTCATGTCTTATTCTGTACCCCTGATCTACAATCTTTGTCTGCCAAGAGGCTAGAGGCATGCTTCATCATTAACCTTCTGAAGTCACAATCGGTCACAGCTTTTCCAGCTTATGAGGTCTTTTCAAGTTTCTGAAGGTTTCTTTTTTTCTGAAAAAGTATTATTGTGGTCATTGTGCAAGTCATGCTTCTGATTCTGCTGTTTTCACTATGTTTGAACTGTAGCAAGTCTTCTTATGTTTCTCAGACTCTATCCTAGTCATGATTTCTTATAGTGCATATTCTTATAATAGTATATTCATCTACAATAATTTGTTCAGCTATTTTCCAATGGGTGGGCATCAATTTTATTTATGGTTCTTTCCCACAAGAAAAAGAATTTTGCTATAATAATCCCATAAATATGAACCCTTTCTTTCTGTCCTTATGCCCTGGCTTTGAACAAATTCTGTCCCAACACTTAACACAGTGCTTGGCACATAGTAGGCACTCAGTGAATGTTTGATGATGATGGTGTTCTCTGACTGACTAGAAGGAAAGAGGAAACTGTGACCCATGGTTCTGAGCATATACAAAGAGTATCCTTAACTTGGGGTTGTATTTTTGGGGGTCTCATATATGAAGGGGGTATCTTAGGTGCTACAATTTTGTTCTTTATGTCCCAGTCATTTTCCAAGATAGAACCATCTTCTACCTCTCATCTTTCCTGCTTTTGAGCCTCTTTCAACCCTCCCTTATAATATGGAAAAACAGTTAAGGAACAATGACTAACAAAGTGATTGCATGTGATAGTGTATGCAGCATTCTGTACCCATAGCCCCTATACATCTCTATCAAGAAGAGAATTTCTTTAGCAGAAGAGTGGAACATGAGATTGAAAAGTTAGACTGGAGCCAGGTCATAAGGGGCCCTGAATTCCAGGCTAAAAATCCAGATTAATACTGCTAAAAGTAAAGAACTAAAATATAAAACATATATGCATATATATATCATCATAACTAGCATTTATAATGCATTTTAGGTTTGTAAAGTGTTATATAAAAATTTTTTGTCCTTACAACCCTTGGAGATAGATTTTACGGATGAGAAAACTGAGGCAGACAGAAGTTAAGTTACTTGCCCAGGCACACACAGCTAGTAAGTATCTGAGGCCATAGTCCAGCATTCTATCTATCCACTGTGCCCCTTAGTTGTCTAAAAGATGACAGATGCCTTATGGGCAGATTGGACATTGAAAGAGTGTAATTTTTATCTTCTAGCATATCCAGAGCAGTTCATGTGTATATGTGTTGGAGATGGGGTTGAGACAATGGACACTCAGAGAGAATAGGAAAGAAACAAATACTATCCCTCTTTCAGCAGCACTCAGCCAACTCAATTCAAGGACCTCCTCAAAAAACTATTATGGAAAATTAGAAGAGGAACAGCTGCTACTCTGGACCTGGGATACCTTATAACACTTGTCCTTTTTCAGGATGTTGTTCCACCACTGATAGCTATAGGGAGGAGCATGAGATTTCCAAGCTGTTTCTGGTTTCTGTCTGGACTCTTGTTAAACTATCCTGCACCACATGCTAAAGATAAGCTGATAACCAGAGATGGGACAGCAGGGCCATTGACACTATGGAATCACAAGGTCTTTGTGTTTAGAACAAACTCCTAGAAAGTTGAGCCACAATAAAAGCTATGTTGAAAGACCCATTTCATGAAATGTGCATGAGATAATTTAGAAACTAAATAATTTTGGAGCTCTTAGTTGGCAAGGGAGTATGTGGGAGAAGCCCTTAAAAACCATTCTCTAGTTTTTGAAGATACTGTGTTTTTTCTTTGATTGATTGAAACTTTTATTGATTGAAATTTCTTTTAAAGGCTCTTAGAATCAGCTCTCTAATTTGTTTTCATTATTGCTAACATCACTACTGAAATGTTATCATTAATTTTTTTTTGGGAGGGCAGATAGCTCTATGACTTCATCAATATAGGGAATTCTTGCTTTGGAAATTCCCTTCAGCAACACATACATTTGTAATTTATAGCCTCAGAGCCCTGCACATGATACTAAAACTTTAAGTGACTTATCCAAGATCATAAAGCTAGGATATATTCATGGTAGGACGGAAACCCCCATCTTGCTAATTGCAAGGCTGGTTCCCTTCTTACTATAGACTGAACTTCCTCTTAAAACTACTAGCAATAATCATCTTTTAGGTGGACGTTGGAAATTGATGCTTTTGCTTGATTGTCCGGGAAGTTGTCGGTGCACTGAACTCTTATGATTTCTTCAAACAATTTGTTCCAAGAACAAGATACAGATTCCTAGAGAAGATATTCTCAGTAGTTAGCTTTGTCACAAAAAGGCTGCTGGCTAAGTAAATAGAAATCTATTTCCATGAGTAAATGTTCTTTTTTGGTGACTCAACAAATATGTGATCCAATAAATGCCTTTCTTTGCTTCCTTGACTGATAAGGACCTTTCCTACTCTAGGATTTCATGGTTAATGGAAAGAAGCAGTGGTGTATGTTACCTCAGAGTGAGTTACTTCAAACATTAGACAGCATTATATGATAATATAATATAGAGAGAAGTAGCATGGCCTAGCTAGAAAGAGTCAGTTTCAAGTAGGACCTTTGACACATAAAGACTATGACTTTAGCTAAGACTCTTAACCCTCTCAGTATTTTAGCCAGTGCTGTCAACTCAAACTGAAGTAGATCTCAGTGGGCCACATACTGACTTAGAAAATCACAAATTAACATTATGTTTTATTTATTTTGTCAAACATTTTCCAGTTATTTTTCTGAGATGGTTCATATTCACAGGTAGCCTTTGGGCCCCAGGCTGACACCTCTGAGGATAGATATCTTTCTCTGTTTAAAAAAATTATTTTCATTCATTTCTTTAAATATTTCCCAATTGTATGTAAACTTTCTTTAACAATCATTTAAAAATTTTTGATTTTATTTAAAAAAGTGATTACTCTCTCTCCCTCCCACCCCTTACCTCTCCTTGAGAAAATTAGGCATAGACCAACACTGTATACCAAGGTATGGTCAAAATGAATAAATGATTGTGATATCACAAGTACATTAGGGGAGCCTAGAAAAATGTACCTGTCAGATCTATGAATAAGGGAAGAGTTTGTGACAAAACAAGAGATAGTAGAGATTACAGGAAGTAAAATAGATCATTTTGATTATTTGAAATGAAAAAGCTTTTGCCCAAACAAAACTAATACAGCCAAAATTAGAAAGAAAACAAGAAACTGGTGGGGGGAGCAGAAATGTTGCAACAAGGTTCTCTGCAAAAGTCTCATTTCTCAAGTGTATGGAGAACTGAGTCCAATTTATGAAAAATAAGAGACGTTGCCCAGTAAATAAATGGTCAAAAAAGGATACGAACAGCCATTTTCAGGAGAAGAAATTGAAACTATCAATAGTCACATTAAAAAAAATGCTCAAAATTGTTACTGGTTGTTGTTTTTTAGTGGTTTTTGATGCTGTTTTGGGGTTTTCTTGGCAAAGATGCTAGAGTTGGATTGCCTTCTCCAGCTCATTTTACAGATGAAGAAACTGAGGTAAGCAGGGTTAAGTGACTTGCTCAGGGACACACAGTTAGTAAGTGTCTGAGGCTGCATTTGAAAACTCAGGTCTTCCTGACTCTAGGCTCAGTGCTCTATCACTGTACCACCTAGCTGCCAGATTGTACTAATGAGAAAACTGAAAAATTGAAACAATTGAGATACCACCTCATACCTATCAGATTGGCTAACAAGACAGAAAAGAAAAACGACAGATTGTGAAGGGGTTGTGGAAAAACTGAGACACTAATGCCCTGATGGTGGTACTGTAACCTGATCCAACCATTCTAGAAAACAATTGTGAATCACACCCAAAAGGCTATAAAACTGGGCATAGTAGCAATAGCACTACTACAGCTGTATCCCAAAAAGAGCAAAGAAAAGGAAAAAGGATCTGTTTGTACAAATATATTTATAGCAGCTTTTTTGTGGTGGCAAAGAATTGGAAATTAAAAGGATTTTAATCAATTGGGAAATGAATGAACAAGTTATGGTATATGATGGTGATAGAATACCATTGTGCTATAAGAAATGATGAGCAGGGTGATTTCAAAAAAATCTGGAAAGACTTATATGAACTGATGAAAAGTGAAGTTAGCAGAACCAGGAGTACATTATACACATTAATAGCAATACTGTACAAATGTGAATGACTTAGCTATTCTCAGCAATGCAATCATCCAAGACAATTCCAAAGAACTTATGATGAAAAATGCTATCCATTTCCAGAGAAAGAACTGAAGTCTGAATGCAGATTGAAGCATACTATTTTTCGCTTCGTTTGTCTGTGTTTTCCTTCATAACATGACTAATATGGAAATATGTTTTTTATGACTGCACATTTATAATCTATATCAAATTGCTGGGAGCAACTTTCTAGGACTATGAATTGCAAAAATTTTGCTGGCCTGCATTAGGAAAGAAGTTTCCTTACTTGAGAGCTCTGATGTACCAATTCCTGGACCCTTAGCTTTCTGCCCCAGGCCAGACAGTAAGGTAGTAGGCTAGTCACAGAAAACTAAGTTCTAAATATTGGCTTCAGAATTTGCTTCAGTTCACTAGTCTCCAAACTCTGTGGTAAATTACATAGTCATTTATTTAAACAGTATTTATGAATTAATATTAAAAGAGTGATTATAAAGACAGAGATACGGGCTCAGGTTAATTCAATTTTGTCATTCTGTGTGACCACTTAGACTTTTTATTTGTGTTTAAAATTTAAAACAGTGACAGTCAAGAGGTTTAACATTTTTGTCTGGTGAGGGCAAATTTTCTTTCATATAGAAAATGTTTTTCCTGAATTTGAATAATCTTTTTTAAAATGAAAATTTGGTCTTTCCTCTCATTTTTCTTTACAACATGACTAATGTGAAAATATGTTTAATATGAATGTATAAATAGAGCCTATATCTGATTGCACACCATCTTAGGGAGGAGGGGATGAAGAATGAGGGGAGAAAATTTAGAACTCAAAATCATATGGAAGTGAAGGTTGAAAACCAAAAATAAATTAATAAATACTTTAAAAAATTAAAATGTGTTCTCTTTTAATTGTTTTGAAACTAAAGAATGCATCAAGAAAATAAAACATTGCGTCAATGATTTGATTAAGCAGTTGTCTAAATTGTGCCTTTTGCAGACATTATGGTTTTATTAAAATTTATTTACAAAATGGAATTTTGAATGAATCTCTGATAAACTTATCCTTATATTTTGAGACTTTTTTAACTATTTGAATATCTGTGCAAGAAACTTTTTAAAATCAATATGAATAAAAAGTTTTCTTCCATCAACTATGAGCAAAGATAGATTAGCAAATCTGGCTGTATTATCTAGTGAACATAAATATGAGAAGATCAATTTTGATGGTCATTGACAAATTTGCAGAAATTAAGGCTCTAAACCAGTAACTGAAATGTCATTATTCATGACTATGACAAATCAATATGTAGGCATATTTTTAAAAGTGAAATATGTATACTTACATATTTATTACTTTTAAAATTTTTCCTGCAATATTTTATTTTCATATTTTTAAACTGGCATGATTACATATGTGAATTTCAAGAGAAGAAAAATTTCACTGTCTGCATTTCCTTTCTGACCTTTATTATTCGTTTCATTTCATCGTAATTATTGAAAATCATTTTCTTGCCCAGAGGAGGCGTGATGTTAAAAAATTAACTGCTCTAGGTATCAAATATGCTGGCTAAGACTTTCCTAAGAGTTCAGTGAAATCACAGATTTAGTCTCTTTCCTGTACTTAATTAGTTTTGGTCAGACTCAGAGCCTGCCTTTAACTTTGGGATGTGAGTTGATCTTTATCTCTCCTCAATATTGCTACTGCTTAACATTTCTTTAACAAAGTTTTTTTTTTGAATTCCATAAGGTTTAAAATGCAAACATATCTGACATTTAATATATTTACTTAAACTCATTTACTGGAAGTCCTTCTTCAAACTCATCTTTCATTCTCTCCTCTTCCTCACTCCACTTCCCCTAGACCAATCAGTTGCTGGGTCTCATTGATTCTATTTCCCTTTGTTTTAATTCCTAACTATAAATTTTATTACAAGAGTTTTGTTTTTCTTTTTTTCTTAACTCTCAAAATTAGAGGGAAGAGGTTGAAGGGAGAGAAAAATAAATATTTGTTAATTAAAAATAAATAAATAAAAGATTCTATCTTCATATCTCTAACCTATCCCCTTCTCTCCATTTACATAGTTACCAACTTATTTCAGGACTCTTCATGTCTCTCCTATACCATTCCAATGGCCTACTAATTAGCCTCCTAGCTTTTAGTTTCTCCCCCTCTTCAAACTATTCAAACTATATAGATGCCAAAATAATTTTCCTAAGGCATAGATCCAATCAGATCACTCACGTGGTCAGAAGACTTCAGTGACTATATTGGCAGCCTAATACCTTCTATATAATAGCTTCATTCATTCAGTTGCAGAGGAAATAAAAGGGTACAAATACTTATTAAGTCCCTACTATGTCCTCTCCTAGAACCACTCTTGGATCAGTGCCTTGTCATGGTGGAGGGGCTTGTGTAACTCAATGAAATCATGAGCTATGCTACGCAGGTTTACCCAAGACAGACAAGTCATAGTTCTGACAAAAAGTGATGACTGGAGAAGAAAATGGTATCTTTGCCAAGAAAACCCCATGGACAGTATTAAAATGATAAGAGACATGGCATCTGAAGATGAGCCCCTCAGGTCAGAAGGTGACCAACACAAGAACCTGGCATGCTGTCTTCCCTAGGGTCACAAAGACTAGGATACAACTGAGTGGATGAATAACACTAATATGCCAAGCACTGTACTAAGTACAAATATTATCTCATTTAATCCATACAACAACTCTAGAAGATAAGTGCTATTATGGTCCCCATTTTTACAGTTGAGGAAACTGAGTCATTCAGAGATTAAATGACTTATCCCAGATCACATAGCTAGTAAGTGTCTAAAGCTAGACTTAAACTCAGATTTTTCTGACTTCAGGCCTAGTGCCCTACCCACAGTAATACCTAGAAGTGTTTCAAAAGAGGCTTTACCTGACTCTGTTTTTCCAATGGGGTCAGGGTTGGGGGATTGCCATACTTGGTGCAGATACCATATTGATTTTAACCTACTGTAGTTCAGAACTCCTGAACTCAAGCAATCCGCTTGCTGTGGCCTTTCCTTAGTGGCAAGGATTACAATATGTAAGCAAGGGTATAGTGGTGTTTAATTTCTGGGGGAAAAATAGTGTATGTTCATACACTTTTAAGTTTCTGCATTATTATTCACATTTTCTAAAATTTTGACAATCGACAAAACAATAAATCGAGACCTGATTTCTAGTAATTGAGAGATTGGTGGGGTGTAAAATACTCATGCTGAAAACTTAAGGATTGACTTTCACTTAGAGTTGGTTCTAGCACACCCCCGAACAGAAACCTAATCAATTAATAAATAATTGTTTAATTAAATTCACACTAAGATAAAAATGAATAATATCAGATGCTTTACTGAGAACTGATATTCCTGGTTATGGGTGAGACGCATGAGGAGAATGGGATAGGGGGAGCACAAGTGCCAGGCACTGCATAAGTATTTTACAAATATTTCATCTGATTCTCACACAAGCATGAAAGGAAGGCTCTATCATTATTCCCAGTTAACAAGGCAATTAGATGGCACAGTGGATAGAGCACTGGGCTTAGAATCAGGAAGACTCATCCTCATGAATTCAAATCCTGCCTCAGATACACATGAGCTGTGTGATCCTGGTCAAGTCACTTAACCCTGTTAACCTCAGTTTCCTCATCTGTAAAATGACCTGGAAAAGGAAATGACAAACCATTCCAGGATCTTGGCCAAGAAAACTCTAAATGGGGTCACAAAGAATCAGACTCAACTGAAATGACTCAACAACAACACAACTGAGGAAACTGAGGCAGACAGAAATTAAGTGACTTGCCCAGGATCACACAGCTAATAAGTGTCTCAGGCTAGAGTTGAAATCAGGTTTTCCTGACTCCTTGCCCAGTGCTATATCCACTGCCCTTAGGTGGGAAGGTGAGGTCACACAAAGAGGACGTTCGGGAGACTGAAGAAGACAAATTCTACTTACTGACCAGCCTGACCCAGGCTATCTCTCCTCAGACCCTAAGCTGGAATTAGTTTGCTTTTTGCTGAACTCACTGAGCAATGGATGGATGACACTGCAGCATGTTTGTGGTTAGTGGAAAAACCAGCTGGAATTTAAAATATGAAGTGGATAGCCCACCAAATAGATCAGCCACGTGTATAATTGAGGGTTGAGTCTATGTAGGCTTCCAAATAGGCTCCAGAAAGGCAGCAGGCCTTGAATTCCCAAAATACTGTGTGTGTTTTATATGTGGGTAGGTATCAACATGACTGTATTAGGATGGCTATAGGAACCTCTGTTAAACTCTGATAAATTCTAGCGCCTCCTGCATAAAGCTAGGGAATTTGGGGAGGAGGTGGGAGAAGAAGGGACAGATCCAGATGTCTTTGGGAGAAGAGCGCCATATCTCGTGTCTGCAGCTCCATCTTAGAGCTTTGAACAAAATCAGATGCCCTGAGGCTGCTCTATCAATATTCATTGCATTGAATTCGAGATACCCTAGAGAGTTAATCCAAAGGTAGGAAATCTCTTCCTATCGGCAGTATCTCTTACATGCTTAGATTAAACTTTCAGATCTTTCTGCTGGCGCCAGGAAATTTTGTTTGCAAAATAGAATAGATTTGAGCATTTGTTGTTGTTTTTTTTTAAAATTGTTTCTGGGAATTTGATGCTGGCAGGCCAAGGCTTCACATACTTAAATGCACATACACACACAGCCTTGTCTTCAAAGGGTTTGGTTTTCAAATTCCTGTAGGTGACAGCATAGATGTTTTGTGTTGCATAAAAATGCTATTTATTTGTATTTATGTGTATGAAAAAATCACAGGTTTCTAAAAATGATCATATTCCTATGGGAGCCTGAACAGTTTTGCTGATGGGACAGATTCTCAAGTCACCTTGAATAAGTACATGGTTTCTCTCATATTTTAGTTAGGAGGACAAAATGATGACAAGGTTAGCCACAGGCTACCCAATAGCATTAGGGAAATGGTGTGGGGGGAGCGGGGAAGGGGTCCAGGAGAGGAATCTAAAAGCTCCTTTTCCTTCTTCCAAAGCTGTGTTTTGGCATGTCTCACTGACAGGGTTCCTCAGAAGAGTGTGCAATTAATTTCTCCTTAGGTGATTTTGAGACTGGAAAGACAGAAAAGAAGTAGGAGGGAGAGAGGGGAAAGAAGTTATACTCATATTCTGCTGTCTATGGCAAGGGTTGTTACTAAGATTGCTGTAAAAGATTAGAGCTCTTTGTAGACAACAAAGTGTTAAGTAGAAAATAAATGTTTTATGTCTTCAGTTCCATGAGAACATGACATTAGGCAAAAGAGGGGTGGAGAGGAGGTCAAGGGGTATAGGAGTTACTGTTCATCAGTCCACAAGCATTCTGTGGTATGTGGCAAAGCACTCTACTATCTTTGCCAAGAAAACCCCAAAAGGGGTCACGAAGTCAGACAAGACTGAAAAACAACAAACACAGTGTGCTAGGCACTATAGTTAGGTGCTAAGGATACAAAGACAAAAAAAAAAAAATGAAACAGTCCTTGACCTCTAGGTGCTTATATTCTATGAAGGAAACAACATGTGTACATCTAAGTAAATACAAAATATATATACAGTAACACACAAAGTAATCTCTGAAGAGTGGAATCATTAGTGTCTAGTCGATCAGGATAGGCAGGAGGTTTCATGAGGCTCTCAGCCCTTGAGTTAAGCTTTGAAGGAAAGCTAGAGATTCAGACATGAAGAGGAGAGGAGGGAATATATTCTAGGATGGGACAAGTTGTGCAAAATAATGGAAATAAATGGTCTTATGAGGGCATCACTAGCTCCAAGCAATCCTGAAATTCATGTCACACAGAAGGCACTATAGGGCTTGGAGAAGCAACAGATATGTGTCATTGGCATTCACAGACAGCGTTAATTGACAACAGAGACCCGGTGCGGGTCCCTGTTTAAGTGACAAAAGCACACATTTAGCTAGTGCTTAAAGATTTTTAAAACTTTTAACCTACATCATATTTTTAAAAAGAGGACTATACCTTACCCCAGGATAATAGCTAGCAGGGCCGGAGCTCCCAGAGGAGACATTACTCTTGTAGGAATTATGTTAGGAATGAATAAAGCATTTACTTAAGGATTATGATGTGCAAAGGACAGTGCTAATTTCCGAAGGTACAAATAGACATTCCCTGCTGCCAGGGAGCTCACATTCTAATGGGGGAGACTACATATGGAAGATTTTTTCCCATGGTCCTTAAGATATCATAGCAAAGGAGATGGGAATTCTTCTTTTGGTAATTTCCCCTGATAGAATATTATCAATCTCTAATGCTGTACCATTTGACATTCTAAGGATTTTGGTGGTAAGAGCTTCCTTTTCTGGATCTTTAATTGCTGTGGCTGTGCATAAGAAGTTGCCAGGCTTTATCTCCACTGGGGTGACTTCCCAGTGTGATTGCTGAAGGCATGTGACTGGACACAATACTATTCCTAAGACTCTTGGGTTCAGGGTCCTGAGCTATCCACATTGGGGTCTGAGAAGAGATGGTGGATAAGGTGCTGGTGAAGGCCTGACCTGCCTAGCATCTGCTACTTCCCATCCGTACCTCGGGGTGCCTTGCTGCTTCAGCTATGCTATCATGTCTGCCCTATGGGTGGAGGTTGCTTGGCAGTTGGTAAGGATGGCTACCTCCTTCTCCAAAGAAGTTACCTATCTAGGTGATGGCTATGAAGGTTGGTCTGCAAGCAGGACTAGTGTTCTAGCAAGTGTTGTTCTCAGGGCTCCTGTGCTTATCAATTATGAATTCGGCAACCAGTGGCTTAAGTTGCAGGCAACCTTATATGGGGTATGCTTGATTTCTGTGTGTTGTCATAGGGTCATAGAAGAGCTAGATGTGGAAGAGAACTCAAGGGCTATCGGATCCAAACCCTTCACTTTACAGATGAGGAAACTGACATCTGTGGAGTTTAATTTTACCCAAGTCTCCAATGTCAGAGGTAGAATTCAAACCCAGATTTTCTGACTCCAGAGCCTCATTGCACCATGTTCCCATCACAGCAGAAAAGTCTTTTTCATACAGTGATAGTCTGAAGTTCATCTTTCCATGGCCAGAGTACTCTTTCTTCTACCTTCCCCCTTGCTTATAGAAGACTATCTTTTGCTTAAACAAAGAGCAAATACCTCCTTTTGAAAACCCTTTCATTTGATTCTATGTCCCTGCCTAGCCACTCTCTTATCTCTCTCCTTGATTTCTCAGCCAAAATTCTTGACTCAGTGGTTCCCACTTTCTTTTCTCACCTCCACATCACCCGTTTTCTCCTCAGTCTTCCCTAACATGATTTCTACTCCCTTTTACTTCATAGATTGCCAATACTGGCCTTCTCAAAATCCTCATCCTTTGATCTCTGTCAAGACCTGACATTATTTGCTTGTCACTTGTTTTCTGAAACTATCTCCTTCTGCAGTTTAGCAATATCATGCTATTTCTGTTTCTTCTTCTATCTAGTGGACCCCTTCTTCCGTCTCTTTTGACAGATCATCTTCATTCTTCTCCTTCCTACAAAGCTCCCTTCCCAATCCCACTCTCACCACTGTCTTTTTTTTTTTTTTTATAAGACAGGGTCCTTGAAGCCTTCTGCTCTATCTTTTCTGCCTTCTTTTTACTTAATGATCTTACTCCCTCCCAGGGTTTCCCATGCCTTCCCTTTCCCTTTCACCTTTCCCCAAACTTATGACAGCATTTTTGGTATATATTAGGTACTCAATAAATATTTTAATATGGAAAATATTTACTGGTTGATTAGCTCTCACCTTACCCAGCTCATAGCTAATTGACCCTTTCCCAGAGACTTAGTTCCTGTGCTTTTTATCTTCTAGAAAACTGGATTTCCTGTCTCTATCTACTTAATACACTGATCCAGAACATGAACCAACTGCAGAATGCCAATAACCTTCTCTATATTGCTTGATATACAGAAGTTCTTCCCCTCTGTCCATAGATTTTTTTTTCTTTTTATATTCAGAATCTTTACTATGTTCCAGGCACTGTTCTATTTGCTGGTATAAAAATGCAACAACAAAAAAAGTCCCTTTCTTCAAAGAGTTTAGATTCTAATTGTAGAAGACAGCACTCAAAAGGAATCTGAAAAGGGTGGGGACGTACCTGAGAGAGCACTTGGTAGTGAGAAGGGCATCAAACATGGCTGGCATAGGACCCTCTCCAAGATGATGGCTTTGCAAGAAATTCACCATGAGTTTTACCAGACCGCTAAGGAGATTACTGACTCAGTGAAGGTTGAGAACTTCTGCTGCTAAGCTAAAGAAATAGATCTGTGCAGAGGTCCTTGCCAAAGACTTCCAAATCAGGATCTCAAGTCAGGAACTAGTAATCCATTCCTGTATTTCCCTTTGCCTGCTGGACATTTGCATTTGAGTGATCCTGAACTTACATCAATCTCCACACGTTAGAAATAGCCACCCCCTAATTCACTCAGATCTCAAACCTCAGCGTCATCTTTGACTTATGTTAAACTTGTGTCTTGTTCAGCGCCCTCTGACCAGCTCCCCACACCCCCTCAATATAATAGATTTATAAGTAACCAGTATAAAGTAACAATAGCAAGAAATGTTATTGCAAAGGGGAACCTAGAAGTCATGAACAGACCATCCCAAATACCAAAAGAGCATCATTGGCAAACTCTATTATATATCAACCAAAAATCACATCCTGAGACTACGTGCTAAGTCAGAGTAAGTGATCTGGGCTTTTCTGGCAGGCTGTTTTGTTCGTTCGTAAGAGCAACAGAATACCAAATGTTGTGGGTAACTTTGAGGTGATATGCATATGTACATTTTAAAGTTTTGTTGACAATTTAGACATATACTGACATTGCTGATCATGTATGCATATATTAATGAATTAATCCCAAGGTGGCACAGTCTGTTCCCTACCAAAACCCTATAAAAATGAGACCTGGAATTCCTCCCCTCCATACTTGTCCATCTCTAAGTTCACACTGACTAGTGTTCTCAACTCTAATCCAAGGCGATATGAGGGACTTTCTGTAACTTTCCCCCTTTCCAGTCCTATCCCCATGATGCTTGCCTCCCTCCGCCATCCCATCCTCATCCCCACACTGTATGGCTCTGTACTTATTCATCCCTGTGCCTTGTAAAATGTGATTGAAGCCTCACTCCCTGCTACCATTGTGGTCTTTCTTGGCAAGTACCCAAAGAACTGGAAGTGCCTGCCTCCATTTCATAAGTCCATAAATTAATTAGCAATTCAACTCTTCTCTGTAAATCCCTCCTTTCTTCCCCTTACTGTTATCAGCATTTGAGTCCTATGGGTCCTTCCTTTGAAATGTCTGCCCCATCTGCTTCTGCCTTCCACTCTCTACCCTGCTGCTACCCTAAGTTGAAACACCCTATTCCCTGATAATCTCTAATGGGTCTAATACCCAGCCTTCTTCTTCCAGCCCATCCTGTATGCTACTTCCCAATTAATCTTTCCAAAATACTGCTTTCTAAATATTGTCCTGCTCAGAAACTTTCAATGGTAGTCTCCTTAGCCTGAATGCAGAGAGTCTTCTTGATCTGTCTTTCAAATTCTATCCTTTATCACTTTCCTCTATGAACCCTCTGCTACAGACAAACTAGTCTACTTATCCTACCAGAAATATACCTTCTGTTTTTCCATTCTTAGGTCTTTGCTTGGTCATCCCCCTCCCACCCCCCAACATTTTCAAAGCCCTTCCCTCCCCTCCACCACCCCAACTAAATCCTACTTATCTAGGCCCATCATGTGTCTAAAGCCTGCCCTGACCACTCCAGGTGGGTCACTCTCTCCTCTAAACTTCCCAGGCATTTAGTGACTAACACTTATTGTGCCACTCACTCAGCATTAATCATTTACTGCCTTGTTTTTTAGTTCTTTCAGAAGTACACTTATCCTTATCTAGATTACAAACTCCTTTAAGGAAAGAATTTTGTTACAGAGTACTCTAAATACAATTTAATGTGATAAACATTTATTCAACATTGGCCACATCTTACTTCCCCATAATACTTATCAGTCACAGGTAGGGAACCTGCAGCCTGGAGGCCACATGTGGCCCCACCCCTGAGTGATATTCGTTACAGATATTAGTGTGGTTCAGTCCTTTTAGCCCTGGTAACTAACTATTCATGACTCCATTTGGGATTTTCTTGGCAAAGATACTGGAGTAGTTTGTCATTTCCTTCTTCAACTCATTTTACAGATGAAGGAAACTGAGGCAAACAGAGTTAATCGTTTTTGTCATCCATGTTCATAGATCTATTGAAATCTATCCATAAATCTATTGGAGATCCATGTATACCAGGTTAAGAAACCCTCCCCTACTCAGTATCTTCTATAGAGGAAAAATCATTGCATTTGATGTTATGGAATGTCATAAAAGACTGGCTCTGATGGAAATCAAGGTTCTTGCTCCTAATGGTCATGCCCAGATGTTTGTGACTCATGATTTCTAAATAGTCTCACATCTCCCTAAGATGTTTAGTTTTCTGTTAATATTCTGCTTCTGAGATAGGAGGAATTCTTGGACTCCAAGTTTCTTTATATCACAGTATCATCTTAGAATTTCTATTAAGGAAATTAGTTGAGGGAGAGATTACGGATGAAGGGTAAAGGTGAATATATCTTTTCTTTTTTCTTGTGTTCATTATATGGTCTGATGATCAGATGACTGGTCTATGTTGCAGCTTTCTCCCCTCATTTCTTGGTTATTGTGAGAGCTAGGCAAAGGAACAAACATCTCACAAGGTCTCTCATTTGGCAGATTCAGTTTCATACACCTTGCCCTGAGAATGGTGTTTTCATCTCTCTGGCATGGCAGCTATTCTCTGGGTCATAGCCCTGCTCTAGGGAAAGGCTATGAGACGAGGAGAAGTTGATGGTAGGTCATAACGTGGGCAGAAAATCCAAGGCTCCACCTTTCTATCTCCTCTTTCTGCCTTGATGGGCAGGATGATCCACGTAGGGAGCCAGTTAAAAAGAAATGTGTGTACCCTGAGCCCAAAGTGTGAGAGAAAGGCGAGAGGAGAAACTTGGTGAAAAGGACAGAAATAAGATCTGTAATGCAGGAGTGTGATAGCAGCAGTTTAGTTTGCACCATTTTCTCCAGGCTTACTTTGTGCTTGCTTCTTGGTGGCTAAACTGGGAATGTGGGTAGAGTACCGGGACAGTTGCTGTAGGGAAGTGGCTGATATGCCTGGATAGCTGTATACACATTCCCTCCTCTGCTGCAGCCTGGGGTCTTCTACTCTTCCTTTCCCTTTCATCTCTTCCTTTCCCTTTCATCTCTGCCCCCTTTGCCTTTCCCTTTCCCTTTTGTCCTTACTGCTCTGTTCTCCTTTTTCCCTCCCTCCCGGGAAGCCCATCTTGAATGCAGCGCTGGTATATACTGCTTCTTTAAACTGAAGGGAGGTGGTTTCACCATTTTGTTACCAAAGGGTAAAAAAGGTCCATCTAAGTGGGAATTGGTGCCAGACAATGTATCTGAGCTCCTACAGTCTGGGGGGTGGGGGACATTTTGCCAAGTTTTTGATCTTCTGGCTGTAAAGAAAGCTGTAAAGAGTTGTGTTTTTATAAGCTTTGCCTTTAGAAACTTTGCTGTTTTGATCTACCAGTAAAGTTGTTTGTATTTTATCCTTCATGAAGGCCTTATTGCAATTTAGCCCTTGAGCCTGAATCACTGGGCTAACCCACCTTTGGCCTAACCCAGAATAAGAGGCCTTTACCCTGGCACCATCACATGGACATATATAGTTTTATCTATTACTGTGTTTGCTTCCTATGGGTGCCTAGATTTACAGCTGGAGGGAACCTCAGCAGCCATCAAGTCCAAGATCTCACTTTACAGATGAGGGAAACTGAGGCACCAAGAGGTTAAGTGACTTGCTAGGGTTACATAGTAAATGTGTAAGGTAGGATTTTTCTTCAGGCTTCTTGACTCTGAATCTGTCTACTATGTACTACCTACTAGACGCAGTCAGGTATTCATGGACAAGCTTCAGCCTGGTTTCATCATATCTGGGACAGTATTAATTATTTGTCTCGTTCTCCATAGACCATATGTATTAGAAAGAGGACTAGTTTAATCATTAGGAGATCTGGGTTCTCTGGTCTCTGACACTTGCCACAGGCCTTTTAACTTTGAACAACTATTTGCTTATTTCCTTTGACCCTTGGTATTGTCATTGGTGAAAAAGGAATGCTATTCACTTTACAGGATTGTTTTCAGGATCAGCCCAGGGATTAGACCTGAAATGTCAACCAGATAAAGAAAGTTCCTCTACCAATGTAGGCTGGCATCTTTTCTGGACCTTAGAACGTATCACTTCTCTGAAGCTTATTAACTAAGATAATGTATGTGAGAGTACTTCATAGCTATCCAGTGTTATGCAAATATAAGGTAACATTATATTCTAGGTTAACTTTTATTTTGTGCCTACATAAGCTTCTGTCTCACAGCCTGTGAAGCTGTTTTCTGGTAATAAGACCTACAGCACAGGTAGTATGAGTAGCATAAGTTTTTTCATTTGGACCCCAAACAGAAAGAGTGAGGACAACTCGGTGCAACTAGCCCAGCTCTAATAGAAGCCTAATTATTTTCCAGAAGAGACTAATTCAGTGTTTATCATTAGTTAACAGTATTTCTGAATTTTTCATTCAAAAATAATATATTTTAAAAAGTGTTCTTTGTAGCAGGAGTCATCCGTACAATCCCCATGCAACATACTCAGAGTTGCCATTCCTGGTTCTAGTGACTGTGTGGGGGCTTGGGGGCCTTCTTCTAGCTGTGTGGCGCCCCAGCATCGACAGGACTTCATGTCACAGTATGACAGGGTAAATCCTAACTTGTTCTGGGCAGTGGCAAGGTGATAAGGATTTGGTCTGTTAAAAGAACAGACAGCTTCCTGCTTGTCCTCTTGGCTTCAACTCTCCTATGAGGCAAATAGTTAACTTTGTTATGACTTTCCCTTTCAGAGAAGGGAAGGGATGGGGAGTACTCTTCTCCTTTCCTTTCCTCACTCCATGTTGTGCTTGGCCTTCCATGGACCTGGGGTCTGGTCAGCCTTTTCTGATTTGTGTTTTCTGCTTTGATTAGGTGTTGATACTCATGTCTCAAGGTGAACGTATCTAGATTTGGAAGAGATCTTTTCAGTTCTAGAGGTTCTGAAGTCCTGTGTCCAATGAGAGGAATAGTTGGCTTTGGCAAAGGCAAGCCGAAGAGTGGCGTGACAGAAGCAGTACACCTATGAACAGGAAGATTGGCTCAAGTCTGGCTATTTTACCAGCAGGCATATTTGAACAGTGCTGAGCCAAGGTGAAATGTAAAATGCAAAATATTTTATGTTCTGGTGAATTTTAAAAATCTAATTCTTAGCAAATTGAATGAATAATTATAAGTTAAGTTATTGAGTCTTGTTTTAAGTTTATTTTTGTCAGATTCATGCTTATGAATGTTCTAGGTTTCACATTTCTTTTATGTGTAAGTTACCTGCCACATTGTACTAGCATGTTTACTTCTCCTTTAGGGAAGGTCTTAGAGTCACTAAGTAAAGTCATTCCTGAGGGATAATTTTATTTATTTGAAGACTATGATAACCAGAAGTCTGACCTTTTCATTAACTTTAACAATAAGATTGTGTACAGTTTGAAACAGAATTTTCTGGATTTCTGACAATCAAATGTATGTCTGGATTCAGAAGAGTGAGTGGTACAGTAACCTTGCCCAATGGTGACCACATCAGTTCCTCAGGGTTAGGCTTTCCTCTTATGAATGTGATCATCAGCAGACACAAATATTTTGGTATATGTACATGGAGAAGAAAAAAGGGGGTTACCTATGAAATCATGAACTATGTATACTTTGTTGTTTTTTTTAAAAGGTATTTTAAAGCTATTAAATACAATTACATTGTATACTATTTTTCTGCTCTACTCATTCTGCACTAGAATTTGCAGATTCATGAATTTCCTGCAGCTATACCTGGAGAAGGCAAGGAAGAAGGATAGCCCAGGCCCACTGATAAGAATAATTTTGTTTTTTTATAAAAGGATAGTAGTAGCAATAGCTAGCATTTACACAGTACGGCGCTCTGAGGTTTGAAGAATATGTTACAAATGTTACCTCATTTGATTCTCACAACAATCTATCGTTATCCTCATTTTACAGAGAAGAAAGATGAGGCACACACAGGTTAAGTGACTTTACTAGAATCACAAGGCTAAATGTCTGAGGTAGGATTTGAACTCAGGTCTTCCTGACGCTCAGTCCAGAATTCTATCCATTTACATCACTCAAGAGAGAGGGAGAGAGAAAGAGATTATAAAGCTGAACTGCTGCCATTAGAGCATAAGATTAGATACTCCAGACCATCTTTAACTGGTCCCCCCTAAACTGAGTTTTGTTTGGAGATACTATAGCACGGGGTACAAACTGCAGAGAAAGAAGGAGCCAGAGGACATCATAGCTTCTGTCTCTGGGGCAGACAAAGAGTAGGGGCTAGCTATGGGTAAGCCTGGCTTGTTGCAACATGCTAAGGAAATCTCAGTGGCACATGGGCACGCCCCATCACCCAGGCTGTGAAAACACTAAATTAGATCATCCCTGTCAGCCCTGAGAGCTGCCAAGTGGTGGGATTGGAGTCCTGGAAGCTTTAGATCTTAATAAATACTAGAATTTGGAAACTCTAGAACTTATTACGTTGTTTAAAAAAACACACCTTCAAAAACCACAGATTTCAGGATTTTCCCCAAGAAAAAATGTTACTCAGTAGCTTCAGTTACTTTGAACAATGGACTTTGAATTCAAACCTACCAGCATTTTTTGCAGACATGGTATGCCTCTTAAATCTACCCAGCTCTGGTCAGTGCCCCTCTCCCGTGGAGTTCCCACAATGTTATATCAGCCTATTGGCAGCCTCACACTTCGTTAACAACCAGAACCAACCAAGAAGTATGGAAATGCATGAATCTATGCTTTGGAATGTGCTGTTGGGGATTCAAGTCAACTCTTATCATTCTGCCTTTGAGAAACCCACCATTAGGAAAGGATAACCTTATTGAAATGGATTGCAGAGGACTTTGCTGTTTTCCTAGGACCTCCTAGGGTAGAAACAATATATTCAGGCCCATAGACAAGCAGAGAAATGTGATAGACCGTGGAGGAGTAAAATCTCCTATACCTAGACCTTGATTTGGACGGATCCCCAGCCATCTCACAGTGCTGGAAAGCCTAGCCGTTACTAACCCAATTTCCTTGGGGAGGGGAAAATATCTAGCCAAACCTTGAGTCCAATAGCAGATCTTCGAGATTTGATATGAGGGGTCAACAAAACTTTTTGACTCAGAGCCACTAGAGATGTGTTAGCTTAGAGAAGATACCTAATGGAATCTCACAGACAAACTAGACTTTTCACCTATAAAACCAGCCTATTAATGATCACAGTTTTTCTAAGCCTCTCTTTTCTCATCTATAAAATGGAGGCAATAGTACCTATCATATTTACCACATAGAATTAATTATTTGTTGGAGGCTTTTTTTGGTAGTCAGGCCTGAACCTGTAACCTCATTGGTTAAAGGGAATTTCCAGTGTGAAAACAACTTCCACTGGTGTATGTCAATCAAGACTGTAAATGCTCCTAGAGAGTTGCTCAGAGCACTGAGAGAGGTCAACTAGCTTGTCCATGGTCACACAACTAGTCTGTATCACAGATAGGACTTACTTCAAGGTTAATTCCTTTAACTTTTCTTAGGATTTTTCTTAGGATTGTTGTGGGGCACAGATGATTTAATGCATGTAAAGTGCTTTGCTGAATTTAAAGAACTGCCTAAACATCAGCTATTGTCTTACTGTTCTGATTGTTTTTCAATGGAATTCTGACATAAACCGTCCTGGAAAAAGCAGTATTCTTTCATATTTAATGTCTTGTAGATCAATGCATGGGTGGATGGAATAACTCATGATTATCATGTCTCCCACCCATTAGATTTTGAGCTCCTAGAGGGCGGAGAATCTTTTTGTATCCCCAGTCGTCAGCACAGTGCACAGCATATAGTAATAAATGTTTATTGATCAATGTCATCTTCATTTTTTTCAATGGGATTCTGATGGAAATGGGCCTGGGAAAAAGTACTCTCCTGCTAGTATTTTTTATATAGAATGTTCTATAAACATCACAAGTAGATAAAATAATTTCTTTTGTAGTTGAATACAAGAATGTGTGTTCATCTTCTGCAGGAACAACCCTAGCTTCAGACAGAATATATCACCTCATCACAGGATTTTGGTCTCCTCAGCTAGGTTTGGCACAGTTGTGAGATTGGGAAAGTGAATTGATTAGGGAAGAGACGAATGATGACCTTGCCAAGGTGAGAGCTCAGTTGATGTTAGATAACCTATGTATGACTGGAGTGTTGATTGGAAAAAAATCAATCAAGATTCTCTACCCACTTAAAGGAGATGCTCAGCATCATAGGTTTTAATTTCAATCAGCTAGTCTATCAGTCAGTCACAGGTTTAGACTAAGTGACAAAAGTCCTTGGAACTAAAGCGATTTTCCATAGGAATTGTGTTCCGGGTTGAGGAAACTTGGTCATATCCTAATGATCTGGTCACACTCTACCAACAATACTCCTAAGTATGGCCCCAACCAGATTAAATGTGATTTCAATGCACTATTTTATTTTAATGTGCTGTTATGCTAATAAAAATAAATATATAAATATATGTGATTTTCTAAGTCAATATACAACCTGCAGTGATCCTTATGTGTGGTTTATCTTGACCCCTCCCTCCTCACCCCATTTGTCCCACTAATCTAGGGAGAAAGGGAAAGGAATACACATTTGTTAAATATCTACTATGTTCCATAATTATGCTAAGAACTTTATAAATATATTTTATAGGTAAGGAAATTGAGGTAGACAGAAGTTAAGTGACTTGCCCAGGGTCACATAGCTAATAAGTGTCTGAGGCTGAATTTGAATTCAAGTCTTCCAGACTCCAGGCCCAGAGCTCTATCTACTATACAGCCTAACTGCCTCATTTATAAAATGTAAAGCTACCTCAAAATTAGGGGTAGTCCATAGATTAGAGAGACAGGCCAAGTCTATCCCTATTCTCTCACAACTTTGACTAGAGGTAAATTTTGTGAGCCTTAAAGGGACTGCAGAAATTTGGTCTTCCCATCTTCCATGGGGGGGGAGGGGGAGGGAGTGTAAGAAGAGGGAGTGCTAGATGGCTCAGTAGATAAAGCACTGGACCTGGAGTCAGGAAGACCTGAGTTCAAATCCGTCCTCAGATACTTACTAGCTATGTGACTGGGCAAGTCACTTAATCTCTGTTTTAATCCACTGGAGAAGGAAATGGTAGTCCACTCTAATATCTTTGCCAAGAAAATCCCATAGACCCTACCCATGAAGGGTTAGACATGACTGACTTGACTGAACATCAGCAAAAACATCTTTCATCAGTATCATTCCAGAGTCTTTAGATGAGCTGACAGAATTATGTACATTGAGAACCGAGGACAGACTGGACACTGGATTCACTGCTCCATAAGGGGTTCCACAAAGAAGCTAAATCATGCCTAAAGAGAACTTCTTGAGCATCCCACAAATGAGAGAAAAAAGACTTATAGAAATCAGAAGCTTTGAATTACTCACTTTGTTACATACTGTCTTTAAACTTGAGCCTACTTTCCCTTGGCAGCTGTATGTACTGGTGGAAAAGCATGTCATACACTTTTGGAGAAATATTCTGTACTAACTGTCCTTACTGTGGCTTCTTAGTAAATACTCCTTTGTAAAAATCCACTTAAAGCTGATTGGCTACATTTATTTTTAACCAGCAGTCTTTGAAGAAAGCACATTGATAGGGGCTTGTGAGTTACGGTGTTAAGAACATATCCCCAGTACTCCAGAGGTACCCCTAGAAAGCTGAGGAGCTTTAATTGCCAAAGTGTGGGGACTTGACTCTTACCAGGAGTCAGAGTTGGACTTAGGCCATCAGAGCATGCTATACTTAAATTTGTAGTAGACCCAATCAGTGCAATTTTTGTGATTTCCTCCAGCTTCATTTAGCAGCCAGCATATGAATGGGAGTGAAGGAAGCAAGTGGCATTAATCTAGGATTGGGGTTTGGCAAGGCATGATTGCCAACAAGACAAACGATTGAAAGAAGATAGTACAGAGTTGAATTGGTTCACCAAAGAGTTGAGATAGTAAAGATAGAAGAGAATTTATTTGTTGAATTCTCAAGAATACTTTGGGGCTTACATTTGTAGCACAGGAATGTTTTGTTGGAAATCCTCTGGCATTTGATTCTAACTACCTGATATCCAGCAAATGTTATCATTTTGTACCTTCCTATAATATCAACTTCATTTGTTTATTGTATACTAGATTCAAATTACCCTCCTCAGAATTATTCTGTGTCATCGACTCTATGATGTCCTCTATTCTCATTTTCTCTACTAAAAGGTGGAACTCCACTTTCAGGTTCATGCTTTGGCTTCTGGAAATGAGCTCAATGTTTGTAAAGTGCTTAGCAAACCTCCTAATTCTATATAAATGTCAGCTATGTTTATTACTGAAGACAGCAACTAGGATAGTGAAGGACTTGCATCTCAGTCATGAGAACTGATGGGAGAAACGGAAGTTATTTACACTGAAACCTCAGTATCCTGCAAAATCAAATAATCAGTATTTGTACCTCCTCTGACCCTCTGGTTGAATGGTAATGAGCTAAAAAAACTTCCATTTAAGGAGAGGACCTAGGCCAGCCATCTCTTCCCATGACTGCACTCCTTTGACTTGACTTGACTTCTCTGTTATGCTCCCAGCCTGAGTATCTTCCTGGTAGTCCTGCAGTACCCTCTTCAGTTTCCTTTTGTGTGTTTTCTTCCCCCATTAGACTGTAAACAATGTGAGGGCAGGGATTATCTGTTTTTGTTTTTGTGTACTCAGTCTTAGTTCAGTGTCTGGCACATAGTAAGTACTTAATAAATGTTTATTGACTGAGTGATGGAAGAGAAGACTCACAGGGGATATGGTAGACTTGAAGGATTCTTATATGGAAGAGGGATTTAATTTGTTCATGTTGGCCATGGAGGGAAAAACTAGGAGAAATGGACAAAAATTGCAAAAAAGAAAATTTAGGCAGAAGTCAGGAAAAACCACCTAAAGTGGATTTGGCTGCTTCTAGAAGTAGTGGCTTCCCCTCCATTGAATGTTTTTAAAGTTAAGGCTGGATAATCACTTGGGTATCCTGGAGTGGGAATTCCTTTCAGGTGTGACTTGGACTAGATGTCTGCCAAGATCTCTTCCAACTTTGAATACTGTGATTCTTTTGATTTTTTTTTGAACAAAGAGGTCACTCCACAGTGACATATGGAAGTAAAGTCACTCTTAATGTGTAATTGATTGAACATTCTTCTTACGATTCCATTAATGTGTCATACTTTGATGAAGGCTCAAACTTTCCCTAATGTGAGCAAAAAAATCAATTTTCTAGTTAATATTGAAAGTAAAGTGGAAAACTGTATCCAAGTAAGGATTTCCAGTTCTAGGCACGTTTGGCTTTGTGAGGAAAAAATGATGGCTTTCCATGCCAAAACCTCTTTTGGAAGGCAATGGAAATGAAGGCTTAAGATTTACCAGAGCATCTTTAAAATGTACAAACCCAGCTTGTGAGGCGAAGGGAAGCTGAAGCATATTGTAATGTCTCCCTCTGCGTTCTGCTGCCGGTGGACAATTCTTGGATTTCATGGCTTTGAAATAATGGGTCTTGAGTGGCACCTTAGCATAGTGGGTAAAGGACCCATGGATCTTGCCTTGGAGTTCCAGTCCTAATTCTGACATATAGCTATAGGCCCTTGAGTATTTCCCTTAACCTCTCAATGTCCCAGACCCCTAGTCTATAGCTTGCAAAAGAGTTGAGGAGTTTCCACGTTGAGTTCCGTCTTGCCCCACCCCCCACTCATGCAAGATGAAATCACAGAAAAAAGTAGGGGAAAAAAACGGTACAAGCAGAAACTAGTAAATTTGATATGGTATTGACTTGTTTAGTGGCATGTAAAGTTATTCTCTCTGGGCTACTTCCACCCCCAACTTGCAAGCAAAAATGGTGAGGAGGAGGAGGGAGTGGAAGGAGGAATGTGGCAGAATTGGGGGGCACACAACTAAGATTCAAAATAATTTGCTCCCCATGACTTTGGCCATAGTCTCTGCAGAATACAGCTTGATGCTGCCCTGCTGAAGTCCTTGGCCAGGATACTGCTATGCTTCTAGCAAAAGCAGACATCCTTCCCCCAGGACCAGCAAAAGGCAGCCTGCACCCCACACCCCCTCCTCCTTTGGTTTCCTCAGAATTTTGGCCCAGAGGTTTCTCATATCCTGAGCAGGAGATTCCTAGTGCCAGGTGCCAAGCCTTTTTAAAATAAAAGAGAGGGGCTGTCCCAACAATTTCACTCATGTTCAGTTTTCTTTTCTCTCCTTCTTTTCTGGTACGGGGATCTCACTCTAGCCAACTAATGGTACTTACCCGATGCCCTTCCTAAATTTGCATATCTGCAGATCAGGCAATGCTTAATTTCCCCAGGACTACAAAACAGTTTCAGTGTTCATGGATCCTCCAGTCTCCTAAATCTCTGCTACTTGTTCATTGTAAATGAGCAGGCAAGGAAAAAAGGTAGAGAGAGGCAATCTACCTTCAGGAGGCAAGGTCACCGTTGCTGTTGATTCCCTGGCCTTTCCATATGCCAATACTGCCACTAACAGTATGAAAGGGCTTGCTTCATGCCACTCCCTTCTGGACCTGTTCAGGAACTTTATTCTGGACTGGCCAGAGTGAACAAGGCAGCCATTTCTTGCGTAACTTCTTAGGGATGAAGTCATCTGTGCGATGAATTACTCATTGGTCAGGTTAGTAAAGTGATTTCATTGCATCTTCATACTGCTCCATGGGGTTTCTTTCCTTTTTCACTTTCATGTTCATAGGGTTCCCAATGGGGCTTCCCCTGCTACCTAATAAACTCTGGTGGCTCCCGTTAGGGTCTTGTTCAATTTGGCATTTGAAATCCTTCATAATCTGGCTTCCTCCAACCTTTCCAGTCTTCTTATCCCCAACACATATTTGCAACTCTGCCTCACTGAAATCTAAATCACGCGCAAATCAACACTTCACCCTGTGATGTCATTGGTCTTCTTTGAAAATGAAGGATAAACAACTCTTCTTCAAACTTGTGACACTGGTATCCTGGCTGTTCCACAAATAAGTCACTCCATTTCTTGGTTTCCCTCATACCTGGAATATGCTCTCTCCTCCTCTCAAATGACTGACCTCTGTGGCTTAAAGTTCCAACTATTATCCCACCTTCTACTGGAAGCCTTCCCTAATTCTCCCCGCCCCCCATTTATCCTGTAACTAGCTTGCTTTGTATAGGCAGTATTTGTTTGCATGTTTTCTCCTCCAGTAGATTGTAAATTCCTTGAGGTCAGGAGCTATCTTTTGCCTCTTTTTGTATCCTCATCACTTAGCATAGTGCCTGGCACATAGTAGGTGCTTAATAAATGTTTACTGGTTGATAGTCTCATTGCTAATGTTGCTTCATAATCATACTGTAGAGACATAACGAAGAGAGTATCAAAGCTGATGTTGCCTCAGAAAGGATCTAGTGATGGTTGTTGGGTGGGGCTGAGATCCAGTCAGAATGTTCTTAGTCCTTTGCCTCACCCAACAAGCAAAAAACTTGGTAAAAACTAAGGCTGCTGCAGCCTTAATTTATACTCCAAATGACCAGTGACCATGCCCTGAAGGACTTAACCCTTTCAGCTCCAGAACTTCCACTTCAGAATCCTGCTGTTCTCATTGGCTGGTCACTCACTTGGCCAAATCCAAGCTAATTTTAACCCTACTTTCCAGCTGACTTGGCATAGATTCCTTTCCCCCTTCCCACTTCTAGAAACCTAACCAAATCAATTCTGCCATTTATCCTGGGAGGGGTGTATCAATTCCCCAAGTGTATATTCGCCATTCCAAAAACTTTCCAATACAAAATATTTTTTCCTGATCACCATTTCCCTGTTCTTGTCTGTCTCTATAAAGTTGCATCCCTGCTTGATACATATTTTTTTCATTCATTCAAGTGCTTGAATAGAATATCTTTAGTTGGAAGTGACCTATAAAGCATCTAATCCAACTCCTTATTTTACAGATGAGGAAACTGAGCCCCAGAGAAGTGTAGTGATTTGTCCATGGTCATATAGGTTGTGACAGAACTGAGATTCAAACTCAGTTCTGCCAACACTAAATCCAGTACTCTTCCACTATAACACACTGCCAGGCACATATAATGATGCAAGCTTTTTTGGTCCTACAACAATGACTTTTTTTTCCTTTCTCATTTCCAATAGAAATGTCATCTCCTTGAGAGTACAGGCTGTTTTTATTTTTGCTTTGTTTTCTTCAGCCTAACATAATGCTTGGTACATAGTAGATGACTAACAAATCCTAGTGGAATTAAATTTAATTAAAACTGTCATCATTCTTTCCACCTCTTCTTCTTTTTTCTATCTACCCACCATTGTTAAATACCCATCCTGGCACTGAGTGATGAAATACTCTGCATTTCTATATTCTTCTAAAGCTTTCTTAGGGTTTACATGCTCTATAGGAGAATCTCAGCACTAACAGAAATGCTGCCTTAGCAAGAACGGGGACAATTCTATACAATTTGAAGTGGGCAAAACTTTTTGGGACCTTTCTTTTCCTTCCCTTTTCCATATTCTTTTTTTCTCCTTTGGAGTTCCCTCTTAAGGAGCTGGTCTCTGGGATTTTTCTTTCCCCTTCCTCTCAAAACCTACTCTGAAAAAAAAAATGATACTGCTGATGAAAAAGCACTAGACTGGTACTCAGGACAACGAAGTTCTAGTCTGGTTCCTCCCAACCGTGTGCCCTTGGGCAAGCCACTTAATCTGTGATCTAAATGTCTTTTCTTTTCTTTAATTTTACATAGAGTTATTGCTGAAAAGGAACCAAAGTACAAAACCTTCTGAAAATGGGTATCTTCCTTGATCTCTAGAGAGAGTGGACTCAAGGAGGGTGACAATTAAGCATTCCCCTCATCCAGGTTCATTTATGATTTGAGGCAGAGGGGTCTTCTGAAATCAAACAACCCATGTAGGCCCCTACTTAGCCGAATATTAAGGTTGGCCATGAGTATCAGCACCAGGCAACGGATGAATAATTTTGTTTGCTAGAAAGTAATTTTGATTTGCCAAGTCTAGAAAGGGTAAACACCAAGAACTTATGTCATGGAGCTATCTTAGTAAACACATGGAGCTCTGACAGTGTCCCTGAGCTACACCCCACATATGGGATTTTCTAAGGATCATTTCCAATAGAAAGAGCAGAAGAGTGAAAGAATAAGCTCCCACCTCTATAAATACCACTGGAGACCTTTTTAGGTCATGTACTGTTAGTCAGACCTCCCACTGTCCTTCCTTGCTGGTGTGACCAATTAAGTCCTAAATCCAAATAAGCATCTCCAACCAACAACCCCAGGTGGGGTGAAGAGGGGATAAGGAACAAATCCAAATTTTCAGCTGCCAAACTGTCTGACGGAGGCAGTTTCAGTTGTAGAAAGCCTGTGGTTTCCTGAGATGTCCACTTGGAAAGGGCCTGCACATAACCAGGGCCTGGCATGAGGGTGATGAAGAGAATATAATTATTTTTTTTTTAGATGATCAAGTCAAATCAGCCTTCTTCAACCACTTCATGAAATGTGGTGAGAAATGCACTTTGTCCCTCTTTTCCTCAATAGGTTTGGGTTCCCCTATTTATTCTGGAGGGAATATGAAAGTAACATAAGGTGCCATCCCTCAAGAAACTGACATTCTGATCAGAAAGACAAAACAAATAGGTATAAAACCACTAGGCAATTACTTGCTAAACTGTTCAGTATTTGTTGATTATATGTGCAATGGGAGTTCAGCAAGTGAAAGATCCTGTGGAATGTTATAAGGGAACAGGTTTTGATCCCCCCTCCCCAGCTTAATCTGATGTGATCACAGGAAGTTATCATAAATGATGAGATGCCCCATTATCCCTTTATGTAGTATGAACATCTCTCTGCCTGATTGAGTTGGTAGGAAGAAATGTCACTGGATGAACAATGCTTGGCCAAGTCCCAGAGGTTACTCTTATAGACAGTCAGGCTGTTTGAGACACTGGATGATGGATCACTTTGTAGAATATAATCTCTGCTGAGGAAAAGGAGACAGCAAAGACAAGAGCCAGTTATGGACTTAAGAGAAGTAGACCCAGAAATCAGACATCTTGCTCCTGCAGGAAGGAACAGAGCTTCCTAAGGACTCTGCAAGAATTAAAAAGGACATAATGGCTGTCAGTTACCTAAGCCACATGTATTCCTACATGTGTGCCTCAGTACCATTTCACTCTAAATCTGTGCCCTATGTATGTTATATGCATTTGTGGGAGAGTGTGTCCCAGGATTATCAGAGTACTATTTTATAGCTACTGTTCTCTACTATGCTATTTTAGTAAATGTCTTTGCTGTTGTCTGCTGGCAGACAGCTAATGAGGAGCATACCAACCAGGGACTTATGAGTCCTGTCAAGTAATGAAGTGTGTACTTGTTTTAGTGCAGACCTAACTATAGGGTAACCCCTAGACCTGGGAGTAGCACCTACTCCCTGGAGATTCTGTCTTCAGAACTTGGAGTACCAAATTGGGGTAGTACCCCCAAAGAAGGTGCTATATTGGCATAAACTGGAAGATGGGACTTGAGTGTGGCATGGGAAGATGAAATGTAAGGGAAAGGGAGCAGTAAAATAGGAAAGAATGGGCGAATGTGAAAGGGCACATGAAAGGAAAGAGGATTAGAAGGGAAGAGAAAGTAGAAAGGAGTAGAGAGAACTGAAAAAAATTGGACACTAATTACAGCTGACATTTTTCCATGCAGCCAAGGATCCAGGTTTGTATCAACATGATTTTTTTGTAATGTGAAAATCTAATGACAGGAGCTCAGGGAAGGTTTATTAAGTTGAATTGAGATTATTTTTCTCAGTTAACTGGCTTTTTTTTTTCAGCAAGGAACATTCAAATTTGCTTCATCATCTTTCCTGTTAGTAGGAAAGTGTGTACGAGCACAGCTGGATTATTGCCTCTTCAGCCGTCTGAGGCTACTACAGTCCTATTTCGGTAAAGATGTTGGATCATGATGTGAAGTCACCCCACAGCTCTGAGAGATTCTAAATCTGCAGAGCAGAGGAAATACGGTGTCTGCACCAACAGTCCAGGAGCCAAAATCAGGCTTTCACTTCATCACTCAAAAAGAAAAAAAGAAGAGAAAGAAGGCAAGAGAGAGAAAAAGAAAGAAATAAGAGAGAGAGGGCAAAAGAGAGGATGGAAGGAAGGAAGGAAGAAAGGAAGGAAGGAAGGAAGAAAAGGAAGGAAGAAGGAAAGAAAGGAAAGAAGGAAACGTGGTGAATGGTAGAAATGCACAGACCTTGAAGGAAAAGGGCTTAATCCTTTCCTCTCAAGTGATGCAGCAAGAACTGGTTTGCTCTCTTTCCCCATAGTTTGATTAATATAGCAAGAACTAGAGCAATCCACTTCGAAGGGCTTTCTCCCTTGCTCCTTAGCTGGTGTCTCCTTCTGCAGATAGAATAAAGGCGCCTGTGTTTGCAGTAGTTCCCAGGGCCTCCTGCCTGGGAATGGATTGTATGGTAGCTGATAAACGCAGCTGCTAACAGCCACTCAGACCCTTTCTTCCCATCTGGGCCCCAGTGAAAAGTGCAAGCTCTCTCTCTATTTGCACTTCCAACCCTTACATGGAAAGAGAATTAGCTCTGCAGCTTGAAGGTCTGGAAGATTCAATTCCCCATTTTCTCTGGTTCGGAGGGTCATATGGAACCACTGACCTATTTGCATCAGTGACCTTCCTCCTGCCTCCACCCAGGACTCAGACTCCACATCAGAAACAATTAGGTGACAAGAATAGTAGGGTGAGTCGTCATCATAGCCTCCAAGGCTATATGTGTACTCACAAACCCTCCCTGGGGAAAGTCTCCTCAGACTACTTCCTCTTTTTGGCCTGTTTGCCCACTGGAGTACTGAAAGGCAGAGATTATAAAGACATATCTACCTTTGGATTTCAGCCAATAGAACAGCATTCCCCTCCTACTATCTCTTTTCTCTGGTTTCCCCAAAGTGAACATTGATTTTTGCTTTGGAATATTCTGCCAGGTAGCTTTCCCTGTAACGAGAAAATAAAGGCTTTAAATGATTGGCAGTAAACCCTTTTTGGCTACAGATGCAGAACTAATGTTACTTTCTGCTTTGTTAGTTACTAAATTAGGGAAAAAATACACTACCATTTAAAAATAAGCATCACCTACTCAGGTTTGAAGGCCTCTGGGAAAAATGAAAAAGGCGATGAGGAGAAAGGGCCTGGATGGTACAGAGTAGGCATTTGGATCCACTCTTCTTGTCTCACCAATGGGATCCCAGAAATTGTTATGAGATACATTGAGAGGAGGTGGATGTATATGATGAAAACAGTTCAGAACTCATAGCCAGAAAATCTGGGGGATTTCAGTTCTTAGTAACCATGTAACAAATCACAACTTTCCTAAATTCTGGCTTCCTCATCTCTAAAATGGAAGAGAATAATATTTACGTCAGAAAGATGCATATCAGGAAAAGGAGGTGGTCCAGACTTGTAGAAAGAGTTAGAGATAACCATTGGATAGCCCCTATACTTACTCTTAGACAACGATCAAGCGAAAAGCCCTGAGCCTTTTGGGTAAATCCCCTAGAGGAAATGTGGAGAGGAAGAGCCGTGGACAAGAGTTGCCCAGGATCACACCACCAAGGTGGGAGGCATGGGGTTCTGGCCCAGGACACTGACACAGATAGTAAGCTTTCTTTCCACCAGCCCTGCCCTGCTCCTTTCTTTAGAGGCAACTCCTCTATCTTATAAGCAGCCTTAGAATGACCTGGGGTATCTTCTCCCAAAGGGACATTTTCTCAATGTCCCAAGATAGCAGATCTTCAGTTGTGTTTTTTCTTAAAAGAATTTGCCCCAGTGTTTCTAGTGACTGTGATAAGATAGCAGATCTATTATTTGCATTGCTTAAGGGTTTTGGTGAAGAAGGTAATTTGTAAACTATGTACACTGCAAACCCTATGTGCATGTGAGCTATTATCATAAAAATGTGGGAAACTAGATGGGGATGAAGACGTCCCTATGAGGCTTAGGGATTGTAAATGAAACAATGACCCAAACACCCCATTGTGGTTCTTGGTTTCATCTTCCCCGACCAACAGTATCTTTCTGAGACTATGAACAGTGGAGCCCAGATGAACAAACCCTCTCTTTTGTACCTATTTTCTCTGTAGTCCAGCTGTGGGTGCATAGCTTTAATTCCTGATCTAATCTGAGGCATCTGGACTTCTGCTGCAAGAACTCACTTTTGGAATAAACAAGACTTCTATTATTATAGTAGATCAACCCTTCCTGCCTTTGATAAGTACAGACTGTGCGACCCTGGGCAAGTCACTTAAACTGCCAGTGTTCTACATAAATCTCTAAGATTATAAATTGAAGAGAAAGTGCCAGTTTACATTGGTAGAGGGAATTTCTATACCAATGAGATCACTGGTCAGGTCCCTGAGTTTAGAGTTTTTTCAGTTTTGAGTTTACTTGAGGTCAGAAAAGTGGTTCACACAGGGGAACTTCATCTCCCTGCCCTCACCCCACTTCCTTCTCAATCCACATTCTATACTTTATCTAGAAGGTTCTACTTACTTCGCTTGAGACATTTAACGTCTCTTCATTAAGGCTTGGTTGAAATTTATGCTGGGAGAACAGGGGCTGTATAAACACAAAATAAATTTAACCAGTGGTGGTTTGAAGTTCTCACTGAGCTGATGACTGGAGTGCAGATGGGGTGGGAGTTGTAACACATATGGAACCCTGGGAACTTTCTAGAACACAGGCTAGTTTTCAATGGTAGATTGCCCCAATTAGGAAGGTTCCCCTCCATAATCCTGGTTCTTTGGAAGGCAGTCAAGAAAGTCGAGCTCACTCCTCACAGCTCTTAGTTTAGGTCCGGAAAGTTGCCACAGTCTGAGGAGCCTGGCTGAGAGCCCTTGTCAAAGGCACAGTTCCTGTGTACTGTTAAGATAAAGAAAGCTACAGATTAGTTAGTTCATTGCTGTTTCTTTAACTCCCAAAGGAGAATGGGGGTCTAGAAGGTTCTGAAATCTTTGACTAAAAATGTAATGAAAAACTTCCAGAATGGGCAGGGCCCCTGGCAGGGAGAAAGAGGGGCTGAATTTGTGGTTCTTGAAGCTATTTGGTAAGAAAAATTCCACCTTTCCAGATCTGGGGGCTTATGTGTTCTGTTTAAAAGAAGAATAACCACAGTTTTGGAGTGTGGCTGGACCTTCAGCAGCCTTGAAATACCTGGGGAGCAGGTACAAAGGACCCTGGGTTTGGCAGGCAATTGCCAGGCTGATTTAAGAGGGAAAAATGAAATTCAAAACAAAACAGAGTAAGTCACTGCACAAGCTGAGAAGTAAACGCTTGGAACTCTAAGGGTCGCATTGCTCGGGAGGGAGACTGGAGAGAAAGAAGAGGAGGGGGTGGAGAGAAAGTGTTCCCTGCCCCCACCCCACAACTGTCTCTTGTGTTAATGAGCTAAATGGGGGGTGCTAATGTGCCCAGGTCACCTGAGCTGCACAGTCTGGCACTAATGGTTTGTAGTAGAGATGTGTGCGCCAGCTGGGCGAGTCCCAAGGCTCAGACAGCCCTCCCTCCTTTTCTCCTTCCCTCCTTCCCTTCCTTCCCTCCCAACCTGCCTGCCTGCCCCATGAATGGCTCCTTAAAGCAGGAGCTCCCCCTAGCACGGAGAGAGAGAAAAGAGGCTCTGGAAAGCCATGCTTAGGACCAAGTCATTAGTAAACTCTCTTTTCATTGAAATTGGGAGGCCTCTCAGGCTGCTAGAGAAGCCTCTCTAGGCATCCAGATGCATGACCCACTTAAAGTGAATGAAGGAAACCACTGCATTGCGGAGTAAGCGAAGGGGTGGGGTAGAAAGGAAGGTGAAAAAACA
Organism: Potorous gilbertii; assembly: GCA_028658325.1. Taxonomy (NCBI): domain Eukaryota; kingdom Metazoa; phylum Chordata; class Mammalia; order Diprotodontia; family Potoroidae; genus Potorous; species Potorous gilbertii. The sequence goes on along the minus strand of CM053769.1, from coordinate 570,106,696 downwards.
TTGACTACCTCAGCATAACGCAGTGAAAAGAAGACTAAATTCAGAATATCAGAAGATACGAGTTCTCATCTCAGCTATGCTACTGGACTATGTGACCTTGGGCAAGTCACATATTCCTTTTGGATCTTAGTGGGTTTTTATTTGTGTTTGTTTGTTTGCCTGCAAAATGAAGGAGTTGGACCGAATGATGCCTGGGGCCCCTTCCAACTCTAAATCTATGATGGCATGAACCTAGATTTAGCAACCAGAGATCAAGCTAAAAATCAGTCAATAACAATTATTTATTAAATGCAAATGAAATACAAAAAAATTAAATACAAATACTTAAATATGAAGGTATTTGCACATCAAGCTCTATGCTAGCTGTTGAGGGTGCAGATGAAAACACTCCCCACTCCATGGGACTGTAGTCAAAGAAAGGCTGGAGCAGCAGGATCCCTGAACTGACCCTTACAACAGAAGGGTCAAGCTCAAGCTGGAATGTTTTTCTTCTTCAACTCCTACAGACTTCTGTGGCTTCCTTTAAGTCCTAACTAAAATCTCACTTTTACAGAAAGTCTTTCCCAACCCCACTTAATTCTAGTGCCTGCCCTTTGTTGAGTATTTCCTTTTTACTCTGTAGATAGCTTGCTTTGGATCTGTTTGCATGTTGTCGTCTCCATTGGCTTGTAAGCTCCTTGAAGACTGGGAGTTTCTTTTTTGGCTTTTTGTATCCCCAGCACTTACCAGCGTGCCTGGCACTTAGTAGGTGCTTAATAAATGTTTATTGATTGATTGCATCAAGTACACTGGAACCAGACTAAAATGTGATTGGGAACTACTTAACAAAATTAAAAAAAAAAACAGTAAGACATAGATAGCATTTTTAAACTAAGTTAATGTGCATCTGGCAGGAATCTTTATGTATGGATCATTGGCATTGTTTCTATCTGGGTCTGATATTACTGCTTTAGAAGATCATCCAGAACTGGGTCACTCACAGGATTTAGAATTAGGAGGCACCTTTGAGATGCCCTAGTATGTTCTGAATGACTTATTTCTGCTTAATCTACCCTTTGTTCTGGTAATAGAGATCTTTCTGAATACTTGGAGGCAGGGAAAAGGGTCAATCCTGAGCCCAGGTATCTTGTGGTGATACCTACAATAGTATGTGCTAGTCATTAGAGATACAAAGTCAAAAGTGAAATAATCCTTATCCTCATGGAATTTAAATTCCATTAGGGAAGTAAACATGAAATTAAGAAATGCTAAGAGAAAAAAGGAAGGAGGGAGTACATTCCATGTCTGGGGAGATAAAGGCAGGGAGATGGGAGATAGAGATAGAAGGAAGAAGGTCAGTCTGGACACAGTTCTTTGTGCAGGGAAATCATGTTTAATAAAGCTAGAAAAGGCAGATTGGAGCCAGGCTGGAAAAGACTTTAAATGATAGAGGAGTTCGTACTTGATCCAGGAGACTTTAGGGGGTCACTGGAGTTTTGTGAAAAGAGGGTCAGACATAGCTAGAAAGTCATTTTGTAAGTGTAAAATGGATTGCAGAGAGAAGACCTGAAGCAGGTAAGATCAATTATGAAGCGATTTATAGCAATGGTCCTGCCATTGAAGTTTTTTCTCCATAAATGTACCACCTGGGGGAAAGGGAGGGAGAATAAACATTTATGTACTGCCTATTATGTGCCGGGCACTCATCTCATTTTATCCTCACTACAGCCCAATGCAATAGGTGCTGTTATTATCCACATTTTATTTTACAGTTGAGGAAACTGAGGCAAAGATGGTAAATGACTTCCCCAGGTATCTGAGGCTGGATCAGGCTCAGTGCTTGATCCATTGTGCTACCTAGATGCCCGTATATACATCCAACAAATACTACTTTACTAACTACTACAAAGATGGTTCTAAAGGGAAGAAAGAGGACTGTCTCTTTTTTAAAATAATTTTTTTTACATTAAAAAGTATTTTCTCAGCTCCAGCCCCCACCGTTGAGAAAAAAAAAAAGGAAAAAACCCAAACCCTCGTAACAAACATTCATATTTGAGCAAAACAAATTTCCACGTTATGCATGTCCAAGAAACGTATATCTCATTTTGCAGCTGGAGTCCATCCCTTTTCTGAGATCCAGTGGGTGGTATCAGTCATCATGCAATTGTGACTGTTCATTGCATTGAGTAGAGTTCTTCAGTCTTTCAAAGTTGTTTGTTTTTATTAAAATTTATTCTTCGCTTCTGCTCATTTCACGCAGTTCAGACAAGTGTTCCCAGATTTCCTTGAAAATGTCCCGTTAGTCATTTCTAATGACACAAAAGTATTCCATTATGTTCACAGACCGCAATATGTTCAGTCATTCTTCAATTAATAGATGTTTCAGTTTTTGGTTCTTTGTTTTCTTTGTGATCTAGCATGTTTGTTCTTCAGTTGTGTCTAATTCTTCATGATCCCATTTGGACTTTTCTTTCCAAAGATACTGGAGTTGTTTGCCATTTCCTTCTCCAGCTCATTTTACAGATGAGGAAACTGAGGCAAACAGGGTTAAGTGACTTGCCCAGGGTCACACAGCTGCTAAGTGTCTGAAGCTGGGTTTGAAACCTTCCTGACTGCAGTCCCAGTGCTCTGTCCACTCTGCCACCTAGCTGCACAGGCCTAGTATATTCATCTCAATTTAATAAGTATTTATTATGTGCCTATTATTTGTCAAAGATGCCCCAAAGTAGGAAAAAAAACCATCTCTGCCTTTGTAGAGATTACAGTCTACTAGGGGGATAGGACACACACCCATAGCTACGCACAAATAACTGATATAAAATACAAAACAGTAGATTCTCTAAGACTTACTCTTTGTTATAGATGGTTTACAATCTTCACTGAGAAAAGATGTAGAATATCAACATCTCAGAAGAATCAAAATTGTAGATGGCAGTAGTCTGAATTAGATTGGTAAGAACGACTTGTCCAGGAAAACATAAGGTATAATATAATAAATGTAACATAATTAAAATATGATAGGATAGGTTATAATGTAATAAATATGCTTTTCTGAGGGGCAGGGACTTTTGTTAGGCTTTTGTATCCCCTGAGGAGGCTAGGTGATATAGTGGATAGAGCAATGGGCCTGGAATCTAACCTCTGGCGCTCACTAGCTGTGTGATTCTCAGCAACTCACTTAACCTTTGCTGGCCACAGCTTCTTCAACTATAAAATGGGAATTTTAATAGCACCTACATCCCATGGTTATTGTGAGCATCCAATGAGAAATTTACAAAGTGCCTAATGTAGTGCCTGACACACAGTCAATGCTTAATAAATGCTTTTTTTCTTTTCTTCCTTCCTTCATTGGGTCTTCCATAGTGCCTTTTCCATAATAAAAACTTAATGTTTGTTGAATCTGATTTGTTGCACTGAGACATGGCATAAAAGACAACTGAAAATCAGATAAGAAGGTTACTGGTTCAGGTAGTGAGAGTGAGAAATAACAGTTGACCAACCTGAATGCTGCCCTGGTATCCACAAACCTTACCAGAGGAAGACTTCCTGGGTGGCAGACAGACACTCTGACAAGATTTCCACAAGATGAGAAGGCAGGGATAGCTGCGATCTGCACCAGTGCAGGGAGTACCCATGAGGACAACAGCATAGATTCATCACAGTATTATGCAAAGCATAAATCGAGAGATGCCCAATATTGCCTTAATCGTCCTGGGCTTCATCAACTAGAGCTTATTACTCATAATCTCTTCATGTACCTGCTGAACTGTGCCAGAGGGACAAAGATACTAACACTAACTGACATTTATATGACTTGATTCAAGATTTGGAAATCACTTTAATGAAGGAAAAATCACTTAGTATACCCCATGCTTATATGACAAGCAATTCTCTTAAACACTGAGGACACAAATACAAACAAGTAGTTTGGTGCACTGGGTAGAACTTTGGCCCTGCAGTCAGCAAGCCTGGGTTCCAATACCACATCTGACAATGACTTACCTGCGTGATCTTAGGCAAGTCACTGAATTTCCCTGAGTCTCCATATCATCATCTATCTATACATACCATGAGGGTGTTGGATTAGATGACCTCTGAGGTCCCTTCTAGCACTAAATCTTTGATCCTATGAAACAAAACAGTCTCTGCCCTCAATAACTTTACACTGTAATTAGAAGACAACACATATAGGGGAGAGGTGATCAGAGAGGGATGTACTGAAGGGGTGTTTGGAGTCAGAGGACAGCTGATTAATACATCCATTCCAGGAATGATAGTGTGGATTTGCTTACTGTTTTCAGAATTAGTTATAAAATAGGGTGTGTGTGTGTGCTTGTGTTTGCTACAAGCACATGAAGAAGCTAGGAAGTAGTATGGTGGGTCTAGATCCTGACAAACAGGTGAATCGGGTCATCAAGCAGACGCTGAGGATCCCAGGCAAGGGAAGAATTTGAGTTCAGGGTCAGGGGTGGAGGCTGGAGCGTTGGACTATGTTGGCTTAAGAGAAATGCTTGTTTGAGACTCTAAACAATTCTGGGGGGTGGGAGATCCTATAGGTATTATTATTGACCCCTTATTATTTGTTTGTTTGTTGTTTGTCCTTCTTGAAGAGGACTATGACACAAGGAAGGTGATGTCATGACTTGAAGTGAATTGGATCTAAGTGAGGGAGGGGCGTGCAAAGCCACCAGTCTCACCATCTCCTCCAGAGCAACCAGGGTCCAGCGGCCAGGTGGAGATCAGGAGCACTAGAGATGACCCTGATGCAGTGGGAGATGTTGACCTTTTCAAGCTAAGGTCTTTCCCTGGTCTCAGTTAAAATGAGGCCAGGTCCAATCAGTGATTAAGGCTAAATAATGAGGCAAAGAATGGCCTCTTTTACCTTGTTAAAAAAACCAAAACCAAAATGAATCTGGGAGGGGAAGATCCTCTCGGTTTCTGGCCAGACAAAAACAATTACTATTTATACTACTCTGAATCATCAGAGCTCAAAGGATGACCAAGGGAGGCTTGGGCTGGTACCTACTGTTGGCCAATCAATGAGAGCCCAAGTGCAGGCTAGGATCATAGCAAAGGATTTTAAAAGTCATCCAGTTCAACTTTCCCATTTTATAGGTGAGAAAACTGAGGCCCAGTTATATGATGTGACTGCCAGGATGACAGTGTCAGTACAAAGATTGAAAGCCAGGTCCTCTAATAATAAACTTACCACTCTCCCCACTGTCCCATGTTTCTTCTCCTTCTTGTTCAGGTTCCTGAGGTAGGTAGTTAGATCCATATATGAGGCCGGCTCAAGAGTGAACAAGTTAGTGCCTGCAAGTAGGGCCCTGTGGTAAGGGATGTGGGTAATAGGTGTGAGTGTCGGCTGACTTAAAAACCCCAACTATTTTCATGGCCGTAATTACTAAAGTTTTAAAAGCAATCAAAGCCTGGATTTCTCCTTGAAGAATAAAGAGGTATGAATGCCAGCCAAGAAAATCCTGCTTGCTTGGGCTGTATCCGTACCATGAATGAGCAAAGTTGGGGAAAAAATAAAAAACTCTAAATGGTTCACTTAAGAATGAATCAGCTTGGAGTCTGGAGTCTTTTGTTCACCCTAAAGGGCATCTGATAAAGGGCTCAGATTGTGAAAAGAAATCCTCTAATTCCTGTTTCACACACTTTTGGGAGGGGGGTACAACAACTTTTAAATGAATAGGATAGAGACTGGTTGGATACTGTTTATCACTAAGTCACCCCCCACTCTTTATCCATTCTGTTGTCAAGGCCTATTTTACCTTTGTAATATCCCTCCAACAGGCTCCCTTCTCTGCTCCAACACTACCATCACTCTGGCTCATCTCCTCACACTTGGATTATTACTATAGTTGCTGGTGGATCTCCCTGCCTCAAGTCTCTCCCTGCTCAGATCCAAACTCCAATGACTTCTTATCACCTCCAGGATCAAATACAAAATCCTTTGATTGACAATCAAAGCCCTTCATCGCCTAGCTGGTCCTACTTTTCTAGTCTTAAACTTTACTCCCTGACAGGTACTCTTTGATCTAGCAACACTGGCCTCTGTTCCACAACAAGACGCTCCATCTTTCAGTGACACTCTATCTCTCGGTTCCAGGAATTTTCTCTAGCTGTCCCCCATAACTCGTATGTCCTCCTTTATCCCCATCTACTGACTCTGAAGGCCTCCTTTAAGTCCCAACTAAAATTCTACCTTTCTTCTCCAATGTTCCTTAATTCTAAGTGCTTTTCTGTTAATAATTTCTTATGTATCCTGTATATATCTTGCTTTATATGTATTTTGTTTGCATGATTTCTCCCTCATTAGATTGTGAAGTCTTTGAGGGCAAGGACTGTCTTTTGCCTCCTTTAGGCACAGTACTTGGCACATAATAGGTGCTTAATAAATATTGATTTATTGAAGTCAACAAACATTCATTAAATGCCAACTATGACTACATGTACAAGGCCTAATTAAATTACTTTGACCAGAAGAGACTATGCCTTTTCTTTTTTTTTAGTATTTATTTATTTATTTTTTATTTATTTTTTAATTTTTATTTTATTTATTTATAAATGTTCTACAATCACTTCCTTAAAATTAAGATTTTATACCCCCACACCTTCCCCCCCATCCCCCTCCCTCCCCATGACAGCATACAATTCTGTATAGGTTCGACATATACTTTCCTATTGAGCATATTTTCACTATAGTGATGTTATGTAGTCACATTGACATAAGTGGAAGAAATCATATTTGCAGAAGAGACTATGAAATGGAAAATTCTCAAAGGTTTCGGAGGTAGCACACACTCATTTCTGTAACACTGTTTTTAGTACATAGTGGGAATTCAGTGGATAGTATAATGAAAAATCCACTGGATTTCAACTCAGAGGTCCTAGGTTTGTGTCCTGCCTCTACTATTATATGTGTCATCTTGGGCAAAACATATTACCTCACTGGTCCTTAGTTTCCTTATCTATAAAACAAAGGAGATGACCTCCAATGACCTTTCTTAGCTCTAAATGTATGATCCAGTTCTCCAAACAACGTGCTTTTGAGGATAGGAAACAATTTTGAGTACTAAGGAGGCCTTTAGAAAATGATGGATAAGAATTTTCCTAATTGTCCAGAATGCTAGGAATGTGCTGATACACTAGACCGATATCCACTTTGATTGCAAAACTGGATCTCTAAATTTCTACCAGGTGCCTATATTCCTTGGTTCCTGTTTCTTGTGCCTGTTTTCCTTTTCACATCATGTGGAATATTTGGTGTTCCACCCAATACTCTCCACTTTGTTCAGTAGTTGTAGCTTTATATGGAAAAATTATGGGAGATTTGGCAAATATTGTAGGGCTCCCTAGCCCTGGGGGCACCTGACTCCATTGTCAATTCCTACAAGAATCCCTGTGCTCTTCCAGTGCAAAAGCAACGATCTGGGAGATAATGCATAGTTTTGAATTAATCTGTATAATCAACTCTCCCCTATGGAATTTATAGATTGTGGTGCTTGGTGATAAAGGTCATCTACTAGATTTGTACTAGATTTAGGTAAAGATTATTGTGTTTTCAAAGGGTAAGACAGTAGAAATAGCAAATAATATGATTTTTAAGACAATGCAATGAGCCTGGATTTACTGTGATTGTAAATACTCAAATTCTAGGGGCAAAAGTCCATCAGAATCTATAGACAAACCCTCGTTTGCTCTTCTGAACCTTTCTCATGCCCCCCCCCCCACTTTTGCCTCTGTGTGTTGTCTATTGGCAGTCAAATTGTTTTGCTCCCTTCCCAAGTGGAATACTGGTTCCATTTCAGAAAAAAAGCAAACCAGGATTCCCATAAACAATCTGCCAAAGAATCCACCCCCTCACTGCTGAAGGCTATTTTCAAATCAAAACTTATTCAAGATGAATCCACCAGCCAATGGTAGCTGTGAATCTCAGTTCCTGTAGAGCGTATAAAGCCACTGCGGTAAAGGTGTCTTTGGAACTCCCACCCAGGTTGTAAATGTAGTCAACCAGTAAACAACCAGTTAAGTGCCTATTATGTGGCAAGCTCTGTACTAAGCACTACAAAGAAAAGCAAAAATATAAAAACACCAAAACAATGTCAAAAAAGTCCCCACTCTCAAGTAGCTTAGACTATTAGGGGAAACCACGTGCAAACAAAGATATAATGAAAATCGTCCACAGAGAGGAAGCACTAGCTTTAAGGTGCATTGGGAAAGGCTTCTTGTAGGTAGAATTTTAGGTGGAATTTGAAGGAAGCTGGGAGATGGAGATCAGTAGGTAGGGAATGCCAGGCTTGGAGGACAGCCTCTGAAAATACGTGGAGTTGGGAGTTGAAGTGTGTGCAGGGAACGGCATGGAGGCGAGCATCCTCGCTGGACCGAAGTAAATGGGAGAGAATAAGATATAAGAACACTAAAGAGGTAGGAAGGGAGCAGGTTGGCTATAAAGGGCTTTACGTCCTAGAGGATTTTATAATTGATCCTAGAGGTGATAGGGAACCACTGGAGTTTATTAAGTAACATGGTGAGACCTGCACTTTAAAGAGATCAATTTGATGGCTGAATGGAGGATAGACAAGAGGGTAGGGACAGACTTGAGGCAGAAAGACCCCAACACCACCATAAAGCCATAAGGTAATGAGAACTTGTAAGAGAGTAATACCCCTGTAGCACTCCTCAGAGGAAGCAGGAAAGACTACAATTGCAATTGAAATCAGGGGTGCTTTACTTCTTCCTTCTACTGTGTTCATCCTTCATTGCGAAGAAGATCACGCCATCAGAGAAAAAATGACTTGCACTTGACTTTGTTTTGAGTAGGGGAGGACTGTGCAGGTCACCAACCTTATTTCTCCTCCAGAGTCATCTGAATCCAGTGACCAGACATTCATCAGAATGACTGGAGATGACCCAGGATGCACTGGGAGACCTTGGACCATTTAGGCCAAGGTCTTTGCCGGTACTCACTTAGGGTGAGGCAACACCCATTCATTGAATAGACCTGTTTAAGAAGTAGCCAGGGCATGGAGCCTTTAATGATGTCAAAGAAAAGAAAGACATCAGGCTGGGTCTTCCTCTCATAGGTCCTAAGGGAAATGACCATCTGCCCTTCTCTTCCCAGGCAGGGGGACTGCAGCGTCTCATACCCTATTCCCTTATTACAGCTGCTAGGATGAATTGCACTCTTGAATTGTGTTCTTCTTGTCTTCCCTGTTGTGATAAACAGCCTGCCCTTCCTCAGTCAGGATCCAATGAGTCTCTTGCCTATCTACCACAGGAATTTCCAACTGGAACCATGGAGAGAGACCTATTCAATGCTTAGTTGGAATTATGGGCTAGAGCTTTTGCCAACAATCACCAAACAATATGGTTAGAGTCCATTAGCTTTAAAGACAGAGAGAATAAATTGCGAAATTAGAAGACCCTCCTTAACATTGGCAGAAACAAACTAGTTTCTCCCATAATATCTGGATTTCAAGTTATGGCAGGTTCTACCAAGCAAAAAAGGTTTTCAGTACAGCCCCAGGGAAGGACTAACAGATGTGGAATAGCCTCACTCAGTGTGAAGAAGTTCAACAGCAGCAGATTGATGACTTAATTAGATGGATTCTTTGACCACGATTCCTCATTAAACAGCTTAAACTAGAAATCCAAAAGTACTAGGGACTTTTTAATTTTTGAAGACTGGACTTGTGATTTCATTGGTAGCTGCAAGTCCCATCTGCTCTATAGCAAAGTTCTCTGGGAGTCATTAAAATGTAAAGTGACTTAGGGTTATACAACTAATGTGTCAGAGACAGGACTCGAATCCAAATCTTCACCAGTGAGGTCGCCTCTCTATCTACTACACCATGTTGTATTGCTTAAAAATAGGTTTAGTTACACAACTACAATAACCAAACCAAAATGGAGGAAATGTATTCATAAAGGGTGCTAAAACAATTAACTATACTCTTCTCCCTGAGCAGCCCTAGGTAGAGCCAAATTTGGGAAGTTATTCCAAGATCTGCATTGATTTAGCCCTGGGATTAGTGAACTTTAAACTAAATACTGCTGGGATCATCCTAGAATGGATGGGAAGTCAGAATCAGGGATGGTCCAACAGATATGAATAGTTTTCTCTTAACAGGGTTGAACCTATTTGAGTCAAAATAGATGTGTCTCTTTAAAGGCAGTAACACCCTCAACCAGCATAGAGCTCTTACTCTGACCCATTCTTCATGAGTCTGTTAATGTCATAGTGTCACTGAGGAAGGCAAAGGGGGAGCTGTCCATTGATAGTCATTTTGAACATTAGTCTATTTTAGGGGTTGCCATGGTCAAAAGTATTTAATGCCCAGTAGCCAACATGCTGGTGATAAGCTTTTCCATACTATCTAGTCTGTTTTTTGGACAACAGAAACATAGTTGTTGATGGGCTCATACATAAAGCCTTTGCCTCTGGATTAATCCCCTAATTCCTATTTGCAATGGTGGCACTGGGGGACCAAAGGGTGACTGACTAATTCTTCCCTCAGCATCCTATGTGTAGCCAGTAGGAGTTGGGATCTTTAGTATGGTAGTTTAGTCTCTCCCATACAGTGTGCTCCCCATTGATCATCCAGAATTCATTGGCTTTTAGGAAGATTATTTATTAAGCTGGTAAAACAAGGAAGGTTGTTATAGCAACATTTATCATACTGGAGGCAGAATTTTCCATTGTCTATACAAGATCCCTGAGGAGAATAAGACCAAACTCAAGAGAGCTCTTGTGCCCCTAAAGGGTAAACTCACAGCTTCCGGTTACTGGAAATCTGTTTTTCCTTTCTGGTTTCTTCATGAAATTCCCATAACTCTCTGCTAAGCTCTGAAGTTCCTAAAGCTGCATTTCTTTACTGTGTTGAGTTTTTCCTCAGCATCTCTCAGCTCTTGCTGCTCCATGGATATTCCTACTATTTCTAGTTGCTAGTAGACCTTTTCTAAAGGCACTGATGGATAATGTTTCTGAACTCATACAGTTGCCTGTGGGAACTTTGGGGAAAATTGGGGAAATTTCTCTCTTACTTAAAGCTGCATAGGGCCTGATAGATGATCTTTGATTTACAAAATATTTTCTGGGTTACATCATCTGCTTTCATCCAAGGACCTTCATTCCTCCCAAACTGATTAAAAACATTATTTGAACTTAGTTCATGATGTTGATTAATTCAATCATATGACTTGGTTTTTGTTATTAATATGTTTATATTAATTGGGGTGAGGGTTTTTAATCCCCATTCTTGTATTAGAAAAGTAGAACTTGCCCAAATTTGTAGTTTGATAACAAAGCCTTGGAGAACCTGGGGATACCTTCATGTCAAGGTGAAATATCAAAGCAGGACTATTATGGGAGAAAATGAATATACATCATTCATCTTTTTTTTTTCAATAAGAAGAAAGTTGTAGAGTACGTGGTGAAATTCAAATGATAGAATAAAAATAAATTTGACTACATTTTAACAGACAGGAAATGACTGTTTACAGACATAGCAATCATTTCAGATTACACTGTCTGTACTGTCAGATCATTGACTGGTTAGAGCAAGGTCAGAGTAAATATCAAATTAGCAGAAAGGATAAATCTGACATGAAGGCATGATGGGTGATTACGGCAGCTCTGTCTTGATTTATTCAAACAAGTCATGTATGCCCTCTAAAAATGAGAAATAAACAGAATTAAAATGTGATTATCACCATTTCTTAGAGGTTTAAGCAAAATAGAGTAGTTTTTACAATGAAGAGGCTGAAATAGATTTAAAATGATCTTAGCCAGCACACACTTAAGGTCTTTGCTAAGAAGGATGGAAAAACCAGCAAGCAGTCAAGGGTAACGTCAATTTAGAGTACAAGCTTATTTGTTAAACACATCATGGAGGAGACTGGGAAAGTGCAAATGGTACCAGCAACAAAACGATGAAAAGCAGTTGAAATGAAAATGAGCTGGAATGAGAGAGCTTAGTGTGAGATCTATCTAAGCTAGATTCTCCAGAGAGGATCTGTAGATGAAAGTAAGGGAACAACAAATGGACATGAAATGTTTTTTAAAAACCAGTGTTTTTTTTAAAAAATAGCAATGTCTCTATAAAGGACAATAAATAACGAAATGACCTCAACTCTTTTCTACCATGTCAGAACCTAATATATTGTGTGATGAAGTAATGCAAGGGAAATGAAAGCTGAATCATCTCCTGTTAGATTTCTTATAGTAAGTTTTTGTGTATGGGTTGGACAAGATGGCTCAAGGTCTCTTGTTACTATTCAGTCATTTCAGTCATGTCTGATTTTTCATGGTTCCTTTTGGGGTTTTCTTGGCAAAAATACTGGAGTGCTTTGCCATTTCCTTCTCCAGCTCATTTTACAGTTAAGGAAACTGAGGTAAACAGGGTTAAGTGACTTGCCCAGGGTCTCACAGCTAGTGTTTGAGGCCATATTTAATCCTGATTCCGGGTCCAGCACTCTATCCCCTGCCACATCTAGCTGCCCTACTGAAGTATCCTCCAACTTTCAAATTCTATGATTTCGTGAAGTCAAGACGAGTGCACGGTAGAATTCCATGCTGAAGTTGCTACAATTTGAGACATTGGGACTATTTTTCAAGACATCTCAAGTGGGAAAGTTGCCAAAGAATGAAAAAAATCAAATTGTTTCTATCTAAAGAATGAACACAAAAGCACAATGTATCAGATGGGGCAGAGCCGTAGCAGGCTGTAGCAGGACTTTGAGCTCTGGTAAGATGTTGGGCCCTTGGGAGAGGAAGTGGAGATTTGAGGGGGGCGGTATCTGTGGGTATACCTAATGCTGTCTTCAGGTACTGAAAGGACATCATATGGAAGAGTTCTATTTATTCCTTTTGGTCCCTGGGCAGCAGGTTTAGGATCAGTCTAAGAAAGTCCTAGCAATTAGAGCTACTCAAAAATGGAACGGACTGCTTTGGGAGATGGTGAGTTTCTCCCTATGTTTAGTTGAAGTCTAGATGATCACTTTCTGGGTATGTTGTGAAGGAGTTTTGTTCATTTATGCACAGGTTATATTAGATGATCTCTAAAATCCTTTTTAACGCTGAGATTTTATAACCTGCTTTTCTGAGCTCGTGCTGGTTCTTAGTGATCACTACTTGTGCTTCTAAATGCTCATAAACCCTCCCTTTAATAATATGCCTTATACTTTTGTATTGAAAGAATTCACACTAACAAGCTTAATGTTTGCAGTCTTTCTTCTCATTTTTGAAACTGGGAAATTTATTCTTTCCCAGGATTGTGGTATCTCTCCTAACATCATAATCTTTCAAAACTCAGTGATGGCTACTCAATAATCACAGTTACCAGTTCTCAGGGATGTCATCTGACCTTCTTTCCTATACCCCCACCACAATTTGTAAATAGGTCCTTTAGCAACTTGATAGCGCTATGGTCACTGGATAAAGATAAATAATACAACACAGGCAACATCCTGTGATTGGTTGAATCAGTTATACTCCTTGGCCACAGGTATAGAAACAACAAGTCAGTTCAAGAGTCCATTGGTACAATGACAGAAGAGTTTCAATTTGGTTTGTCAGACTGAGAGTTGGGGGTGGTGGTGGTCCTAAACATTAGAGGGAAAAAAGGTACCTGAAAGAGAATGAATAACTCAGAATAGAGACTTGGTGGAGACTGAGGTGTGACCTTTCAGAAATTTTTTTCCCTTTCTGGCTTCCTCCCCACATTATTGGCCATGTTACTGTAGAGTCGAGACCAGTAGGAAACAATGCATCCAGGTAGGAGGAGAGAGATACACCAAAGGGCAAACAAATTCAAAGATAGTTGAAGGAGGAGGCACTTCCAAAGAACATGATTCTTTATGGCAGAGAAGAGAAATGCTTAAGGACGCAAGAAAGGACTTCCAATCCCAGGCATTGTTCATCACTGCCTCTGTTACATTTGTTTCCCACATGTTTGCCTCATTGCCATTGTACTCTAAGTTTGGGCTCATTCTTTCCACAGATGCTATATGTTTGGAAGAGTGTGCCTCAGACTTTAGGAAAAATGATTAGGAAGAAATGATTAAGAGATAGTGTTACAAGTACTGTTCCATGAATTTATCCTCTGTGAGTGTGGTAGCACTTCTGGGGACCCAACCTTTGAGTGTGGGCATAAATTGGGGGAGAAGATGGCACCTAAGCAAAGTGGATTGAGTAGTTCTGCCTTCTGTCACCTGTTATCATTCTGTCTATCCCAAGCTTAGGTCTTGTTCCCTTCTTTAATATTCTTCTTGTCTTCAAAATAGCAAAAACAAAAATAACAAAAACACAACACAACAAAAACCCATCTTTTTTGTTGTCCTCGGAATTCATCAACAGTCTCTGTTCATCCTGAGCTTTAACGTTTCTGATTCTTTTCTTACGACAATGCTTACGACAGTGTCACATTTTATCCTTCATCTTTTGCCCTTGCTGGTTCCCTGATCATTCATGTCTTTAGGTAGATCTTTCCTTCCTCCTTAGATTTCTGTTTGTTTCTTTTTGCCCTAGAACACTACACAACTTCCCTAGCAAAATCCATAGTAGTGTAAAACAGGAACAATACGAGCCACCACCACCAACAAACCAGACTGCCCAGACTATGACATACCTAGACCCGAATTTCATGAGTTCATTCATCAAAAATATTTGTCTTAGGCAGGTGCTGCAGATGGAAAACAAGGTAAGCCTTGAAATAATTAGTGGAAGAAGATTAGTCTGGATAACATTTGGGAAATTGCACAATGTTTTTAATTATTCCAAAATTCTAGACCATTTCTTGATCACCAGTATGCTCCCAATGAGGGGATGTGTCCATGGATCATGGAACCACAATCTTAGAAAAATAAGGTCAAAGTATTCCAAAGGGCATTGGATATGGAAGCCTCAAGGCTCCTGACTTCCTTGCATTTTGACCAGGGCCTTCTGGAGATAATGTTCCTGATTTTTCTTTTTAAAAATCTGACTTGGAAGAGTAAGTTTAGAGATGGGAATTTCAGTTCAGGAAATAGGAAAGAGGAAGGCAATATGGTACACCATTGAGCGAAACATTTTGGAATAAGCAGAAGTCTAATTGTCCTACCCAGAGCACACCACCTCCACAGAGCTAACTTTGGACATCAGGGAGTGAATATGAAAGAAATATATTTCAGTGACATAAACAAGCAAGGACTCTGTGTAATATGAGATATAATTATCCCAAACTGTCAACAAAAGATTATAAGCCATTACCTCATTTTTAAGTAGTCTGTTTATTTCCAAATAAGTGAAATTGCCCCGTGTCAAATCTTATTTTATTTTTTTAAATCAACAGTTGAACCAAAGTGTAACTCTCTCATTTCACTTTCTGGTTCTGTGTCAAGCAGCCTTAAATGATGAAACTGAGTTAATATATATATATTATAGATGTGTATATAATATATATTTCCTCATTTAAAAAGTTATATAATATACACATGAATTCTCTGTGAACTAATTTACATTTTACACTCTACTGTACATGCATGCAGCAAATCTTAATGTAAATGTAGTATTATGCAACCCAGGAAAATGTGAATTCATAACCAAAGGGCTGAGAGACATTAATTTTTAAAAATAAAAAACAGGATTATGTACATACAGAGCTTTTATATTCCATCTGTGTTCAAGTTGACTTTTAAAAAATATAAACACGAAAGACTATTTTGAAATGCCACTGATGATTACTTCTTCCTTTTGTCAACTGGAAAAGCATCAGGAGCCTTGCAAACACTGAAATCATTTGTCCTCTGGATGACATTTCCTCTTTGCTTTTTAGTCACATGATTTGAAGACGTTCATTCATACCCCAGGACTGGGCAGTGTTGGTCACCAAGAGTGCACCTGGGGGTTTATCACAGTGATACTTTCTGCATTAGGGAAGATATTCAATATCAGATACATTGGTGAGTTTTGACCAACCCTAGGAACCTGCCTTTGGGGATTGGCAGAAATCTTGTATCAGGTTGTGAGCCTTGGAGACTGGAAGAAAGCAAATAGGGGTCACTCCCATGGCTAGCCCTCTTAGCTGGGAAGGCATAGTGTATTTACAACCATGACTTAGGGCATGGAAAAAAAATATAAAATAGGGGCAGGGAAAGGGTACTGCTCCATCATCATCCTCAAAGTCCAAGAATTCTTGTTCAGAATCTGGATATCCTCTTCTTTATGTGGATAGAGAAGGGAAAAAGAGAAAGAAGTCTAAGGGATTGGTGAGAGTAGGAACAGGTTCTCACCAGGCTTTCTTGCTGGAGAATGAGGAATGAAGGGCAGGAAAAGAAAGCATCCAAATGACCTTGTATTCAAGAAAAACATTCCCTCCCCTCCCCCCAACACACTGCACAGCAGGTAACTTCTCAGTAGTTCTTAGCAGCAAAATATGAAGAAAGAAAGAAAAGCCCCTCTTCTGGGGACATGGAGCTCTCCAGGTTACACTGAAGGATGTCAGCTGAATACTCCTTGGTCTGTTCAGCCCTCAGAGACGGAGACTTAAATTCCATAAGAATTACCTTCTTTTTCGCATACCAGCTTCAAGCCTTCCCAGTTCTTCATAGGACTGGTAGAAAATGTCAAACTCCCTGGCCCCCCAGCCTCTCCAGACAGCCAGGCACCATTCCATGTTTTCCTGTTCAAAGCAGCACACAACCATGTCCTTTGCTACAACAGCGGCTTCAACCAGCTTCCTGGGGAATCAAAGGACAGGCCTTGAGAATGGAGTTAGAGCTCGTCTAAGAAAACACACAGCATCAGGGAGGAGGCTGGACACAGAAGCTTCCTTTTACAGTATTTTGGATAGGTGTTTAGAGAGAAATACTGAAAAGGTGAACAGTTTCGGCATTATAACCTTGCATAACCAATATGTTTGAAGTAGATATAAATATACACACATATATTTATATATCATTATGTATATATACCTCATTGCAAATATACACATATAATTAGTGTATATATGTATATAAATATACACACATCTAATTCAAACTATCTCCTAGAGCAAAACTAGCTCCTTAAATATACATATTATATTTTCCATATATTATAATCAAATAATATATAATATTTTCTATACATACATATGGGGCATTTAGGTGGCACAGGGATTAGGTCACTGGGCCTGGAGTCAGGAAGACTCCTGAGTTCAAATCTGGTCTCAGACATTTATTAGCTATGTGACCCTGGGCAAGTCACTTAACCCTGTTTGCCTCAGTTTCTTCATCTATAAAATGAGCTAAAGAAGGAAATGGCAAAGCACTCCAGTATCTTTGCCAAGAAAACCCCAAATGAAGTCACAAAGAGTCGACATAGCTAAAGCAACTAAACAACAACAACAATATATATGTGTGTGTGTGTGTATATATATCTATATCTATATCTATATCTATATATATATATAAATACATACATATGTATATGTGTGTATGCCCAAATGCTTTGTGACAGAACAGAGCAGGGGTCAAGAGAGACAATTTTACTTTGTGGTTTTTATTCTTAATGGACTGAATCTTGGCAATTTCAGAGATGTGAGTTAGAATGGACATTTTCTTTAGGCCAGTCAAGATCTCTAAAGCAACGGGAAAATGCCATCAAATTATTGATTCTCTTGTTTCTGAATTACCAAATTTTAAATCCCAGACTGACTCCCTCCTGTCAGGCAAAACACTTTTAGATCTCTTATCCTTGTCCTCAGGGATTGAAGTATATGTGTGTGCACATGATACTTTGCACATATAAAACATACGTGTATATGTAAAGTATATGTTTTCTATATAATTTAAGTTCTATGGAAAATATGTAATATACATACATATATAGTTTGTATGCACACACATATGTATGAATGTATACATATATACATACAGAATAAATAAGGAAGGAGATAGTAGGAAAACTAGTTATCTTTGGTGAGCCCAAGTCAGCAGGTAGAGGTGAATGACACCCTAGGATCCCCAAAGAACTGGCAGATGTGGTGGCTGAGTTAAATGAGAGAGGCTTAGAGATTGCCAAATATCCCAAAGAACCGAAGAGAACAGGACCTACAAACTGTAGGACAGTGTCTTTGATTACTGACAAAATTCCAGAAAGTGTTATTAAAAGGAAGATTTGCTTAACACTTGGAAGAGGAAGCAGAGATCACAGAGCAAGCACAAGTACAGGTCCTATTAGCCTAATCTTCTTTGCCATTTTAACCAAGTAACCAGACTGGTAAATGAGAAGAATGCTGTAGATATAGTTTATCTAGATTTCAGTGAAGCATTTGACAGTCTTTCATGTTATTCTTGTGGGAAAGATGTACAGATGTGAACTAATACTCATGGTTAGCATTTATATGTAAAGCTCTTTCCCTATTTTAATTCACAACAATCACCAAGTCAAATAAAATAAGATGATTTTTGTTTTTAAGGATTGGACCTGTAATGTAACTGGTCTAGGGACCACAGGAAATTCCCTTTCTAATTCAGATCAGCAACTTACAGCCTTAAAGAGTTTTCTGGTGCACTCAGGATGAGAAGGACAACCTAGTGATTAGGGGAAAAAAACCCTTTATACCAACTATCTCTGATAAGGGTCTGCTATCCAAGATATAAAGAGAAAAGTATATAAGATCAAGTAAGAGGATTTGAATAAACAGTTCTCAAAAGAAAAATTTCAGACTATTAGCAAACATATGAAAAATTTTCCAAATCATAAATATCGTAAAATGCTAATCAAGCCAACTCTGAGGTTTCATTTCATACTTAGCAAACTGGCCAAGATGGAAAAAAGATGAAAATCCTTAACGTTCAATCAGCTGCAGAAGGACACATGCACTAGTACACTGCTGGTGAAAGTGTATAATGGTCCAAACACTTTGGAAAGCAATTTGGAATTATGTTTTAAAAAAATGATTAAAATGCACATTTATACACACTTGACCCACAATTCACTGTGAGGCATAGATCCCAAGGAAATTAAAGACAGCAAGGTACCATATATATAAAAATATTTATAGCAGCACTTCTTGTGGTAGCAAAAATTGGGTTGATTGGGGAATCCCTAAGTAAACTGAGATACACAAATGTACTAGAATATTATTGTGCCATAATAAGAGGAATATTAAGAATTCAGAGAAGCCTAGAGAGAATTATATGAAGTGATGCATCATGAAAGAAGCAGACCCAGAAAAAAACCCCATTTTTTTTCCAGTTGTGATAGTTACAGACATAGAACACTGCATATATTGACAGATTGGGTTGTGATACTGACTCATCTTGCCAACTTTTTTTTTTTACTTTATTTTTAAAGAAAATTAAATAAAAACTTTAAAGATAAAATTTTTTTTCCTGATTTCTTTTTTGATGCTTTGTTATAAGGAATGGCTTACTGGAACAGGAGGGTGGAAGGCTATATTTGGAAATGAAGGTTAAGTAAAAAAGAAAAGACATAAATAAAAGAATTAACTATGCTGCCAAGAAATTGTATTCTTACACCCTGTACCATTGTCATCCCTGGCTTCTACTAATACCTCCCCTATTAATGAGAAATAGCAATATCACAACAAAATAGCTGTTTACAGTACATGATAGCGTTGTGCTTAAGAAGTCCATTTGCTACATGAACCTTTATATACTCTCTACAATTGATTCACATTTTCAAGAAAAAGGATAGCTTTTTTGTTAAAAACAAATAAAAAAAAACTTCATAGATTCTTATAGCAGTTGCTCTCAAACTGCGTCTTTTCTGACTAGAGATCAATAAGGATTTATTAAGCACCTACTATGTGACAGATGAGGCATCTAGTTGGCTCAGTGGATAGAGCACTGAAATGCTGAGTTCAAATCTGGCCTCAGACACTTACTAGCTGTGTGATTCTAGACAAGTCACTTTATCTCTGTTTGCCTTCCTCTACTGGAGAAGGAAATCGCAAACCATCCAGTATGTTTGCCAAGAAAACCCCATGGACAGTATGGTCCACAGGGTCATGAAGAATTATTGCACACAACTGAACAAATGTGCTAGACACCACCTTAGAAGCTGAGGATACAAACTCCTGTAAGAAGATTACCTTCTAGTAAGGGAGGCAAGACACACACACACACACACACACACACACACACACACACACACACACACATATATATATAATACAAATAAATAAAAAATATACAAATCAATACAATAGTTTGAGAGGGAAGGAACTAGCAGCTGAGGGGATCAGGAAAAACTTCAAATAGAAGATGAGGCTTGATTTTGGAGGGGGTTTGAGGCAATTGGGCTTACGTGACTTGATCAGGGTCACATAGATAGTAAGTATCTGAGGCCAGATTTGAACTCAGGTTCTCTTGACAACAAGACTTGAATTGTTTCTTGAAGGAATAGATGGATTCTATCAGGCAGAGGTGGAATGAGAGTGAATGCACTCTCATTCATTCCAGTCATGAGACAGCCCAAAGGCATGCAGACAGGAGATGGAACACCACGTGTAAGGACACAGAACGCCCATTTGGCTGGATCCCAGAGAGTTGGAGGCTGCTAGAATAATCTAGGCAAGAGGTGTGAGGACCTGAATTAGGGTGGTAACCATGGGAAATGACAGGAGTCGGACTTAGGGGTTGTTATAGTGGGAGAAAGAGCAAGTTTTGACAACTGACTGTGAAGTGAGAGTGAGTACTTAAGGATAATATGAGAATGATGAACCTGAGAGATTGGGGGAACAGTGATACCATCAACAAACAGAGGAACCTAGAGGAGGGATGGGTTTTGGGGGAGAGACAACAAATTCTGTTTTGAACATGCTGGGTTTGAGATTTTTATAGGACCTTTAGTTTCCAATCCAATAACTGGCAAAGGGTGATATGGAATTGAAGTTTGGAATTGAGATGATAATTAAACCAATAGGAGCTGGTGAAATCACCAACGGAGAGTGTAGAGGGAGAAGAGTAGGGGACCTCTAACAGGACCCTGGTGATACCCACAGTTGGGGGAGCATTGAATGATAAACCAGGAAAGGAGACAGCAGAGTGATTGGACAAGTAGAAAGAGACCCAGGAGAAAGCGGTGTCCAAAAAGTCCAGAGAGGAGAGGGTAATCCAATGCAACCAACAGATGGAGAAGGATGAATATGAAAAAAGACCATCAGATTTGGCAATTAAGAGGTCATCTCAACTGAAGAAAGAAAGCAGACACAGTAACAAATGAGTGTATGTAATTGTTTTCTAGGAGTTTAGCTAAGAAATAAAGGATGGAGAACTAGGAAAATAAAGAGGTATTGGTAGGGTTAAGTGAAAGTATTTAAAGAGGGGGCAAACTTGGTCATGCTTGAAGGCACAGGGAAGGAAGCAGTAGATAGAGAGGTTGAAGGTAAAGGGATAAAGAAGAAGTGATGAGAGTGAAATCCTCTGGGATATGATCAAGGGAACGTTAGGCTTAGCAAACGGGGGATGCTTCTCATTGGTCAGATGCTAAGGTGAAAGGAAAAAGAGTGGGGGATGATGCCAATGGATTTTGAAAGGAAGAAAAGGGGAGAAGAAACATCACATGTTAAATGATTTGGTTTTCTCAAGAAAGTAAGAAGTGAAATCCTCAGCTGAGAGAGAGTAGGAAGAGGGACATATGGAAGGTTTAAGGAGAAGAGAGCAAGTTTGTAAAAATGTGTTTTTGGGAGAATAGGGGTTAAAGGGATTTACCTTATGACAGCAGACCTAGTTATAAAGATCAAAATGACAAATCTTGGTTTGAATATGGATTCTTGAACTGCATGCCTTCCTTAGTAATTTGGCCCATAGTTGGGGAACCACTAACCTAGATAATTATTTTTATTCGAGATCCACTGGTCTGTCCTCAGTTAAAAGGGCTAATTTCAAACCAACTCACCCCTCTATTTCTAATTTGAGAGAATAAAATTGGAAACATGATGGACTCAGGAGCACATCTCTTATTTCTCAAATATAATCATTTACAAAACAAGGGTCATTAGCTAAAGAGTGACTCATCCTGGAAAGCTCCATGCTGATGAGTGCCAGAGGTTGATTCATTGCAGACATTTCCTTTGTCATCATTCTGCTCTGAGAGAAATAAGTGAAATGGAACTTTCCCCCCATCTTTGGGCTTCAGGAGAAACCAAACCCAACGGACTCTCCAGAAGAAGCTGAGTTAATGCAACGTGGAAGAGACCCAAAACATATACAAAGCAGAATTTGGGGACATTTCATACAAATAATTTATTACTTGAGACTCAGTAGCTGAAGTGAAGAGATGTAAACATTCCAGGGTGTTTGAGTACTCAGGAGTCGCAGCCCAGACCATAATGAGTCATGCTCTGCCTCAGCCTATACATTTTCCCAGCCTTGTATATAACGTCCTGGACAAGCTGTTCTTGCTCCTGCTTTACTCTCCCAGTGGAGCTGTGCATTTCTGGTGGAAACAGCTGGCAGCAGAAGTGGAAGTCACAGGAGGATGCCAGAAAGGGGCAGAGCCCCTTGCTGCAGTCACTGGGTACTTTGTAGGCAGCAGGGAGTTTTGGGATCATAGATTTAGAAATGGAAGCGACCCAAGGGACCGTCCAGCAGAACCTCCCCACCTCTTTACAGAAGAGGGTTCTGAAGTAATACAGTGTGTAGGAGGTTTGGGGGTACAGGGGAGAGGGAGGCAGAAAGGAGAAGGGGTCACTTCAACTGCATGGCTAATTGCTTCGGCTCCCAACTTAACACTGACCCCAGTCAGTTTTTCACTATGACCTTCGCTAGGCACGCAGGAAATGGGTAACCACTGAGTCACACATTAGATGTTACTAAATGGCTAGAAGCTTCTTAGGATTGTCCTATGCTATGGTGCTATGGCTGAGATCGCTCCTTTTTAGGGATATCAGTAGATGATTAAAAAAAGAAACATATGCTGCAATCTGGTGGATGATGGAAGGAAGGAAGGAAACGAACTTTCATCAAATGTCTACAATATGCCAGCTAAGCATTTTACAAACATCTCCTTAAATCCCCACAACAGCCCTTAGAACGAGAAGTTATTGTGATCCCCACTTTACAGTTGAGGAAACTGAGGCAGACATAGGTGAAGGGTCATACAGCTGGCAAGTGTCTAAGGCTACACTTGAACTTGGCTCTTACTGATTCTAGCACTGCACTGTCCAGCTGTCTCATGATGCTTATCTACAGAAGACTAGAAGGGGAAAAGTATTTTCTGAACCTTGGGATCTGGAGCTAGAAGGGACCACTGAATCCAGTTCCCTCATTTGCTCAGTGTGAAAGAGATAATATGCGGGATAGCCAGACTTAAACCAAGGCCTTCTGACTACAAATGTAGTGTAGAGAAACCTTAGTAAACCAAAATGCCAAAATGCTGAGTGAGTTGGGTTTCTTTTGTGTATTTTTACATTCAAGAGAAGTTTCTAATTCAGCCTTACCCATATGGGGTTAGTTCTCTAGCCTTTAATACGGCTATTACTCTACCCCGCTGGGTACCAGATTCCTTCTCCAGTCCAATGATGATAACATCTCCTCCTTGCCTAAGAAACAGAAAGTGGGAAGAATTTTACTCACATTAGTAATCTCCAGGGTAAATTGATACAGTCAGCGGAAAAGCATTTGCAATACATATATAGTTTCAGCTAATGTATTAAATTACTGAGATGGCATGACAGAGAAATGGGAGAACAGAACTTCCCCAAAAGGAAATTTAATCACAATGAAAACCTCTTTTACTGCATTGCATCTGAGAGGGGCACTGGGTTTAGTGCTGTTACTATTAGATTTACCAGAGAGAAGAAAAAAGACTTAGAAGCAAAAAATACTTGTTAACAGAACTCTTGTCTTTATTTTTCACTGAAAGCAGTTTTAAAAAGGTGCCGTTCCCTGTGGCCCCAAATAGAATAAAAATGAAGAACTCAGAGGGCATGATCTCCCTTCATAGGTCAACAAGAGATACCTTTTTTTTAAAAAGGTGCCGTTCCCTGTGGCCCCAAATAGAATAAAAATGAAGAACTTAGAGGGCATGATCTCCCTTCATAGGTCAACAAGAGATACCTTTTTTTAAAGAATGTTTTGCCATACCATTGTAACCCTATTTAATGGAGTACTCTACCTGGGGATCCAAACGAGATCTTTGACAGAGAGGATTTTGACCGCTTGTAGGTGCATGGATGCTTCACTGTTTATGAGAGGTCCATCCTTTTCAGATCCATCAGGGCAAAGATTGGGCTCATGAAATTTGTCAATGTCTTCATAGTCGGTGTGAAAAGGCAAGCCAGAAGAACTCATGGGTGAACTTGGCAGACTCGAGAAAGACCTAGTGATTCTGTTGGGAGAGGAAGACGAATATGAGGACATAGAGCAGTAATCTGTAAGAGAATCCTGGTGGTTTAATATCTGAGTTCCAAGTTCTTGGCTATAGATGATGCTCATATCAGCTATGCAGTCGTCCTCTGGCTTCTGACTGGCCAAATCAGCAGTGGAGAGCCCCAGAATGGGCTGCTCCACTGGAAACGTGTCTCTGAGTGGGCTGCAGTCCCCACAAAAGTACCGTGCACATAACTGATAGGTTGCAGAGAAGTACATCACCAAAGAGTTGTCTCTGTCATCCAGGCACCAGATCACTTCTTCACCATGGCACTCTGAATTGCCCACTATTGACGTTATCACAGAAGGAGGAGAAAAGGGATCTAATCGTCTATTGATTTCCAATGTGGCACAGTTGATAATTAGAATGCCAGGCCCGTTGCTGTACCAGACCTCAGACCCACTGTTGGCTATTTCCATGGCTTTTACAGGGTAAGGATTCTGTCGGGGATCATCATCGGTGATATTGAATTTGGATCGGTTTGCAGTATGTGAACACAAATAGGAGCAGTTATTATCCGGGACACCCTGGATCACAGGAAATACTGCCACAAGTCCATCAGACATGCCAGCCAACACAAGGTAGGAATTCTGTTGAAAGGAGAAATAGATCCACTCTCAGTGTTCTCTTTGAAATTCTTATCCAGTCTAATTTCACAACTTTCAATAAAAAGACTACAGCATTATTCACATTGGGATTTTAAGAGCATCTGTGCTCTCTTTCCCTCCTCACAGCTAAGGAAAGGTCATTTTCAGGGCCATGGACCTCCAAATTGATTTCCTCTGTACATCCTCTTAATGAAATACTATATTATGCTGATCAAAAGGATCTTCCTCCCTGAAAAACTAAGTACTAGAGATGATTTCAATGTGTTAGATCAGGCAGTCAACATTGTCTCTCTTGCCCATCATGGTTTTTACACCATTTTACCCTTCAGGCTATAAGCAGGCCACAAGGTGACCTCTTAATTAAGATGGATACCTTCTAGGTAGGCCAAGAATTTTGGCATGGAGTTGACTTCAAAGGTGGCTTGGTGATATCCAGATAAACTCTTGCTCCCCACTCTCACCAACATCTTAACCAAGGACTCAGTAAACTCCCATATATTTTGTAGGGGTTTATATTTCTTAGTTACTAGGTCATAAAGATTTACTTAGCTACTAAAGTATGAGTTCTATGTCACCAGGCATAGGCCAAATAGACAATGCCAATGCCGAGTGTTTATTCCTCAACCCCAGAACCTAGCTCACAAAGTGTCAGTCACTTTGGATTTGCCACAGACCTGCTAAGACCCAAACCATGGTGCTGAATACAATCTCTCTTTAAAAAAAAACCCTTTACAGAGTAACTAGCTCAGGTTGAGAAACCTAGGACAAAACAAAAGTAGAAACCCATGTCCTTATGCCAGTGAGGATGAAAGCACAGAACCTCTCAACTGGGTGTTAGAAGCTCTAAGGAGGTTGGACTCAAACTGTCAAAGTTAAAACAGTGACCTGACCTGCAGCTCAACAGCAAAGTCAATAAGCCCTTAGTAACTTTCTCAGAATTCATTTTCAGTATTTTAAAGAAAACAGCCAAGGAAAACATGAAAATAAAACTGCATTTGAAGGCCCCAGGCCGTCAGCACTCCAGCTGTGGCAGCAACCACTGCCTTCCAATGGGAACGTGTGCTGGGCAATCCTCTTTGAGACATTCTGCTCTCAGGACAGGACAACGTCTCCCGAGGAGAGGCATTCATCAAGTCCAGGTAAGCCAACAACACAGACCATGCTTTATTACCTTGCCTCCATTCTGGAGGCTGCTCACTTGGCACAGAAGGGAGAGCTTTTGGCTGGCAGAAGACTTTAAATAACTCTTTGTTTCATGTTTTCTAGGTCTCTGATGAAAACTGTGTCCTGAACTGCTCAAATATCTATCTTCTTTCTTTCTCTTGGGGGTAAAGTTGGAACTGAAATTTAAAGTTAATGTCAGTGAAGATCATTCCCCACCTCTCCCCCCATCAAGTGGAAATGATTTGCTGCTATCAAGACAAGGGAATCAACTGCTGCTATCATCACCTATGAGAACTGACATTTTCTCAGTTAAATAGAGCAAATCAACCCTATTTTTATTTGGATAACATGCCCAAATTCTAATAAGGTTTGTATATTCACTTAAAAAAATTATTAGAAAAATACCCAGCACTTAGCACACAGTACCTGGCACACAGTAGGTGCCCAATAAATATTTATTGATTGATACTCAATACAATTAGCTTTTCAACCTGAAAAAAAAAACACAAAACAGTTCACCAAACATGTTGATGTCTGAAAACAGGCTTTCTATCTTGTCTTCAGTTTCATCATCAGCTCCTGTTTAAACACAACAGTTGATGGCTTTTTCTGAACTTTCTCCATGTGTTCTTCCTTACCTTTTTCATAACAGGTACTGCCAGGAAACAAGTGACAACAGCTGGGGTATCTAATGCATTTTGGGGGGTGTTTAATGGGCACATACCCTTTAAATTGTATATATAGATCTTTTGGTCCTGTAGACAAAAAAGAAAAAGTGGTGAAATTTGTAACAATAAATTTAAATTGGAGGGAGGGGAGTGAAATCAGTTCAAATGGCTTTAGATGAAGAGTAATGCAGGGAATTTGATACATCCAAATTTTCATTCTCCTATTGTAATGGTAAGAGAATTTGAAGATCTTTGCTGCCCCTTAATAGGCCCATGTGCCCTGCTTTGAGTTTTGGCCCAGCCCACAGCTTGAGTCACATAGAGTGGATGGCAGGAGGAGCTTGCTGAATGGAGGAGCTGGGAGTGAGTGAGGCAGAGCTGAGAGAGAGAGAGCTGAGGCACAGCAGTGAGCGTGAGTGAGAGAGGGAGTGATTTTTGCCTAAGGGAGTTTGTTTGTAGGGAGGCCTGATGGAGGGAAGGCTTGGGGATGGCCGTGCCCCGCTGCACTGATAATGTGTATAGATTTCTTTGTTACTGCGATGGATTTGGCTTTCTGGTATCTGAATAAATATTTTGGTTTCATCTTTGAGGAAGAGAGTTTATAGTTTGTGAATTTACCCTGGAAATATGCCTACATCTCCACAGCAGCTGCTGTGGATATCACATTGGCACAACACCTATCATCAAGGTTACTGTTTTTTTATCAGCTTCCTCAGTCTGCTTTAGTGCATGGCAGGTGCACTAAAAGGTGCAGGTGCACAATCACAGGTGCTGTAATGCATCATCTAAAGTTTAGTCCCTCCACTTGTACTACCCTGATTTCATTTCTTGCCTTGTATTCTTCTTTCATTCCCACCTTCTACTTCACTGATAATTACAGACAAATCATAGACTCCAGATACACATTAGGGTGATGAGGTGCAGATGGAGTATCACCAGGCCAGCCATTGTACCAGATCCTCACAGTTTTAATTTCCAGCTTAAACAAGTATGCCATGAGCTTGGGAACAGGTGTCTCTAACCTCAGGCTGGGAAACAGGCTCTGGAAGCAATGTACCAGTGAGAAGGCAAATGTAGCATTTGATTGACCTTTCCACAAATCTGCTATATGACTCCTCTTATCCTTCCCAGGATTAATTGACTATGCTAATGTCTTTAGTTTTATGATGTACATGAACAACAAGGCCATGAAATGGCCAAGCAGCCAGGGCATTCATGGTGGTGGACAACAGTAATTACCTCAGTGGCGGTCCATAGTGCACTTTGAATTTTTAATTGACAGCTTAGCTTCATTCCTAGGCAGCTCATTCTCTGTACTTCTATAACTCCTTTCTCAGTGTTTACCACAGTATAATTCCTAAAACCAGCAAACAATATTCTCATCATTGTTGAACAGGGAGAAGTCTATCCCATCTTTTACTTCACACAAAAAAAGCAAAAGATAGTTCACTTGCCCTCAAGGACCTTACAATCTAATGTATCCCAAACTTCCCATTTACATTGAAGAAACCAAATCAGGTCCACTCACATTTAATGATGTTATCTCCTACTCCCCTAAGCCAGGAGTTCTTAACTATTTTTGTGTCATGGATCCCTTTGGTAGTCTGATGATGTTTCTGAACCCCCTTCTCAGAATAATGTCTTTGAAAGCATAAAATAAAATACAAAGTATTATATGATACTCTAAATATATTTGAAATAGTCATCAGATTTTTTTTTAAAGTTCACAGATAATAGGTTAAGAATCCCTGACCTAAGCTATATCCAGTTCATGACGGCCATCTCCAGTCATCCTGATCTACGTGTTGCCCCTGATTCCAGATGGTTCTAGAGGAGGAAGGGAGGTTGCTGACTTTGTACAGCCCTCCCTCACTTAAATCCAATTTGCTTGCACATCATGGCATCAGCTCCCTGATGTCATGGAATGAAGGACAAATAGCCGCAGCAGCAGATGGAAGGAAATAAATGCCTACTATGTGTCAGGCATGTTATATGTTACATGCTTCACAATTATTATCTCATTTGAGCCTTATGAAAATCCTGAGAGGTAGGTGCTAGTATTGTCCAGTTGAGGAAACTGAGGTAGACAGAGGTTAAATGACTTGCCTAGTAAGTGTCTGAGACTAGATTTGAACTTTGCGTTTGATCTTCCTGAACTGAATGATTCTAGGTCTAATACTCTACCCACTGTGCTATCTAGCTCTAGATGCAGAAAGCCAAAATAAGCAGAGTACCTTTGTAGACCATAGCAAAGATGGCACTTTTTAAATGGGTGTATGGATTTTTTTTTTTGGTGGGAGAGAGGGCTAGTATGATTAAATTTCCAATTAACCTTAAGGTTTTCTCAGTGCCCATCTAATCAGACGCACTCAATTTCACCAAAGTTACAAATCTGACAAAAAAGCCATAAAAGGAGGAAGCAGAATCAATTAAATTTGGTTTAAGCCTGCTGCCCTATTTCTTTTAGAATATATTTGGGTTCTGGCTAATCTGTATCCCAATTATGCCAGTTAAAAGAGTTTTCATGCAATAAAAATGCTCTCTCAGGCTTTTTTCCCCTCTAAAGATTATCACATGAATTATATGGGACAGGAGGCATACATCAAATGGGGAATAAACTCACTCACAGAAACATGCACGTACGTTCTTGAATAAAAAATTAGGATCCAGATTTTTGAAGGCTGAAGAGCGAATTAAAGGGAAAGCTCTTGGGGATTTAGTTGTACCAGGAGAGCAGTTTTCATCTCAGAAGAAAACTAAGATTCCACAGACAAATATTTATATTTTTATAATGTTAATTGGATACTCATCAAAGTCTTAGAGAGCAAAGCTCATTATGCTCTACTGCTATTAATTTTTATTAACTGAAGCAGTTTTCTGTAATGATGGAATTAGTATTAACTGAAGTTCGTCTAAGTGTAATTCAGTAACAGGTAAAAAGGGTAAAAAAAAAAATTGTTGGGTAATGCTCTATGATTTAGTTTTTTTCTCCCACTCTAACTCTTTTTCTCTCTGGTTTTTCTTATTTACTTTTATATTTCTGATAGACCTTTCTACATGTCTCCCAGTATTTACCACATTGAAGTTTTTAAAAGATTACTGACCTATCTACCTCTTATGATCATTTCCCGGGAGTCAAAGAACCTGAGTTCTAATCCTTTCTCTGCTCTTGCTCCCTGTGTGGCCCTGGACACTATCCTTGGTCTCTTCAGCTTTAAAATGAGGGGGGTGGGTTACATGGTCTCTGATCCAAGTTCTAGATCCTTGTTCTAGATCTTTGATTCTCAGTTTGATGCTTCTTTCCAGAAACACACTGATGCTTAGTCTGTTCTAGGTGCCTAGATTTATCTCCAAGATCACAGCCCCTAACAGCACAGTATGTGAGGAAGTAGAGGATAGGGGGGAAAAAATACAGGGTCTAGAGTCAGATGCATGTTAAAACTCTGGTTCTGTGAATTGCGGAGCAAGGGACTTCTCTCTCTAGGTCCCAGTTTTCCTCATCTTTAGAAGGGCAACAGGCAAGATAATCTTGAAGGTCTCTTCCATCTATGAAAGCAGCTTCTCGGCAGTGTCTCCAATTTCCAAAGTTTCCATCTCGACTTCAGCAGCAAGCATAGGCAAACCTGCATGTCTCCTCTATTTCTGCAACTGCTTTTGATAACATAATCTTTACAACCAGCCTTACTTCCTTTTCTCACCAAACCACAGATCAACTGCCCCCTTTCTCATTCTATACAGTAATCAGTGACTTTGAAAGCTTCCTCTATACTTTAATGCTTCAATAGATCTGTGATCTCAACAACCTGGTCCCTCCAATGAAACCCATTCCTGCCTGCTACTTATCCTTTGCAAGTTCTGCCTAAACTTCCCTTCTTTATCGGGCATAAATCTGCCCTAGGGGGACCACCCCTGTCTAGAGTTGCCTTCCTCTAGATCTCCTGGACATTACATGGATGCATTCCTTATCTCTCACTATGGTTATCTTTTTTCAAAGCATAGATTCCTCTAATGACATCCTTTCCAGGGCTTCTGCTGTGCCACTTCTAATTTGTAATGCTTTACAGTTTCCTTGTATCCACCATATTTTTCTCAGTTGCTCTCTGTATGACCCACAACAGCAATTCTTTAGGGACTCTATTATTCCATGATCCATTGTAATATGGTATTACTGATAAGAAGATGGGCCTTTGTTTCAGGGAGAAGGATCTTGTCAGTAAAAGAACTGTTCAATTTTCGAAAGGCAACCCAGCCCACTATCCTCTTGATCATTGTCCATTTGTCATAATGTCCCAGATATATATACTGATGCATGGGGTCAATTGAATTGTCTATCTAGTTGCATAGCACGGTATAGGACAGACTCTCTCCACAGACTCAAATTTTTAAGCTTGAATATGGAAAAATTTTACATCTTTACTTTCACTAACCTTTAATTGTTAGCATTTCTCTCAGTTATGAATGTTGCACCAAACATGATTCTGAGAAGGGGTCCATGGGCTTCATCCATATGACCACAAAAAGGGGAAGAATCCTGAGTCTAGACACCATGTATTTCTCAGTCACTTAGTCTTACCAGGGTGGAAAGAAAGGCTGACCTGTACCTTCTCCACACAGCCTGCTTATAGACCAGGAGTCTTTTTTACATTTCTGTATCTGTATGCAATGACTTTTTTGTTTCCTGTTCAAGGTCTGATAACAGAATCATAGAATGTTAGATTTGGAAGGGACTTTAAAGATCATCTAATCAATCCACAAACATTTATTAAGTATTTACTACATGCCAGGCATTGTGCTAGATGATGGGGATACAAAGGCAGAAAATGAAAGAATCTTGTTCAATTCTCTCATTATAGACTTAAGGGAAGTGTTTGATAAGATTATTATAGGTTTTGTAACGGTTCAAACTATGTCTTTTCAGGGGTCTGTGAGCATTGCACACTTCTGGATGATTAAAGAAGCAGCATATGAAGGTTACCTGGATTCCTCTTTTCCATCCCAGAACACAACAGTATATTCTTGTCCCGGGGAGGAGAAGAAAGAAGTCTGCTTCCCACAATGTAGCATGTACATGAAAGCAGCAAAGGTGGGATCCTTCATCTGGTTAACTACGGCAATGGCCAAAGGTCGCTGAGAAAAAAAGACATCCATCCAACCATGTGATGAAGGGTTTATGGCTCATTAACAACAAAGATCAATGCAAGCTAGCAAAATATTACATGTGAAATTAGCTTTCATAAACCCAGGGAAGATGCTTTGCTGTGAGATTTACTTGTTCAATAGCGTTGCTTTGGCCACATTTTAGAAAATGCAGGCAAGAGGATGAAGCAACTTTGAATATGGAAGGTAAACTTTGGGGGTTTTCCAGATTAGTGCAGAACCAACTTAAAATATTTTAGTCATGGTCAATTTAGCATTAAACTGCTCATGCTGGCCTAAATTCCAAGTGTTCCAACCTTCATATCCAGGGCCATCCAATCTTCTTGAGGCTCTTTCTTAAGACTTCACTCAGCTTCCTACTACATTCCAATATTTCAATCTAATTTGATAATAGCTCAAATTTAACCCTGGAACAACTGCATCCTCTCAGGAAGGTTATTTGCAGAAATTACAATATGATCCACATTCCTCGTGAGAAAACATTCTGAAAACAGGTCCTTGCCCCTTCCTTTTTTTCTCTAGCAAAATTAGAATCGATTTATTACTATGGGAGGAACAGTATTTTTGGGGACTGTTAGTGTCCCCAAACTATAAGATTATAGGACTAAGATTTTCATTATTTTTTGGAAAGGGAACTCTTATTTTCTTTAACTAAGGATAAGAAAACAAGAGACAAAATTAGGAGAAATAAATGAATGAAAGAATAAAAAACTCATTTACTAAACATTTACTTCCTAAATGCCACATACATACTAAATATTCCATTCTAAAACATGAGAGAAAACGCATGCCAGCTAAGTAGCCAAAAAATGGATTATCTACAATTAGCTGGACGGGTATATATCGTCTTATTTAACACACAGTAGAAAACTTTAACCAACACTGAAAGGTGAGGAGGCAAGTATCGCAAGAACTTCATCTTCCTTCTCCCCTTCACTCTTCCTCCAGTCCCCCTGTGTCCCTCCCAGGTACCTTTTCAGGTTTGGTGTCCCAACATTCTGTCATGAGTGCCTGTAGTCTATGGAATTGTACTTCTTCTGGCCGCCCCAGGACTGGACGAATGCCCTTGGACAGCTTCTTGGCAATCTGAAGCTGATGATGACCAAGCACAGGCCGCTGACCTGACAGCAGTTCATAGAGCACCATTCCATAGGAAAACATGTCCACCTGAGGAGAAAAAGCAAATCTCTTGACATTTGTCCAATTGCACTGAGTAAGGAGCTACAGGGTACCTGGGACTATAGCTGATGGGTGGGCAATACACAAAGAGCAGAAGACATGGTCTTTGCTTTCAAACAACTTACAATTGAGCACACAAACTTTTCTCACTTAAAAATTGTTATCTGCTATAGTTGGGTACAAAGAGTCATTTTAAATAAGACGTATCATCAAGATAATTCAGTATTTGCATATTATTTACTTTACTATTGGAAGAATTTACTGCAGGTTGTTAAGAAGTGCCATTTTTCATCAAGGAAATGGATATGGGTTGTAATCTACACTGATGGAGCAATCCCCACATCTATGAGAGTCACCTGAGTCCTGAAAGACAAGACTGGTGAAAAAGAACAGAGAATTTTCTATAAGTGGGAAGGCATAATCTTACAGTGTTCTCCTTATTTAAAAGGGTTTATTTTAGAATAAGATGAACTTGTACTGCTTTGTTGCAGTTAATATTTAGAATTTCATACTTCAACTTCCACTCCTAAAGTCTTCTATACTTTTTGACCATTTCACAGAAACACAGACTTTCAGAAAGGACTTCTGAGATCCCAGATCTATTGGATGCCACATGAGTATTCAGGAAAACTGCTGTTTTCATTCATAATGCAATTAGACAGTGACC
Source organism: Potorous gilbertii (assembly GCA_028658325.1). Lineage (NCBI taxonomy): Eukaryota > Metazoa > Chordata > Mammalia > Diprotodontia > Potoroidae > Potorous > Potorous gilbertii. The sequence goes on along the minus strand of CM053769.1, from coordinate 570,072,904 downwards.
CATGCAGGGTCACAAAATAATAAGCTGCCACTCTGACCAAAACTGTACAAGATGATATTTCTATGCTGAACAATAAATTGCTATGTAAGAGGCTTGAGCAAAGCTACAAAGGCAATGTTTTCCCTGTTTCTATGCATTTCATTGTCTTGTGTGCGTCTGTAAAATGAAACTGGCATTTACATACCCAAATCGATTTGCCTGTTTCCCTGTTTAAGGTGAAAGAAGCCAAGAAGGAGGATAAATATTTAACTATAATCAAAGAGCGAAGCTGGCCTGCATGTGAGCGGATGGCTAACTGCCTGAACCCAAGCTTTGTTTCCTTTGGATTTCTCTCTCCTCAATCTTCTTGGCTTAGTAGAGTTACTTCACAGGTGGTTAATACATAAGAATTTCCTGAAGGAATATAGGCCATCATTTGCCAAATCAAAGTTTAATTGTTTGAGCCATCTTTTCCTCAAGGCTGAGAAGCTGCTAAGGCTAACTCAGGCTTTTCATTATCAGAAAGCTACAGGGTAGATAAAGACTAGGGAAAAAATAAAAACAAAACAAAACATCCAAACTTTTATTTTAGCACATCGAAGTATGACTTAATACTCCCTTATTAGAATCTACTGAAACAGAAAAAGGAAAAGAAAAGATGTTTCTAAAGTCAACTCATTTTATAATTGACAATATATAATTAATGACAATATGCTGAACAAGTAACACATTAATAACACAACCTATAATATATAATTATATATACACACATATGTACGTGACAATCATTGTCACGATTATATATGTAAAACTGTAGTTATAAATTAATGGACGCCAAAATCAAGAACAAAAATAAAAATATAAAAGCACTTTAAAGTCTACAAAGTGTTTTATCTACAAGAACTATTATTAATATTCTTATTTTGTGGAGGTGGAACCCAAGGCTTGGAGAGCTTATGATATTCACCCAGGATCCTCTAGCTAATGTCAGAAGGGAGATTTGAACCCAGGTCTTCTGCCTCCAAAGTCTTATGCTCTTCTCACTATGAGTTCGCCTAAATAAAGCGAGGGCAGGTAGGTGGTTCTGTGGCTAGAGCATTGACCCTAGTGTCAAATCTAGCCTCAGACACATACTAGCTGCATGACCCTGGGCAAGTCACTTAACCCTGTTGGCCTCAGTTTCCTCCTCTGTAAAATGAGTTGAAGAAGGAAATGACAATCCACTTGAGTATCTTTGCCAAGAAAACCTCAAGCGGTGTCCCAAAGAGTCAGACACGAATGAAATGACTCAGTAACAACTCAACTCAGAAGTGTTCAGTTAACCTTGGACTAGCATTTAAAGCCTCTCATAGGTGAGAGCATGAGACATTAGACTCTTTCCACTCATCTATAAAATAAAGGTTTGCTTTGGAATGGTGTCAGTTACCTTCTCATCATATACGATCCGGGGCCTGATCTCAGGGGCCTGGTAGCCAGGGGTGCCCTCAACTCCAAGAGCTCCTTCATGAAATGACTGCCGAGAGATCCCATAGTCAGAGAGTTTGATATTGATGTGTTCTTTGACATCCAGGGACCAAACTAATATGTTGTCTGATTTCAGATCACAGAAGATGATGTTCTTCTTATGAAGGTAGGCCAGGCCTGAGACAATCTGATAGGCTATTTTCTGTGTGAGCATGTGCCCCAGGGGCATAAAGGAAGAACCTTTTCAAAGAAAGAAAAAAAAAGACAAATTCATCATGGCAAATATCTATCTCTTTGCCCACCCCTCACCCACTCCAGTAATTTATATATTACTGATGTGATAATACAGAGTCCTCAGTTCGGCATTTAAAGTCCTTTACAACTTGCCTCCCAACCTTTACTCCCTTCCCTGCACTCCATATATGGTTCAGCCTAACAGACCTTCTAACTGTTTTTCATGTGTGTTCTCCCATTTCTGTACCATTTCCAGCTATCTTCCATGCCAGGAATTTGTTCCTTCTTCATCTCTTAGAATCTCATTTTCTTTAAGACTCAGCTCAAAGACCAATTTCTTTCACATGGTGGCCTTCCTTTGCAACTGCTAGTGCCCTCTCCACCATAAATGCCTTGTATTTATTTCATGGGCATTTTCTATATACCTTTAAGCACACATGTTGTCTGCCCTAGTAGAATGGAAACTCCTTGAGGATAGGGACTTTTTGATTTGAGACTCTGTATCCCTAGAGTCTCATAAAGTAGGTATTTAATAAATTCTTGCTGAGTGACTAATATATCCTGACAAAACTCTTATTTCAGTGTCCTACCTGGCCACAAGCCAGAATAGACTCAGAATCATGTCAATGAAATATTACTTAGCATTGAATTTATTTTTGCTATTAGCATTTCATATATAATACCTCTATAATATCAATGAGTCAAAATTTCTGCAGATTAGTCAACCTCAAAAGCTATATCTTGCCATACTGTAAACATTCTGTTGGTATATTTATGGATTTTCATTAAAGACAACTTTAGGGGAAAAATCCATTTGCATGCTATTTCCTCCACTTCAAAATACAGAGAACACTTTCTCAGCTAGTTTAAAATTTAAAAAACAGTTCCCTGGTTTTTTTTTTGAATGGACTAGTGATTTCACATTTATAATTAACCACAAACTAGGAAAAAAAACTAAGCATACTTTTAATTGATTGAAATATCTCCTCAATTCTGTTTACTTCTCATTACAGAATAGGTAGAGAATGAACCTCAAAGCCAGGAAGACTTGGATTCAGATCCTACCTCTGACACCTAGTGGCTATGGGAATATTGAAATGTTCTAGGCAGCTCTCTCTTTATGTTGCACAGCAAGTGCACATCTGCACTGATGGAGGAAGTTCTCCCATATGGGAGTTCCCTGAACTGATGGAGTCATGGGTCCAGTCCCTACCTCTATTCTGATCCCAGAGTACTTTAGTTCAGAGGCTGCTATCTCTTTACTGTTAGAGAATGTCACCTCATGAACTTTGAGGGACTTCTCTGTAGTAGTGATGGGCTTAGGAGAGTGGTGTGTTTTGCAGCCTAAGGATGCAGATTCTCACTAGTGTGAATATTTCAGCACTTTTCCTCTATAAGTCATAGCATGTTTCTTGAGCATCAAGAAACTCAGGTGAGTGAAAGAAACCAGGAGATTACATACATTGTATCTAAGGAAAAGAGAGACTCTCAGGTGTTACCTTTCGACTTTTCGGAAAGCACAGTTGTAAGACTACCCAAGGGGGCAAGTTCCAGGGCAAAGCAAAGAGGGTGGATGCTAATTCCAATCAAGGAAACAATACACGGATGTTGTAAGGAATGTAGCATGCTGGCTTCTTGCCGAAATTCTGAAAAGTTCTTCATGGCATCCATGGCTCGTAGGTGCTTCAGCATGGAATCTGAAATAGACAAGGGGGAAAACCTGCTTTCAATTAAGCAAAGGATAAAATAACAGAATCAAAATGCCAAAAATGTCCACAAGAGTTCAGCAATATTGTGCAATGTAAGTGATGCTTGTATTGGCTCCAGTCCTGCACACTGAAATATAACCTAAACTGTATGTACTTACAAAATGGGGTGGACCTACAGGAAGACCCACAAATGCAGGGTCTCTATTTCTTGAGTGTTGAGTTATTTTGCATATAACAAAGAGAAAAGTTTCTTTCTGAAATAATGGTCCAGCACAGTGGTCTCCAAAATGGGGGTTGAAGGGTGACTTTAAGGGGGCTGTAGCTTGATCTCAACGGGTGCGTGACCATTTAATAAAACTGTGAGAAGATGGGTTGCCTCCTACCTTGAATCCACAGCCAGTTGTGGATTTTTGGCCACCACAACTACATCATGTCCTTTGACATTCTCCCACTCTGACTCCTCCCAAAGCTGTCCCCTTCCCACTACTGCATCTGGTTTTGACCCCCTGAGAGTGGTCAAAACCTAACCCAGACACCCATAGCAGCTGAACAGCAGCGATTTTCATTGTCACTCCTACAATTACCATGCCCACACTCTACCTTCTATATCATCACAGCAGCTGGCTCTGCACTTGGGGTAGTGGTCAGTGGGTAAGGTACACCCTTCTATAAACACGTTCCACTTGTCACTGAGAAAGAGTAGCACAGGTTTCACTGGGATTAATGGGTTGCAATTGTACAAGCCCTCCCCAAACCTGATCCTTTTTCACACTTTCTTTTTTTAACAAGGATACCACCATTCTTAGGGTCTCTCAGGTCTTCAACTCCTTTATCCTCGATTCACCTTTCCTCAGACTTATAGTGCTCTCTTCAAAGTTATCAATAACTTCTTAATTACCAAGCATGATACTCTTTCTTCAGTCTTCAATTTCCTTGACTTCTCTGCAGCATTTGCTAACTGTTGGCCATATCCTTCTCCTGTACATTTACTCTCCTCTCCTTGAATTATCTGTCTCTTTCTCCTTCATAACCTCAACATTTTTGTCAGCTTCCGACTCTTCTTTACCTGACATATCTTATTCCACAATATCTCTTGCATCTGTCCCCTCTCTAGTCACGCAACCACCAGCCTATTTCAGAGCCTTCTTACCTGTCACATGAACTATTGCAACACCCTCTTACTTGGTTTCTCCACCTTTTCCAATTCACTCTCTACATGGCTACCAAAGTGATTTTCCTGAAAAGCAAAACTGACAGTGTCACTGCCCTACTCAATAAACTCCAGTAACTGCCTATTAACTCTAAGATCAAATATTATTTCATTTTTATCTTATCCTTTTTCATTTCTATTTTTGTGTAAGTTTACTTTTTTATACTTATTACTACAGTAGTGGATGCATACAATTTTCAATTAAGTAAATTATAAATAATGAGAGGAGTAGGCAATTTTTAAAAAATGACGGGTTATGTAATCAAAAAAGTTTAGAGACTAGTGGCTTCGAAGCCTACAATTAAATTTAAACCTATTTTTAAATATTTTGTTTAATGTTATTAATTGCAGGTTACCAAAGTGGTGATACTAAACAATTATTACATAGAACTTAAATTCTTTTTTTAATGCACAGCTTATATATTTTTCAGTTCTTAACATTCACTTCCACAAGAATTTGAATTCAAAGTTTTCTCCCCATCTCTCCCCACCTCCCCCATCCCAGGACAGCATGCAACCCATCCACCCCTACCTCCAGTCTGTCCCTCCCTTCTATTACCCAACCTTCTTCCATCCCCCTTCTCCTTTATTTTCCTGGAGGGCAAAATAGATTTCTATACTCCATTACCTGTATAGTTTAATTTCCAGTTGCATGCTAAAACAATTTTTAACATTCATTCTTAAATCTTGGAGTTCCATATTCTCTCCCTCCCTCCCCACCCACCCTCATTGAGAAAACAAGCAATTCAATATAGGTCACATATGTGTAACAATGCAAAGCACTTTCATAACAGTTATGTTGTAAAAGATTGACCACATTTCCCTCTGTCCTATCCTGCCCTTTATTTATTCCATTCTCTCCCTTGACCTGTCCTCCCACAACAATGTTTAGTAGAACTTAAATTCTTAAACTTAAAAAACTTGCTACTAAGTAAAGGCAATATGTTAGGGACTGCATTTGGAGGGAGCCTAGTGCAATGGAAAGACTTGGAATTGAGTGACTTGGGCACAAATTCTGCTTTGGATACTAACTGTACGACTACTGCCAGATCACATAACACCCACTGTTCGCAGTTTTTTCATCCATAGAAGGGATAGAATACTACCTTCCAATATCTATCTTTTAGGGTACTTAGAGAATCAAATGAGACAATGCATGTAAAACATTTTGTACTTTAAGAAAATCTCCTATGAGAAGCCCTGTCCCAAATACATGCAATCTAGAAAGTTCCCGTAGTGGGAGTGGAACTGTTCTTGGCTTGCATCCTGGCTCTGTCACATATCTCTGTAAATTTGGGCAAGTTGCTTAACGTCTCTGAGTCTCAGTTTCCTTATTTGAAACGATGAGGGGTGGGCCTCAAAGGTTCTTTCCAGCTTTAAACCTATGCTCTTATGAACTAAAAGAGTTTTTATTTTGATGATTGATTTAACAGGGAAAAAATGCACACATTCTTCAATGTGGCCAGAAGCCTGGAACATCATAATTCAGATAAAACAGAACCCTATATCTTTTCACAAATATCTTCAAGTCCTGACTCTCCAGGGACAAGAGATTTATAAGAAAGTAATGGGAAAAGTACTTTTTGATTGATACACTCTAGAAGCAGGAGCCTAAACTTGCTATGGTCGACTCTGTGAAATATTCCGATTTGCAATTTGCTCTTTCCTGTGAATATTCTCTGACTGATGCAGGAATAGCATTTTTCTGACATCAGTCTGTGGTCAGACTTTTGACTATGGCTAGAGAGATGAAACCTTTGGTTCTGCAGGTTCTCCAAACTGCATCAGGGAATCTGGCTGCTCCAACACTGAGTCACATTTCCCCACTATGATGTAAACTCCTTGAAAGGAGAGACTGTTTCTTGATTTTGAATGCCCATTGCCTCTCACAATGCCTGTCATAGAGTATTGTCATCCTTGACTGACTGATCAATTGGTTAAAGGCCTCTTACAGTTACAGTTCAGCCTCTTCACAGACTTTTTGTCGATTACATTTAACTGGGGTCAAATGCTATATTTGTCGTTTTCAGTATGACTACTGTCTACTACTGGGTGTACAAGGCAATAGCTTTCTATCACTAGTGGTCTGTTATGAATTCAAAACCAAGAGAGTTAAAACTCTGAGTTGATTCCCTCAGTGAGCTAATTCCCATATGTATAAAATTCTGGCAGAGACAATTAATGAAAATCAGTCCTGTAAAGCTGACTGGTAAGATACAAAAAATGGGAAATCATGCTCTTTAAAATGGAAATAAAAATATTTCTCTCAGGGGCCTACATTACTCCCACTGGATCCTAAATAGTAAGACATCCCTGGGATGTAAAGTAAAAATCTCTATTTGGAGAATGCCATTTAAATGCAAATTTCCTGTGGGTGTGAATATTATTTGTGTTCAAGGGGAGAAAAAAAACCATACTCTTTTCCAAACCACTTCCTAAAAAGCTCTAGTCTCAGATCTGTGACTCTGAGTTAATCACTTCACATCTGAGGGCCTCAGTTTCCTCATCTGTAGAATGAGACAGCTGAACCCACAAGATCTCTAAAGATTTCTCCCAATGCTAACATTCAATGACTAACCTACTTTATGTTTCCATATTCAGCTGGAGAGAAATAAAAGTGATCAGTTTTTTTACTGAGGCTGCTACACCCTTTTAAGCTGGGTGGTATACATGATCTTGAAGGCAAGGATGGAGGAATAGAAGACCAGGTTCAAGTTCTGACCTCTGACTCATACTAGTCATTTCCCCTCTCAGTGCTCTAGGCAACTTTTTAAGAATATAAATGTCAGAGAAAGTGCTGACATGAATTGGTAAAGGCTTTTCTCACCTTGGAACTCTTTGTCCCAATGAAATTACAGGCCCAGTTCCTGTTACCTTTCTTATGTAGGTATTACCTTAGAAAGGGGTAATTTCCTGAAAATGAAATATTTAGATTTATGTTTTGAAAGACTTTTTGATTAGTCACTGCCTGAAACTTAGATCAAGAGGGAAGGAAACCGAGGCACAGAGAGCTGAACCTACTTTACTAAAATAGCTTAGTGAGTCAGACGGTCAACTAGAGACCACAGTCAGACTCCCTCAACATTTTGTGTTTACCATCCTACGATCCTATACCAGTTGCTAAGCAACAGAACCCCAGGCCACAATTTAATGGCACATTTACCATTCTTATAGTCAGTCTCAGAATCCATTGTGTACAAAGAAAGCTTCCCCCTTCATACCTTCAGACACACACACACACACACACACACACACACACACACACACACACACACACACACAGAGTCTGCCCATTTTTGACTGTATTTATACAGCTGCAAGAGTGTCTTTAAGGAAGGGAGATGATTTGTGGTGCAGGCTGTTCTCTACAGGGGGCAGATTATTTGGAAGGAAAGGAAGCTGACCAAGAATCCCTGTTTACCTGCTGTAGCATTAGCAAGGTTCTTGAATTTTTTGAGCTGAAATCTCTTGACGGCCACCGGTTTCCCATGGTACTGTGCTTGGTATATAATGGTTCCACTTCCACCTTGGCCCAGAACATTGTTTTCGTTTTCACTGCATTCTAACTTGCTATTTTCCAGAAATAGCCTGCCATGAACATAACACAAATGATTAGTCTGGTAGGAACTATACTTTAAACATTTCCCTGGAGCATCTCTTCATAGCTCCCTATATTTGGAAGAGAACCTGCAGAAAGTGTGGAGTTTGTCAGATGTTCTGTCCACTGCTTAACAGCTTATTCAGATGTCTCCTGGAGACAAGGGAGCTAAATTCAAAATGCACTTTAGTGTCAGGAACTATGCTGGTCACTGAAGATACAAAGCCAGAAACAAATCATGTTCTACATTCAAGGAATCTGCATTCTCCAACTTGTATTCTGATCATCTAGGGAATAGGCCTATTACATAATGAATTAATATCCATCCAGAAAGGGCAGAAAAAGTCTTCCAAAATAATGGACATTACATTTTAGTTATTTCATAATGGTCAAGAAAAAACAACTCGTAGGCACAGAGAATGCTTTAATAATATGTGATATGATATAATGATATAGGATATAATATAATATGAGGTAATAAAATATATAATAACCATCAAAATTATGAGCACAGATAATGTTTCTTGGAACACACTTAATCAAGAAACTTCTGTGCGTGGTAGTGCAGTAGAGTGTTGGGTCTAGAGTCAAAAAGACTTATTTTTGTGAGCTCAAGTCTGGCCTCAGACTCTTACCAGCTGTGTGACCCAGGGCAAGTCACTTAACCCTGTGGGCCTCAGTTTCCTCATCTGTAAGATGAGCTGGAGAAGGAAATGGCAAACCACTCCAGTATCTTTGCCAATCAAACCCCAACGGGGGTCACTAAGCGTTAGATATGACTGAATGACAACAAAATATCTGTCAACATGAATATTTTCCTCAGTTCTTCCAGTTTCCTGCTTAGCACTGATTCGTTCTTCTCCATTTCTCTCTTCTGAAGGGTTGGAAGGTAGAAGAGGAGAATGATTTAAAATCTTTTTTCCTCCTGACCCCAAGCCTAGTTGACACTATAGCATATACTACATGTTGTAAAAAGTTTTCCATCTGCTGCCTTCTTCAGATTGCCTCACTGTCAAACCAAGGTTGTATAATTTATGGAAAAGCTGTGATTTAATTTCTGACTTTTCTCTCTTGATGCAACTGACCAAACTGCTGTGACTTACGAGGCTATTAATCATTTTACATTATTTTCCAGAGACAGGTCTTACATCTGCTCAGACTTCAAACAACTCAACTGAACTATACATCGGTCAAATAAAACTAACAAATTACATCCCTCATCCAGATTCTCAGGCAGACATGCTGGGGCTGTTACCCCAAATGCTCATGAATAAGTACCTGGATAAGAAAGATGCAGATTGTTAAAGGGTCTTCTGTGACTAGCAGGCAGAATTATGGAAATACTAGCAATTTATGCTGAAGCTGTTTGAAATGTGGCTTTCTGCCGTGACTCTACAGAGACTGGAAAGTTCTCTCAAGAGAAAAAGATCCTAGAGATTGATATAAGCCAGGGGAAAAGCACACACACACGTGGAAAAATGTTGCTTGACATAGTTCAGGCATGATGGTTCAGTAGGTAGATGCCAGCATCTTTGTACACATGGTTTTAAGCCTCTGAGACCAGGATGACTACTCTGGGTACCAAAGTCACAAGTGTGGCTTGTTGTTAATAAGTTTTCAACCATGGACTTATTAATCTCATTTGGATCATTGTGGATTAAAACAAACCCTGAAAACTCCCTATCAAGTAATTTACTTTCTTTCATCTGGGAGAGTGGAGGGCAGGGAAGGATTATTAGGAAGAACATGTCATTAAAAAAAGAAAGAGAAACATTTAAATTCCCTTTTCTTCTTCTTCATCTTAAGCCCAATCTATACTATAATATATGCTTACCTATTTTAAAAAGGTTTGACATTTGTTTTCTTATCTGCAGTGCCTGGCTGTCAAACCAAAACTGCCCAATTTTGGGATAAAGAGATTCTTTATGGAACTGACCCATGTTACTGCCTCTACTGTTAGACTTGAGCTAGCAGTGACAACTTTTCTCCTCTTATCATGTTAAGATAAACTGAGTTTCATACAAGTTGAGCTTTTTCAAATGAGATTTAAACCATGATAAATTTCAGTCTGAAAATGAAAATTTTTAACTGTAGTCAAGGAAAAAATTGGAGTTTTGCCCCAAATGAGCTCTTGCCTATTTTTAAAGATGTTTGAGCCTGAACCCCAAAATATGGAGGCCAGATGATCTTTAAATAAGAATGGTGATTTAATTAGAGATGAATTCATTCAACAACACTTTGCTTCTCATAAATGTTCTTCTAAGATCTTGTACATATTCTCTCATACTCTCCTACCATCTAGAATTTAAGTGCTTTTATCTGTCAGGCCTTTTGATGAACTCCATGAGCAACAGGAACCCAAAAAAAGGCCTTATATTTTCTAAATGAGTTTGCTTATTTCTCTGATAAGTCTGGGAAGATAAAAAGACTTATAAAATGGACTTGATCTAAAACTTGAGATTCTTCTCTAAGTGGAAAACCTAGTACCATGGATTTTGAACCTTGACTTTGCTACACTCAAGCATGTCCCCTAATTCTTTGGCAGTAGAAGGAGGAGGGAACATGGAGAAAGCAGTCAAATTTTCAAAAGATTTTGAGAAAATACGAAACATTACTACAATTCAAGATGAAAGAAAAAATAGGCATAGTACTTCCCCTCAAGAGGATGACAATCTACAGTGGAAATGTACACGCAGATAATTCATGTTAGAATGAGACAAGTTCATAAGAGAAGTCAGTAAGATTGGTACAAAGAATTTGAGGAAAAATGAATCACCTCTAGCTGAGTGATCAGGGAAAACATCAAAGGGGTATTAGGAAATCAAATACGATGTCACAATCCAAAACTTTCTGGAAACTACGGAAGAAAGTCAAGTTGAGAGATCATTTTCAGTGACCATTTCCTATTGAGTGATATGACAATGTTTTTTTATTTTCTTCAAAAGCTTATTTCTAGCATTAGTATCTTAAGTTAATAGTAGATACCACCACCTCAAGGATGTAAGGAATTCAAATATTCAGTCTTGAGGTAGGAGTTACAAAAGTGATGTTTGAGAAAAGGGAAAATGAAAACAGATTGCTTGGAACCTTTCCTATTCTTGAAAATCTGCTGGAGACCCATTCTAATTTATCCTCTGTTTGTTGAGCAAGCAGCAGAGTAGAAAATGGAACTGAGAGCAAGCTCAGCAGAAAGATAGTTTCAGCTTATTTATCAGAAAGAAAATGGAATATACCCAGGATACTGATGGTTTGACTTTCAAAGGTAATCATTTTTGCTCCTGCTTTTTCACTAGCTGTCCTTGTCCAAGCAATGAAAACATAAAATAAAAATCACTTGCTTCCTTTCAGGGAGATGCTGAGACACTCTCACTCTCTCTCTGTCTCTCAACTGGTAACTGTCTTTTTTCTGAGCTTGAAGCATAGAGGGCCCTCAGGGGCCTAATCTCAATGCTGGTCAGGATGCAAGCTTTAACGCACTCTATTTGTCTGACCTGGATCAGTTCACCCATCTTTAGCCAGCCTGATGACCCTCTGCTCTCAGAGGTACACCATATTAGTGCTAGACTTTGTGTGGACACCTGATCAGCTTTAGCCTATTAAGAACTCACAAACTCAAGCAATCTGCCAAGAGGATAAGAATCTCAAGAAGAATCTATTGAAACAATATCAAGGGAATCTATCGGCATGATTAGCACAAAATATGGGGAACTAAATGGCATGGAAGATAGATCACTGGGTCTGGAGTCAAGAAGACCTGAGTTCAAATCCAGCCTCAGATATTTACCAGCTGTGTGACCCTGGGCAAGTCACTTAACCCTATTTGCCTCAGTTTCCTCATCTGTAAAATGAATTAGAGAAGGAAATGACAAGTCACTCCAGTATCTCTGCCAAGAAAACCCTAAATAGGGTTATGAAGATGTAGACACCACTAAAATAACTCAACAACATCAATAGTGCAGGTGTACTCTGTTTTGGTTGTCATGGTCAGAAGTGACATAAGTTAAACTATTCGCAGAGAAGTCAGATTGATATCTGTTTCACTGGTCACTTTGAAAAGTATTTGCAGAGGACATGGGATGATTCACTAAAAGATATTATTAAATGCAGTTTGTTTACATTACCTTGCAGGAAAATCAGTCATAAATAACTCTGGGACCAGCTCTTGCAAAGGAACAGGAATGTCTGAGTGACTGGGACAAGTGATAAAGTCTTGCTCGATCGCAGTCAGCACACAATCCTCCATATCAAAGTATTGCACATCTTCTGTTTTCTCATTCAAGTCATTTTGTTGAGTTCTTGAAGACTCACAGACAGGACATGGGACATATTGTTCCATGAGCAGGGTTCCATCACTCTCAGTAGCTGTAAGGGCTGAAAAGGAACAGATTTCAGCTAACAGAAAGACTGCCCTTAGGGTTGTCCGCTGACCGCACAATTTATCACAGAAACTTGTTCTTCATGTCCCATGGATGTTTGATTTCTTTTAAAATTGGTAATTAGGATTGTGTAACACAATCTGCGCTATCTGACTCAAAGAGACCCACAGTAGGCAGGCCTATACTGCATTCCTAGTAGATCAGATAAATGGAGGTCTTGATCCACAAGTACAATAAATAGGTTGTTTTTTCATATATGCTACTGAACCAAAATGTGGGCCATGGGTTATTACTACAGGAGTTGTAAAAAGATTTCTACTCATGCATCTGCTCTCTCATACAGCCTGTCTTGGGAATCTTAAGTCTGGACAGGGGCCAGGGGACATAAGCATGTAGTGCAGGTACAGCACGCCGCTATAAGGATTCAGTTCAGACTTCACTAGTACTTTACACTAACTGCTCATCCAGATCAGAATGACTTGTTCTATAACAACTGCTTCATAAAAACAGAACTTTAAAGTAGTTAAGAATTCTGATCAATGCCATGACCAACCATGATTCCAGAGGCAGATGACTGAAGCATGTTATTCACCTGCCTAGCAGGGAGATGATGGAAGCAAGGTGAAAAATGGGAATATATGTTTCTGGAATGAGGTCAATGTGGAAATTTGCTTTGCTTGGTTATGCATGTTACAAGAGTCCTGCTTTTTCTCTCTCCGTGGGGGCAGAGAGGAGTAGGAAGAAGGAGAAAAGAATGCTTCTTAATTGAAAAATTTATTTTTTAAAAAGAAACTGTGACAAATTTGAGTTGGCCTATAAAAATCTGACCACTAATTTAATTCAAGGAGAACTTACTATGTTAGTTCTGTGTGCAGAGTCTCCAAAATGCCTTAATCCTAGAAAAAAACATTTATTTTTCTCTGTGAGTCTTTCTCTTCCCATTCTGAGTTCCTTCCTGTTGTCCATGAATGGCAGTGAGCTTCTAAACCTGGGTTGAATGGTCTAGGGTACAGAATGGAGTTGCTTTTTTAAACCACAGTATAATTTGATCTATAAAACTCTGCTTTAAATCAATAAACATTTAGGAACTTTTGGGTGGAAAGAAAGCCTTATTTACCTACACTATGTTTTGAGGGTGCTTGTAACAGAGATTTGGCATGCTTCAGTAATGGATAGAATCAGGGATGAGCTATAATGGGTTGCAAGTCAGAAGTTGGTATTTTCATATATGTGTACATATGAGCATATTGCCACCACATTCCCCTTTGTGTGAATTGTCACTGAATTTGCAGACTTTGTGCACAAACTAAATGAGACTTTTTTCCCCTTTTCATTAATCAGGCAGTCATTGTCTTAGCATACTAAATGATTCCATATTTATTAAAGAGCTAATTCACTTAGAGCTTCAGTCAACCAGGCAGTCAATAGCATCTCACAAGCGCCTACAGTGTGAAGAGCATTGTGCTAGCTTTTGGCAATAGTTACACAGTACCTGGAAATAGAGATGTAAGAAAAAAGAAAGCAATGGATTCTAGCAGCTGCCATAAATTAAAGTACCCAGTCCCCAAGGACAACTTACTACCACCTACAAAAAACCCTTGTATCACCCACGTTGTGGGCCTCCCCTTTGTGGTTATTCACCACCACTACCTTCGAACAATCCAGGGGGCTATATAATGAATGACATCTATGGATTCCATCTGGAAAAACCATCCTGAGTCATTTCCACCAAGACATCAAATAATGGCATTCATTGTTCACAACAGCCTTTCTAAGAGGCCCATAAAACATAGATTTCCTGGGACAGTCATAGGATTATAGGATCACAGATAAAAGAGCTGGAAGAAGCCTCGAAAGGTATGTTACATCGAACCCCCTCATTTTGCAGAGAAGAGAGCTGAGGTCTTGGACAGTGAATCACCCAAGGCAGTAAGGCATAAGAAGGCAGTAATAATGGGTAGGAAGTGTCAGAGGTCAGAGGGATTTACGCTGAGGTCATCCAACTCCAGTCTTTTCACTTACAACAGCACGTATTCCTTCTCCACTCATAGACTTCAGTACCATAGGGGTCTGGAGTTAGAAGGGACCTTAGAAATCTATTCTGAACCCCTCATTTTAGGGATGAGTGAAGTCCTGACTCCATGTAGTACCTACCATGTACCATGTACATAGTACACATGTGGATGATAATTGCACATATCTCCTAGGGTTGTTGCGAAACTCAAATAAGATTATATTTATAAAGGAATTAGCACAGTGCCTGGCAGATAACAAGTACCATGTAAATGTTAGCCCTTCTTATTTTCTCATTTGGTCCTCATAGCAACCACAAGGGGTAGGTACTCATTCTCATTTTACAGATGAGGAAATGGAGGCAAACAGAGGTTGAGTGACTTGACCAAGATCTCACAACTAGTAAGTGTCTTGAGGTCAGCTGAATGAAAAGATTCCAAAGTGAACTTTTTAAGTCAGCATGCACATTAGGAAGGGATGCGGCAGAGGTGGGGGAATGTAGAAGTCTAAAACTATTCAGAGTGAGGGCTAGAAGAAACCTGAGAGGTCAGCTAGTCCCACCCATTCATTTTACAGAGAAGGTCACTGAAGGTTAGCGAGATTAAATATTTGTTAACTGGTAAATGCTAAGAGTTGCCCAAGGTGAATGAGCAGTAAGTGAAAGGATTATTAGAAATATTTTGGTCTAGCAAGCATACATGAAAATTATAAGAAGGGATCTGAGTTCAGGTCTTCTGTCTCTGGGTATTTGTAGAGGGAAGATGGTGTTTGAGTCCAGGTTAAACTAGATAGTCTCTGAAATACTTCCCTACTCTGAAACTGTATGTGGAACTCCCAGCCCCACAGTTTCTTCACACTGGGATTGCTGTTGGGTTTGTGGTTGTTCCTGGGTGGATATATTGTCACAAGTCTTACAGTCACCACTACAACACCTCTGGAGAAGTGCTTCACATTTACCCGGTGGTGTCTGGGCGAATGTAGATAACTGTGGTCAGCTATTCTTTCCTTCTTCCAAGCACCAACAGGCTGATGGAGAAGAATTGCCACATTTTAAAAGCAGTTCTTGCTTTCTGGTCATGGTGACTTCTTTCTGAGTTGGTCACTTCCAAGAACAAGTTTGCATTTTGATGGAAAGCATTATCCCCATCACATCCCATGATGTGATGATGGCATCATGAGTAGGAATATTTCAACACTCTGATTACTGAAGGAGTGAGACTCAGATCAACCAAAGGTGGGGGTCTGCTCAATGCCTGGGAAGCCAGGCCAAACTCTTTGAGTGACAATGGATCCCATTTAAGGGGCGTTCTGATTTATATCAAGCCCCACTGGTCAGCTGCAAACATGGCTGTTGGGCTGACCTCCTTCTCTATGGAAAAGCCCCCTTCCATTTGGACTCTTTTGGACATCTTCCATGGCAAAGGCAAACCCCGTTGGTGAGTGTACATTTCTTTGTTTTATGCCTTGTTTGATATTAATACCAGAAGGTTGCTGAACAAAGTCATCTGTTTTGGGTTTTAGGAATCCTTTAGAATTTTAACATAAGAACGGGCGATACTTTGGTGGAAGAAACCTTTTAACAAAAGTAGCACTTTGCTTTACCAAACAAGTCACCCTAAAATTGAATAAAAACATTTTTGCATACACTCTCTCATTTGCCTTTTCAATCAGAATTATATAAACAAATCCAAGTTTTAAGGGGCGGTGTGCATCTTTCTTTTACTAAACTGAGGCTCAATTGTCTGCTTTTCACATACAATACATATGGAACATTCACATGGGAATCCTAAATCCCATATCTATGATTCTGCCCTTTATTTTGCCTCAGCAGGCCCTCTCTCAATGAAGCCTTTGGGCTGGGTTCCCATGTGGTCAAAACTTCTACCGAGTGGGCCTCACAAAGGTCTTCTCTATGCTCTTACAGCTGAATACAGTCCAGTGAGGGTTCTGGAAGTGATGTAGTGGATAGGACACAGACCAGAGTTCAAATCTGGCCTCAGACACACTAGTATAGACTATGGACAAATCATTCCACCCCTTTCTGCCTCAGTTTCCTCATTTGCAAAATGGGGATAATAAGGACATCTATCTCATAGGCTTGTTATGAGGATAAAATAATATTTGTAAACTATTTTGCAAACTTAAAAGTGCTAGCTATTTTCATTATGTCAATGGAAGGAATGAAATAAGCATTTATTAAGGAGTCTACTATGTGTCAGAGCAGCTAGATGGTACACTGGATAGATTGTCAGGCCTTCCTAAGTTCAAATCTGACACTTATTAGCTGCATGACTCTGGGCAAGTCACTTAACCCGGTTGGCCTCAGTCTCTTCATCCGTAGCATGAGCTGGAGAAAAACATGGCAAACCATGCAGTATCTCTGCCAAGAAAACCCCAAATATGGTAACAAAGAATTGGACGTGACTGAAACAACTGAGAAACAACAAAAATAAAATAAATGTGTCTTCAGTTTAGTTCCAATGACTCTATTTCCTTTCTTTAGCATGTCTTATCTTAATTTTTCTGTAGGAAGAGACTAACACTTCCTCCATCCTCTGGGGCAAGACTAGGTAACAGAAAAGAGTGCTAGGCTCCAGCTACTTTCTATCCAACAAAGACCAGCAGGGTCAGATTCCTCCCCCTTGAATGTGAAGACTGCCTTACTTTCAGAGTTCGTTCTACTCTGATTAGAGGCAGCTTAGATAGTGTAAGTGAATAAGATTTGCGTTCATATCTGTCCTCAAACACTAGCTGTGTGAACCTGGGCAAGTCTCAACTCTGTTTGCCTCAGTTTCCTCATATGTAAAATGAACTGGAAGAAGGAAATGGCAAACTACTCCAGTATCTTTGCCAGGAAAAACTTAAATGCGGTTATGAAGAATCAGACATGACTAAAAACAATTAAACAACAATGACAGTTCTAAATCACAGAACCCATGCTTTGTGAGTCTTGTCCATGTTCTCTCATAAATCATGTGAGATTATCTACACAGTTTGGAGGTTTTCTACTTGATATCTGTCCATTTCATGGACAATAATGCAGAATTCAGGCTGCCCACATGTCCCTCACCTAATATATGACTTTTTGTGATCATATATTTTCTCCATATTCTCCCTTATTCCACATCTTATTTGTGGGTCATTTTGGGAAATATGCTGCTGCTTACTTGTACCCACCATGTACTATTCCACTGCCATTTGGGTCACCTACAATCTTTTTTCTTCAGAGGCTGTTGTAGGCCAAGATTTAAAACCCTACAGCATCACTGGGAAGGCATCTGTGTTAAAATGATCAGTTTTTGTACCAGGGAGATTGCTGAAAAAACTGTGTAATTTCCTAAATGTAATACACCCTACTTTCCTCTTCCTTTGGCTCTGGACCTAACTCATTGTCCACATGCAATGTCAGTCTCAAAGAGGTGTACTAATGTGCTAACTCCACAGAATGACCACTCAACTGCATGTCACTTCTTAGACAACAGACATTTTTATCAACTTAGTTTTTCCTATATGGATTATTAGGCTGATCTTCTTTGAATAAACATGGATTTCATTAAGGAGTCCTGTAATGTTCTTAGACAGGGGTCCTTCCTCCTGCCCCTCGCCCCTACTGCCTTTTTTTAAGGACTAGGTCTCTCCATCTTCCCTAGACTGGAAGGACAAAGGCTATTTATGGGCCCAATCTCACAACTGATAAGCACAGAAGCTTTGATTTATTCCATTTCCACCCTAGGCTGGTTTGCCCTTTTTAGGCAACCTGGGGGTCCTCCACTTCCAAAGTCTCACAATATTAATGCAAACTTAGTGTGGATTCCCCACTGGAATATCCCACAACAGCTCAGAACTCCTGACCTCAAGAGATCAACCAGCCTTAGCCTCCTTAGTACCTGGGATTACAGACTACCATGCTGGCCAGGTTTCAGTTGTTGGCTAATAGGAATTTTTTTCTAAATAAGGCTTTTATTGTGAATTGCAAAGGTACATTAAAATAAAATTACAACGTAATTCAGTAATGCCTTCTTACCAGGAAACCACTGGTCAATCAAGGAATTGATATGATCTGTGATAAAAGCCATGGCTGAAAAATCTCTCATTTCTGATTGACAGATTATTTTTATTCCTCCACTTTTTTTCTTCTTCCAGTTGATATCAGAGGATTCAACACTACAATTGAGAAATAAAAAGAACCATATTATACTTCACAGTTGGACTTGGATGACTCACTAATATTCATATTTGGGTGCCTTTCTGTGCTGCTAGATTTCCAAATGTCTCTGTTCTCTATCCTCTCACTATCCTTCAATTACCTACTGTCCCCCTTCCCCCTTTCTATTCCTTATTTATCATATTGAGTTAAGATATATTTAAAATATTTATATTCTCTAACAACTCTTATTTTCAATGTATATAATAAATATTTTAAATGTTAGCTTAAATTTTTTAAAAGTCAGATAAGTTTAACCTTTTGAGTTGTTCACTTAAAACCTCCTCATTAAATCTCTCCCACCCACTTAATCTCCCAAAACTCAAACTATATATAAAGGTTTTTTTTTTTTTTATTTCTGTAGCACGTGGTAATGGAAAGAGCACTGGACCAGGAGTCAGAAGTGTTAGTAAGTTTCAGTCCTGGCTCCTCTCAGGACTAAATTTATGAACCTGGGTAAGTCATTTAACCCCAGTTTCTTTACCTAAGAGAAAATAGAGAAAAGTGGATCAGGTGATATTGAAGGCCATTGCTGGCTCTAAAATCACATGAGACTTAAAATGACATGCCTTTTTCCCTATCCCCGCCCCCCCGCACAGGTCAGTGGTTGTCTTTAATGGATACTGACTCTCACTAGAGGGAAGGGTCAAATAAGTTTTATAACTGGTGATCTATTAACTATTAGAGACCCAAGTGACTTAAGCAAAGAGAGTTAAATTCTCCTTTACGCAGACCAAATCATGGCACATTCTTTTGCCCATTCTGAACCAGAACCCTTAAAACAAAACAAGACCAAGAAAAACATTTTTCCTGGGTAATAAAATATTTTTCAGAAGGGAGTTCAGTCTGAAACATACCCCAGAGATGATGCTTAGTCTATTTTAGCATGAAAAGTCTATACTCATAATAGAATTAGCAAGACATACCTACTGCCCTTGAAGGTCAATTGTTTACTGATGATAGTTTCTTTGGGAGACTATCTGCCCTCGTCAAATCATATTTAAATGTTGTTCTCAGTTTACAGTGTCACATTTTAAGGACACTGATAAACCTGAAGAACATTCAGAGGAGAGTAAACGGAATGGTTAAAGGCCTTGAATTCCTATAATAGGAAGACTGGTTGAAGGAACGGAGGGCATTTAAGGCTGAAGCCGGGAACACAGGATGGCTGAAGAGCTGTGGTTATGAGGCAAAAGAGGGCTAAGATTTGTTCTGCTGGATCTCAGAAGGCAGAACAAGGAATGACGAGTACACACAGATTTCAGGTCAGAAAAAGTTCATTCTCTTCTGTGCATTAAAAAATGCTTCGATGACCATTTTTTCTTCTTTTTGAGAGGGAGAGGTATCCTATCTCTTGATCTATCACCTCTCAACTTTTCCCCCTTCCAGCCTCACCTAAGAATCAGAACTGTCCAAACATAGGATGGGCTGCTTCCAGTGCTGTTCATTGGGTGCCTTCAAGCAGGAACCAGATGACCACATTTTAGGTATGTTATAATAAGGATTCCTACTGGGTATGGGGTAGATGAGATGCATGGCCTTTGGGGCCCTTCCAACTCTTAACTTCTGACTCAAGGCCATCGTTCTTTTGAGTACAGAGGCAGAGGCAAATAGAGTAAATGATGGGATGAGAAAGGAAAGAGATTTACCTTATGTTTCTCTGATTTAAGTCATTTATATTTTTTTCTAGTACACAATTCCTCCTATCCTCCTTTATGCTGGGCCAGTGAACCACTAATGGAAAGGTCTACTCTTGGGTAGGGTTGGGAGAAGCCTTCTCAGTTTTTGGGCTGGATGTCCTCAAATTTCTATTTGACCAGTAGAACCTATATTCTAAAACAGAAGATCTTGGGATTTAAAGTTAATGACAATGGAATCTCAGCACAAAAAGTTTTCATTTAGTTACTCTTGTAATGTCACCTAATCTGAGCCAAACAATGTGGGGCTACATTAAAATACGTTACCTTAGGTAGCCCCCATCAAATGTGACCAGGAGACCTTCTTGCCAATAGATGGTCTGGTTTCTTTTCACTCTGAATGTGCTGCAGCGGTTCCTCTGGCTGCCCATGAAACTGTAAATGGTCACCTTTCTGTTTCTGCTCTTGGTATTTTTCTTGTTTTCAAACAGCTGAAAAGTACAAAAAACACTTTTAATTTTAATAATTAATATGAAATCAAACTAATATAAAATATTAAATTAATTTAAAATTAAATTAATATTAAATTTAATCATTAATTACAATTATATGTCTGAATTACAGGTAAAACTTTTTTCTTAAACTATTAAGGCATTACACTTCCACATTAATTTATGTTGGTGTCACTGATGGTTGTCAATACACATTAATTGAACTTTTCATGAAGCCCTGTCATTTATTGAATGTACTAGGTTCAACTTCCTGTTACTTTCCTCAGTGAAATAAGGGTCTGTATATCCCAAAAATGTATCTCTCTTTTGTAGCTATTTCTAGATACATTTTGGTCATTGACTAACATAGCTCTACATTCACATCAATTCAATGAAATAAAAATGTATTAAATGACTCCTGGAAAAGAATGTAAAAAGAAGTAAAAAAAAAGCATCTAGTCCAACGCACAAGTCAAAAAGAAAAAAATTCCAGTATGCCCCCAAAACGCTAACTCAACTTTTGCTTTAACACAACTAGTAAGGGAGAATCTACTACTTCCCAAGGGAGCTCATTTGAAATGTCTCTAATAGTTAGGGTTTTTTTTCCTTGACACCAAGACTAAATTTTGCTCTTTGCATCTCCCATGCGTTGCTCCTAGTTCTGCTCTCTGGGGCCAAGCAAGCCTAATCCTTTTTCTTTTAAATATTTGAAGACATTTATCATAGTTCTTGAGTCTTCATCTTAAACATTCCCTGTCCTTTCAACTGACCTTTGCATGGCATGAACTTGAAGCCCCTGACCATCCTGGCTGACCAAACTGGTTACCGGGGGCAAGGGTTAAATCAGATCCAGTTCATGCTCTCACAGAACCCTAAATACTATAAAGTAGGACAGGGAATATGGAAAGAGGAGTATGAAATTAGGTCAGTGTCATTTACGATCTTTGCCTATGTGAAAAAACCTGGAGAGATGTGTTCTTTCACGTTGAGTTCTTCTACTCAATCTACCCTCTTGGCATTAGAAATGGATCATTTCTCCCACTGTTAAGGTATGTGTTAAAATTTATGATCTTCAAGCTTAGCTCTTGTACTCATTTCTTCATGCTTCAGCAAGCCTGGAAGATCACAAAGCACCTCTTTTCTACTGATTAGGTTCAAAATACAGGAGAAGGAAATATATCTGGGTTTAGCCATTGGAAAGAGAAAAAATACATTTTCAAGAAAGAATGCTGGGCTAGTGGGTGTAGCATACCTTGAAGGGATCCCCGAAAGAGAAAACGATGCCAAGATAATACAATTTAATAGCACAGTTATGGGAGGAAGTTAAATTCTAATGGTAATGTGAATAACCCAACAACTTGTGTTGCATGGAGGAAGTATGTAATGACCATTATCTTTCATCAAATTAACTTGAATTGACAACTATCATTCTTTTTAATAGCACTAAATATACCCACAACAATTCCTGGTGACCATAAGCAGCATCTTACTCTTAATAGACCAAATTCTGAGCTCTGAATGAACCACTGGGACTTAAGGAATGACAAAGGGCAATAAATATGGAATTTATGGAAGTCATCCAAACGAGTCACACCAGTAGGAAAGAAAAGTAACTACCATACCAAACCACCTGGTTCACATCAACAAAGGTACAGGCTTTATCAAATCAAAAATGGAAGCAGTAAACTAAGACCCAGCAACATCAACGAAAAACTTCAGTCTTACCTTGTGTTCTGTTCTACATGGACACTGACTTACCTGGAGATCCATTTCTGCCAGACTAATTAACATCCGAGCTATAAACCTTTGCCAGAAGCCAACGGGCACAAAACTCATTTTAAACACCCTCTGAATTGTGTTTGCAGCCTGGTGCCTCAAGCCATGGGTATCTAAACCTGGCTTTGCCGGAAGAAGATGTGGTAACAGGTAACTGAAACAAATCAAATATGATAGATAAAATTTTTAGCCAAATCTTTTGCAGTAGCCTGGACTCTAGATAACAGCCTGGTTTCAAGAGTTTGCTGCACTTTAGGCATCTAAGTTTTGTGTAGGTTCAAAAAGTATCCATCATGGGAACTTTGGAATTTTATTATTCGTAATAAAGCCTGCCCTGCTGAGAAACTACATTACTTATTCTTTTAGTTCCAAGTGAAAATAAATGATTCTACTGTATAAATGCATCATGTAAGAGTAATGTGACGTGAAGAAAATGGATTCTGAAAGCATTGGTAGTTAGAAAACTACCAACAGATATGACGTTAAGATTGATTAGAGACTAAAGGATTTTTTAATGCTAATGAAGCTATAATAGCAGTAATGGAGTTTTGGTATACAGTAATAGAATTAGCACTGATTTGGTACTGGAAGAGTCAGGTACTTACACTTTGCCTGAATTTGGGAAAATCATTTCACATCCCCTTGTGCTCAGTTTTCCTATTTGTAAAATGAGGAGGTTGGACTATTACCTTTAAGGTCTTTTCTAGTTTTAAATTCTCTGAGAGTCAGACATAAAATAGCTGTGAAGGTTTGAGAAAAATATAAAAATCACTTAGGGCAGACACTTAATAGTAACTACTTTTTTTCCTTTAAAACAACATATTTTTTTAGTCACTTAGGACAAATTGATGGATCCTAAGAACAAAATCAGGTCTGTAAAAAGTTTGGTTTTTTTTTAAACTGACAAAATGTATGTTCATAATGAAAGCATTGCGATGCTGTGTCTATATGGGATTTATGTTGCTTCATCTTTATCATTTTGTGAGATCATGGTTGAGAATTCCGTCTCCTTAAGAACCTCTGCAGAAAAGATATAATTTGTTATGAGTCTGTGAGGGAGAGACCACATTATAAAAGGCTGAGGAGGGATAAGATGCCCTCTAGGAATGTACAAAGCAGCTAGGTGGCAGAGTGGATAGGGTGCTGATCCTAGAGTGAGGAAGACTCCTCCTCCTGAGTTCAAATCTGGCTTCAGATACTTACTAGCTATGAGACCCTGGGCAAGTCACTTAACCCTGTTTGCCTCAGTTTGCCTCATCTGTAAAATGAGAAGGAAATAACAAAACACTCCAGTATCTTTGTCACAAAGAATCAAACACAACTAAAACAAAAGGAGTATACAATGGAAAGATAACAATACTTCTTTGTAATGTTTAGATGACATAAATTTTAATTATGAGAGGCTTAAATTTTGATCTCATGGGAGGATGGTGGATCCTTAAAAACAACTCTATGGTTTACGATTGACTAAAGTTCAAGAAGTTCATTTTACAAATCATACCCATTATGAGGTCACAAAACCTTTTATGAGATACCGCCTAAAATATTTTACAAGTTAAATTAGCCCCTGTCTGACACTGTCTTTGATGTGTATAGCCCTGACAGGCAGAAAAAGTCTTAAGTTTTTAAACATATACAAACCAAGATGATGTCAACCTTTGATGTGGCAAAGTTTGAGTTCTGAAAACTTGGGACATAACATCAAGCAGTGATAAAGCTAATGGACAACCTGTTGGATAGCTAATAAATTAACTTTGGAAGATATCTGAAAAGCCATTCTGGAAATATAGCAATTTGAAGGTCAATGAAATATGATGTTCAATGTCTGCTGGGAAGATAATAGGATTTAGAGCTGGAAGAGACATTGGTGAAGGTCTCTGTCTCCTCCCCCTCCTCTGTCCTTCATATCCAATCAATCACCAAGCCCTACTGATTCTTCGTTTGCAAGGCCCTTTTGTATCCACCTCTCTTTCTTTCCTGATCCGCTATTACCACCCTAGAAGTTCAGAGCTGGAAATGGTCTGAGAACTCCTTTATTTCTTCCCCCTTCATTTTATGGATAAGGAAACAGAGACCCAGAAAGGGAAACTAACTTGTCCCAAGTCATACAGGAATAAGTAACAGGGCTGAATTCAAACCCATGTCTTCTGATTCCAACTGGCCTTTCAACTGCATAGAGTCAAGGGATCTCAGGGGACACTCCTGAGCTGTTAAGACGATGATACATAAACATGGATCCCCTCAACAACACCTCCAACAAATAAGTCACCCCACCATCACTAGCAGACCTCCAGGAATAGAGAACTCACTACCTCTTGAGTCTGTTCTATTTACTTTTGGATTGCTCTACTGGTTAAAGAAGTCATTCTTTACATTCAACCTGAATCATCCTCCTTATTACTCCGAGTTTTCTCCTAGAGAGGCAGGCAGAACAAGTCTAATCCTTCTCCATATGGCAACATTTCACATGCTTAAAGAGAGTGACCATAATACAAAACAGCTTCTCTTGTTCTGACCTCTATCACCTCAAGCTTCAATGACTGAATTATCTGACTAAACTTCCTTCCTTTACATTTCCTCTTCCTTCATCTATAGTGCATACTGTAACCCTAAACAGGTTTGTATTTTTATCAATAACATGGAGAAAGGCATACATCAATTAGAGGATGTCGCTGATTTGGGCAAGAAAGTTAGCATGCTGGATGACAGAGTCAGGATCCACAGAGATCTTGGCAGGCTAGAATACTGTATTTAATCTAAAAAGATAAAATTTTAGAAATATAGACAAAGGTACTATACTAGTAAAAAAAAAATTCACAAGTACAAGATGGAAGAAGCACATCTGGAAAATAACCCAAATGAAAAAGATCCCGGAGTCATAGAGCCTACTCAATAGGAGTCAACAGTGACACATGGCAGTCAAAATAACTACTGTTTTCTATGTCGTGTTAAGAGACATCTTGTACCTAGAACATAGGAGACATAAGTCTGCTATGCGGTACTGTGTTCTGTTGGAGCACAAATATTATGTTCGTTTTTGGCCATCGCATTTTAAGAAAGACATTGACAAAACTGGCGTGTCAAGAACAGGACAACCAGGAAAGTAGTGAGCTGGATGCTGCAATGGACAGACCACTGGACCTGGAATCAGGAAGACCTGAATTCAAATCCTGTCTCATATGCTTACTACACATGTGACCTTGGGCTAGTCACTTACCCTTTGTCTGTAAAGGTGAAAATGGGGAAAATAACAGCACTTACCTCCAAGTATTATTGTGTGGATAAAATAAGATATTTGTAAAGTTAAGTTTTGAAGGAGAGGAAAGAGTAATTCTTTCCAAGTTATTCTTTCCAAACATAATTCCAAGAATTTGAACCTGAATGAATAGTGGTTACATCCAAAAAATTATTAAGTTGAAAGAAAGGGTTTTGAAAACCTTACAATGCTACATAACAGTTAGCTAGTATTATTTTTATATATCAGAAATCACTGTTAAAATACCAGTGGACCTCTCCACCTACCCACCCCAACTGTTTTCATTGTTCCTTGTCACCTTCCTGGTTAGTAAATACCAAATCAACTTACCTGTCATTGGCAACTGGCAAGGCAATTTCAAATTTGGCTAGAAATTGAAAATATTGTTCTTCTGTTTGCTCAGTGAAGCCTGTTCCAACTAAGAGCATCCTGAGGTCCTCTGCTCTAATTACTCCATTCTTGGCCACTGACTTGGAGCTCTTAATGTTAAAAATCCGTTGCAGACATTCCGATAACCAGATTGGATCAAGGAAGTAGAGATTTCTGAGTCCGTGGCTTGTGTCCGGGAAATGTAAGAGTGTTCCTGTTTCTATGAGGAAGCTGATAGCTAATCCAAGAAAGACAGAGGACAACCAAATACTAATATTAGAGAAATTGCAGTAGTATGGAATCTAGGAAAAGCTCTCTGGTGGTCTCTCTCTGTTGATTCTTCCCCTGGTGCCCACCACCATGCTCAAGCATCTTGTCCTAAAAAGTCCTTCCCTAGACCCTATGGTCCCATCAAGCCCTTGGCATCACTAAACATGTTAACTTTAAGACTTCAATTTCCTCTACACCCTCTCAGCCTCCTGCAGCGTGGCTTCTGTTTCTATTGAAACCATTCTCTCCCAAATTACCAATGACCTTATTTGCCAGATTCAATGGCTTTCTCTTAATCCTTATTTACCCTTGACCTCTCTGTTCCAAAGGAACCTGCTGACCTCTCTATCCCTTCTAGATGCTTTTTCCTTGGCTGCAGAAGGTGGCTATGACGATGTTCTCCCCTGGTTATTCTCCTACCTCCCTGAACATTCCTCCATCTCTATCACTAGTTTGAGAATTTTCTTTTGACTCCAAGTGTGGATATCTTCCAAGGTTTCCTCCCAGTACATTGTAAGCTTTTTTAGGGGAAGAATGGTTTTGTTCTTGCCTTTGTGTCCACAGTGTCAGGTATAATAGTAGGCACTTAATGTTTGTTAAATGAATAAAGGAAGGTTCTGTCTTTGACTGTTTTCCCCCTACAATCTTTGCTCTTTGAGGACTATCCAGATAACTCTCAATCCCAATTCCCACTCTCACGCCCAACTCAGAGTTCGCATATACAAATGTTTAATGGACATTTCCACTTGGATGTGCCACTGGCCCCTCAAGCTCAACATGTCCAAGAATGATTCACCATCTTTGCCTCTCTATATGTCCTTCCTCTCAGTTTTCTGATTTCTGTTCATAGTATCACTACTTATTCAGGCTCACATCCTTGAATTTAAATTTCATTCTTTCGTCTCTCTCAGAACTCACATTCAAACACTTGCCTAGTCTAGCCTACTCAATCTTCACCAGGGCATCATGCCCTTCTCTATCATCCCAGAGTAGGTTCTTACCCTGACTACCATGACAGCCTTCAAATGTCTACCTGACAGTAGTCTCCCCCTTCTCCAATTCAGTCTTTATACAGATGCCAAAATAATTCTCCCAACGCATAGCTCTGGTCAGTCCCCTACTTAAAATCTGTAGCTGCTCTCCATTATCTATAAGACAAAACAAAATATCATTGACCTAGAATTTTTGTCCTTCCATAATATAGCTCCCACAGACCTTTCCCATCTTATTTTACACTATCCTCCTACCATATATTCCAGTCAAGCCGGACTACTAGCAGCTCCCTGAACTGATCCTGCAATTCCTGAATCTAGCTATCTGCATAACTTTCTCTCATGCCTAGAATACAGAATTACATATTCACCTATTTAAAGACTTTTCTTCCTTCAAGTCTGGATTCAGATATTTTCTCTTCAAAAATTAAAAAAAAAAAGATGTCCCAGATTCCTTTATCTGAAAATGAGCTTCTAAAATTTTACTGGAGATCTTTCCTTTGCTTTACAACAGTCTATCTTGTATTAGACACACACACACACACACACACACACACACACACACACGCGCGTGCAACAAATATTTTCATAAGGCTATGAACTGATAAAGGGCAGAGACTGCTTTATTCTTATCTTTGTATTCCCAGAATCTCCCACATAACTTTTTTGGGGGGATGGGAAGAGACACATGATTTCATTTGTGTAGAGGAATAACTGCCAGTGAGGAACTGTTTCTTCTACTATTGGTCTGTACCTGATAGACAACTTAAGAGTTTTAGAAAACTATCTAGGGCACTGAGAGATGAATTCTTGCTCGGGGCCTCAGGGTCAATATTTGTCAGAGAAAGGACTCGAACCTAACTTTTCCTGATCCCACAGTCATCTCTTGATCCATTACGCCATATGCTGTATCTCTTGAAAGGAGATCCCTACAGGATGAGGTATAAACAAGTTTACTTTATAGTAAAAATAAATACTTCCAAAGCTCACAGACTGAGATGTCATCTCATTATATTAACCTGTAACACTCTTGTTATGATGTTCTTTCATAGGTTTTCATGGAGATAGCTAGGTGAGGGAGCTGACAGAGCCCTGAAACTGGAGTGCTGAAGATAGGCAGTCAAACTGGGTCTGAGATACCGACTAACTGGTCAGTGTGACCCTACGAGGCAAGCACTTAACCTGTCTGCCTCACTTTCCTCATCTGTAAAATAGGGATAAGGGTTGCGGTGAGGGTCAAATGAGATTTTGTATAAAGTTTTGCAAATCTTAAAGGAGTAGACAAAAACTAATTATTATTAATTATTTCATTTCCTCTCTCTTGGGCTACAGTGAATTTTTAATTATATTATCAGACAGTGCCATTGGCTCACTTTTTGAAATTTCCCTATTCCCACTGTAGGCAAAACTATAATGCCTTACATCAATCATTCAGTTCTCTGAAATACAATAAATAACAGGAGGCCCCACCTTCTCTGTCAGACACCCCCTTCTTCTATCATAGCCTCACATTTCCCCTCATGCCTCTCCTCCTCTTCCCAGTCACATTATTCATCAGCTGCTTCCTCCAAGATTTCAGGACACAACTCCATAGCCTACCAGACTGTAAGTCTTCATAGTCGTTGATGTCATTTCCTGGAGTTTGTTCTATTATTTGCTCTATCTGTTTATCTGTCAGATACTGGACATCATCTCTCTGATTTCGTCTCTGCTGCTCAGCTATGACTGCTTCTTGGAGACTGAGGTAACTCCTTGGTATCTGTGAATTAGGTCAGACAAAGGCCTTGCCAAGTTACTGTGGGAAACATACAATTTCCAGTTAATTTTGCTGTGATCTAAATCTGTGGGACCTTGGACAAATCACTAACTCTCTGTACCTCTCTCATCTCCCCAACTTTTATAATTCTAGTGCCTCCTAAAGCCTTCTTCTAGTGCCTGTTAATTATTTCCTATTTATCTAATATAGCTAACTGTGTATATATTTGTTTGTATGTTGTTTCCACCATTAGATGAAAAGCTCCTTGAGGGAAGGCCTGTCTTTTGCCTCTTTTTGTATCTCCAGAACTTAGCACAGTGCCTAAGACATAGTAGGCACTTAATAAATATTAACTAATTGTTCTATCCATTTTATTTATTTTTATTTTGAACTTAGCAGACAGTAAACAAAATAAGCATTTCCACATACACTGAAGAACAGAAGGCCTGGAAAGTAAATAAAGCCACAACTTTCTACCAAGCAGACTCTGCTTTTCTTTTGGGGTATACAACAAATTCAACATGCAACTATTTCTGCCCTTTCCATTGTAAACTTAACAAACCCCAAACAAAATGAACATTTCCTCATACGCTGTAGAGCAGATCCCCTCATTTACCAAGTGTGTGGGGGGTTGTTGGAAGTAGTAGTGAGCTTCCCTACCTGAAGTGAAGGCAGGGGGGCTGGATGAGATGCTGTCTTGACACCCTCCCCAGTTCTAACCTCTATGACTTTATGGAAGCTCTATTTGGTAGGTAAACTTTCCCCTAAAACATGCTTTCCCCTTTTGCCTCTCCAGCCCCTTAAGGAACCAATGGAGATGAAGCTAAGTGACATGCTACACCTTATTTTATAACCAAGAAAATGTAAATGTGCAAATCTCCAAACAAATGGGAACCAGGCAGGACAAGATATTTTTCATGAGATGAGAAATACACACCAGTCTCCCTGCAAGTTTCTGAGAACCGATTGTACTACCAGTATCCTTCATGTGACACGTAACGTGAAAAATCAGCTGGCGGAGGCCTTCATGACCTTCCAGACTTTTACAAGACAGTTCACTGCAAAGGGAAAGGAGGGGAAAAAATAGTAACTTTTACTCATAAGGAAGACTAAACTCCTCAGTGCATCATTATTTCCACTGCTTTGTTCCTTAACAAGGCACTGGAGAATCTCGATGACTTGACCTGGAGGGAACTTTTCCCTATGTGGGAAGAGAAGGTGTGGGAGGGGGAAGGTAAGGGAGAAGGACATGGAAGACTGGGGCAGGGAGAGATGACCCATCAAAAAGCGGAGTCCATATTCTTTATCCAGTCAACGTGTACTGCAAGTAAATGGAACTCAATTCCATAGTAGGAAAATCTACAGCAGGGAATCAGGGGCCGTGCCAAGAATGTGGTACAGTCTAAGCAGGGATCTGTCATTAGGGAGAGGTGGAAGCGGCTGCCAATACTTCTCTGGCCAACACAGAATCTATTTTATCCTAAGAGACAGGGGCCTGGGATTTCCTGAAGGGGGCCCAAGTCATCCTCCTCCCCAAAAGGAGGCTGTCACCTCCTGATATTATTGCAAAAGGAACCCAAATTTGCCTAAAGGGGGCTGCTTGCCCGTAGGCCTTTGTTTACCTTAATGTTTAATTGATTTTTAGTTTGGGTGGTTTTTTTGTTTTGTTTTTTGTAAAGAGGGGGAGTGACTTGATTTTTAAAAAGGCACTAATTTTGTTCCTCTGACTCTTCTCATGTGACTCAGGAGTTTAGATGAAATGGGCTTTTGTTCTCTTTGACTCCAAGAAAAACTTATAGCCTTTGCAAGTCAAGAAATGTTTCCATGTGGGCAAAGAAAAAAGTAACCCCAGACATTCAGGAAGAACCTGCTTGCTCCAAATCAGGCATACCCACCCAGCTGCCTTCCCTGCACAATGCAGTTAGAATAGTTTATTTCACTGAAATAGGACTGGATAACTTCCCTACCAAAAGGACACCTTCTCACTAAATCCTTTCCCCCCTCAGGAAAAAAAATGTGTGGGGAGTGGGGTAGAGGAGGGAGGTGGGAAGAGAAATTTTAAGAAGTATGATTTGTATCAGCAGCCTAGGGTCAAACCTGCTTTAGTCAATGGTTAGTGGAATGAGCCTCAGGTATCAGCAGCGATAAGGGACTTTTTGTATGACTTCACAAAGATTCCCTAACAAGACAGGTGATTGCTCACAATACAGCGTTTGTCTTGGATTTCCATTTGGTGAATGGGGGTTCCTGGAAGCTCCAGGAGGATCATGGTTAATGCATAGCATTGTTCGGGTCATCCCTGGATCTTAAACAGCGATAGCCCCTTTGATGAGGAATTTGGGCAGGCAGGTCCCCATAGCCCTTTGCATTGAAAGTCAGAGACTCTGCTCTAGCTAGTTGCTCTGCCCTTGAGAACAGAGATTCTTAACCAGGGGTCTGTGGATAGATTATAGGCGGTCCATGAAATTAGAAGGGGAAAAAAATACTTCTTTATTTTCACTAACCTTTAGTGTCCTTTACTTTATTTCTTTAAAAAAACAAACAAGCAAACCAACATGACTCTGTAAATGGCTCTACAGGCTTCACCAGGCTACCAAAAGGGTCCATGACACAAAAAATGGCTAAGAATTCTTGCTCTACAAGGTCCTATGGGAAGATATGTTTAGTACTAGAAAAAGGACCAGAAGCTGTGCAGAGCCCAGGTGAGTTTCTGGAGGAAGAGTGCCCTCACACACCTGGGAGATGGCCAGCGAGTACCTGCTTTCACTCACCACCCAGGGACACAACAGAGCAATGAACACGGAACAAGACAAAGGACACTCACTGTAAATGTTTAAAGGTGATATCTGGAAAACCAGTGGCTCTTGATCCTGATGGAGATCGACAAAGTGCCAGCACGTATGCTCTCAATGTAGCAATCCTTTCAACACGAAATTTAGTCTCAATTAAGTCCAGGTGTGTCCCTACCACTAGCACTACTGAGTTTGGGGCCTTTGCCTGCAAGGGAAAAACAAAGTACACGTGTCACCTTTTCTGTAACAAAATGCAAAAGCACAAACAACAAAAACCACAAACCTTAAGAGATAGTAAATGAACAACTTAGAGAAAACAAAGGACTAAATTCCTTGGGTGTTTCAATAATTCTTAAGATCTGGGACTTGTTTATAAATTCTCAATTGTAAAGATCTCTTTGGTTTAGAACATCTCTTTTAAGAGCTCAATAGCAGAAAGTGATATTCAAAAATAAATGTGCAGCCAACTACCACAGAGTTTTGTAAAAGGGGTAGAAAATGTCTTGATATTCCTCATTCATAATCCCCTACCTGTCTTGATTCTGGCTAGCTGTTCAGGGTTTTGAGGAAGTTCTCTAATCATTGTTTACTACCTGACCTTAGGCATCCTTCAACTTTTGATGCATTCCATATTTGAGACCTTTCCTGATTTTTTTCATCAAAATTTATCTTTTTGGGGTCCTTCTGGGTCTTGCAGTATGCTATCTGAACTATCTGGTAGCTAACAGAACACATAACATGAACAGAAGCCTTTCCAAAGAAGTGCTTATAATAGGCAAGATGGTGTGCAGACAGACAGAGACTCACAGAGGTAGCCCACTGGAGAGGCAAGATCCTTGGGTGTGGAGTCAGGAACAGACTTGGGCTCAAATCCTGTCTCTTGATAAATTTCTAGCTATATAACCACAGTCACTTAATCTCTATGAACCTTTCTATCCTCCTCTGTAAAACGGGAACTATGTATAGTGTATCTACTTCACAGGGTTGCCACAAGGGCCACATGAGATAATATATGTTTGTTTGCAAACCTTAAAGCTTATATAAATGTCTGCTATTATAATGTCCTTAGATTATAATGTCCTGGGTGGGTCCAGCTAGGTGGCAAAGTGGATAGAATTTTGGGCCTGAAGTCAGGAAGACCTGAATTCAAATCCAACCTCAGACACTTAACTAGCTGTGTGACCCTGGGCAAGTCACTTAACTTCTGCTTGCCTCAATTTCCTCAGCTATACAATGGGAATGATAATAGCACTTGCCTCATAGGGTTGGTATTAGGATAAAATAAGTTAATATCTGTAAAGTGGTTCATACACTGGCACATAGTAGGTGCTTAATAAATTCCCTTCGCCTTTGTGTACCGAATGGATTCACGAAAGCCCCAACTAAGTAACAGCAGGCCTTAGCTGTTATATTTCTGAGGTCTTCTACTCAGACCATCCCACTTCTAGACAGCCTTTGAAGTCAACGGACACAGGTATAATATTCCGGATTCCTAAGAAAGGAAGTGGTGGTGGCTTCTTACCTCAATATTTAACAACCAGAACTGGAGGTTTGTGACAGCCTCTTCCCCTAGTGCTAAGTTCCAAACAACCACATACAAGGCTTTGTCTGTGAAGAAGCACTGATTGACTGTGGACATGCTGGCTGGGCCACCAATATCCCAAACATTGAACTCCACAGAATCAACCTACTTGAACAACAATAATAAAAAAGCCATTTTTACAAACTGTTTCAGTAAATCCCAAAGAGACCATGGTGAACTTATTACCCAAGACTTCAGTGCTCCCTTTGTCTCTCTAAAGAAATCAGGAATCAGTGGGTGGGGAAAAGGCGGGTCACTCATCCTGATGATGAGCGAGATGGCCTTTTTAATGGCGGGCTTGCAGTAGATTCCAGTCATCACCAGGATGGAGCGTCTTTGCTACATACAACATTGGCAACCTCAGTGGGAGTTTATATTGATCGTGGTCCACGGCACACTGGGGAGGATCTTTGCTATGTACAACACTGGCAACCTCAATGAGACAGTGGGAGTTTATATTGATCGTGGTCCACGGCACACTGGGGAGGATTGTTAAATCCAGTTCTCAGCCGAAAATGGTTCTGAGAAACTCAGCTGGAGGACATCCCATTGGTGAGATCACTTTTGACATTGAGGTCTAAGCTCACAGGGACGCAAGATCCGAGGAGACTCTGGTTTCCGAACTTTGCAGGCCAGTGAACACCCTCTACTGGGGACTCTTATAAGCTCTGCTGACACAAGTTGGCATGTTGGCCTGCCTAGAAGAACGCTAGGCAACTGGGGTTTCCACACATGAAATGAACTGTATAGAGAAGTTTCAGCTTGACTTTCACAGGCCAAAGTTTATGTATCTGGCACCTGATGGTAGAGAGACTCTTATTCACAATCCTCCCTATTACTTTGCAAAGACACAGCCTGAGTCTCTACCTTTATATAATCCACTAAGGGGCCACCATGTTTCAAAGGTCAATGCAATGCCAAGCACAGCTTTATAAGAAACAAACTGTTCAGCTTATTCAAGCATTCATGATCTTTCCTCTAATTAAACGGGAGGAGGCTTCATTTTTGTGACAGAAAAGGGCAGGGAAAACTCTAAATGAGAGTCACCCAGTAATGGGCCCTCAAGACCAAGAATTCTTAATCACAGTTAAAGGTACAATAATGGCATTAAGTAATTGTTAATGACTGAATCCACAAGGTGGTTACATTAGGAAAAAAACAACTTCCTTTCATTAGAAAACTGCAAAGTCCTTTTCTGATACTAATTAGTTAAGGCTTATGTCTTGGCTACTCTGGAGGGCAGGCTCAGTGTTAATTAGCAGGGGAAAAATGTTTTGACCCTCAGTGATAGAACTCTGTTCTTGTGAGGATTAGACTCTGTGTCCTTGTCAGAACTTAAATCCAGTTTAAATGCCTAATTGCTTGAACTAGATTTCCTCAATCTGTGAAGCAATTTTATGTGAAGGACTCGGCATAAAGGAAGGCTTCTTTCTGCCATTGCATGATTCATTGGAGAACATTCTGGGGGGGATGACTATTGGAAAATTCCAACAACATGTGTACATTAAAACATTCAAAGTTTTCCACGATGAAATTGCTATATAGTACCTTGGGATCCCTGTGAGTACCAAAGCTTGACAATATCCAGGACAATGTATGAAGAAAGTATTTTCACTTCTGGTATGTCACTGCCAAGCCTGGAGTCAGGAACATGTGAGTTCAAATCCAATCTCAGGCACTTACTAGCTGTGCGACCATAGGCAAGTCACTTTACCTCTCTTTGCCTCAATTGTAAAATGGGAAAAATAACAGCACCTTCCTCCCAGAGTTGTGAGAATCAAATACCATAACTATAAAGTGCTGAGCGTAACACCTGGCACACAGTAAGCACTATATAAACGTCAGTTACCATTATCCATTACTTCTCTATTAGATCTAGAAGATAAATCTAACTTCTTTACACTAGTATTCTCAAGATAAAAATTTCTCAAGTTCCTCTTCATAGTGGCAAACACACATGTATATGTTTGTATGCATTCATACACACACATATACATGCATATGTATATACATATGCCTAACATAATACATATAAAAGTTTTGGGTATTGAGAAAAGCTCTTTGGACCTTTGTTACAAAGAAAATGCATGGAGAATATGACTAACATACATTCCCAAGGTCAGGCTTTAAAAAGAACCTGAAAAATGATAACCCAGGCAGATACTTGCCTATTTCATTGCCTAAATTTCAGCTTCACCTATAATGAGAAATAATGAAGGGACATTAAGAAAGTTATTTGCTTTGGGAACATTCCATTTGAATTAAAGCATACCATGGACTAAGTATCCCTGGAGAGACACTTTGGCAATGTCTAAATCAATGTTTAAGGATAACCCTGTTGTGTTGGAGAAGAATCAACTGAGAAATTCCCTCCCACCCAAATGGACTTTTTAACTCTAACCATCATTGACCTTTGCTTTCAATGCAGGTGGTTTTTGTAGCTCCCATTTAGTGGTCCTTATAGTGGCATCACTGTGCATCATCTGGGGAGGTTTCCCAGTCTGTAAAATCTCTAAGAGAGTTGACTTGCCCTGTCGTGGAGGACCCACGATAATCATTTTCATTAGCTTGCATTTTTCTGCTTTCCGAAGTTGAGCTCTCAAGTAAGCTAATATAGTTTTGGGACCTATACAAAAACAAAATCATAAGAAGGGGGAAAATCAATATAACAGATGGTTAACAAATAACATGTTCGCAGGTATCCAAACAGTATTTTTCAAGTCTACTGCAGAGTAGGGGAAAAAAAGAAAAATAAAACTTCACAAGGAAAATGTTCACTGAATTTAAATATGGAAATGATACCCATTGAGAAGAGGCATTAGGGTTGAGTAAGCTAGAAGAAACAACACTGATGAGCTGCATTAGTGGAAATCTCCAATGAGTCACAACAAAAAGAAGCAAATTTTTTTCTCAAGTATGATTAATATAGTTTGTGTTTATGGTTAAAATCATATTAGTTTATAAATCCAGAAGAAAAACTTCTTATGTCACTTTAGTTTTTGAATGATTTATATAAATAACCAAAGTAGAGTTTGTTATCAATGACTGAATATCTGAAAATGAGGAAGGTACCCCATGAATGATAGCCGGACTCCTGTTAGTGAACCCAGAGGAGGATATAGGCAAAAGGTGCCCAGAATGGACAGGTATAGCTATGGATGAATACGTAACAGGAGAATTACTTCTATTGATGAGATGAGAGCTCCAATGGAGTCCTAAGTATATTGAATATCTCTTATACAATTGCTTTGTGCTCGTTATTATATTGAAGTATCATTTTTCTCGAAGTAATCTTGTCAAAATACGGGCAGCAGGTAAGTTGCATGCCTACCTTCTTTCTGGATCTCTGCAGGAATGTTGGTGATGTTTAGTTCTTCTATATCCAACTGCCAAAGATTAGCTAACTGGCCGAGTTCTGGAGGAAGCTCCCGGAGACCTGGATTACTGAAAACACACGCACACGCACACACACACACAATGCTAGAATGACCACTGGGTAAAGACCATGCCTTACTCATTGCCATTTAAAGTTTCCCATTTCCATCATAAGCACTGAATCTGTGTTCTATTTTTTTGTATTCCACTATTTATTTTAAAGTCTTTTCCTTTGGAAAAAGAGAATGAGAAGGATGGAAATTCTTTCCTCTAGGAAGCTGGGGCCTCAGAACTGTGTTCCTTAAAGTTTCATTCTCCTCTAATTTTACTACCATGGAAGATTACAGAAATGTGCTAATGGAAGATTATTAACAGTTAACAAATTTTGTATTTTTATTAATCAGACTTAAATTGTGTTGGCTCCTTTTTTTTTCTTTAAGGAGGAAAAAATAACAGGGTTATGCATTTTTAGCCTTTTCTCTCCTATTTGAAGAAAGTATTGAGGACTATTATTAGTAAAAAAAAAAAAATGCAAAATTCTTTGCACTCCAAATATAGATGCAGTAAATTGAAAGTGCCAAGTATATTTTGAACTGTGAAGAATTTTACAAACTCCCATGTAATGGCTAATAATCCTCATAAAACCTTCAGATGAAGGAGGAAGGGCTAAAATTGACAAAGTGATATCTTTTCCAAAAAATGAAACCCATTTCAAATAATCTAACTTAATTTTTAAAAACTCATGATAGTTGAGGGGACGCAACTGCTTTTATTTTTGATTTATGCAATCACAAAACACCACAAGACTGGGGAGATTTACTGACTCAGGCAACACCACTGGATGTGCAAATCATGGGGTAGGCATCATACAGCTTTCCTCAGTTTGTACTTACTTTCCTAAGTAGAGTTCTGATAAGCCTTTCAGTAGGCAGACAGACTGTGGGACCATGTCAAGTTGATTGTCATTCAGGCACAGGACTTCTAAGGATTCACTAAGAAAGGCTGGAAATTCCAGCCCAGAACCTAAAAGATAATGACAGAAATGATTATTAAAAATTAAAATACCATTGTGTGAAAATGAAGACATCATAGAAAAGGCCAGCTCCTGTCTCAGGAGGTAGAGAACTGGCCTCAGGGTCAGGAATCCTGGGTTGTAGGCAACTCTGGGAATCTAAATTCCAGAGCAGGTGATAATCCACATCTGTAGAAGTTTCCATAGCGAGAGTTTCCTATAGGTCAGGGGTTAAAAAATTAATGCTTAATTATGAAAATATTATTATTAATTAAGATTGATGCCATCAATTATAAGGCAACTATGACATATAGTAAATAAAATGTTCAAGTTAAAGTCAAGAAATGTCACCTCTGACATTTACGAACTGAGTAATGAGCTATGAAAGTCACGTAGTATCTTTGTACATCAGGTGACCCCCTAAGACTTCTTTATTAAGTCACTGAGGGGTTGTATATGTTTTGGTGAAGGAGATTTCCATAGTAGGATCCCCTATGTTGAACATGACATCATCAGTTGGGATTATAGGGTGGTCACCATAAAATAAAATGTCATTCGGTCATTTAACTAGTGTTAAGGGAGAGGAAGGGAATGTAGTATATCTCAAAGATCTCAATTCTCAATTCTTAAACCCAGATTTATGAGAATCACAGGCTTGAATTCCAGCAAAATTTCTGAATCTGCCTTTACTCTTCTAAGGAAGAAAAAAAGGAAGGACTCCTTGAGATTTTTCTCAGCTCAATAAGCCCACGATAAACAGACGCCTGTATAGCTCCCTTACTTGTGTCCCTCTCAGCATGGCCCTTAAAGATAAGCCAGCATTTCTTTTCTTTTTTAAAAAGTTGAAGCAATTCTCTTTTTCTCCTTAGAGACACTTTCCTTTCAGCAGTAATACCTTTGCCTCAGAGAATGTTTTGTGAGAGAAGGTAAAGGAATACCAAAAATTCACTCACTCCTTTGAAATTCAGGTTAAGTTGCATTTGGAATAAAACTCTTCTCTGGAGTCCCTTCTACAATAATGAAGAATGCTAAAGGTGCTTTTTTGCACAGGATCCTTGTTCCCTGTGGAAATGCTCAGTAAGTGCTTTTAACAACAGAAGAGAGGGGTTGAAATTCCTTAGTCAGCTGCATTAATTCACTTTTTCTAGAGAAAAGAACCTTTAGATTCTTTTTCAAAGTTTCATTGTGGTGTTGAATATGTATTGAAAGAATAAATCTCAAAAACCAACTGATGCAGTCAGAAGTTGCTATGGCAAACATCAGCTTACACTCATCATACATCTTCCATCCTAACGTGCAAAAATGCCTGTTGTGTAGAACACAGCTCAAGGTATTTATGAACTGTAATTATTTATTCATAAGTTATTTATGACTGCTGGCTTGAATTTTACCGTAAAAACAGCTATCCAAAATTATTTTTGGACAAGACTGCTACACAAATATGACCACTTGTATGTGCATAAAATTACCCTGAATTTTATTACCCATCTGCACACAAGTTATCTTTGGTAAATCATTCCTTATCCAAGGATAAATAGTTTGGGA
Source organism: Potorous gilbertii (assembly GCA_028658325.1). Taxonomy (NCBI): domain Eukaryota; kingdom Metazoa; phylum Chordata; class Mammalia; order Diprotodontia; family Potoroidae; genus Potorous; species Potorous gilbertii. The sequence goes on along the minus strand of CM053769.1, from coordinate 570,033,264 downwards.
GGATAGCTACCTCAAAGCAGTAGCTTTTCTAGGCAGTAGTCTTCTTTTTCCCATAACTGGTAAGTCTAAATTTTCCTACACATAGTAAAAAAAAAAAAATTGACCAGTCCTATGATTTCATTGTCATAGGGAACTTTTTGTGAGAAAACTCCTTCAACTGATTCAGCAATTCATCAGTTATACTTTTAGAGGGCTGTCTGGAGGCACTGAGAGGTTAAATTACTTGATCACATAGCTAGTACATGTCTGAGGTAAGACAACCCCCCGGTCTTCTTGACCCCAAAAGTAAACCCTCTATTCACTTGATCATACTATCACTTAATAATAATTTTTTAAAAAATAATTTAAATCCAGAGGCCTCCCAGTTGCCAGATGTAACCTCAAATTAGCAATCTACATACCTTTCAAATAATTCTTCCAAGGAAATTGGGCCATGTTTTTCCTATGTTCTTTTAAACAAACAGGTATCTATTGCACTCAGTTTATTGTCTAGGTCAGGGGTGGGGAACCTGCAGCCTGGAGGCCTCATGTGACCTTCTAGATCCTTTGGTGTGGCCTTTTAACTGAGTCCAAATTTTGCAGGGCAAATCCTTTTATTGAGGGGAAATATTCTGTAAAGTTTGGATTTTGACAAGGCTGCGCTTGAGGCCTCAGGCTCCCCACCCCTGGTCTAGATATTTTCCCAGATCTTCTTACTGATCTCATTTTATTTAGTTTACTTATCCACAAAGATATTCCTTTCTCCTCCTTGTGAGCTTCTCATGACTGACCTTTGAGGGAGGCTCCACTGTTTATTCACATTCTGCTCTTAGGAGTAAAGGTGGCATAAACCTCCTTACTGAATTACTCTTGGCACACACTGAAAGATTTCTCTATCATCAGCTCATGGCCAGATTTAACACATGAACACTGGATGAGCACGACCAAATATATTGTATTTTTTTTATAACCAATCAGACCTTCACAACTTCTACAATGACATCAATGAAAAAAATTCTGTTTACCCACTTCAATACATATGGGGTGTTCAAGAAGGATTAGCACTTCAAGTGGGAGGACTTGGTGAGTTCTTTTCAGAACTGTCCATCTACCTTTGGTTGTTCACTTCTCTAACTCTCTCCTGTGGCTCCAAGAATCTGTTACCTGTGTAGCTGCCACACCCTGGAAAATCTATTTCAGCAGATAGGCTAAACCAGGTTGGAGCCTCAAACTCATAATTTAGTTAGGGGGATGTCTACCCCAAGCACATGAAGACTTCCCCCAGAGGATGGGGGAATGAGATTAATTTGTTCCAATGGCCATTAAGGAAGCTGAAGTGGGTGCTATGAAATGCTGAGGGCTTGGTCGGATATCAAAGATGCCAAGGACATTCACTGCATACAAAGCCATCTTTAGTTATCTTGACTATTGTCTTACCACTGAATTTTGATGATGCAGGAAGCACAACTCTGCCTCACTTAAATCCAATTCACATACAAGTCAAGGCATCACTCATGATGTCAACGGTCCTCTTGGAAAACAAAGAATGAACACTACGCTAGATGCTTTCAGGATGTAGAGCCAGAAGGGACCTCTGAGTTCAAGTTTAAGCCCCTCATTTCACAAAGGTGAACACTAAGACCCCAAAAAGGTAAGTGATCTGCAATGATCACACATATAGTAGCATATCTGGAAACAGGTTTTATGACTTCAAATCCATGGGGGCCAAGTCGTCTATACCACAGGGTCTTAATCTGGGTTTTGTGAACATTTTTTAATAACTATATTTCAACATTCTTCTACAAATTCCTTTGTAATCCTATTTATCTTATTTGTACATTAAAAAATATTTTTCTGAGAATGAGTTCAAAGGCCTTCCATAGACTGACCAAGGTGTCCATACACTGACCAAGGTGTCCATCGCTCAAAAAAAGTTAAGAACTCCCATGAATGAATAGGATGATACTACTTCATGATTTGACTTCTAAACATCACAAATATCTTTACCATAAAATATTTCTTAACTTTGTAAATTGTAAGCACCCTTTCACCATCATCTGATAATGAATGGAAAAAACAGTGGAAAAAACACTAGCTCCAAAGTCAAAGGCCTTGGGATCCAAACTCCCTTTTGATGCTTACAACTTTTATGAACATAGACAAATCATTTAACCTTTCTAGGCCTCAGTTTTCTCAATTCTAAAATGAGGGGGTTGGGCTTGGTGGTTTCTGAGATTTATTCTAGTTCTGGACAAAGATTGTGACTATCAATGAATATGATAGGTTCAAATATAAATTTCATCAAATACAGTCATTATTCCCTAAAATGTTAAATGATCCATTCAAACAAAAGACAACCAACCACCATGTCTTTAACTTGTATTTCTACCATATGCTGCAAAATTACAAAATGATCACAGGATGAGCTTTTCCGTAAGGATTTCTGGAACTTCCCTATATTTTCTCCCAGGTGCCACTGTCATGGATTTTTGGGTTGACTCTTGTATTGAATCTTAAGTCCATTCAAAGCTGGTTTCTGGAAAATATCACCCCTCTCCTAGTCAGGTTTGCAGTTGCCCTGGTTGAGGCAGATGGAAGATACATAAGGTATTGTCCTTTTCCCTTCTGTCAATCTACATAGTCATTGGGGTTTAGCTGATGGCCCTTTGAGTTGGTGACTGGAAAGTTAGTTTAGCTCAAATAAGATGTGACCTTCACCTACTATGAAGGAAACATTAATAACCTTCTAATTGTTTTCTTTTTCTCTTTCAACTGTGGGACTATCTGTTCCTCAGAAGAGCTACACCCAAGAATCATTCTGCCAATAACTTATTACAAGTGTCGTCTACTTTGAAAAAAAAAACCAGATAAACTTGTGCATAATTATTTGCTTCATAAAAATCATTCTTCACTTTGAAAAGTGATGTACCTACATGAGCTTTTAAAAGGCAAATTTTCTTCCTGTATTTGAAATAGAATGTAATTTACAAAAATTAGACTTACAGAAAACTTTACAAGAATAAAACAGTTCTAGAAACTGAGGTTTATAGGTACAAATAAAACCAAGGATGAAACTATACAGAGAAATGAACTAACTTAGCAAATCATATGTTATTCTGTTTTAGTTCATATAGAACTCCAAGTTATATAGACCCGATTAAGCTCCTTAAAAAATAACTGTGAAGATGAAAGTAATGATAGGAAATAGGAAGATAGCCGTAATCAGAGAAATTTAGAGTTGACCTTATAGATCAGTTATAGTCAGGGGTTCATAATCTTTTTTTTGTGTTATAGACCCTTCTAGATGTCTAATAAAGACTACTGCCTCCCTTCTCACTATAATTTTTTTTTAGTGAAGAAAATAAAATATACAAGACTATAAAGAAAACCAATTATATTGAAATAATTATCAAAATATTTTGAAAAACTTCACAGATCCCAGAAGAACAACCTCTGACCTAGTTCAATTCCCTTCAAATGCTCTTTGGTCTCTGCAGAATTTTATTTATACTAATTCAGACCATCTTCACTATAAGGTATTCAAAGCTAAGCAAAACAGATTTTTCAAGTCTAGCCAGAAAGTTGTATTGCCTTCAAGAGGACTTAATGGTTGGTTAGTTGCTGCAGAACAGGCTACCAGAGGGTATACTTTTGAGATCAGCTCACTTATAAGCGCTTCAACTTTTAGAACAAAATGGGATGTTGGTGAGTTTAAAGGTAACACTGGTCCCCCCCCAAATTTTCTAGTAATTTGTTTCAGTCATCTTTCTTTATTAACTACTGTGGAAAACCACTGGAAATTGTAGATTTAGATCTGACAGATTTTCAGGAAAATCTATATTTCCTTCTCAAACAGAGTTTAATGAAGGCGATCTGCCAGGTTTGTATTATGTGGGGCTGGTGACATCTACTTTGGGAGATAATGACGGGGATCATGGTGATGTCACTGGGTTGCATTTTCACAAAGAAGGAAGCACTGGGGACAAAGCAGGCCTGGCTTATCTGATACTGCTACCACTGTGGACTGATTTGCTGAGAAGTGCTACATCAGGAATCATGTAAAAGACAGATGCATCATTCCAATATGACACTACATGTTAATGGCATTTTCAGGCACTGCAGACAATAAATTCCCCTACCTGGGAAAATTCCATATATACATACAGTGCCTGGTAAGGCTACTTAACATGATGTTCTAGTTTCTATTTCAAGATGGGAACTGAACATGCAAATATACCTGTCTCTGTACATGAACGCTGTCTGCTCTTGGTATTGAAGAAGGAAATCCGCTTTGTTTTCAGTCCATCTTCATTTCTGTGGGGGAAATGTAAATGAAAAAGGCATGAAGGAGATATGGCCAGCTTGGTTTACATGTATAGGTGGTGTCTCTATACAATGCTTGTATAGAGACCAGAAAACAAACAAACAAAAATTCACTTTGTCTCTTGGAATCTATGCTATAAGCAGGGGCAACCTTTGATATTTACCAATATTCCTATTTCAAAGGGAAATTGCAGCACAAATTTTGTGTAGTTGACCAAATTTATATTTGATAGGTTATTTTGACCTTTTTTTAAAAAGATGGTCTTTGCTTTAGTTTCTGTTTTCTATTTTTTTTCAGATAATGAACAAGCAACATTTCCTTTGCCCAGTACAATCTGAACATGCATCAAATGACATCTGCACACATAGAAATTACATTTTTAGACTGTTTACTATGGTTAGCCTCTTGAGAAATCCATTATCTAATTAGGTATAGGCTATGCACAGGATCTAGATAAGTGGCACCCTGGAAATAAATAAATGAGACTTTTTATTTCCAGAAGCCCATATTTGCTGCATCTTATTAATACCACTTACATTTTATTAGAAAGGTTTTGGATTTTGTTTTGTCTATCCTCTCTGCTCTCTTATTTGTGACTTAAATTATAAGATGCAAAGCTGAGTCACTATTCAGGTTGAAATGAGAAATAAATAACCAGAAGGGGCAGACTAAGAGGCATGAAAAGAACGGTGCTCTATTTTGTTAGTTTTCATTACAGTTAAATTTAGGAATTATGCTCCTGATATAATAGGGAGAAAGATCTTATGTGACTAATTTGAGCGTGCACAAAGCTTAAGCTGTTATAGCTAAAAATTGCACCAAGACTCGGAACACCCCATGTTAAAAGTTGACCATAATACAGCTGCTTACTTTCCAAGCTGATTTTTAGAAAGATCCAGATATTTAAGTTGCTTGCAGGTCCATTTATCTTGAGAGGGAAGGGTAATTAGTTGGTTCCCTAATAATTTCAAGGACACCAAATTCTGAAAGAGAAAGGCAAGGCTCAGAGACCATCAAACATATATACAAAAATAGGAGAAACAACTTGAACTAAGAAATTAATGAAATATGAGTCAAGGAAGTTGTTTAGTTGAAAGTGTGTGTGTGTGTGTGTGTGTGTGTGTGTGTGTGTGTGTGTGTGTGTGTGTGTCTAGAGACAGGTATCCCGAAACTCCTTTCTAAACTCAGGTCCCTTAATTCAAGTTCCATCTGTCTTTACTACACCACACTACATTTCTACCCTGGTCATAAGATCACAGGTTTAAGAGATGGAAGTGACCCACCATGGAGTACTACTCCCTATCTCTCCAATATTACAAAATTGCCTACTGACATCTTATGCTCCTCTCTGTGATGGAAAGGAAACAGTTGAAATGGAAAGCTATAAATAGAACAGTGTTAAAAAAAAAAAAAGTAAAACTATATTGGACCTTGGTTTTCTTTCTGCCCCAGGGCTAAAAAAAGCCAGTGTCATTTTTGCTATTTGGGCAAGGCTAGGCTGTTAGAATACGTGGCCTCACTCATGCCTCCCTCATCTCCTATGGGCAGAGAATTCTGAATTCTGAAGGGATGGAGTCAAGGCCAGTGACTGGAAAGGAAAAAAGGTGTGGCTGGTCCTGGCCAATAACTGCAACATTCCAAAGGTAGAGGCCCGGGAAGGGAAAGGAGTACCTTTTGTCACTTGGCTACCAAACCCATATCTCTTTCATGTTTTGTTTTTTAACAAAGGTTATAGATAAGTGCTGTTCACTATCACAAAATTATTTCTAAGGCCAATTTTAGGAACCTATGCTGTACAAGATCATATTTCATAAATATGAATTTTTTTTTCTTTCAGGATATAAAAGTATATCATCCAATTTAGCCTTCAGTCCTGGTTCTGTGATCTATTTTAGATGTCATCGACTTCCACAAAAAATAGTTAAGTTAGACATGTTTAAAGGCAATCACCAAAATAAAGAAAACTTAAAATTTAAATTTAGTGATCCTTCTTAAAAAACAAAAATACCCCCCCACACACATACACATATACAGCATCTGACTAGAGATTTCCCTCTAAGAAAATAAAATTAATATTTTGATCAAGTGATGCTATATTAGAAACACTGAACAGGAGAGACAGCACAGCATGATGCTGGGAGTAGTCGTGTCAGAATATTTGCGTGTGACTAAGAGGAACATTGAATGATAGGGTTTTTCTTAGAGCTCGAGGAGACTGTGCTGGCCATTTAGTTCAAACTCCTCATTTTACAAATGAAGAAACTGAAACGTTAGGGAACTGACATGACTTCCCCAATTTTACACACTTAGAAAATAGCCGACCTGAGATTTTTAGATCCAAGGTTTTTTTTAACTCCAAAACTTTCCTTTCATGGAACCAAGGCTCCATTATTTTTAGCCATGTGACTTTAGTGGAGTCACAATCCCACTAGCCTGAACTTCAGTTTCTACCTCTGTAAAATGTTACAAAACAAACAAAAAATTCAAGTGATACTATGTTACTCACCGGATGACTGTGAAAATTAAATGAGCTAATTTAGGGAAGCTGCTTTGAGACTACAAAGGGCTATCCACACATAAACTGTTATCAGGACTTGAATTAATTATCATTGTTGTGGCATGTTATTGCTTTGCCCCTAGTCCCAAGATACTATATTCAAAATATAGGCCAGAAAGAATCAGCTAAAAGTGAAGCACATTCTCAAAAGAGGAAACAGCAAAATTTGATACCGGGGTTAAAATAAGGACAAGTAGACTTTCTACTTTCACATCCCTAGTTAAGTGGCTTGGTGAGAATTCTGGCAATCCAGAGCCACAGAGCTATTGACCCACTCTTCTCTATGAAAACATGGGCACTAAGTAGGTGCTGCCTGTCCTTTTCCAAGCCTAGGAGAACAGCGTGCTGTAGGCATGCCATCTGGTGATCAGAGAGGAACACTGTTAACAGCCTCTTCAAACACAACGGTGGCCAGAGAACCTGGAACGATGGGGGAAATTCCTCTCAAATTGAGATACGAATGAAGCCTGAAACATTCCCATCACAGGGATGGGCTTTCTAAGGGACAGCAGGAACAGGAGAGAGGACCGAAGAATGTTAGAGAGCAGTTGAAGAGAGAAAGCATAGGAAATAAAGCACCAAGAGACAGGGGCAGGGGAGCTGACCCTTCTTAGCATCCCCCAAATCACACCATGTAGACAGCTGACATCCCCCATGCTGAGGCTAGTGCTGGGACCGACATCTATATTTGCTTTCTATCTTTACCCTTTTACTCTGTGCTTTTTCAAAACTCTATTAAATAATTTTTTAGTGATAGAAGGACCTTAGACATGATCTCTAGCACTGCTCAATCCACAAGCATTAAGTGCATTCCATAGTCTAAGCACTGTATTAAATGCCCCGGATAAAAAGATGAGGAAATAGATCTTGGGGCTGTGGTGTAGAGGAGAGCAGGTCAAAATGAGCCAGTGGCTAAAGATGCGGTTGCTACCTCTACGCAGCAAAGCTGTGCTTTTGTGTGTGTGAAAATTTTGTGTGTGAAAATTCATTTCTCCCAAAAGATGGCAGAAGATCTTTAAGTCCCATCTGGTGCAACTGGTGGTGAGCTATGGCAACACCTTCGTTATGGTGTGCTTCTCACTGATGCTGTGAAGTAGGGTGATGTGACAGAGAAGGTGAATCTCTAGAATAACCCTGGGACTGTGGAACACTTTCACATGAAGTTGTTTTGACCCAGAGGAACCTCCACATCGCTGGCTTCTTTCTGTTGCTGCCTTTTCTGTTCAGATGCCTGGTGACCCTTTTCTCCCAGCAAGTCACACTGTTGGCCTCCAATGAAACCTTCAAAAAAATAGACTGAGGGTGCTGGCAAAGCCACCAAGAAATACATAGAAGAAAATGGCAAGCTGAAGGAGAAAGCTGGCACCAACCTCAGTAAATTGGACCTGAATGATGGTGTGCTAGCAGAGAACAAAAACCTGAAGACTGAACTTAAGAAACTCATGGAGAAGCTGGCCATCAGCAAGCACAACCTGGAGAGGGTAGAAAATGAGGCTCTGGCCATGGGCAAACAGTCAAAAGGGCTGACCAAAGAGTACTACTGTCTACTGGAAGGGCAAACTCGCCTCCAGGCTGCAGTGGACAGGCCCACAGACAAGAAAGAGGTTCGAGGGGTTGGTTTCCTTCCCCTTTCCATCCTATTCCTCCTTCCATTCCTCCCGATCCCAAGCAGCTGCTTCTCTCTGGGTTACATTGGAAAGGGGGGACACATGAATGCTCCCTGCCCCGTCCAAACCTTACTTCCTTGATATTGGGGCCTGTGTCTTCCTCAGGCTCCATAGACCCCATGACTCAACTGCTTTGGGCTTTCATTTTTGTTCAGCTTATAAAGGAATTTTGACCAACTTTGACCACTGAACCTTCTCCCTCCACCCCATGCTTGCCTTACCCTGAATCTAGAGGGTAGCCCCAGCCATTGGGTACTGGGGGTAGGGGCAGAGTACCTAGATATGATGGTTACAAGCCTGGGCCCCTTCTCATTTAGGCTCCCTTGTTCTCCCCTCCCCTCATCTACCTTCATCTCTTCCTATTCCAAAGAACAAAGGGGATTTGCTGTCTGAGGAGGGGGCACCGGAGATTTGGTTCATGATTTGGGAGGGTAGCTGTTTTACCATGAAGAACCCTCTGCTTTTTTTTTTTGTGGGATAAGGAATCTTATATTATCTCCAGTGTGGGTACTACTGGGCTTGTTTTGGGAGGAATTTCCAGCTTCTCTGGCTAAATAAAGTTTGTTAATCAAAAAAAAAAAAGATGAGGAAAAAACCTCTGATTTCAAGGGATTTACATGACATGGGTGAGGGGATGGGAGGAGAGGGAAGATGATGACAATATGTACACACCTAAGTTTTTATTTTTATAAACATATATATTACGTACATATGTATCTATGTGTTTATATATTCATATTCACACCTATGTGTGTGATGTGATTTTTTATATAAATATATGCATTTATATAAACATGTTACAAATATAGACATAAAATATATAAGTTAATGTATAAAATATATTTTATACATATATTTATATACATACGTACGCATCACATATATGTGAATATGATATATAATGTACAGATATAATCACATCAGGTACCTATATATAGGAGTAAATATGTGTATGTACACTTATATGTACATGAGTATATAGATAGGTGATAGATAAAAAGATAGAGAAACAGATGGACAGATGGATAGACAGGCAGAGACATAAACAAAGACAGACAGAAAGACAGACTGACAGACAGACAGACAGATAGATAGATAGATAGATACTTATTTGTAGGAGAAGATATTAGAAGACACTCTGGAAGGATACCAGGAAAGGCCTCATGTAGGAGATGACATTTGAACTGAGCTTAGAAATAAACCAGGGATGCCAACCAGCAGTTGTAAGGAGAGAATACATTCTATATGTGAGAGATGGTTCATGCACAGGAATGGAGAGCAGAGTGCTTGCTATCTGTGAGGAAGAGAAAGAAGGCCACTTTGGCTGAACAGTGTGTGAAGAGGACTGATGTGTATAAAAGGGATAGAAAGGTGGGTTAAACCAGACTTTAAAGGGATTTATCAAATGGAGGAGTCTGTATTTGGTCCTAGAGGTAACAGGGAGCCATTGGAGGTTACCCAGCAGCAGTGCTGTAGTTAGAGCTATGCTTTAGAATGAACACTTTGGTGGTACTATCAAATGTGGCCTGGAGAAGGCCGGGAACTGAGGCAGAGGTCTAGAGTCCAGTCCCATCATTTTACTGATGAGCAAACCAGTTTGCCCAAGTGACGTACACAAGTAGCAGAGGTGGAATTAGAACCTAGTTCCTTTGTCTCCCAATTCAGAGCTCCTCTACCATCCCACGCTGCCTCTACATTGAAAAGGAAATCATTTCTTCTCCCTGGTCAGCACAGGAAGCATTTACTCTTATGGCATGTCCTCTATGGTTGTAAAACTATCTAGTCATATACCTTCCAGTTAGAAAAAATAACGAAATTCCCACTCCTAAAATTATTTGATGTAGCTATAGACACAAATAAATAAGAAACTGTCAAGAGGCATTCTTTGCAATTAGCTGGCGTTATGCTTCAATTCTAAGTATGTTGTTGTAAAAACTGAAGATTAGAAACTAAGTGCTTTTAGACTTACATCAAGCTGGAAGAGTCCCACAGAAGCATCTTTGAGTGCATTTTCTGAGAAATCCACTTCTTTAAGGTGATTTTTCCAAAAAACAGCGAATTTGTCTGGCAGATACTCAAGTAAATTTTTGGCAGCTTTACAACATTTCTAAACGTTCAAGGAGAGACAGGGAGATATTAACTAGCTCTCTAAGACAGAGAATACTGTTGTACAAGGTAGTTTCAAAGTGTCAGAATTTTCATTTTTCATACTTATACTAATAAAACTAAGTTACTTCATAAGTATGAACCAGTGCTTAGTTAAAAGGGCCAAACCTCGAGTTTTTCCTCATTTATTATACTCCTTATTGAGGGCTCACTGTATACAGAAGCCTTCACTGGCTTACATCTAAATTTCTTACTTCCTTTAAGACTCAGCTCAGGAACCACCTTCTACAAGAAGTCTTTCCTGATCCCCCAATTGTTAAGTGTTCTCCTCCTAACTATTTTGTATTTATTCTACGTAGAACAAATGAGAGAAATCAAGCTTCTTGAGAGCAGAGATTTTTTTCTATTTTTCTTTGTTCTTAGCCCATAGCCTGGCATATAGTAGGCACTTAACAAATACTTGTTGATTAATTTTTCTCTCTAGATCTTTGTGTATCTCTTTTTACCTTCCTACTCCCCACACTAAGAAATCTCCAACATTTCTCTTAGATGTAAACTTCTCTTCTTAAGTTGAAATTATCATAAATATTTATTTTAGCTTCAGATTCTATACTTACCAAGGGGCAGGCCCAAGGATCAGGAAAAATCTTCAGCTTATTTCTGGAGACATTCAGGAAATTTAGTGATTTGAATGAGTGAAGGAATACTGCAGGTAGTTCTGTCAATTTATTGTCGGACAGGTCAAGCTCCTGTAGCTTCCTTAATCCAATCCAATTAGTTGCTAAAAGAATGACCTTATTAGTTCCCATGAAATCAAATACCATCTCTATGCAGATGATTTTCAGATATATATATATATCCTCTTTCTCCTGAGCTCCAGTCCTGTATCACCCACTACCTTTTGGATATCTTAAATTGGATGTCTCATGGGCATTTCAAACTCATCATGTCCAAAGCAGAACTTATTATATTTCCCCATAAATCATCCTCTCCTTCCAACTTTCCTGATACTCTTGAAGCAACCACCTTTCTCCCAGGCTCACAAACTCAGTATCACATCCTCTACTCTGCAACCCCAATTCACTTCACATATTGAATCTGTCATCTATTCATGTTGTTTTTGCCTTTTCAACATGTGTGCCCCCTTCTCTCCATTCACATAGCCACCACCCTGGAGCAGACTTTCATCACCACCCTATTGCAACCATCTTCTAGCTAACTGATCTCCCTGCTCCAAGTCTCCCCCCCCTCCAATCCATCCTCCACTCAGTTACCAAAGTGATCTTCCTAAAGTACAGTCCTGACCATGTCATCTTCCAACTCATCCAACTCCAATGGCTCCCAACTTACCTCCATGACCAGATATAAAATGCTGTTTGTCATTCAGTGCTCTTTATGACCTGGTCCTATCCTACCTTCTGTGTCTTCCTGTACTCTAGTCTTCTCTATGTATTCTATAATTCACCTACACTGGCTTTCTGCTGTTCCTCAAACACATCTTCTGACCATGACTTCTCCCATGCTTACTTCCTTGGCCACCTTCAAAAACCAGGTCAATTCCTACTTTCTGTACAAGACCCTTCTGGGTCTCCTCCACTTTCATTTTGCTTTTCATTCACTATATTTTTATCTTAAATCTACAAAGTTGTTTGCTTGCTGCCTCTTCCACTAGAATGTGAGCTCTTTGAGGTCAAGGATTGTTTTTACCTTTATTTGTAACACCAGCACTTAGCAAAGGCCCTTGGCACATGCCAAGTTCTTAACAGAGCTTGTTGACTGACTAACCTTGCTATTTAATACAAACTCTTTTTCAGAAGGAAAAAAAAATCCATCAGATTACTAAATATCAACCTACCATTTTCTTCTTCAAATAATTTTTCCAAGTAATTTTTTGTAGCTGTCAGCTTTTGAAGTTTTGAGAGGTGTAAAAATCCAGGAGGAAGATGTGACAACTTGTTGCTGGATATATCAATTTCAAGTAACCTGCAATTAAGAGAAGAAAAGTAAAATCACTGGGGCAACTTTTATTATTGCTTCAAAACAATGATATCACCGTTTTCTTGATTGTACAAGAAAGACCATGTGATGCAGTGCATAGAATATTACGCTTGGAGGCAGAAAGACCTGGTTTCAGATCCTGTCTCAGATGCTAGTTGGGTGAACTTCAGGAAGTTATTTAATTCATTTGCATCTCAGTTACCTTATCTGTAAAATGGGTATAACAGCTACTTCACAGTGAATATAAAATAAGGTTTTTTATATATACATATATATATATAATATTTTTATATATGGTAATATATATATATAATATTTATAAAAACTCAATGTGCTATATATGTTAGCTATTACTATTTTGGCAAGATTATTTTCTCCTTATAAAAAATCTACAGTATCCTATTCAAAGGATAGTAGCCAAAATATCTTAATTTAAATGAATTTGAGTAGATAAAACTGTCATCATGCTTCATGGTGAATGACAATTATACTCAAACACTAAAAAGATTAAAACAGACAATTGTGTGCTTCCAGAGGCAGCCAAATAGTGCAGTGGACAGAGTGTTGTGCCAGGAGTAGGGAAGACCTAAGTTCAAATCTAACCTCAGACATTTCAGGGCTGTGTAATCCTGGGCAAATGCACTTCTGTCTACCTCAGTTTCCAAAACTATAAAATGGGTATAATAGCAGCACCTGCCTCTAGGGTGGTTGTAAGGATATGTGTAAAGAGCTTAGCACAATACCTAGCATATAATAGGTACTTAATAAATATGTGTTTCCTTCTTTCCTTCCTTCCTTTTACCTCAAAAATGCAATTTTCCTTGTATGGGTTCAAAATAGGCTGAAGCCCTTAAATGAGACCTCTTTCAAAGAAAAAAATTTACATAAAATTAGCATTTAAAAAATACTGACCCGCTGGTGGGAGGGATGGGGGGGAACCTAGAATTTTACCTAAATCCAGGAAAATGGAGAAACTTAGAATGGTTAATCAGCTTGACATACTAGAAAGAGTTCTATTTTTGGAGTCCTAGGACATGGCTCTAAATCAGGAATGGGGAATCTGTGGCCTTGAGGCCACATGTGGCCCTCTAGGTCCTCAAGTGCAGTCCTTTGGCTGAATCCAAACTTCCAATAATAAATTCCTTTAATAAAAGGATGATTTATTTATTTTAAAAATTTTTATTTATAATTTATTTAACAAAAGGATCTTTAATATAAAAGGCCACACTTGAGGACCTAGAGGGCCACATATGGCCTCGAGGTCACAGGTTCCCCACCCCTGGTCTAAATCATAATTGTGATTTTTTACTAGTATTGGACAAGTCACATCCTTTCTTGGGGCCTCAGTTTCCTCATTTGTCAAGTGAAGGAATAGCTTTACATTTTCTAAGATTACTTTCAGCACTATGCCCTCTGATCCTAAGCATAAACTTCTCCTTTCTTCCCCTACACATTCCCTATCTCACTGCCCTTTTTCCTGTTTCTCTCTGCCCCTCTTCTCCTTTCCAAGTACAAGCTAAGAGCCAGGTGCTTTGTAGAGGCTTTCTTAGGAGTCTTCCTTCTCCCGTACCTCCCAATTAAAAGCTTCTCATTATGACATTATGGAGTCAGAGGACATGTGGATCCCAGATCTGGGAGAGACATTTTCCTGCACAGGAGGAATGAAGACTAGATGAGTGTTTCTTGCTTGTTTTCTCTAATCTTTTCTCTAGCACTCCCAGGACAGCCCCTCTCTTAGTCATCAAATTCAGAAACTCTCCTGTTCTCAGGAGGACAATTTATACAATAACAACAGACAAAACAACTATGAAAGATTTAGGAACTCTAACCACCACAGTGACCAATCATAAATTTAGAAGTCTCCTAATGCTACCCACCTCCAGATAGAAAGGACTCAGAATGCAGATCGAAGTAGATTATTTTTTGGAAATGGCCAATACAGGAATTGGTTTTGCCTGACTATATAGGCTTGTAACAGAGTTTTGTTTTTCTTGCTTTCTCAGTGGCAAGGGTAGGGTGAGGGGAGGAGGAAGGAAAAAAATGCAAATCTGAAAATAAAATAAAATTGAATTTTAAGGTTAAAAAGAATCTGTTGTTTCATGTGTCTTTACTCTTACTTTCATTTCCACTAAATGAGCTCCAGCCCACTTGTAACAGTCCACTCCAGTCTCAGGGATAACAGGGGAGGAAAGGAAAGTTGATGACCTTTGTAGTGGCTAGAAACACCATGGAGGTAGCTCAGTCTGCAGTCTGAAGAATGGGATGATGAGACACGCTCAGATTTTTGATCAACAGACTTAGGCTAATCATGGCTTTGCCTCAGGGCACCAAATAAAAATAATTCATTAAAACAGGAAGCTATCAGATAGCAGACTGAGGTGAACTCTGTTGCAATGTAGACTTCCCCAGCAATGACTTTGTTCTGGAAGGATGGTCTCCACTGCCTCCATCCCTAGCTCAACTGGAAACACCCTTCTTATCAAGAGACCCAGGTGTGGTTTGTGGTACTTGTCCCACTCAGAAAAATTCCTACTTACAGCTCTGTACACGAGCCACATGTTTAGGGAAAATGCAGCTTATATTCAGACCAAAAGAATATTTGTTCAGGCATGTCACATTAACATGTCAGCCAAGATAGCCCACAGACTGTCTTAAGTGACGTGCTGGTCCAGCTGGTCAATCAGTTGGTTAAAAATCAAAGTGCAGCTCCTTCTGATGAGGAGCCATTAATATTTTTTGTATCCTAAGGATAACACCACAATATTATGGGTCTAGCCAGAGATAGCTGTGCATTTAAGGAAATGAAGTAGAGACAGAGTAACAGAAGAGGGTCTCTCCTTTCTGGAAAGTGATTTGTAAGAGAGCAGGAACTTCCTGCTCAAATTTCCTACAGGAAATTATATTTGAAAACATAAAATAAAATGATGGAAAATTGGCAAGAGGAGAAATGTAGCTCTCTCCCTGGAGAATGAACCATTCCTTCCACACTCACTCTTCCATGAGTTGGGACTCCAGCCCACCTGGTACAGATGATTTCATCGGAGGACTGCACACTGGGCAGCTCTACCAGCTGGTTGTCAGAGAGATTCAGTTTTCGGAGGTTTATCAGTCCCCAGGGAATGACGGATGGGAGGGAAGTCAGACAGTTGGCAGAAAGGTCCAACTCTGTGATCTGACATGAAATATCGATTAGCCAATCTAGATCCACCCACGGTAACTTCAGATGGGACCATTTCACACGGAGGGCCTAATATTGGGGGCAAAGGAAAAGGAAGAAAGGAAAAATACATTAATTAATATACATTCATTCAGCAAGGAGCCACTGTACAGCGTGGTATAAATCCATTCTTTTTCTTTTTAAAAGGTGAATCCTTTAAAACTACTTCTCCATGCTGTTTTGTGATACTCACAAATGAAGGATTACTGTTTATCGAACATCCTAGGTTCAAATTCTGGCTCTAATTCAAACTCTTAATATTTACTATTTTCTATTTGTCATCTCACCAATCTAGGTGAATCGGCCTCAGTTCTCTCATGTATAAAATGAAGGAATTGGATTAGATTATCTCTGGGGTTCATTCCAGCAATGAGTCTACGACTGAAAGCCCTTATCTGTTGGTGGAAGGAGATGGCTACAAAATGATCAGACCCATTAATTTAGTTGTTCTTCCCTGGACTAGGGAGGTTGGTAGTTTGCTTGTGGTGAAACACATAATCTGGGTATTTTTCTTATGTCTTGATTACCAAAGAACTTGAAGTCCAATTAGGTTTCTGAGGAAGGAAATCTGGTTTTGGGGTCTGTTTCTCCAAAGTAACTAGAGATCCATATCGGAAAAAAAATTAGAAAAGCAGGAATATAAACAAAAATTAGTGCTTTGTAAATGGAAAAATGTTAACAACCCAATGAAGTCTGCATGGAAAGATATCAAAAAATGGTTTGGAAACTATTTAGCCAAATGTTTTTGCCTTCAAAGTTGGCGTTAGTTGAGGGAATTTCTTTCTATGGACACTAGATGGTGGCATATCACCTGTTTTTTTTTTTAAAGCATTCATTCCTTCCAGAGAAAAGGTAATGGGGATCAAGTCTTATTATCTTAGATTCATAGGATCTAGAGGTAGAAGAGACCTGACAGGGAGAGAGAGAGACTACTCACCTATTCCAATCATATCCAGCATTCAAATCCAGGTCTCTTTCCACCATATTACTATACCACAGTTCTAAGTTTCCCCTGTGCATAAATCTGATTTCCAATAGTCAGAAGTGACTAAACATACTGAGTCAAAATATCACGGAATTTTAGATCTGGGAGGGATTTGAAGACCACATAATTCAAGCCCCTGCTTTTAAAGATGAGGGCCCTGAGGTCCAGAGAAGTGAACTCTTTTGACTAGTCAGGAATATTAAAATAACTAAGAGTTCAAGTCTAACTTCTATTATACCACTAGCACCCACTAGGGGCTAGTGCTTGGATAAAGATGCTACTCAACAGCAATATAGAAAAATAGATATTTCATATTATTTTGAAAATGTAACTTTAAGGAATTTGTTATTCCTAGGGAATTTTTGATTCTCTGCTTTTGTCAGAATGTATTTCAGTTTCAGTGCCAGAAAAGGAGGAGTAATCAGAAAAGAAAACCCAAGGATAATCAGATGATTCTTCACCACTAAAGTCTCATGACCTTCCACCTTTAAAGGAGTTATATTTTGTGTTATTTAAATGTATGATCCCATAACAAATCAAATGACATCATGTATATAAAGTGCTATCTACCTTACAGTATTGTGGTTAGGAAAGCCTTTTGTAAAACCTCAATCTTTGTATAAATATGTATTGCCATTACTCTTTTAAGTCTTATGCATGATGCTCTATAAAAATATCTGTAACTACCATAAGAGAAGTCTATACATTACAAAACAAAGAGATTTAGTGAAATCAACAAATCTGGTTCTCCGTACAGGTCAATGTCATCTATTTAACCCTAAAAATGAATCTATTTAGCTTGCCCTTGCAGCATGATTTAGTAGACTGAGAATTAATATATCTAGGTTAAATTTCTGGTTTTGCCATCAAATTTTATAGTGTAATCTTGAGCACTCAATATCTATAATATCAATATCTCTAAAATTAGGGGATTTAACTAAATGATTTCTAAGGTCCCTTTCCATCTCTAAATTCTGTTACTCTAGGATATTATCCTATTTAGAAAGACCTAACTCAATATTCCCCATGTTTAACAGGGTCAAACCTCATGAATATTTCCCCCAATCAGAAAAACGTTTTCTTCAGCTGACACTTTTACTCTCTTTTGAAGGAGACATCCTTCTGGTCCCTTCCCTCTAGGTAAATCAGCCCCTTATACATAACTCACAAACACAGAACGCAGCGTGAAGAAACTGAGAAAAGCAAGAGTAGCTTAGAGGAGGCTACTGTAGGGCTGTAAGCTTTCCTTTATCCTTTAACTCAATCTCTCTCCTTCTTTATCCCTTCACTGCCAAACCACTAGAAATAATAGAATCTATCACCTTCTCACCACCAACTTTTTTTTTTTTTTTACAATATGGCTTCTGATCTCACCAACTTCACTGAAATCACCCTTTCCTAAGTCACTAATGAAGTCCTTAAGGGCAGCTAGGTGGTGCAGTGGATAGAGCACCAGTGCAGGAGTCAGGAGGACCTGAGTTCAAATCTCACCTCAGACACTTGACACTCACTAGCTGTGTGACCTTGAGCAAGTCACTTAACCCCAACTGCCTCATCCTGGGTCATCTCCAGTCATCCAGATGAATATCTGGTCACTGGATTCAGATGGCTCTGGAGGAGAAGTGAGGCTGGTGACTTGCACAACCCTCCTTAACTCAAAACAAAGTCAGGTGCAAGTCATGTCATTATTTCTCTGATGGCATGGGCTTCTTCAGTAAAGGACGAACACAATGAAGTCCTTATCTTCAAATTCAACCCCCACCCTTTTTAATTTAATTGTTTCTTATCACAGCACTCCATTTCTCCTCTCTTGGCCTTCATATCAGCTGTCTGCTCTGCTTGCCTCCCTGATCACCTCCTATGTCTTAGAATCCCTAGTTTCTATCAAGACTCAGCTGAAGTGTCACCTTCTGCATGGAGCCTTTCCTGGTCCCCCAGCTGCTAGTGATTTCTCTCTCGAGGTTACCTCATATCTGTTTTGTATCTATATCTATAGGTATACACTGTCTTCCTTTTAGAGTAGATGCTGCTTGAGGGCAGGGACTATATATGCAGTTCCTGGCACAGAATAGACCTTAATTATAAGCTTGTTGACTGATTCCCCTGCAGTATCTGACACGGCTGTCCACCTTGTCCTTTTCCACCTCTGTTCTCTTCAGTTCTATGGCTCCATGACTCTTGTGCTCTTTCTTTGGCAGCTTTGCTGGCTCCCCTCCTCCCAAGGTTCCATCTTAAATCTTTTTCTCTATTCTCTCTAAACCCATCTGGCTAACTGATCTATCCCACAAATTCTATTATCACCTATATACAGATATGCATCAAAATCTTCATCTTTGCTTCTCATCTCTCCCCTGAGTTTCAGTTGGTGATTTCCAACTCTCTGTTGTTTATCTCCACCTAGATGTCCTGTCATCACTTCAAAACTCTAAAATAGAACTTGTCTCCCTCCTGTAACCTCCCCCTGTAACTTTACTATTTTTGCTGACACCACAATTCTCCCAAACTCTCAGCCTCAAGCCCTCAGCCTAATTAAAAAAAAATGTTTCACCCTTTCCTTTACCCCCACAGCCGAGCCTTATGGGTCCTGAGCAACAGTTACAAAGACTTGCTGATTCAGCTTTAGAAACATCTCTTGCATCGATTCATTGGTTTTTTGCTGTTCTCACCTTAGCTGAGGTGTTCATTACCTCTTTTTCCTTAAAAGTTTTAAAATTTTTTATTAATTTTGAACTTAAATACATATATAGACAAAAAAGAGAATATTTTATATACATAGTACAACATGAAAAGAGGATTCAATATAAAACTATGAATATAAAACTATTTACTTAAAAAAACTATATAAAAGTTTCAAAGCTATTCTGCTTTCTTTGATTCCTTTAAAATTTTCTTTAATTTTCTGCTGAGTACTTTTTCTATCTTTTCTCTCTCTCTCCATCCCATCCTAGAGATGGTTCCCACTGATAAAAACATGTATATATGTGGAACCATACTATACATACTTTTATTTATCAGTTCTTTTTCTGGAGGCAGATAGTAACTTCCTTCATAAGTCCTTTGTAGTTGATTTGAGTATTTATAATACTCAAAATGAGTTAGTTCCTCAAACAATATTGCTGTTACTATATACAACATTCTCTTGGTTCTGCTTATTTCAGTCTTCATATTAATACAAATTCTTCCTAGCTGATCTCTGGACCTTCTGTCTCATCAATCTCCAATTCAGCCTTTATGTTGCTGTGAAAGATCTGTCTGATCATATTTCAACTTTACTTCAAATCTAATGCCTCTGCACTCCTAATTACAAATACCTTAGCTTGGCACTCAAGACTCTCCAAAATACAACCTTCCTTTCTGACTTCAGCACGTACTAATCCCTTTCATAGTAAGTAGGCAGTAAGGTGGTGCAATGCATAGAGCACTGAGCCCACCATCAAGAAGACCGAATTCAAAGCCTGCCTCAGACACCAGCTGAGTGATCCTGGGCAAGTTACTTAGCCACTGTCTGCCTCAGTTTCCTCAACTGTAAAATAGAGGTAATAACAGCATCTACTTCACAGGGTAGTTGTGAGAATCAAATGAGATATCTGTACAGCATGGTGTCTAGCACAAAGGAGGCACTTCATAAAGTTTCTTCTCCCCTCTCCAAACAGATTACAGCCAAGTAGGGGAGAAAAAGCATCCGCAAATAACTACAATATAAAGTGGAAATGCCAGACTGAGCTCTGTCACTGGTATCAGTGGCATACTGGGCAAGCAATTTACTCTCTTGAGGTTTGAGCTTCCTCATCTGTAAAATCAAGAAGCTGGTAGAGTTTACCCATAAAGCTGACCAATAAACATTCACTGAGCACCGGCATTGCACCAGCGATTGTGCTAGTAGTTGAGGACACAAAAAAGAAACAAGTCCTACTCAGAAGGAGCTGTCATCCTAGCTGGGGAGACAAACAAGGATTTCTTTTCATAGATTCTGGATAGATATAAGAAGATTAATACAAGATAGCTGAATACAAGGCAAGGAGAGAGGGCACTAGTAGGTGAAAGGGGACAGGTGCTTGAGCGGAGACTTAGAGGAGGAAAAGGATTACATGAGGCTGAGGGAAGAAGGGGGCCCTGCTCAGGCATGAGGGAAGGTATAGCAATGGGAGGCAGAGTGTCATTTGTCTGAGGAACAGCTAAAAAAGCCAATTTGATGAGACTGGAGAGTCATGTACCATGAGGCTAGAAAGACTGGGTTGGACCAGATTATTTAAAAACTATACAGAAGAGTTTGTATTTTATTTTAGATAAAATTGTGTTCATCCTTCATTTTTGAAGAGGACCATGACATTAAAGTAATGAGGACATGACTTGCACTTGACTTCGTTTTGAGTGAGGGAGGGTTGTGCAGGTTACCAGCCTCACTTTCTCCTCCTGAGCCATCTGGATCCAGTGACCAGATATTCCATCTTAGATACAATAGAGACTGAAGATTACTCTTGAAGTAATCTTGAAGATTACTCAGCAAGCGAGTGAACTGCTTATATGTACCACCTAAGAAAAATCACTTTAGCCAATATGCGAAAGAAAGACTAGAGCAGAGAGAGTCTTGAGTCAGGGAGACTGAGCTATGACAAGGGCCTGAACTAAAGGGAGCTGTATGCATATGGAAAAGGGGATGGATGAGAAGGAATTATGAACATAGGAATGGCAAGATGGTGGCTAACTGGAAACGTGGGGTGAGAGAGTGAGGATTCAAGATAACATTGAGATTATTAACCTAGAATACTCAGAAGAATAATGTGATATGTCTCTAAAATATTCTCCCTACCCACAGTGTCTACATAGCATGGTACTTTATACATAATATGCACCCAGTGAATAGTTGGTTGTTCACACATTTTTGACTGCTATCAAGAAGCTTATCTTAATACACACACACGTTTATGGAACAAACAATGTCATTTCCCCTATATTTTGATTGGTTTTGCTGAGTTTTTTTCCCTTTTCTTTAAAAAAAAATAAACTATTATGAAGGATGACTCTCTCGGAAGGGGAGGGAAAGAGATGCAAGCAGTACAAAAGATTAAAACCAATACATCAGTAATATATATAATACATGCATATGTATATATATTTAAATCTAAAATATTTCAAATTTTAATTAGTCACCTTTTGAGAAATGGGTGACTATGTGCAACCAACTTCTCTAGGCATAAGGAAGAAAAAAAAGGGTGGAGAAAGTTCTTCAAATTAAGCCGCTTCTTGGTCATTTACCTATATTGTCTTGGGGCTTATATTGTTAATGTAATAATTTTGTGTCCAAAATAACATAACAATAATATGAAAAATAACAATAAGGCTAGCATTTAAAAAGAGCTTTTAAGATTTGGAAAAACTTTACAAACATAAAAAGTATATGAATGATAGAAGAAGCCATTATAAATTAATTTGATATGATATTCACAATTACGGAAAAGGCCTCAAAATGAAACTATCTCTGCTGGGAAACTTGTGAAGATTGTATTTGGGGCTGAACATGGTATAAAAACTTTCATTAAAAAAGTCATTTCCTTTGTCATATTTGAAGATTACAGGCTGCCCAAATGTTTACTCAGAAGGCAGAAGAAAAAAAAGCATGCCATTAAAAAGGCCTCTCACATCCAGTATTATCGAAGTCTAAATCTGTCATAGTAAACCTCAAAGGCCTCATTTTTGCTTGTGTTTAGTCCAGAAAGGCTCACAATAAACAAGATTCCTTGGGAGGAAAGCCAACAATGGCATGATTAAATTCATGAAAATCTCACAGTAAAATCAAAAACAGAATGTCACTGAGACCTCACTGATACAACAGTACGAAGGGACACAAACTTTCAGTGCGATACAAGCACAGTCAACGTGTGTCTGGGAAGAGAGGGCGCCAAAAGAAATTTTAGGCCGAGAATTAAACTCCTTCAACAGCAGATTTCAGAACAAATTGAAGGAAGTAGCAATGAAAGGATCCATGGTTTCTTCAGCATGAATACCTCTTCCCAAGGCCAGCTGCAAATTCTCTTTGACTTAGAAGATGGTCTTTGAGAGCTACTATGGCCATAAAATCATTCCCCTTGCATCTAGATCCTGTGGACAAGTCTCTCCAATTGGACAAAGCTGGTTCTTGGATGATAGACAAAAGTTAATTCATATTCAAAATGGGACCATACTCAAAACCCTTCTAGCCTGGTAGGGCCTTCCAGAGCCTGTACTTTACTGGCATGATCTAGTAGAACTAAGTGCTTCTTCTGCACCACCACAAAGGACTAGAGGAGAAACAAAATGGTAACATAGTAGTTTCATACTTAGGAAACTAATGAGGGCCTGGCAAATGAAGTCCTGGAAACTCACAGAAACACAAGTAAAAGACACAATTTTGGAGGTGCTGAAACAGGGTTTATACAGTCTCTTTAGGCACTGTAGGACTATACAATACCTATGAGTGGCACACCAGCAGGCCTAGAGCAGGGAGAAGTAAAATAAAGGAAAAAAGAATGAAGAAAAGACAGAGAGAAGAAATAAATGAGAACAAGAAAAGAAAAAAGGGTGTATGGTAAATTGTAAAAGAATAATTCATGCCACAGGTCTTGAAGGCTAGTCCTAACTTCTTATGATTGACAGATTTTCTTCCTTCAAGAAAAAGAATGTATTCCTGAGAAAAAGATTAAGTAAATATTTCTTAAAATATCTCTTGTGTCAGTATGAGAAAGAGAATACTGAGTTGAGATGCTGGTAGATAAAGAGCCAGACTTGGAGTAAATAAGATATGTTTGAATCTTGTGCCAGATTCATAGTAGCTATGTGAGTCTGCTCAAGTCACTTTAACAGCTGCCTGCCTCAGTTTCCTGATCTGTAAAAATGGGGATGATAACATCTGACATGTTTGCTGCAAGTATCAAATGAAATCATATAGGCAAAGTACTTTGCAAATCTTAAAAGTATCACATAAATATTATCTTTCATTATTAGTTTTTTCCCCCAAGGAGGCTCAATCTATCTTGATAGAAGAAAAAAAGGCAAAAACCAGAGCAAAATTAAGTATTTTTAGGTCCTGCAATGTGACCTCTTGAGAGAACACTATGCTAACAATTGCGAATTACTTCAATTCAAGAAACATGTATTGAACACCTATGCCACTTGCAAAGAGAGTGTGTTTTGGACTAAAAATACAAAGTGAAGTAAGACAGTTCCCTATGGTTAGAGAGTTTACAATTCGCTGAGAATTGAAGTGGGAAATAAGACAAGCTGGAAAACAATTATAATACAGGTTAGAGTATGATAAAGTAGAGGTTCAAGAAAAAATTTCATAAAAAATCTGAAAAGGAAGAGAACATTTCCAATGTCAGAGGGGTGAAAAAAGATCATTAGCAGAAGTTTCATAAAGGAGATGGTACCTGCTAGAATATAAGCTCCTTGAGGGCAGAGTCAGTTTTCCCTTTTGTTTTGGTGTTCCCAGAACCCGATGCATAGCAGGTGTCCAACAAATATTTAATGAGTTGAAATGAATCAGTTGAGTAACTGAAATTGAATTGACTATAGGAAAGAAGAATTTTAAAACGGGGCTCTATTCCAGAGATGGGGAATGATGAAGGTGGTCAATGAGAAAGGCCAAGGAGAAGGAATGCAGAAAGCTAAGAATATGAGTCCTGGCTCAAAAACCAATTTGGTTGGAACGTAGAGCATAAAGTACAAGAGTCTGACATATGGCTACACCTAGGTGTTGGAACCAGGTTGTAGGAGGCTAAGGAGTTTGTACTTCATTCAGTAGACAATGGGGAGCTATGGAAGGTTGTAGAGTAAAGAAGTAAAATGATCAGAGTGGTTGACCTCAGAAAATTACTTTGACAGAAGGTTAGATGAGAAAAGGAAAGAAAATGGAGGGAGAAAGACCCATCAAGAGGCTTATTTCAATGTAAGAAAAATGTCTAAACTGGAGTCACATATTATAATGGGAGTGGAAAGGGAAAGATTACTGGAGAGATTACTTAAATTCTCTGTCTCATTTTTCTGCATCTTCAAGATGGGCTTGGAGGATTGGACTCTATGACTCTAAAGCCCCTTCTACTTCTAAATTTCTGAGCCTTGAGACCCGAAGCATGAAACTGGATGAACACTTAAGTATCTTATAGTATTACAATTTTGTGTATCAGTTGGACTAAATAAAATCTGAAATTCTATGATTCTGTGAAACCTCTATTTACTGAATAGTGTAGTCTCCTTCACTCTCCTCCAATAATGGAAAGGCAATCATTCTAGGTATATCCCCAAGACTCCTAAGGCCTGAAGAGTTGTGGTTCTTATAGCATGGATTCTTAACCTGGGGTTCATGGACTCCCTGAAAATCTAGGAATAGATTTCACAGAGGGTTTGTGAACTTGGAACTTTTAACATTTTGATAATCATATTTCAATATAATTGGTTCTCTTTGGAGTCCTATGTATTTTATTTCATGCATATAAAAACATTCTTCTGAGAAGTTTCATCAGATTTCTGAAAGGGTTCATAAGACAAAAATGGTTTTAAGCTCTATAAGCCACTAGAACATTAACTGTAGTAGACTTGACAAAACTGGCTTCTACATGGAGGACGCTTGGATAGGCATGTGAATAGTTTGTCCTGATTCATCTGGTAGGTCACTATGAATTTTAAAACTATAAATATGCCAGTTTTCTAGCATACATTTGATACAGAAGGCAATAAGAATGGTTGCTTTCTTTGACTTCGCTGCCAGATTTTGGATTATTAGGTGCATTTTTTTAAGGAAACAAATAATTTCCTAAGTAAAGATCAAAACTAATGTAAGTTTCAGTTATTTTTGCAATGGTGCAAAACCAAACCAAAAAAGCCCCAACCCAACATTCAAAACCACCGAGCACAAAGGAACAGCTCCAGGATTCCAGGACCTCATTAGCTCTTTCCTGGCATTTATGACAACTTTCAAAATGTTTTCCAGCTCTTGCCAGGGTGTGACAATGCCAAGCCATGAAAGTCACTACTCACGAAAACAAAATCAACTTTCCTCAGGATGCTCACAATGAAAATAATCCACTTCACAAAACTTTAAAGCCATGATATGGCGGAAAAATACTCAATTAAATGTTAACTTTATTTTTTCTTCTGTTAAAAGAAGAAAATTGTGTGTATTTTTTTTAAATTTCCTTCTATGCAGCTGGAATTACAGATGTGGCTTCACCTTCCTTTTACTTCATTTGTAAGCAAAAACAATGAAAGAATTTCATTTGCCACAGAAAAAGACTGAATTTTTGGTGCAAAGCTTCCACTCTTCATTGGTCTTATGCCATTTCAAGTGTTTTTTGTTTTGGGTAGGACCTATTATTCCATTGGCATAAGCAACTCTCAGTGAAGAAACTCCCTCTACCAATGCAGGTCAGCACGTTCTCTGAAACCTAAATATGTAGGACAGCAGTGTCAAAATCATAGCCTGCTGATCAGCAGAACCAGATTAAAATGTAATTGGGAAATATGTAACAAAACAAACAAAAATGCAATAAAATATAGACAATACCAATTTTTGGTTTCCAAGTCAATATACTGCCACAGGGATCCTTTCTACTTGAGTACAACATCATTGCTCTAGAACACTGAAAAATGAAATAATTTGCCTGGGATCACAAGACCAGTATGCTTCTGACTTACCCTATCCACAGTGCCAATGTACCTCTATTAATTTTGTAAGTCTGAGGAATTAGGCATATATCCTTGATCTATAATGCATTCCTATATATGTGGATCAATTAAAACATCCTATTTTACTATTAAATCAAAACAGCAAATATTTACAGAGCACATTCTGCATACTAGGCACTATGGAGGACATGATAGCCTTCCTCCCTTAAGAAATTTATGGTCTAGGTAGGGTGGTGAAATTGAAGTGATGAAAAGTTATATAACCATACAAGAAAATGTCAAAAGGCAGGACAAATGAGTGGCCTAGACAATAAATGCTATCACTTCAGAGGGACTTTACATGAATATCTTTAGCAAGAAGTTTACAATTTAAGGATAATTGAGTCAGTCTACAAGATTTTTAGAACCTATACTTAAACACACACAAATCTACATATCAGCTTTTGTAGAATCGGAGCTTTTTGTAGGGACCTCTAGGTGGGGAAGCTCTCCTGATCAATTCAGACGGAGAATTTGTTTATATATTAGAGGTCTAGGGCACTAAAAGGTTAAGTGACTTGCTCCTAATCACAATGCTAGAGAGGATTCTGGGCAGATGGAGGAAGAGGTCATAGAATTTTGAACTCTCCAAATTTCCTCCACAAAAAAAGACAAGAACATTGCTTCAGAGTGAACATAGAGCATCCAACAAATCAGGGTAAAGCAGTTGTCTTCTTAAAACAACTTGAGAAGACCCCCCCAGGAAAGATCCAACATCCAGGGGCTGAAGTCTGACCTAAGTGAAGTGAAACACCTCCATGCCAACTCCGCTGAATCAACAAACAAGAAACCCTGAGGGCAGCTGGGTTGGGGGGGGCAGCCGGGTTGGGGGACAGTCTCAGCCTCAGGAACTTTCACCTCATGGACAGTGTAGGGGGTCAGACAACTGAGTACAAGAAGATTGAGGGACTTTCCATTGTCAGGGAAGCCAAGCATATCTGTGCTGACCAGAAGTGGTCCCAGGCTGGGGCACTTGCAGAACAGAGTCTCTGGTTTCAGTTACAAGGCAGAGAGGACAGCTGAAGTTTGCAGTTACTAGAGGGCTATAGAAGGTAAGGACACTTTTGGAGTGGCCAAGGCTAAACTCCAGTGTAGAACTCAGAAAATAACAGTAAGAAGGACTTGAGGCTTGGGGGATCATAAATCTCACACCACAAGTCTTAGAACTTGATTAAAATAATAAGCTACTAAAAAGAAAATATAAATATAATTGAGTAAGCAAAGGAGAAAGAACCCAACCAAAGAAAGTAACTATGGAGATAGAGAAGATCTGAGTTCATATTCAGAGGAAGATAGTAGAGCTAAAAAAGACACTCTTTTTTCAATGAATAATATCAAATGGTCACAAGTCCAAAAAGAGTTCTTAGAAAAACTTTAAAAGGACTTTAAAAATCAAATAAAAGAGATTGAGGAAAAATTGGGGGGAAAAAGGACAATCCAAGAAAATCAGGAAATTATGAAAAGAGTCAACCAACTGAAAATAGACAATCAAAAATTTAAGGAAGAAAATAATTCTTTGAAAATTGGAATTGGGCAAGGGAAAGTTAGTAACATTATAAGATATCAAGAAATGATAAAACAAAACCAAAAGAATGAAAAAAAGGAGAGAATGTGGAATATCTCATCAGAACATCTCATCTGATCTGAAGAACAGATCAAGGAAAGACAATACAAGAATAGCCAAACTGAAAACTGTGATAAAAAAAGCAATCTTGACATATTGTCACAAGAAATAATTACAAGAAATAATTAAGGAAAATTGCCCTGAAGTACTAAAACAAGAAGGCAAGCAAAACTGAAAAGTAAATCTACTAATCATCACCTGAAAGAGATTTCAGGAGGAAAATTTACACCAACATCAATAGCCAAATTTCAAAGCTGCCAGTTTAAGGAGAAAATGCTGTAAGCAACAAGGAAAAAACAACAGTTAAAGTGTGAAATGGATAATTTTGATTTTAAATTAAAATTTTTAGTATATCAATGATATACTAATCAATCAAATCAATGCAACCAAGATTAGGAAGAAAGAAGGAAATTGGGGAGAAAATTTTCATATCCCATCTCTCATATAGGAAATGATTGTGACGGCATACTGCTGTGATATAAGAAATGAAGAGTTGGTTGATTTAGAAAAACAAGGAAAGACTTGGACCTATGAAGGAAGACACTCTCCAACTCTAAAGAAACAGAGGACAAGTGGAAATACTGTATAGTAGATCTTAATACATGCATATGTGTGTATATGTATATGTGTATATGTTCATAAATATATATGTGTATATTTAAATATATACATACACATACATACACACACACACATTCGTGTTTAATTGTAGCCTGCTCTAGGGTGGGTTAGGGGAGAAAAAAATTAAAAAGTACACAGCAGAGAATCAAAAGAAAAAGAAAACCTAGAAGGAAGCACAGAAAAGCTGGGTTGTTTTGAAAACAAGGTGTAGGATTTATTGTATAGGTTTTCATGAAATAGAAATTTATTGTTTTATATTGAATCCTCTCTTATTCTGCTGTGTACATTGAAATATTTTTTCTTTTTTCATTTTTTATTTAAGTTTAAAATGAATGAAAAAAATCCCAATGCTATAATGTGTCAAATGTGTCAAATAGGAATCCAAATCCTCCAGAGCACTATCTACTATATAACACTGCCTCTAATATTGATTTATTTGTCTAACACATTATAGTTACTTAATAAATGCATACACAGACACTCACATATGCCAGGAAAGTTTCTTTCTAATCTGCACAATTTATGTAAAAAAAAAATCTTAAAAATAGGATTAGAGGGGTATATAAGCCATTTGAAATCTACAAATCCACTGATATGTTGCTCGCTGACCTCAAAAATACAGTGAAAACAGATAAAAATAACAAATCTATGAGATATTGAGCACTACAAACATTTCGTACTCAAATTAAGCATTAATATCAAATTGTACAAATACTTATCTGTTGCAACACAGTTAAGCATGCATGGTTAAGTGTTTGTTGAACCCGGACTGAAAATGTGGATATAGAGATGACAGAAGACAGACAGCAGACAAGGCAATTCAGATTTCAGATAGCACTTACCTCTGGTTCATAGGACATTACCTGATCATAAGTCTCACTGCTTCTCACCTCTTATTAAAAAATTGAAAAGCACCACTGCTAAATGAAGCTATTACAGAAAATACAAACACACCTACTTTAGGGTACTTCCACTGGAATTCGTATGAATTTAGAAAACAAAAGCTATGTGAGTCAAGAGCTTCGAAGAGATTTTATGAATCACATTTTAACTCGTTTTATTTTCTCTTTTACTCTAATCCCAAGAAAGTTCCTAGTGAAATTTGTAAGCATATAGTCTTGAATTTTCTTTACTGAGCCAACATTGCATTGCAAGATTACATATTCAAAAATCTGGGTCAGGTAGGAAGATGCAACATAATCATGCCTACTTCATACCAAGAGAAGGCAAGAATACTTGGAAATCTTTGTGGACCGTACAATAAGATTATTTTATCTTTTGTAGATGGAGAGGCAGTTTGACCTCGGAGCCAGGAGGCTCTGAGTTCGAGATCTGCCTAGGACACATACTGGTTGGGTGAGACTGAGCTTCTAGAAGCTGTTAGTAACTAAGACTAAAATCTGAAAAGAAGTTACTAACTCACATTGAAAGGGGGACTCTCCTCACCAGGAAGTTTCCTATCTCTATGAAATCACAGATCCAGTCTTCTATCCTTTTCTTTACTTGACTGTATGATGACCATTTACAGCCTGTAATATTAAAATTTTTCTTTTCCCTAACCAGACAGTCATGACAGAGTTAACTAGTTTTAGGAGAAAATTCATAAAAGCAGTATATGAAATACAGGGTATCCCAAAAGTCTAAAGCAGTTTTAATCATTTTTTTAAAAATTAGAGACAATTGATCTAAATGTTGGGACAGCCAGGTGGCAAGTGGATAGAGCATTGGGCCTGGAATCAGGAAGACCTGAGTTCAAATTCAGCCTTAGATATTTACTAGCCATTTGTCTTTGGGCAAGTCACTAAAATTCTGTTTGCCTTAGTTTTCTCATCTGTAAAATGGGGATAATAGTGTCTACCTCCCAGGTTGTTGTAAAAATCAAATGAGATATTTATAAAGTGCTTACATATACCTGGCATATAGTAAGTGCCATTTACATGCTCAAAACTACAGGAAGACTTTTGGGACACCCTGTGTAGTCACAATGGATTAGGCCATACTTCTGGTCTGTAGTTTATAGGTACTGGCTACTTACTGCTTTTGTTGGAGAACCAGTTCCTGGCACGCTTGTCTCTATGAAATATTTCCTAAGAAGATGCTTACTTAGATCAGGACTATCCATCAGAATGTATGAACAGAAGAAGGCCCCATGACGAATCAGAAATATAGCAATATCTTCGTTCCCTAAAGAAAAGGTTAATAAAAGAAAGCTAAGAAGGTTCAGTCTCCTTTTTTTTTCTTTCTGGTTCTTTCTTTTTTTTAAAGAAGCCATAAGAAACTGGTTATTACCAATGGTGGGGGATTCAACATGTGAAAGAGGAACTAAGAAAATATTTGGTCTGGTTTAATGTCTCTCTGTCTATTACTTCCCCTGACACATCAAGATCTTAATAGTGACAAAATTTTGTGAGATTTTGTTATTTGGGGTATGTTATAAAAATGCTCCCATTTGAAAAAGGTTTTTTTTGTGTTCCTGAATTTCCCCAAGTACAAAGATATCGAGAGAAAGATACAAAAAGAGTGAAAGAGAGAGACAGAGACACAGAGAGACAGAAAGAGGAGACAGGAGAGAGAGAATAAGAGTATACTGGTTACAGATGCCTTCATCTGGAGAAAGCTCTGAGAGCTTAGGAGATTGTAGTTACTCTATGGACATGGTTCCATATCCACTAACAGCTTCAACTGGTGTTAAGAACTTAGAAGAAACAACAGCCTCAAACAGGTCATGGCAAAGATTTCAGTAAATGCAATTACATACCTGACTTGATAGCTGCATAAAGTGGTAACCTTATAATGACTGGAAATTCATTCTTCCTCACTGCATAGCTCTCTGGGTCAGCACTATAAGTGAGTACTAGGAGTTTAACTACATCTAGGTGTCCTTGCTGGCAGGCAATGGCTAACATCCAATTCAGTAGTCGTTGGTAGCTGCATGGACCTAGCAAGGCAATTTTAAAAAACACATTGAATAGTCCCACTCAATTATACCACCATGATCCTTTCATTTTGGCTGCTCACAAATACAAGCCTTGATTGAATTGGAAGATACTTGCATCAAGTTGACAACATTTGACTGGTGGGGGTGTTAGGAAGAAATGGTTCTTCTTTTAAGTATCATGATACTCTCTATATTCTCTGTAATTTTAACTGACATTCAGAAATCTTTAGGAGATACTCCTTGAAATAACCATCATTACCCACTTTATTTCAGCATAAAATGCTATTTAACAAGCACACTGAATGAATAGAGACTGTGTGGGCCATAGTGTGGCAATATCCTCAAGTTCAAATTAGCATGACAGTTTTTTTTTTTGATCCAATCTCCATGGAAATTACCTCATTCTTTGCATGCACCCTTAGCAACCTTCATCATAACATCATCTCATTTCCAGAGCCTCAGGGAAAAAAAAGTTTGAAAATGCATGGAGTTCCTAAACCTTATCAGAACCAACCCTCTTTTCTTAAAATAGGAAGTTCACCTGAAAACCAGAAAGGCCTGAAAAGTGAATCATATGACATATGATATATACCATATGATATATGAAAGTGAATGAATAATATTTGTTATGGGCTACGTAACTGTAACTAAATTCCACAGCTTCAAGTTTAGCCATGTCCAGAAGAGAAGTCAGTTGAAAATTGTTCACTGATC
Organism: Potorous gilbertii; assembly: GCA_028658325.1. Classification (NCBI taxonomy): domain Eukaryota; kingdom Metazoa; phylum Chordata; class Mammalia; order Diprotodontia; family Potoroidae; genus Potorous; species Potorous gilbertii. The sequence continues at coordinate 570,000,835 of CM053769.1, read as the reverse complement.
ATATGGCCAGGGCAAAATTTAGCATACTCTAAATCCCAAAGGATGGCCCATTAGTTTAGATACCTCTATTTCCTTCCCATTCTTCAGTTAACTTCAGTAACAGGGTCTGGTAATTACAGAGTTATATGATTCAGCAAGGTAACCCTCACCAAATCAGTTGATCCACCAGATAATGAGAAAAAACAACCAGTTAGACCTTAGGCGTTTTCCAATAGGTTATGGCTTGGCACCGTCTTCTCGGAGTGGATCCAAACCTCATGGGGTACTGAAACCAATCACTCCTTACTCAGAAGTCTAGATAGGGAAAAACCTCTTAGCAAAACCTGAAAGCAGATCTGGGATAGAATGCACAGGGCTCCATTCAGAGGGGAAAACCCCTACTGCATCAGGCACAGAGATATGAACATAAAGTATGCCAAATGGATGCTTTGTCACTGTAACTTATTTGGGCAATGGAAACACCTTTCTCTTTAAGGAAGCAGGGGTGGTAGAAAGTGGATCTCCCCCATTTTTTGTCAGTTCCACTTTGGCTATGAGAAAAAAAAAATCACTCCTAACAGTTAGGAGCTGGACTTGGGGGAAGGAAGATCTAAGTTCAAATCCTATCTCATGCAATTACTAGCTGTGTGACCCTTGGCAAATCACCTAAAATCTCTCAGCCTCTGCTTAGGCAGCTGTAAAATGCAGATTATAACAGTGTCTGTGAAAATCAAAAGAAAATAACATATAAATTACAAATATGATGCTTTGCAAATGTTTAAGCAATTAGGTAAATGCCAGTGACAATTTTTACTACTAAAATAGCAACTGTGGCAACAAAATTGTGAAAAACAAATAACTCTGAAAGACTTAAGAACGCTGATTGGTGAATGACCAGTCATGATTCCATATTTCCAAAGATGAAAAATGCTACCTGTCTCCTGACAGAGAAAAAGGTGATGGGCTAAATACGCAGAATAAGACATGTTTTTTTGGATGGGGCCAATGTGGGAATTTGCTTTGTATACTTGTTTTTAAATAGTTGGGTTTCTTTTTTAATCATGAAGGAGAGAGATAGGAAGGAGAGAAGATAAATAATTGTTCATTTTAAAAATTTAATTAAAAAAAATAGTAGTTGTGGTAAGAAGCAATTATGAAAGAGGAAGGAGGAAGAGGAGAAGAAAGGAAAAGGAGAAGAAGAAGAAAAGAAGGAGAAGGAGAAGAAGGAGAAGAAGAAGGAGGAGGAGGAGAAGAAGAGCAAGGAAAAGGAGAAGAACAAGGAGAAGGAGAAGAAGGAGGAGAAGACAGCAACAGCAATAGCAGCATGTTGGTGAAAGTCTCAAATGTAGCTTTCTATCATCACAACAATTTACAATTACAAAGCGCTTTACACAAACCTTAGTCCCTGATCACAGGGTTTCAAGAAAAATAATATTAATAACAGTGAATCTTTACATACTGCTTACGGTGCTCCAGGCACCGAGCTAAGCACTTTACAATTATGATCTCATTTGGTATCTAAATCATTTACATCAGTCCTCACTTTTTGTAAGTCAATGTCAGAAAGGTGTCTAATTGCACTTCCCTTCAGAGGGGAGTTTTCACAAACAAGCTCTCTTGGATACCCTGAAACTTTCTAATCTGGAGGAGTTTGAAAAAACCCCTCTAAAAAACTACCTCATGATACCTGCAACTTTCTGGTGATTAATAATGTCAATGACCACTCATAACCATCCTATGAGGTTAGTATTCCAGGTATTGACATCATTATTTTACATGTGAGGAAATGTAGACTAACTAGTCTAAAGTATTAGAGTCTGGATTTGAGCTCAAGTCTCCCCTAACTCCAAGTCCAACATTCTTTCCATCAGTTCATGTTGAAAAGCCATGGTATGTCTGGTAAATAGCTCATGACCAACAACTTACCCAGTAAGGAATCTAGTAATTCTTTGACAACATCCATGTGTCCAAAATAAGCAGCCACCACAGCTGGGTTATCATCATTTGGTTCCGTAGGTAACTCAACAAATTTTTCTTTGAGAAGATACCTCACTGCTTCTAGATCGCCATAGGCTGCAGTGATGCTCAAAAGCTGGCACTAGGGAGAAGGTAAAGAGACCCAAGCATAAGTTTCCTTCTTAAAATCCTGAAGTTCTTTAAAAATCATCTCATAAACTGGAGGACAACAATAAACTGAGAAACAGATTGGTTACAGTGGGTCAAGAACCCAACGAATTTTTGAGAAAAGCCTTGAGTGTGGCTAGAGAACTATCAGTCTAGAGAGTATCTGTCTCCTGGATAGGAGCACAGTCCAGACTTTTCATTTTTCAGATTAAGAAACTATAGGAGTGATGTGGACTTGGTTCAAGGTCACAAAAGAAATAAAACAGAATCAAGACAGGAATCCAGTGCTCTTTCCCACTATCCAACAACTAGAAAGAGACACTGGATTTGAAGTGTGAACCTCTGGGTTCACATTTTAGGACTTCATTTCTTCACGTGAACTTTAAGATTTCTTCTAGGTCTAAATCCTATGATCTTGACTTTGTGATCCTAAAGCTGCGAAGACATCTGTGAGGACTTCTATTTTACAGTTACCTGAAATATTCTGGTATCATATTATTAATTTGATTTCATTTCAATATATGTTCATTTAGTACCTACTGTGTGAAGAACATAATGCTAGGTAGTAATTTGGAAACCAAGATTAGATAGGATTCGTTTCTGCCCTCATTGAACTTAAACTCCTGTGAAAATTTGTAATGTATTCAGTGGATCTGACCCCTAGGGCCAGACTAAGAGCAGAAGGTCCTGCATTTAATGTTTTTCCTTAGCTACAGAGGTAAGTCCCATAACTTATAGAACTAAGTCACCACATCACAAAGATTTTGGACTCAGTCAATCAGAAATGCACATGCAGCAGTTTTCTCCAGTAGAAATATCTTGGAAATATGTAAGTTCCCGCTCATTCACTTTCTGGTCATTTATTATCTCATTCAAATCTATTCTAAATCTCATCTAAATTTATTCCTGAAATGTAGATGACAGAAGCATTTACCAGATGCTTCCTCTTTCTCTTCCCAAGGAACACAGAGCAGAAATCAAAATTCCCCTTCTGTGGGTCTTAAGATAATGGAACTTCCCTCAATCTAGACAATTAGGTTATTGGTCTAACATACATATCTAAAAATGTGAAAGATTTGATCTATGTGTATAGACTAGGTGGCCTTTATTGGTTTTGTTTGGCATATGCTAGGAAGAATCCTCATCTTAATTTAAAAAAAAAAACCCTCACACTTATTACTGTTGCCTGAAATCTCACAATTAAAGCTTTCAATTATTTAATTTTATGCTCTATTAAAATACATATACTCCTGAAAGGAGATTCACACATTAATCTTTCCAAGTACTTTATACCTTAGGAATAATGAAGTTATAAGATTGATTCCTAAAAAACAGATTGTATGGGGACTAGGTTTGAAAAATGGGAGCCCATGGGGTGGGAAAAGAATAGTAAAAGCAGAGGTGTAGCAGTGCTCATCCTTGGTCTCTCTCTGGTGATAGCCCTCTTCTCACTGATATCTTCTTGTCTTCAAATGTCTGTCACACTACTCTATCCTGGTTTTCTTCTTACCTGTCTGCCTTATTCTCAGTTTCCTTTGCTGGATCTTCATCCAGGTCATGCACCCTTAAGGTGGGTGTCACCCAGGGTTGGATCTTGGGCCCTCTTCTCTTCTCCCATTTTATTTCATTTGGGGATCTCATCCCCTTCATGATTTCAATTACAATCTCTATGCTAATGATTCTCAGATCTACCCTAGTCCTAACTTCTCTCCTAACCTCTTAACTCACATCTCCAACTCCCTATTAGATATCTCAAGTGCGATGTCCTGTAGACATTTTATACTCAACATGTCCAAAACTAAATTCATTACCTCTCCTTCCTTCCAAATGTCCCTCCTACTGTCCAGTGTACCATCATCTTCCTAGTCTTCCAGGCTCAAAGTCTAGCTGTCATCTTTGCATCTTTACTCTGTCTCATCTGCCATATCCAATCAACTGCCAAGGTCCATCTTTTTTTTTAACTTTCAGAAATCTCTCACGTCTCCTTCTGTCCTCTAACACTGCCACCCTGTTCATGCAAGTGTTCACCCCCTCACATTTAGACTATTGCAGTAGTCTACTCATTGGCCTTCCTGCCTCAAGTTTCTTCCCTTTCCAGGCTACCCTTCACTCAACTAATAGATTAAGCTTCCTAAAGTTCATGTTTGACCAAGTCACTCCCCATTCAACCAAGTCCAATGAATCCCTATCACCCACAGGATCAAATACAAAATGTCTATTTGCTGTTCAAAACCCTTTCCAACCTAGCCCCCATCTACCTTTCCAGTCTTCTTAAACTTTACTCCTCAACACATGTTCTTTGATTCAATGACATTGGCCTTCTTGCTGTTCCTCAAACAAGAACACTTCATCTCTCTGTCTTTGGGCATTTTTACTAGCTGTTTCCCATCCCTGAACTATTCTCCCTTCTCATTCCTGCCTTATGACTTCCTCCAAGTCTTGCCAAAATTTGAAGCTTTCCTGATCCCCCTTACTGATAGGGATTTCCTTGCACTGATTATCTCCAATCTATCTTGTATGTATGTGTATAGATACACACACATACACATGCAGATAGTTATATCGTTTGTATAATTATTTTCTTGTTGTCTCCCTAGCAGAATGAGCTTCTTGAGAGGGAGAACTGTCTTTCTTTGTATCCCCAGTGTTTAGCAAAGTGTTTGGCATATAGTAGGTACTTAATAAATGCTAACTGACTGATTGGCTAAGTGGAAGACAAACTTGGCCAACTTTATACCTTTTTGTGAACCATTCCTAATAAAAGAAGAGGAATGCTGCTGGTAGAAATAGCTACTAGTAAACCTAACTCCCTACTTACAACCTATTGAACCCAGGTTCAGAAGCAGACCTCAGGAAGTGGTGGAAGCAAAGCTCACTTGGGATGAATTTTGTTGTCTATTATTAGCTCTAAGAGCAGCAAAGAATCACAAAATTTCAAAGCAGAAAGGGATCCTATTGAAAAAGATTCTTCACTGCAACTCACCTCACAGGTGATCATCCATAGTCTTTGCTTTAAACAAAATTATTCTAAACCTAACTGATATCAACCAAAATGAGCATTTCTATGTACATGATAGAGAAAGAAAAAGATGATTGTGCATAAAATTGTAAATCTCTTCTACGTACAGCTTGATTTTCCTTTTAAGTTTATGATAAATTTAGCACAGATCTTCCAAAACTGCCCTGCTTGTCCTTCTGGACTTCTTTCTGTTTTCTCCTGGACATTTTTAGATGCTTCTGTTTATTTCTTTTCTTCTCTCTAAAAAGAGAGAACTCCTTTTTTTCTTTCTTTTTTTGTGGCATATCTATTGCTATCCTCCCTCCCAACTCTTTTCAATCGAAAAAAGGAAAGAAAAGAAACCTTTTGTAACAAATATGCAAGTTAAGCATAACAAATTCCCATATTGGAATGTCTAAAAATATATGTCTTATTCATTTTGAGTTCATTATCACTTTTCTGGAACTGTGAATAGACATAGCTTAAAAAAAATGATCACCCTGTGGTCAGGGTAGTGACAAGACTTTGAATTTCGCTAGACTGGTCTGCTGATTGCGTAAAGCTATCTGGTGGAGAGGGAAGTATGAGAATAAAGAATTGCAGTGAAGTCCTTTAATCCCACCTCCTTTCATTGGTGAACTTGAGATGCACAGATCTTGGTGTTCTGCAATTCTTTTAAAGGAGGTACAATAAAAAAAAACAACAGAGCACTAGACTTGGAGTCAGAGGAGCTGGACTGTATCACTGCATGACTTGGTGTGCAAGCCACTTAACAAAATCTGGGTGTCTTTCCTCATTTTTAAAATAAGAAGGCTGGACCAGATAACCTCTAAGGTTCCTTCTAGATCTAAATGACTGATTGGATGATTCTAAATCTCAATATAACCCCAAACACATTGATTGTTCTTTACACCAAATGTTTATGATCCGCCATCTTGGGTAAAAAAAAGATATATGGTTTTCAGTGCTGCTCTAAAATTGGAGAGGATGTGTTTTAATCATCTCTGAAGAGCTCAGCAAATTTAACAACTTTAGTTTCTAAATAAAGAGACTAGGTCAGCCAAACAGTGGAAATTTCTTCATCTGTTCTATTTTCCACTGAGTCAATTAGGATAATTATTTCTGATGACTTTGTCTTTTACTGAGGGTTAAGAGTGCATAGAATTGTAGGTTATACACAGCTAAATGTATCAAATGAATGCTGTCCTGCCACCTGCATACAGATAGAAAATTTAAAAACAAAATAAGAATGTTTCATAGGGAGTGGAACGGGAAATGAAATCACTAACTTAGGAGCAGAAATAGCCATGTTTATCCCAAGTGATATATTGATGTAATTATAAAAACAACATAATGTGCATTCTATCTAATGCAGGACCCAACAGCCTGATAATCTATAACCCAAATTCCAGGAAAGCACTTGCATTAGCTGAGATGCTATTGTAATTGATTAAATAGTTCACCACATGCAACAACCAGCAGTCTAGACCACATATGATTCAATGTTTAAAAGCTTGATTCTCTAAAGGTGGTAAATAATATCATAATGGATAATGAAGGCAGGAGAAAGCTAGAAGAATGGGTGGGCTGTAGGTTCAGTTGGACCCTGTGCGTTAGTCTGAGAAATTTCCAGTGATCTCTAGCCTAGAACAGACAGTCTTGAAATTTAACAAACTTTAGTTTTTAGAGCCAAATGGGATTATATTCATCTTGGTGATGTAGTGGTGAACTTTACTTCCAACTGAGTAATCTCTCTCTCTCTCTCTCCCTCCCTCCCTCTCTCCCTTTCTCTCCCTCCTTCCCTCCCTTCCTCTCTCTCTCTATGACCCTCTCTTTTTAAAAGTCATCACAGGGAATACTTCCAAATGAATCTGGCAGATTTTCTGCTTTCTTTGTCTAGAAATCTTTGTTAGATAAACATACTTCCAAATAGCTGTGAGAAGTTAAAAACCGGAGCTGCCACACTGATTACCTTATATTAAGATACAGATGGTATTACCCTATAATCTGACTTCAACTTTCCTTTCTAAACTAATTCATGACACTCCCCTTCATATGTTCTATGGTCCAGTGAAATGATCTACTTAGCTTTCACCAAACTCAGCATTCCATCATCTTCTGTGTGTGTGCCTTCACGTAGTCCAACTTCTAAACCTGGAAAGCACCCCTTCCCTGCCTCTACTTCTCAGAATCCTTGCTTTTCTTCAGTGTTCTATTGAGATGCCACCTCTTTCCTAATTTCCCCAAGAGTTAACATTTTTTCCACCTCAAATAACTTGGTATTTATGTAGTAGAACCTTCACTCCTTACACTAATGGAATGAATCTACAGAGTAGTGGCTGAAACTACCCTCAGTGAGGGGCTACAGTCCTAACATTGCAGCACCTGAGCCTCCACTGGGAGGCTTCCCATTAATAGATCAGCCCGCTGACTCAATTGACTCTTACCAAAGCCCTGAACGAAAAACAAGAACAGTAATAAAATATTCTTTCCCCATAAAACTGGGGAATTGCTCTTCCCCAGACATAGAGAATTCATGGAGAAAGGGGACAGTAACTTTAAAAGTTCCATGGCAGTAAGGCGCACATGTAAGGAACACATGTGGTCAAAGCTTAACTGATCGCTCTGAAATGATGACCTTTGATATTTCTTTTTTTTTTTAATTGGGACTCTCTTCACAAAATTCTGTGTTAACCATCTGGCTCCCCTGTTGTCCGGTTGCATTGTCTCAATGTTTGGGGAAGTGGAAGTAGAGGTAGGGCTACACTCTTTCAAAAAGGGCAAATATCCTTAACCTAGGATTTGCAGAAGCTTCCTCATTTCAGCTCTGTTGGATGGGCTACCAGGACTTTTTAGCTTCTCAGGAAATAAATGGGTTTAGCTTCCCTTTCCTTCCATACAGCTCTGAGGTCTTTCCTTTGACCAATCTTCCTGGTTCAGATGTGACTTCGCTCTGTGAGAGGCCTCACTGTGACTTGTGATGTTTAACCAGTATACTTACCAAATCCTCATCTCTGCAGAATAAAACATAACTAGGCAATAGATATTTGCCCAATAATCACAAAATGGCACTGGGGTTCGGAGTTCCCCAGTTTTTAATCTCTAAATTCTCTTTGCTGATAATTTGAACAGCTAGGGAACAAGACCTTGAGGCAATCTTCATCCTGGGCAAGTGGAATAACTCCTTTGAAATCCAAATCTCATATTTATTTTTGTATCTGCCCCTTTCAATCAGCAAATGGCCAAAGTCTGAAGGGAGCACATCTTGTCTACTACATCATAAAATTATAAGGGGACTCAGGAGTGATCTAGTCCAAACTTTCCTTGAAGAATCACAACTACTGCACCACTACTACCACCACCATCATCATCATCACCACTGGCATTTAAATAGCACCTACTATGTGTCAGGCACTGTACTAAGTACTGTACAAAATCTCATTTGATCCCACCAGGCAGGTGACGATCTGTATTTTGCACAAATATCTCTAGTGAGGTGCAACCCTCCCAAAGCAGGCCCTTTCACTTGTGGATAGCTCTAGACAGGATGTTTTTGCTTCCTCAAGCCTAAAATTGCATCTTCAATACTTCTATTCATCACACTTGTTTTTGTTCTTTAGGGCCAAGAGGAAAAAGCCCATTCCTTCATTTACATGGCATCCCTCCAAGTGGTTGACAGTTATTATTGACCACCATTGTCATTACCCTGTCCCACACCTTTTCCAGGTTAAACTTTCCCAGTTTCTTCAATTGATCCACTAGTTCTATAGTATGAATATTTGAGCTTAAGTCCCACTTCTGACAATGTACTTTCTTGTAAAAAAATACCAAACTGTTCCATTGAATTTTTGTTTATTTTGTTAAATATTTCTCAATTACATTTTTTAAATATCCATTTTTTTAGTTCTAAATGCTCTCCCTCTCTACATACCATTCCCTCCACTGAAAAGGCAAACAATATGATGCCTTGATAATGCATTTTATTTGTGGCGTTGGTTGAATCTTCTCTCCCCTTTTAGGAAACTGGATTTAGCCCAGCCCCCTTTTCCCATTCTGCAATACCTCCCAGGTTTTCCACCATCTTTAGAAATTCCAGACAGTGGCTCAGCAATCATATTTGTGAGTTCTTTTAACACCCAAAAGTGTGAAAGTCATCTGGGTCAAGTGACTTGAATTCAAAGACACCTAGATGCTCACTTTCAACCTCCCTAATACTCTGTGCTATCAACTCCCTCTTAACCGTTTTGGTTCTGTCACTTGAGTCCAAATATCATTTTCTGTGTCAGAGAAAACAGAAGCAAAGTTAAGAATTGAGTCCTTCTGTCTTCTTCATCATGTTACAATCATCCCATTCTCTGGCTAAGCAAGGGACCCATCCCTAATGTTGATTCTCTCCTTTCCTCAAACATAACTCACCCCATCCTCAACTGCTCCTTTCTGATATTTCTACGCTATGCCTTCCTCTATCCCCTTGCTTCAGTTCATTGTGAGATAGTCATCTTGACCTTATCTTTATAGGACTGCTGCCATTTTCTGAAAGTATCTTCTAAAAATCTAAATTGATGGGTAGCGCTTGTGTATAGAAATTGGTCTCTTCTTCCTCCTTAAACTTGTTTCTCTTTGGGTCTTCCAATTTAATTTTCCAGAGCTTCTCATTCCTGTTGGGCTGGCACATTGCAGGCATTTAATAAACATTTATTGCCTCACTGACTCCTCCTACAGAATTTTAGGCTATCCTAGATTGATTCTACTTAACCTTCCTTTCTTTAAATCCTTTGAAATCTGCTTTTCCAAAATCTAAAATACATGAGTCTATTCTCAGCTGTCTTATCCTCTATCACAGACTCCAAGATGGAGTATCACTTCCCCTTCAAGGTTCTCACTTCTACCTCAGCAATTGGTTCTTCCTCATTGGTAATAATCAGTTCTAGAATAAATTTTCCCTTTGTTTTGCCACATTTTGAAACATCGTATTATCCATAAAACAAGTCAAGAAATTATAAGTACGTATGCTTTTGGCAGAGAGAAAATTTTAGGAGACACTCAGATGATTGAAGTCCCTCATTACCATTATACTATTGGTTCAATTAGAGGTTTGTGATTGGTTTCCCCAGATCTTTCTCCATTTCTTCTGTCTGTAGTGTTGCTCATGATAATATTATTTCTGGATCTGCCTCAGCTAATCTTTACTAAAGTGCTCATCACCACGCTAATTGTTAAATATAGTTGTTGTTACATATAGATTCTAATTGTTAAATATATATTCTAAACAGACACTATTACTGAGCTCTGTCTTTTATCTGTCCTTTTGAAGAAGGTATCCCTTTCCAGAGCCATGTTCCAGTCATGAATCTCATTCTACTAAGTCTCTCATCTCTATAAATTAAAATTTACCCTCCTGTATTAGGATCTCTAATTCATTCTTGTTATCTTTGTGCATTTGCACATACGTACCTAAAGCCATGGAAAGTCTGACTGTTGGATTCTTTCTTGACTTTGTCCTGTGAATTTTTTCTTCTTCCTATATTGTAGCTACTTTCCTGGTGGATAAAGATAGGTAGTTGTCTCCTTCCTCTCACTTTTTGAATCGAAATTCCTTTAATTTCACGTACAAGACTCTAAACAAATAGATATCTTACCAGTCCTTGTTAGACATGTTCCAACCTGAACAAAGATCTTGTCACTCCTTTGTTTTAATCTTTGATATCAAAATCCAAATTCTGTTGTTGGACATTATCTTATTAACCAGCTTTTAGTTTCTAAATCTTTTACTGCCTTCTGAATTTCTCAGCTTTTAGGAGTGGCAATGATCAAACATTGCCTCTAGCCATAAAAAAAGTCTTCAGTTTCTTGCCCAAGAGTTCATAATTGTAAGCAATGTTTTCTGTGTTCCTTCTGGTAGTTAAGTGGCAGAGTATTTAGAGCCCTGAACCTGGAGTCAGGGATACTTGGGTTCAAATCCTTCCTCAAACTCTTATTAGCTATGTGACCCTGAGCCAATCACTTAAGCTCTGTCTCAGTTTCCTTATCTCTTAATTGAGACTAACAAAAAATATTACCCACTTCCCACCTTAGCACTATTGTGAGAATAAAATGAGATAATTTTGGTAAGGTACTTTGCAAAGCTTAAAGTTTTATATAAATACTAGCTATCGTCATTAATATCATTACAGTCATTATTTACTCCTACAGTGATTATCATAAGAGGTGAGCTGTCATCATTTTTGACAAGCCTGGGGGGAGTGTCTATTATATGCTGGGCCCATGCACAGAAAGATAGCAAACTCTTTAATATTATCATATTAACCAATAACAGATCTCAGTGCCCTTTGACAAGGAGATCCCAGGCACTACTATTCATTCCTTCCTCCTCTGATCCTGAGCTGCTTTTTTTTTTTTATCTGACAACCTCTATGTAGGACAAGCAGTTGCTGCTTTGCCAGAGAATACAGCTCCTTCCTCTTTGTCAGAACCTTCTACCAGCTTCTTAGATATATGTTCTCCAGGTGTCCAGTGAGCCTTCTTCCCTTGTTTCCTCTGCATGTCATTCTTTTACCCCATCAGTTTTCTGACACAATCAAGATTCCCTAATTTGTCTCTTCAGATCCTTTTCTCACTAAGTTTTCACTTCGAAGGACTTCAACCCTGCCTCCCCAACTAATCTGTATGTTCCATAAGGACAGAAAATATTACATATTCCTCTTTTTATCCTTAGCACCTTAATTTTTTAAGAAAACACTTTCATTCTTCCATATGACCTAGAGAAGGAAGGGGTATTCTCACCTCTTCAGGGGAGCCAGTGTGTTTTTTGAGTAGGGACTCCTTGGACACGGAAGCAAAACAAACCCCTTGCATTTGGTGCTGTATACTTTTTGAGTACATGTGATACCACCCAGAAGAATGTAAGTTTCTTGGGGGAGGGGCTACTTTCTTTCTATCTGTATATTCCTAGCCCATTGCACAATACATGAAATGAGCATTTAATACACAATTAAGTGATTTGAATACCCATTGTCACAGTTCAAAGTGTCATTTCTGGGTAGACTCAAGAACTGAGTACAGTTTAGGAGGCAAACCAAGCCAGTCTCCTCACTGTGGAACTTGAGGACACAACATGCTACATACATTGGGATCTGGGTGCCTTTCCCCTGCCTACTGTGCCTCTTAGTTCTTCGTGCATCTGAGTCCCGCCTTTCTGTTGAAGCACAGCTCTATGAAATTTTTCTTGACCGTCCCTTCCATAATCAAGCATAATGGAGTAATAGATTGACCCTCTCATTATACCCTTCCATCTGCATGTCATACCCTACCATGTATTATATAATATTTGTATGCATGATCCTGCCTTCTTGACTAGTCTGTATGCTCCAAGAGGACAGGAAATATAACTTATTCATCTTTTTATCCCTGGTGCCTAGTGTAGTGCCTTATGCCAGGGAGGTACTTAATAAATGCTCATTGTTCATGATCATAATGTTAATGTGAATCATAAAGTGAATGTGAATCAGCATGATCCTAGGATTAGAGATCGACGACAGAAAGTAGGAAATTTTTTCTAATTCTATCCTTAAATTTTCTTTCTTTCTTTTTTTTGCTAGATCTGTCTAATTCTGCCTCCCTTACGAACTATTCCTGGATTGCCTGCTGCTGTCTATCCTATCTTCTTCTCTCTAAGTTGTTCTACAACTGAGAGACTTTTTAAAAAAAAAGTGATTGGGAGAAACAGCATGGCATAGTAGTAGAGAATTACCTTGGAATCAGTAAGACTTGGGCTCAAGGGCTATCTTGAACACATACTGGCTATATGACCCTAGGCAAGTCACTTAATCTTTCAATACCCCAAGCAACTCTAGGATTATAGTTTGAAGAACAGGTGTTGGTATGCATTGGTAAAGAGAATTTCCTTCCTGGGAGTTCCCTACACCAAATAAAATCATAGGTCTCTAAAAAAAAACACAAATGAACTCCCCTTTCCCCCTCAAAACCCCCTCATTCAAATGAAGTGAGTTGGACAATCTAAACAAGACACTAGAGCAAATTACACCATTATCAAATAATGTTTGTCTCATAAAAAAGTATTCCTCTATTGCCCCCAAGAAAACTTTTGAAGATAATTTACTGGATACTAAAATAAAGTGGGAAAAATTAATTCATTAAATTCATTTCTCATCCCTCAAATGTGAAATACATACCCTTCAATGCAAGGAGAGGGTCTAGATATAACCTATTTTGTGGACCAATAGCCTATGCACAATAGATCTGGCTACTAAGAGCTTGAGTCCCATTTTTAAAACTTTCCCAACGGATAATGACTTTTCACAACTGTGCCAAATCAGTAGCATCAATTCCACCCAGCTTTCTATTTATATGAAACAATGTCTCAAGAAACATCTAAAGATGTCTGCCATACATTTGAGATCTAAAGCATGCTCCAAAGCAGGAGTGTCAAACTCAAATAGAAATAGATACCTGCAGGCCACATATTGATTTAGAAAATCACAAATTAACATTACCTATGTTGTATTGTATTTCCATTTATTGTGTTAAATATTTTCCCATGCTGTTTTAATCTGATTCTTAATATACCAGGGAGGTTTGTACTTCTGTACTAAAGCTAAAGCTGACATTTGATCATTTTGCACTACCAGAAGAATACCACACTTCTCCTGAGCATGAGAGTGGAAGTTCAACAACAAAGTAGCTTAAGCAATCAGACTACTGCTTTCACTCTTTAAAGCATATTGCGAAATCAGGAAGCTTAAAATTATCTCATGTACAAAAAAGCAGCAGATGGAGAAGCTATGTTATAATCGATGGTTCAGCATCTCTCTTGTGAAGAGCTAAATTTTATTTAAAAGTATATCATCTTGCTCATCTACCTGACAGCAGAATAGGACTGAACATTTAGTCATGCTGCTCTCTCCCCAAACTCCCCACATCTCACAAAAAGCATCACAATAACCAAAAGGGTTTATCAATGTCTTTCATATCAAACAGTGAATCCCCCAAATCCGAGAACATGTAGTTTTCACCCTACCTTTTCCAGATGTGAAATACTCTCTTCAAATATTTTAACCAGCTCTTGGACCTTACTGGTCTTTCCCTTTTTGTATGCTGCCTGAATGCTTTCTATCATAGGGGACTGTTCTATGGAGACATTGCCCAGCGTGGACTGCTTGCTGCCCATGTCCACGGAACCTGTGATAAAAAAAGAACAAGGAAACATTCATCATCACTGCAGGCACTGCACTAGTGAATCATAGCAAAGAAAAAGCAAAGGGGCAATCTTAGTTATGTAATTCTTTTGGTGCATTAAAAATTAAGATGGAGCAATCTTAAATGTTTCCTGTCACCTAGGTATTGCACATGGAAACAATTACTTTTCCGCAGAGCCTGGAAACTGTTTCTAGAGGGTGATGACTTCCTTTATCTCCACTGAAGGTGATTTCTAAAGGGAGGTTCCTTAGTAACTAAAAGACCAGAAGATGCTGCAGTTGAATTCTGATTCACTGAAGGCATCTGGCAGCTGAATGTAGCTCTGTAAATATACAGGCAAGAATGCCACCTGGAGTAATGTGGAGGAATTAAGTTGGTCATACTGACAAAAAGTCAGTTTGGAATTATGATTTAGATCTGGCTGTTAAGACTCATTTGATAGATGAAAGGAAAAGGCATTGAAGGCAAAAAGCACTGTTCTACAGGATTCCTCCCACCCCCACTTTAAAGCTTATGTTCATGAGATTAAATCATATATATGGTAGTGGAAGACAAGGTGGATCTTAGAACGTGAGTACTTGGATAGTTTCCTAAGGTCACTTCTGCAATAGAAACATCCATTTAACACAGTGAATGGGAAAAACACAGGTTGGGGAATCGGGAGAGCACTGTAATCCTCACCTAACAAGTCACTTAACCTGGCTGGCACTCATTTTCTTCACATGAAAAATGCAGAGGTTAGGCTACATGAGCTCTAAGTGTCTCTCTCCTCTCTGTCTCTGTCTCTGTCTCTCTGTCTCTCTCTGTCTCTCTCTCTCCTTTCTCTCTCTCTTTTCTTTTTCTCTCCCTCCTTCCCTCCCTCTGTCCTAAATCCCTAGGATTATGTGAAATTTTGCTTGGCTTTAGCAGTAGATCTCTGCCCTGTTCCCATCTTGTTAACTGCCAAAATGGTTCTGATATCATGTGTTAGACATGTGCAGAAGTGTAATGGAGCCAGCTATAAAAGGCAAATAAATTGTTAAATTGTCAATGTGAGCATTTACACCTCAGAAATTGTACAAATGAGGTCTTGATTTATTGTTCTGTGGATTGTCTAGACTTAAGAAAGTGTTAATAATGCAGATTAAACTAAAAAGTGTTCATTTCCAGAGCCCAGATTGTTAAACATTTACCAGTACACCCCTGTATAACTCTATAAACATGGGTTGAACACATCAGAGGTACCACAGTAGAAGGTTAAGAGAATGAAAACATCACCAGGTGGGAGGTCTGGTACCTGGAGGCTAACAGCAACAACCATAGCGATGACTGATGACGATGACTACAACACTTTAAGGTTTGCAAAGTGGCTTAACACCCATTATCTCACATAAGCTTCACAAAATCCTCTGGATATCAGGAGACTGATGGTGACTTCCTACTTTTAAAATGTGTAAATTTAGCAAGAGGGCAATTTGTTGGAAGTGATGATGGGACAAGTGAATGAGTCAATAGGAGTGAATGCTAACATTCTGCTACAAGGCAATTAGAAAGGTAGCACAAAACACTTGTAGTGATCAGAAAGTCTGATTTAGTCAGAAGACATGGGTTTGGTTCCTAGCTCTTCTATTTACTGAGTGACCTCAGGAAAGCTGACTCACATTTAGACATTTATCTATCTATCTATCTATCTATGTATTGCACTTATCTGTAAAATGGGGATGATATTTGAACAACCCAATTCACAGGACTGTTGAATAAGGATCAATTGAGAACATCTGTAAAGCACTTTGTAATTATAAATCACAATAGAAATATGATCTATTATTATGGGTATTTAGGGTTGGAAATGACCTTAACAGCCACTAATACAACTTTTCACTTTCCAGATTAGAATACTGAGATCTAGAGAAATTAGATGACTGACTAGATAGATTGTGAACTCTATGAAGCCAGGGAGCCATGTCTTATTTAATAGTGGTATCTTCTCTGGTCCCTACCAAAGAATTTTGAACATAATAGGTAGCTAATAAGTGCTTATTGAAGTGCGGAGTTAAAATAATATACAAAACTCTTTGAAAATCTTTCAAGTGCAATAAGTTAGCAATTTTCAATGTCACACTGCTAAAAATGATAGCTAGCATTTATACAGTGCTTAAATATTTACATAAGTATACACACACATATTCTCAATTGATCTTCACAACAAGAGGTAGGTACCATTCCCATTTTATAGATGAGGAAACTAACTCTTAGAGATATCAAATAATTTGCCCAGTCTCACCACTAATGAGAATATGTCCACCCTAGGACTTGACCTCAAGTCTCTCTGACTTGAGGTCAAATACTCTATCCATTTCACCACATAACTAATTAAATGGCAAAGTCAGAACTAGAGAATTCTGGTCTCCTGACTCTTAGGTCCATGTTTTTTCTAACACACTATACTGCCCCTTCCATATTTAAAGAGATGAACTCTATTTTCCCCAACCATCAAAAATTAAATGGTGAAAAAGGTTAGCTTCCAAATACTCTTGCATGAAAATATATAGTGTACCATGATGGTACCATCTTAAAGTCATACATTTTACATATCGAATGCAAAATTGCCAAAAGAGAAAAAGGGTCCTAATAATTTACTTCAGACCTTTCAAATCTAAACATCAATAATCCCATCCTTTTAAAATCTGTCACTTTGGAAATTTTTATAATAGTTACTATCATACAGTTAACATTTTGTTATTCTTATTAAAATGTTAATATGAGACCATTCTGTGCTTAAATAACATTATTTTTCTCTCCCCGGTGGTAAGCTTTTGGGGATCGGAAAAAAGACTGAGTTGAGATTAATATATAAGTATCTGTAAATTTAAATAATGCAGTTTCAATTACCAACACACACGGAATACTCTTCATTAATTATTTACTCCCTTTGAAGACACTAAGATATCTGAGACAGCTCCAGAGATTCCATACTATTAATATGAGCTTGCATCCTTGAATCTGCACATACGTCCTGATGATGGAGGACAATTAGCCAGAATGAAAAAAAAGTTCATTTTCAATCAAAAAAATAGCCTTCATTAGGCTCCATTTCTTATTATAGATTAAGGGAACACAATTTTATTTTTTAATATATGTGAAATGAATTTTTTTATCCATTCTTTAGGAACTGGATGCAAAACTCGGATTCTGAGTTAATATAGTGCATATTATATATATAGGAATCTAAGGTTGCTTTTATAGTAAATTAATTTGGGGATATGCAACTTCTATGGCATAAATCAAATGATACAGGGAAAGCAAATCCAGTGTCCTGTACATAGTGAAATATTTGACCACGATGATTTTTACCCTTTGTTCCCCTCCTTTCAACCTCTCCTTGCTGCATGGCTTGCAAGTTAGAATCATTTCTATTAAATCGATGCTTTGTTTTTCATCAAAATAAATTTGATGCATACAAAATACTTCATTACTGAGGAGGATTATACAAATATCTTGCCTTATTATTGCTAAATTAAAATTTTTTTATCCCTTTCATCTTTTCTAGATGTTGATGCAGTGAATGCCTAATCCAGTTTTGCTAACCAGCAAACATTAAAGAAAAACATCAGTGAAAACACTCATTTCCCTACTGAAGTACATTAACTATCCACCTTCATTTGAGCACTTTATATCATAAATATAGTTGAGTTCATAAATATTTCAGTTTTAGATTTAAAGATTGTTACATTGTGGCTGAAGCATAAGATTGGGGGAAAGTCTCGTACTACCTGTAATTATTTAAGTAGTTATATTTCTAACAATTATCAGCCTTTTGGGAATAAGAATACTATGCATTATGCTAAAACAGGAAAACAACTTTAAGTCTCAAAAAATCTAGAACTTATGCTGCCCAGCACTCTCTTTCACAGGCATCTTTCACAACTGAGGGTGAGAACTTTTCCTGTGGAAACAAGGACAAAAATGACTCAGAGAAGCCACAAAAAGTAAGTTCTTTTAGCTGTAAATATTAAAATTAAATTAATTTTCAAATATTAAAAAATCATTAGATTAGTGCTCTGTATGCATTCACAAAATTCTGCTTAGAATCTTAATTTTTCAAAATACTGAAAGAAAAGGGTAACTTATTTGTTGGAGTTTTTATAGTTAAAACTGTTTTCCTTAAAGCATTAATTGGGAAAACAGTATTTAGAGAATGAGCTTTTGGTGATGGCAAAGAAAAATTGTTTGAAGATGCTGAAAACTCAAGGGAATATTATAATACAAAAATGATTAATGAGATCATCAGAATTTTAGGCTTCTGTTTTTCTAAGAAGCTACAGCACTGTCTTTAATGATGACCATTTAAATGACATATTAAGCAATCTAGCACACTGCTGATGTTTGGGAAATTGAAATACTAGCATATACATATATAAATGCTTATTAATTATTCAATTCTTTGTTTGTTTGTTTAGTCCAAATGATTTTCTATATCCTTACACATTTCACATGTGAAAGGACAGATCCTTAACTATTTATAGTAATAGTATCCCTTTTCTTTCTTATTCTATTCCTTTTAGAATCTAGAAAAAAAAATGTAAATCTTTCAACAATACAGAGATGGAGCCAAGAATTTGATGGCAACTATAATTTCACAGGTTGCAAATAATGACGTTAACTAACATATAAGTTGAAAAACTCTCATATAAAGGAAAACACTTATGTAACAACTAAAATACTATTTGTCAGTTTAAGAAATGTTGCCCTGCCTATAAAAAAGGTAAGATACAAATTACTTATAATACCTTGAATTTATGTAGAGATTTTGTGTATTAATATAAAAAATTAAAATATAGCCATTTACATCACAATAAAGATTGAACAAACCAAACTATATTTTATTCTATTACTAACCTGATCATAATTTTTAAAAGTAGTTTCTAAGTTGTCCTCCAGGAAGTATCAGTGCATTCAGAAGGGCTCTGAAGGCTGCGGCGGCTGCTGCTGTGGCAGCAGCATGATAACTGCCCATTGTAGTCAGAGCTCCCTCCCCATCAATTACTGCAGTATACAGGTCTAGCATCCCTTAGCTGGAAGAATCTCTCTTTGTCTGAAGTGACTACAGACGGAGTTTTTAGCTTTGGCAGCAATTTTCATTGCCATGTCCCATTAGGGTGAAATCCAACCCTTTAGTTCTTCAGGCAAGACTCACTCAGAGGTTAGAGAGGGAGAAGGGGTGGGGGCACAATATCAGGTCCAGGGTGACCTCACATAATAATTCCTCAGCAGCACCAGATGGTGGGCACTCAGCTCGGTCAGATTAACTTTTGGCCATTTTGACTTATAGTGAACATTACAAAATAAGATAAGTGTGGTTTAAAAAGCATTCTAAATGGGTCTGTTTCAAAATATTTAAAATCATGCAGTAGATAACAAACATTTTTTAGTAAACAGAAAAGTTTCACAACACATATTCATAAATTTTTATGTGTATGAGTCACCACAGAACCACTGAGAAGGGATTTCTTGTTTGGATTTTTTTAAAACAGTGTATTGAAAAAGGAATAATTTTACTCTGGGTCAAAAGACATTGAAAGAATTGCTTCTTGTTGAAACACATTGGAATATAGGTGACTGTGTAGGAGAAGAAATCCTACGTACACCAAGACTTGTAGCTTTTTTCTGGGGGCCAGGTATAGAGAGTAAGAAATGACTAGGATCCTAAATTTAGAAAATGATACCATGGGCACAAACGTCCCATATATAAGCAAAAAGGGAGCTACCCATGCACTATCACTTCGCACATGAATCAAGTTTATAATGTACATGACAAACTTCACTAAGGCTTTACAGTAAGACAATATAGTGTTAGCAATAATTTAAAAAACTGAGTAATGTTTTAAAGGTCAAGGCAGCAAATTTTCTGAGTCTTCCTTGTAGCAAAAAGTAGGGGGGCATTTCTCAGAATTCTCACCTCTTAATCCAATTAATTGTACAACCATTAAAACAATACATCTTCTTATTTTATGTTTTATAGATCCTTTATCAGATTCCATGTTTGTTATCCAGTAGAGGATTAAGGAAGGAAGAGGGAAGGGGGATATAAGGAAATAAATAAGGAAGGAAAGAAGAACAAGAAAAAAAGAAGGAAAATAGAATAGAAGAATAGGAAAACCTAATTCTCAATAAGGAGAAAGCAATCTTCTCTTTAGGGGAAGTAAAAATCACGTAAGTTTCTTTTGCCAACATTCTCTAATGCACCCCCCACATCAAAAGTCCACTATATAACTAGGAAAGATAGTTTCACTTCCTAAACTCTGGAAAAGGAATTATGGTTCCAAATTCTTAAAGCCTGAAAATATTTATATTTCCTTTAAAATTGTAAATGAATACAACTTATTGTAAGATACTTGGCAAGGAAGAACTGACATGAGCTAAGAAATATTCAAGATCTGTAATAATAATTCACATTCATACAACTAATATACAAGATGAACTAGAGATTCTAAGCTGAGAAAGCAAATTTGATCAAATAGATTATCACTAAGATCTTGTTGAATGAGATCCATAACTAGGCCATGACCCTGAAAAGATAAACCTTATTATTCAAAAGAAACAGAATAGTTAGGGTGGTTAGAGTTTCTTATATTTTAAGATGTACTTATATGAAAAAAAATCCAGGAACTGGTGAAAAGGGGGAATGCTTGATGGAGACCATTTGAGTAAAAATCAAAGTAGACAAAAATAGAAATAATGCAGTCATCAGAATATACTATAGATGATACGAGCAGGGTGGGGAAAAAGACATAGATGAGGAGTCTGGAAAAAATATCACAAGACTAATACGGTCATGAGAGAGTAATATGAGAAAGTCAAGTGAACATTTATTAAGCACCTACTTTGTGCACTTCAGGATTTAGAGGGCCACATGTGGCCTCGATGACACAGGTTCCCCACCCCTGCACTAGATGATAGACTTAAGATTCAAAATATTAACAAAGTTCTCAAAAGAGGATTTGCAAACTCTTAATAGCTATATGAAAGACTGTTCAACCATTCTGAAAAGCAATTTGGAATTTTTCAAAAAAAAATTGACTAATATGTCTATCTACTTTGACCTAAGGATCTCACTGCTAAGAATATCCCACAAAAAGGGATTCCACATACACCAATATATTTACAGCATCACTTTCTGCGGTAACAACAAACTGGAAATGAAGCAGATGAAACAATCAGGTGGCTACGAAAATGGTGGGTTAGCTATTTTCTACAAATCTCTTTCAGCTCTCAACCTTAAAACAAACAAACAAAAGGAATTATGCAGGATATAAATTAACTGCAGCTGATTACCCAAGAAAAAGCTAAAGAATCTCATCCCCTACTACTTAAGAAAAAAAGTCAAAATTAGCACCAGTGAACTGTAACACTTTGATTTTTCACTCAGCACTTCTATCCCAGTGACCTGGTAGACTGGGATCTCTGTGGCTGCAATGATTCTCTCAGAAGACCCTGCAAAAAGCAGCAATTGCTCACCTGTAAACAGAGGTGGTTGGACTGATCTCTTAACGTCCCTTCTAGCTCTATCATTCTATGGGCTCTATTGTTAAGAGCTGCTAGAAAAAAAAATGGAAAGTGCGATGAGGAGAAATTAGGTTCAGATCAACATCTTCTTAAACTGTGGGTTGTGACTAAGAACTGAAGGGGTCACGAGTAGAAAAAGTTTAAGAAGCCCAATTAACTCAGAACACATACCACAATGTTTTGCTAGTAACAAAGAACCAGAAAAAAGTTTATGCCCATAAAGTAAGGCATCATTTTTTTAGTCATTTTTTTTAGTTTCAAGTTCTCTTTCTCTCTCTACCTCTTGCTCCATCATTAATAAGGGAAAAAACCAATGCCCATTATATATATACATACATACATATATATATATATATATATATATATATATATATATATATATATGTATGTATGTATGTATATATATATATATAAAGTTAAGCAAGACATAAATTTGCATTAGCCATGATAAAAAAAAAGGCAAGGAAAATTAAGAAAGGAAATAAAAGTATGCTTCAATCTGTCCTCTGAGACTACCAGTGCTCTTCCTGGAGGTGGAAGCATTTTACATCATGAATCCTTTGTAATTGTGGTAGATTGCCATATTTGTCAGTTACATCATCAGTTACAAAGTCTTTCACAGTGGACTATCTTTACACTATTTGCTTTTACTAGACTGTTCTCCTGGTGATGCTCACTTCACTTTATTATCAGTTCGTACAAGTCTTCCCAGGTTTTCTGAAACCATTCTTTTTTTATCACTTCTCATAGTAAAATAATGTTCCATCACCTTGATATATCATAACTTATTCAACCATTCCCCAATTGATGAACACCCACTTAATTTCCCACTCTGCCACACCAAAAAGAGCTGCTATTAATATTTTTGTACGTATGAGTCTTTTACCTTTTTTTTTTTTAAATCTAGTAGTGGTACTTCTAGGTCAAAAGATATATGCAGTTTTAAAGCTCTCTGGGCATAGTTCCAAATTGTTCTCCAGAACAGCATGACCAGTTCACAACTCCACCAACAGTGCATTAGTATTCTTATTTTCAAAGTAGTGCATAGTTAAGTAAGTGTGGTACATGAATTTAATTAAGTATCATTGCGCTATATTTAGTGATAAATATGAAGGATAAAGAGAAGTATGAAAACATACATATTTAATCGTGTAAAATGAAGTAAGCAAAACCATGAAAACATTATATATGCAAATGACAACAATGTAAATGAAAAGATAAAAAAGGAAAGAGCATGATGTCATCATGATTATGCATATCCCTGAAAAAGACATAAGAAAAATATACCTCCCTAGCTTATTTGTACAAGAAGGGGAAGAGGGAAGTATAGGTACAAAATACTGCATAGACTTTCATACTTTGTTGACATATTGGTTAGTTTTATTGAATTGCCTTTTTTCCTTCCAACTAGATGGGACCACGGTTCATAGAACACTAGGCTTGGAGTGGAGAGACCTGGGTTTCAGATATGGCTTCAGATACTTACTATACTGTGTGATCATGGACAGGTCATTCAATTTCTGTTTGACCCTATTTCCTTATCTGTAAAATGAGATTAATAACATCTATTTCCCAGGGTTATAAGGATAAAATGAGACAATAATTACGAAGCACTTAGTACTGAAGCTGGCACATAGTATGCACTATGTAAATATGATGATGATGATGGTGGTGGTGGTGGTGGTGGTGGTGGCTCTCTTGGAAGGAAACGGAAAAGGGGATATATTTGTAAATGATGTAAAAAACAAAAGGTATAAATAAAAAAAAGTTTTTTAAAGAAGATGACCACTGATTGGGAAATAGCTAAACAAAATCTGGTACTTGAACATAATAGAATATTAACATACAATGACAATGTAAGTGGAAAGAAGAATAACAGTGAAAAGCTGAACATAGCAATTATAATAGGCAAGGCTGACTCTGGGAAAGAGATCATTTCCATCTTCCAATCTCCTTACAGAGGTGAGTACCCATATACTATTAAACTATTAAACATGGTTATATGTTGGTTAGTTTTGCTGAACTGGTTTATTATCCTTCTTTTTTTAAATTTTATACTCTAAGGAAAGTCTTACTTGACAGAGGAGTGCTATATATGGAAGTGAAATGATGTTTAAAAAAACATAAAAATATTTTGATAGGGGGCAACTATGTGGTACAGTGGATACAGCACTAGCCCTGGAGTCAGGGGGATCTGAGTTTGAATTGGACCTCAGACACTTACTAGCTGTGTGACCCTGGGGAAGTCACTTAACGCTGACAGCCTCCAACCCCCCCTCCCCGCAAACCCCCAAAACATACTGACAGGCTAGAATACTGAATCAAGTGTAAGAAGATACAATTTACCAGAGAAAAAAGTAAAGTCTTACACTTGGTTTTCAAAAATCAACTTCACAAGTAAAAGATGGGTGAAATACTGCTAGAAAACAATTTGTCTTTAAAAATGATTTCCAGTGGGTATCACCTTCAGGATTAATAATATAAACATAAATTCCTCTCTGGCATTTAAAGCTCTTCCTAATCTAGTCTATTCTGACCTTTTTTCCTTCTTATACCTACTTCTCCTCCACATACTCTATAATCCAGCAATACTTGTCTACCTGCTGTTCCTTAAACAACATACTCAATTTCCTGTCTGTTATTTTGTGTTGGCCGTTCCTTACATATGGAATGCCCTATTTCCTCACCTCCATCTCTTAACTTTCCCGAAGTCCTTCAAGGATCAATTCAAATCCCACCCACCACAGGAGGCTTTCCCTCTATAACTGTCTTACATTTCCTAAGTATATGCCTCATATGTACCTAGTTATTAACATGTTGGCCCCACTATTATAATGTAAGCTTCTTAAGGGTCAGGCCTATTTTTGCCTTTCTTTGTATTTCTGGGGTTTCGCATAGTGCCTCACACGTTATAAGAACTTCATAAAGGTTTGTTAGTCAAGCAACATTTATGAAGCACTTACTTTGTACCAGACAAAACTTACCAATTGAGCGCATCAGAGAACAAATAATACAAGTCAATGTATAGTGATAGTATCAATAACAC
Source organism: Potorous gilbertii (assembly GCA_028658325.1). Taxonomy (NCBI): domain Eukaryota; kingdom Metazoa; phylum Chordata; class Mammalia; order Diprotodontia; family Potoroidae; genus Potorous; species Potorous gilbertii. The sequence continues at coordinate 569,975,927 of CM053769.1, read as the reverse complement.
TGAAAACACTCAAACTGTATCATAAGCACAGTTTAGGATTGCAGGTCCTCTCCTTTAAACTGATGAAAAAGCTAACAGGCCTGTGTTTGAAAGTAAAGGAAAAAGTCATGGAGTGCTCCCAATTAAGAGAGTACAGCTAGCATGGGTCAAAATCCCAGAAATAACATTTGGAATCAATTGTACAGTAACTGCTCTAAAGTCTCCGATGTGGACAGTTATAGTAACAAGCTGGAGGTAACTCAACGACCTGATGAGCAATTCAGGGTCCTCTCTGATAGCAGTACTATTCCTAAAACTGTAAAGTGATAGCCCTGCAGTTGAGCATGTCACTAAAAGACAGATGATGCTAGGATCACATTAAGAATTTTTTTCCAGAATAGGGAAAAACCAACAACTGTATGTCATTTCTCAGAACAGAAAAGTTTCCTGAGGTCAAAGCCAGACCGAATCAAAAACCAGCTTGCCTCATCAGTATCTATTGTCTAAATTCCTTAGGACAATTTCTCTCTACAATTTCATGAGTGGTTGGAAGAAAAGGGCATGTAAGAGTTGAGTTTTGTATTTCTGAAGGAAGAATTCCTTAGAAAAGTGAGTTCATAAAAAAAACGACTGGAGTTATCTCATACTGGCTCCATCACTAATAACAATAACATGTTTATTTAGTGCTTTAAAGTACAACATTTTATACACATCTTCTCCTTGGATGCTTACAACTCCATGAGGTAGGCAGTCCAAGTATTATTATATCCATTTTATAGCTGAGAAAACGGAGGCTCAGAAAGGTGAAAAGGTTTGTCTTTGGTTTCTTTTCCCTTCTCCCTTCCCTTCCTTCTATCCTTCTTTCTTTCTTCCTGTCTCCCTCTCCCTCCTCGTCTCTCTCTCTCTCTCTCTCTCTCTCTCTCTCTCTCTCCCTGTCTGTCTCCATCTCTGTCTCACCCTCTCTCCCTCCAATGAGAAATCTCATTCTCACTATTTTAACTACTACTTTTATGCAACTGGTTCCCAATTGCATCTTCTGTCTCAACTTCTCTTTTGAGCTCCAAAAGCACAGCTCCAACTGCTGTCAGAACATCTCCACTTTCACTGCTTACAGTCTCAAGAGTTAGGACACCCAACCCAATACACGAAGCTGCTGGTTTTAGAAGTTCACTACAGAATGTCAACCATCTGAGATGGAATAAATGATGTAAACCCAGCAAATGGGATGGTGACGGACCCAATCTTGGATCTCCTTAGCAGTAAAAGGGGTGCCCACATTATAGGGGATGGTAACAAGAGTAAAATGGGGGACAAAAGGGACAAAGAGAAAAGGGAGGCTCTGTTGATGTCTTGATGTTGGCTAATAGTCAGAAGGACAAAGCTCTTCCTCTTCAATATAGGACAAAAGTCTATATAATAACTTTATCAATCAGAGGCTAGTGGAGAGCTATATGTCATATCACACCAATCCATCACTACTCTCTACTCACTACACTCAGGATCCTAGTCTAGGTGTTATCCTTGATTCCTCATTCACACTCGTGCCACATATCCAATGGTACATTGGTAATGGTACAATGGTAACATCTCTCATTTGGGTCTCCTCTGTCACAGTTGCTACCCTGGGAAAGACTTTTATTACCTCTGGCCAGAAATAGTGCAACAGCTGCTGGGAGTCTCTCCCCAGTCTAGTCCAACTTTTCTACTAAAGTGCCATTTCAATCCTCCACTCAATAAACTTAAAGAGTTCCTTTTACTTCAGATTAAATTCTCTATTTGGCTTTTAAAGCTCTTTACGATCTAGCCTGTTCCCACCTTTCCTCCCTCCCTCTATAGACACTATGATTTAGTATCATTGGCCTCCTTGTTATTCCTAACACAAAACACTGTCTCCAGAATTCACACATTTTCACTGGTTGTATCCCATGCCTGGAATGCTCTCTCTCCTCAGCTCTGCTTCCTGGCTTCCTTTAAGAGACTTAGCTCAAATCTTATCTTCTGCAAGAGGTCTTCTCTATCCCCCTTAATGTTTGTATCTTCTCTCTGGAATTATCTCCCATCTGTGCTGTATATATCCATATGTACATAGTAGTCTGCATGTTGTCTTCCCATTAGAATGTGATCTCCTTATAGGCAGGGACTGTTTTTTACTTTATTTGCAGGGCTTAGCACAGTACCTCAGACATAGTAGGTGCTCAATAAATCTTTGTTGATTGACCTATCTTGCAAAGGCAGATGCTCTCTGTGGCACAAAAACCAAACCAAAAATGCATGATTGAGCAGAAGTAGCTGCACCACTCTTGGTTAAGTAATTATATAGTTCTGTGCCCACACAGCATCATGGAACTCATGTGCAAACTGATAATGAATTCAATTTCCAGTTTCCACTATTGTTGTGAGATCACATTCAGATCAGTGAGAGATGTGTGACGCCTCTGATGTGAACTAAAATGTTCCATAAACAACCATACGCAATAGAAAGCACCAGCAAAGACTTCCACTTGTCTTGACCTTAAACTGGAAAGCCTTTGACCCCAGACCACTCACCCAACCCACTGCTACTTCCTAGGAATGAGTACAAATAAAAATTTCATCTATCCCATTCTTCAAATCCTTTCATATACTAGTCATGTAGTCAACAAGCTGGTCCACTATGAGGATATGACAGGTTAGCCATTCTTGGAGTGTCCCCAGTTAATGAATTAATAGCCACCAAGTTCCAGTTGGGTTTTTCTCACAATGGGCACAAAAACAAGCAAAGCAATGCTCCTTAAGAACTAAGTTCTCATAAGCCCCACTGCACTTATCCCAGGAGCTAACACAGCCTTAGACAACAAAAGGCACTAACACTTTATGGACCATTTCCAATGAGGTCTCCAAAGCCTACTCATCTTATTAGAGAAACGATCTTGAATCGCTCAATAACCAAACCTAGATTAAGGGGAATAGTATGAAACTATGCTTTATCTGTTCAGCGGCATCTAGTGCTCAGCAACATTCAAGGAAATCCTACTGTTTATTTGGTCTGATCAGTCTTTAGTATCTTTTAAAGGTTCCCGTTGCTAGTACCTTCCCTCTGGGCTTAGCCCCCATCCCTATTTACACTGTATATATTTTGTATGTAAATAGTTGTTTGTATGTTGTCTCCCTCCTTAGAATGAGCACTTCTTGATCTCAAAGGACTATTTATGTATTATGCATTTATTTTTACAAACTTTCTTTTTACCTGAGTATTTAGTACAATGCCTAGCCCCAGTAAGTGCTTAATGTATACTTACTGAATGATTGACCATGGCGATCTGAGATTCAGTTTTCTTAGTTACTATTTCCAGTCTTACTATACTATCCAATAACATGAAGTTAATGCTGGAAACTCAAATATAGTAGTAGGAACCATGGTACCCATAAGAATGCTATAGGAGCCTGAAGACAGAGAGCAGGGGATGAAGGAAAGCACTTTAGGGTATTTTCAGTTACACAGCTCAGACTCCTCCAAACGGTGGTTTTTGTTAATTTGTCAACCCTAGGAATCAGAGAGATGCCAAGGAATTCTTGGGGAATCTCCAGCCCTGATAATCTTCAAATTCAGAGAGACAAACATTTGTCTTAGATGATTTAGGGGTTTTCTTTCATGAGGCAAAGCTAACCAACAATGACTTCTTAACCCTGACTATCTTTAAGATTCTCTTACTGGTTGAGGGATAGATAGTGAGTCCAGTCTAGAAGTTAAGACACAAGTATATGTACTTTCCCAGCTACCTTCTTTAAAAAAAGTTTGCTGGATATTATATAAACTAGTGGGATTATTTAAAAGCAAATTCTTATTGATGTTTATAAGAAAGGTGAACCCAAGGCACAGTGGGATTAGAGAAGATTCCCTCATGAGGATTCCAGAGACCTTGTGTAGTAGGGGATAAAGTGCCCACCACTAATCTCAAGGTCAAGCATTGGTGTTTTCTCAATGCTGCTGATGCCAAATCCAAGAGTCCTATTTGTCTATTGCTTCTGGCTTTAGGGTAAACATGATGACCTAAACTCCCAAACCTGCCACCAACCCTAGGAAAGCAGAGGGCTGCAAGTCATTTTAGGGTCACACAATGGAAAGTACAAGGGTCCTAGAGTTAGAAGATATGGGCTCAAATCCCACCTTGGATAATTATAACCTATGTGACCTTGACCCACCAGGACCTCAGTTTCTTCATCTATTAAAAAAAAGTTGACCCAGATGTCCTTTGAGACCCCTTATAATGCTAGATTTATGATCACTATTCATTTTCCCAAACTGTAAAACTCAGTTAATTATGCCATACCCATCCCTACTTGATCCTTATCCATATGCCTATTTGAGATAATGCCTAATAAAACACTTTGAAGTCTTAGCAAGTACTACAAAAATGCAATGGGTATTTTTAAAATTTGATCAAGAAAGAGAGAGATTATGTTCCAGTTAAAACATATAAACCTTTGAGAGTATGCTCAGAACAGATAATTCCACACACAGAAACCAACTACCAGTTCTGACAACTGTAACTTTAAGTAGCACCTATAAAAAGGGAGATTGGACTAGACGATTGCTAAAGACCCCTTTCAACTCCAAAACCTACAGTTAGATTAAGATAAGACCCTTCTGTTCCACTTTATCAAATACCTACATTTGGGGTACATAATAATGTTCTTGACTTTCATATTGGAAGATGATACTAATGATCCCGTCATTCATGGGACATGAGATATAAGTTGTTTTTTCCAGAAATAACTTGGCACTGAGCAGTATCATCCTGGCTAACTTACAGGTATACTTTGAGATCAGGGAACTGTAAATCTAACTGGATCTTAAGGGAGAATCAAATTCAGAGCCAGCTGTAATTTGAGGTAGAAGAGTGTTAATAGTGAGGAATCTGGGAAGATCTCAAAGAGAAAGTGGCCACTAAGTTAAACACTGAAGGAAGGTAAGAATTCTAAGAGGCAAAAACAAGAAGTTCATTCCAAGTAAAAGAGACAACTTGGACAAAAACATAGGGGTGGGAGACAAAATGCTAAGTTTGGAGAATATAGTGGTTGGGAGAACATAGAGAAAATACAGAGAATATACAGAAAAGGGGATGAACCTAGACTGTGGGATACCTTTAACTCTAGGCTGAGAAGTTTTATTTTGCCCTGATGGCAGTAGGAATTTTTGAGGGAGTTTTTGGCAAGGAACTAAGAGTCCCAGAGAAGATAAGATCTTGAGACTTCCTAGGAAGTCAAGGATATTGACAGGACTAAGACTCAGTACTTTGATTCTCAGAGACTCTTTTTAACTTTAATTTAATAAACAAGGAATTACCACACCATTTCGAAAGATCTTATAAACCACCAGTGATCTTTGGAATCCATTTTGAGAATTAAACAACCAATAAATATTTACTGAACGTCTATAAGGTAACTAGGTGGAGTTCCCAGTCTGGAGTCAGGAAGACCTGAGTTCAAATTTAGCTGCAGACATGTACGAACTGTGTGACCTTCCTCAAGTTTGTCGAGTCGCTTAATTATGTTTGCCTCGGTTTCCTCATCTGTAAAATGAGCTGGAGGAGGAAATGGAAAAACACTCCAGTATCTTTGCCAAGAAAACCCCAATTGGGGTCATGAAAAGTCAGATACAACTAAACAAGGACAACAACCATTTCTTAATATTGTGCACAGTGATGTGAGAATATAAAAAGTACTATATATAGATCTTGACTTAACATAGCTTAATACAGCTGAGAAGAAGCTGAAGACAGACAGACAGACACACACACACAAATTAGAGAACAGTACAAGATATTATATATGTTGTGGTACAGACTGTCCATGCTATAGGATTTGAGGGGAAAAGAAGAAAAATATAAAAGGTAGCATTTGAATTGGGCCTCAGATAATGAGTAGAAGAGAGGTAGAAGTGAAAAGAGGGAAAGGAAGTGAAGGAGAAGACTTGTTATAGAAGGTATTAGACAATCTTTTAAGCTTTTTAATAGTACAGTTATTTATAGCAAAAGATGGCTGATGGCTCAGAGACTCCTGCCCTCCAGTCCTGTCCTACCTCTAACCTCCCCCTTGACTTCTTAGAAGCTAGTGGCAATAAAGATAACGGAGTGTGAAATGTGGAAAGGAAGAGCAGTCACTCTGGCCCTAGACAGGGCTGAGCACTCCTCCTTTCAGCCTTGGCCTCAGTCTTGAGGGCAGCAGGTGGAAGAGAGGCGGAGGCAAAGCCATGGAGGACCAGCCTCCTCCAAGATACAAAGCCTCCTTCTCTACACAGCCACTTGGCTTTGAGAATGTGATGAGATTCTGGAAGGAGCTTGGAAAGATGGTCACTAGCTCCCAAGAAAAGGTCCAGCTTTAGATGAAGGCAGAACGTGACTCTGAGCTTCTTCAGGAAAGAGTCGACACATTGCCAGGTAAACTCTTTTATGATATTATGGTACCTTCTGGTCCTCTTGTCCTCATGCCTGGGTAGTTTGTTTTTATCAATGAAGTCAAAGTTGGGGAAAGCTGAATTTGCAAATGCTTGGCAAAGCAGGTCTATAGGTTTAGGGAAGAACATAGGGAAACATAGGGGAAAACATGTTCAGGAGGCATTGGATGAATTTTTTAAGTGATGAACTTTGAATCCAGAATTGAATTCACAGATTTAAGGAAAGTGAATAATGCAGCAGGTGATATTGCTGCTATAAGACATTAAAAATGTCAGTGAAGTTAAAGGAAAGCACAGAACTGCTCATAGATCTCAATCAAAACCAAAAACTTTAGATATTTTTGAAGCAGATTTTGTAGGTGACCCCAAATCCAAAGGCAGTTTCCTCAGTGAGAAGGAACTATGAGCTCCACTCAATGAAGTAGACTCAAAGAGGTTCCCAAAAACTTGTTTGGCCTACCACCCTCTTTAACCCTTTAATTTTTTTTTTAAATCTGTGTCACTTCAAATTTTTTTTTGAAATGACAATCTTACATTTAATAATTTATTGTAAATTTGTGGGTTTTCCTGCACTGAAATTTTGATGATGCAGGATTGCATCATGTAACCATAAAGTATCATATTGTAAACAAGCCACTACATGCACAAATTCCTGCTGATGTTTGCTGGACTTCTTGACAATGCGTTACACACTGGCCTGCCAACACTTGCTTGTTAAGACCTATCAGTGCATTTGACTACTGGTTGTTTATAACTTGCATTTTGTGTGTTTATTTAGAAAATAATGTAAACACTATGACTATAATAACTCTGTTATACAACAGATAAAACATTGTACAAACAGTTTTTCAAAATTTTCTTCTTTTCTTTCCTGCCCCCCCCCTTATTTTTATGCAACCCCTCCCAATTGTACCCAAGGGTATTATGGCCCTTCTGAATTTTTCCAGTGCCCCCCAGGGAGCAGTATTGCCCATACTGGGAACCTATACTAGAAAGGATCTTTTCGGTAAACTGGATAGAAAACTTGATACTTTGTTTGCAAATGAAGAGAATATAACCTTTTCTGAAGAAGAGAAGGAAAATCAAAAGACCGGTGTGACAATGAAACAATAGCAGACTCTTGCTCCGGGCAGTTTTCAAGAGGATAGTACAAATTCAAAGTTCTTGTAATAAAGGCAATGGTAATGATGTAGGAGTTGGAGATAATTCTGTGTCAATTATATATTTTTCTCACACAGTTGGACCTGAGAGAGGAGAATAAATACTAGACAAAATAGTACTTAAAAATTTAGTGAAAAGAAAGAAGTCAAATGTAAATGAAGTAATGGCAACAGTAGAACTGCACAGTATTAGAACTCCAATCTATGATCAAAAAGTCTTGGCTGATGCTGTGAATGGAAAATATTCTGAGCAGAGAGAATAGTGTGTTCAGTGACACGAGCTCAAGGAGCGCTGCTGAGCTTGAGGAAGAGTAACGAAGAACCAGTCTGCAGTGATGCTGGCAAAAGCATTTTTTCATGTTGTATTTTTTTATTTACTCTGTTGAATATTTCTCAATTACATTTTATTTTTTAAGGTTTAATATTATTTATTTTTCCCCTGTTACATGTCAAGGAAATTTTAAGCATTCATTTTTGCAAGATTTTGAGTTCCAAAGTTTTCTTCTTGCCTCCTTCCCCTTTCCTCTTCTGAAAATGGTAGACAGTTTGATATAGTTTATACATGTACTATTATGTAAAAAAAAAAAAACTCCACTATTAGTCACAGTTGTGAAAGAAGAAACAGATCAAAAGTAAAAAAACATAAGAAAGAAAATAGTAGTGAAAAATACGCTTCAATCTACGTTCTGAGTTTATCAGTTCTTTATCTGGGTACGGACAGCATTTTCCTTCATGAGTCTTTTGTACTTGTCATGCATCACTGTGTCGCTGAGAAGATCTGAGTCATTCACAACTGACCATGATACAATGTTGTTTAAACTATGTACAACATTTTCCTGGTACTGCTCATTTCACTTTGCATCAGTACACATAAGTCTTTCCAGAATTTCCTGTAATCTGTCTGTTCATCATTTATTACTGCACAATAGTATTCCATTACATTCCTATATCACAGTTTGTTTAGCCATTCTCCAATTGATGGGCATCCTCCTCAGTTTCCAATATTTTGTCACCACGAAAATGGCTGCTATAAATATTTTTGCACATGTAGGTCCTTTCCCGTTTTTTATGATCTCTTTGGAATATAGGTCTAGTAGTGGTATTGATGGATCAAAGGGTATGCACAATTTGGTTGCCCTTTGGGCATAGTTCCAAATTTCTCTCCAGAATGATCAGTTCACAACCCCACCAACTTCAGAGTCCCAATTGTCCCACATACTCTCCAACATTTATCATTTTCCTTTTTTTGCTGCATTAGCCAATCTGATTGGTGAGAGGTGGTACCTCAGAGTCATTTTAACTTACATTTCTCTAATTAAAAGTGATTTAGCACACTTCTTTATATGCTTATAGATAACTTTGATTTCTTCATCTGAAAATTGCTTGTTCGTATCAGTTGGGGAATGGCTTGTATTCTTATATATTTGACTCAGTTCTCTCCATATTTGAAAGATGAGGCCTCTATCAGAGACACTTGCTATAAAGATTGTTTCCCACCTTTCTTCCTTCCCTCTCACCTTGGTTTCAATGTTTTTGTTTGTATAAAAGTCTTTTAATTTAATATAATTAAAATTATCTATTTTATATTTTGTAATGTTCTTTATTTCTTGTTTCTCCAGGAATTCTTCCCTTCCCCATAGATCTGACAGGTAGACTATTCCTCACTCTTCTAGTTTGCTTATGGTGCCACCCTTAATGTCTAAATCATGTACCCATTTTGACCTGATCTTGGTATATGGTGTTCTATACCTAATTCGTGTCCTGTTTTTTTCCAGTCTGGCAAAAGCACTTCTGAGGAAGAAAACAAGCAAGAAAAAAACTGTTACTCCTATCAAGAAGTCGTGAGGCTTTTTCTGGAACTAAAAGAGAAAAGGAACTTTTATCTCCTACAATACCACACCCAGGCACGGTGCATCCTGTATTACCAAGTACAGAGCAAAAAAAAGTTTTGTTAGAAGTATCAGAAGAAATTACAAAAGGATTTCAAAATTCCAAACTGCAAGATTGCAACAGAGAAACCAGGCCTGCCTAGAAAGTGTCCATACTATGATCTGTAGGATGTGTATATGTGTGTTTGTATATATGTGTATGTCTACGTATATATACACAGAGATACATGCACATATAATATACCTGTGTATATGTTATATACATGAATGAGCACACATATATGTATACCTGTGTTATACATTTATATAGACATATGTTTCTATGTCTATTAGGCATTGCAGCTAAGCAGTGACCTAGGACCAGAAAAGAAAAAAGAAGAAAAGGTTTAGCTGGACTGCACAAGGAAAAACTGTCCGATTTTTCATCAGTATCAAGCTACTTCCTGAAACAGAAACTCTTCTTAATAGTATTTTTCTGGGGTTGCTATACATCTGTGAAACACAGAATAACACAATCTTTATAAATAACACAAAATGAAGATAACTCAAAGGGCAATGGAGAACTGCATGGTAGACAGCAGGTTGTAATTTATAACAAATGATTATAATGTCTGTGCATGAAATGGTTTAAATGTTGTCATCCAGGAAATGTATGTTCCCCAAAGGATCACAGACTAGTCATATAGCAAGACCAAGGGATGACAGTGTCTCAGTACACTACACTGGCATTGATACATTAAAAGACTTAAAAGAAGACTTTCAGTGAACTTGATAGATTTTCAATAGAATATTCATTGGATTCTACTGAATATTTGAGCATGGATCAGAATCACACTGGGTGAGAAGGTATAGACAAATTATAAGATGAATACCCAACTGATAAGAAGATGGAGGCATCAAGGGTCCGAGTCAGCTATCTAGGCCCTCAGGGGACAGATAAAAGAACATTTTAAAAAATATATATTTAGAAATTCAGCCCAGACAATCTCTCCAGAACTGAGCAAAACCCAGCCCTAACATAAAATCCAAAGTCAAGCAGAAGGCTGCAAGAATGAGCAAATAAAAAAAAGAATCCTACCATGAAGAGTTATTTTTGTGACAGGGAAGTTCAAGACAAAAAGAAGAAGAGAATGACTCAAAAACATCTATGAACAAAGAAAAACAATCCTAGGTACAAGTCCAACCAGAATTCTTACAAGAGATAAAGCAAGAATTTTAAAAGGAGCTAAAAAAAAATTTTGAAAACAGTGGTAGAGTAAAAAAGGGTGTGTGTGTGTGTGTGTGTGTGTGTGTGTGTGTGTGTGTGTGTGTGTGTATGTGTGCATATGTTGTGTTATAGGGGGAGGAGAATGAGAGCTATGGGGAAAAAATCTAGGAAGAGAATTAAGAGCTTGGAACAAGAGGTATAAAACTTTACCTAAAATAACAAGTTAACACTGATTAAACAAGAATACCTTCATCACCCCTTTCTCTCTAGGTCTCCAGACGAGACAAAAATATCTCAGAAAGGTGTCCAGTTATAGGAAGATGGAGAGACCTAGGAGGGACACTAATTCAGCTAAGTTCTATGCAAAATATTTGACAATGGCTTCTGTCCCAAATAGATTAAAGATAGAGGGAGAGGATCTATATATACAAAAAATATTTATAGTAGTCCTTTTTATAGCTAGAAAAAAATGAAAACTAAGAGGTATCTATCAATTGCAAAATTGCTGAACAAGAAAGTATTGGAATAATATTGTCCTATAAGAAATAACAGAAGATGGATGGGTTAGAGGAAAACCTGGAAAGAAAACTGACACTGAGTGAACTGGGAAGAATCAGTAGAACACTGTATATAATAACTTTATAAAGAAATATAACTTTGAAAGGCTTAAGAATTGTCATCAGTACGTTGAATAACCATATTTCCAAAGGACCCATGGTGACTTGGTAAGGGAATCAAGGTACAGAATGTGGAGAGAGAGAGAGAGAGAGAGAGAGAGAGAGAGAGAGAGAGAGAGAGGGAGGGAGAGAGAGAGAGAGAGAGAGGGAGAGAGGGAGGGAGAGAAACATAGGAATTTGCTTTGCTTGACTTTTCATATTTGTTACAAAGTTTCCATTATTCTTTTTTTTATTTTAAATTAGGGTAGTAGAAGAGGGGAAAAAAGCTTGTTAATTAAAAAATCAAATCAAATGGATAAACCTAAGTATTTGCCCACAAAGTCGTCAAGAAGGAAGACTGTTAAAAATAGTTACTCCTGCTGAGGCCACTTATACCCCCTACCCCACTCCTCAGCTATAACAGAACACATTAAATATATGGAATTTGAGGTGACTGGATGACACTGTTGCTTCTGAAATATTAACAATCCTACCCATTAATGCAAGATGTGTTCTAACACAGAAGTGAAAGTTGACTCTAAAGCTCCCTCAACATTTCTGATCCCCCAGAAAAAATGGCTCTTTGGTGATTATCAGCATTCCTAGTGACTTTCCCTCTTCAGAGGCAAAGCAATGTGTGGTTGAGAACAGGTTCCGAGCTGAGCCAAACCCAGTTTGGTTGTTTTTCAAATGCACAGCCCTCATACCTGCAGCTGAAGTTCCCTCCTTAAGCAAAATAAACTTCTTCAAAGTCTTAATATATAACTTGGGGCTACTTAGCTGCATTTTTTTTTTAAAGAGTGCTATTCTGATGATTTCAACAGACTACGAACATACCAAAAATGCTTGGGCTAAATTTATCAGGATTTCCTTTGCTCTCCCAAACCTGAATCATTGCCATCCTTTGCTGTTTTTCCATGACTTGCCTAAAATAAATATGGAATTGAACTTTTTAAAAAAGACATCTCATGATTTTTCTGTGAGCACTTACAACTAAAAGACTATAACAAAGAAAAGGTGAGACTCTTTTGTAGAACAAAAGAAGAAAATAATGGGGAATGTTTAGTGGATAATTTCTAAGTGGAGGCTCAGGAAAAACATAATTTGTGGTTATTGTTCTCGTTTTAATCTAGTTTGTAACTCCCTAGAAGATTCGACTTATTTCAATTTCTGGCAAATATTCTCTCCATTTATGATCACTCATTTCCTTTCATTTTTTATAATGTAATAAGTTTAAAATTAACCATCAATACAAAAGCTTCCTTTGAATACACATTTTTAAAAATTCATTTCAATCCATAAAAGCTATAATTTTCCAGTCAACCCTCCAAATTTCCCTCAGGATTCTTTCTCCATTCACTTTCCTCTTTTATGGCCATAATTAGCTTTTCATCTGGTTGTTTTTTTCACTGTACATTGTTTCACTCAATATAGTGTCTTCATGGTCCTAGAATTTAATAAATACTTATTACAGCCTTTGTATGTGCTGGCATTAGGGATAAAAGACAAAAATGAAGTACCTGGTCTCCAGTAATTTACGTTCTTGGTAGAAGGGGTAGGAGAAGGGAAAGGACAAGAGACAAGATAATTTGAGGGAGGAGGAAACACAAACCAGGCAGACCAGAAAGGCTTTCTGTAAGAGAAGTTGCTTAAATTGAAACTTGAAAGTAGGAAGCTTAAGATTCTAAGAGGCAGAAATGAGGAAGGAGTACATGCCAGGCAAAGGAGAATAACATATGTTAAGAAATGCACTTGGCCAGTTTGAATGGAACACAACGTGTGTGAAAGAGAATGACTGAATTAAATTTAAAAAAAATTAGTGTGGAGTCAGTTTCTAAAGCATTTTAAATGTCAAGTTGAAGAATTTGTATTTTATCCTACAGGCAATAGGGAGTCATGGAATATTAGGTAAGGAAGTTTCAAGGTCAGACCAAGACTTTAGGAAGATTATATAGGCAGCTGTGTAAATGAGGTAAAGGTCTGGGTTGACTACTAGAGCAATCAACACTGTTCTAGCAACTGTCTGCCCCTTAGGTTAAGCCAGCTAGATGTTTTGTACACCTGGTGGCTTGAACTTTAAGAGGATTAGCCTCAGGGCAGGGAAAATAGAATAAAGGCATTTTCAGAACTTTAACAGCCAGCAAATCACTTTCCACAGTCCTAGACTTGGTGACAGAGGAGACTTGTGTTTTATAGCCTTTTTTATTCCTGGTTTTGTGTTGTTAATATTTCATTGTTGAACTAGTGTTTAATTGGATATAATGATTCACAAGTACTTTCTGAATTAAAAAAAAAAGTCTTGAGCGCATTGAACCAAGTCGAATTTAGGTTTAGCCCATTCTCTTTTAATTTATAAGTAGAGATGTGCTTTTTTTTTTCTTATGTTTGTTTTCATTTTATAATGACCTCATGGTTAAATTCTCTTTTTAAGTGGGAGAAAGGTATTGCGGAAAGAAGGTTGACTGGGATGAGAGGCTGCTTAGAAAAAAGGTTTCTCCCCCAAGTGACAAGTCTTTTATTTTTTTTTTTTTTTGCATAATATGGAGAACTTCCTTTTTCATAGAGGGGAAAGGTCCTATTGAAGCTAAATCTGAATAACCTAAGTAGGATTAGTAAGACATGTTATCAAAGAAAACAAAATGCTAGAAGCATTGTTAGGCACCTGCTTTCATCATTGGAAACCTGTACTGCCCCAAGCAAGGAGAAAGAACATAAGCTTTTTTTATGTATTAAAAAATTAAGAGTTAGAGGTAAATTAGCTTTTATTTTTTTTAAAGTGCACTGAAGTCAGAGGACAACCTAATGGATCTATTGATTATCTGGGAGACAGGTCATGTTAATACAGGCAGGACTAATAAACTGCAAGAGAAAAGTATGCTTTCTGAGCAAGAGGTTTCTCCAGAGAATGCTCCTCAAGTCCTGCTGAACTGAGAGTTATAAAACATGAAAATAATCACAGTAATCACCACTGGGACTCAGAGAAAGTAATAAAAAAAGTCTCAAGCTTGTCTTCTTAATATCTGCCCCTCTCCCTTCCCCATCAATATTTAGGGGAGGGAGTGAATTTTAATAAATAGTAGAATGGGCGGGCTTTTGAATTAAGGTCCTTGGACAGTTGCAACAGAAATTTAAATAAATCATAGAAATTTTAAAACAATCGTTAATAAAGGTCTGTTCTAACGGAGATTTAGATTATTTGTAAATTACAGAATTTCATTGACTGGGAGAGCTCGTGAGCAAAATTATTTGCTCTTACAAAATCAGTAGAATCAACTAGAGGTCCCTTTAAAGGAATCATTTTTTTCCTTTTTTGGGGGGTATAAAATAGGGAATTCTGCATACCTAGCCTCATAAAGTTGAAGGGGTATTTGTGTGTGAAACTTTTAAGAGATGGATTTGGTGGGCTGGATTTATAACCAGACTGCTTAATGCCTCTTCACTTTCTGCCATCAGAGTGGTATTGTCCGCACATCCAAGGCAGCTGATATTTCTCCAGGCAACCTGAATTTTTGTTTTTTGTTTCATCTAGCATGCCATTTCCATGATATAACACTGCTTTTAAGTTAAGTTAAACGGATGAAAAATACAGCCATTTTGTAGTCCTTTTCCAATAGCAAACCAACCAATTGTTCTGTATTCAGTTGTAACTGTTGCTACTTGACTCACAGCTCCTTCAAGAGGATCTGGTACTACTGTCACTTTGAGGACTTGCCACATTTTGTTGTGATCCACACAGTTTAAAGGCTTTAGGGTAGTCAATGAAGCAGAAGTGGATTTTTTTTTCTAGTATTCCCTTGCCTTCTCCATAATTAAGTGAATGTCAGCAATTTGGTCTCTAGTTCACCTCTGCCTCTTTGAAAACTAGCCTGCTCGTCTGGTCATTCTTGGTTTGTATATTGCTGAAGCCTAGCTTGCAAAATCTTATGCATAATCTTTTTTTAAATTAAATTTAATTTATTTACTTTTAATGTTCTACAATCACTACCATAAAATTTAGATTTTAACCCTCCCACACCTACCCCCCATTGCCCCCCTCCCTCCCCAAGATGGCATACAATTCTATATGGGATCTATATATACTTTCCTATTGAATATGTTTTCACTATAGTCATGCTTTGTAGATGAACTAAAATAAATGGAAGAAATCATATAACAAATCAAAACATAATACACAAACACACACACACACACACACACACACACACACACAAACATGATCTGCTACATTCTGCGAATGAATTCCATAGTTCTTTTTCTGAGTGTGGAAGGCATTTTACCTTAGAAAACCGCTGGGATTTTTTTTTTTTAAGTTTTTGCGTTATTACGAAGTTTCAAGTCTACCAGAAAAAACTCTCACACACTGTGGTCGTTGCTGTGCACAAAGTTCTCCTGGTTCTGCTTCTTTCGCTCAGCATCAGTTCATATCTTATGCATAATCTTGCTAGTAAATGAAATCAGTGCAATTATTTGGTAATTTGAACATTCCTGGGCAATGCCTTTTTTGAGGATCAGGATCTAAACTGTGTTTTTTTCCAAATTTGCTGGCATATTGAGTGTGACATTTTAACGGAATCACCTTTTAGGATTTTAAATAGCTCAGCTGGAATTTCATCACCTCCACTAGCCTTATGGCTTAGCAATGCTTCCTAAGATTCACTAGATTTCATTCTCCAGAATGTCTGTCTCTAGTTCGGTAACATCATCATCATGGTTATTGGTGATGTTAAGCTCTCTCTTGTATAGTTCTTTTGTGTACTACTGCCACCTCTTCTTTATCTCATCCCTACTATTTTCATTTTTTATTATCGTGTCCATTTTTGCATGACACATTCCCTTGATATATCTAATTTTCTTGAAGAAATCTCATCTTTCCCATTCTATGGTTTTCTTCTATTTCTTTGCACTGCTCAATTAAGAAAACCTTCTTATCTCTCCCTGCCATTATCTGGAATTCTGCATATCTTTACCTTTCACTTTCCTTCCTTCCTCAGCTATTTGTAAAGCCTTACAAGAGAGCCATTTTGCTTTTTTTCCCCTCCCCCCTTTTTATCACTTCCTTGTCATGATGAAAAGTTTGCACAGGAAGATAAATTGATAGAGTTTAATTGAGACAGTCCCAGCAGCTGTCCCAGAAAATAGGGATAGTCACACAAATAAACTTTCTGGAGATAAAGGGGAAAATCATGATGTCTACCTACCTCATGAAAGGTAGATAAAAATGATGATAGTCTCTTCAGTAAGGAATACTGGGTATGGCTTTTAAAATATGGGGTGGATAAAATGATCTATCATCCATCTATGGGGGCATTATTAAAAATGCATAGAGATATCCAGGGCCAGGGTAGCAAGGGTTTGTCTGTCCCACCAAAATTGGTGGCATCTCTGAAAGCCCCAACACCACTCAGTCTTTGTGCCAAGACTTGAGGAACTACTTAAATGAGTCCCCCCTAGAACGGGGACTGAGGTTCCCCCTGAGGAACCGAAATAATTTAAAACTGTAGACCCTTTGGAGATTAGAGATCATTGGCTTGAGTAACTGTGGTTTAGAAGGAGACAGGGTAGAAACAGTACTAAAATACATATAATGGCAATGGGTTATTGCTATACCAAGGGTTCTTTGGTGGCTTTCTGGAGTACTCCACAGCAGAATAAAATTTCTAAGACCTTCTAGAAACAATTTTTTATTAAATTAAGTCTAACCACGTTTTCCTTCAGTTCAAAACTGAACAGAATTATCCCATGCTTTTGAAAATTTACCATTTTAGAGTTATGATTCAAAACATTCTCAAATGATAAAATTCCACAGTGAGATAGAAAACAGCTACAGAGTTTAGGTAAAAGTTCAGATGTCAGTTATCCTCCAACCATCTTTGTACTATATTTTGAATATGGAAATGCTCAGGATTTGGTATTTTTTTTTGACGGGATTTGATGAAAAGTTTAGAATAAAAATTACCTTTAAAAATTCACATAGGAAAATACCCAAGCAAGACAGTATTGAAAGTAACCTGCTAAATTATTACATACTTTAAAAAAAGCAATAAGTATGTATTCCATAGATAGTCACTGTTTCATATCTTTTTTCTGTTCTACTTTATATATAAGAAAATTTTTTTGTTTCTTTTTCAACACTTAAGTTCAGAATAAAAGAAAAAGAAACTAATCAGAGCATTTCTAAAATGGGGTTGGTTTAGTGTGCTTTCAACACCAGTTTTCTTTTGGGGATAAACCAAGGGAAAGAGGCTGTTGCTCAAGTGGAAACAGGTGGAAGATTCTTTTTGGAGGGCCTCATTTATGCTAGCTAACTAGGGAAAAGTGTATTGTGGACATAGAGACTGAGTTCTTGGAAGTCCTTACATGTTTGGACACTTACAGTAATTTCTTTGGTGGTTATTGTGGATACAATTCAATGGAAGACCTCAGTGATGTCTGAAACATCAAAAAAGTTAGTATTAAATAATAGAAAGTATACATATGCATAAAAAAGATTTTTACTTCTTAGCAAGGGAGACCGAAAAATTATTGAACAACAGCAAGGGAGATGAAAAAGCCTGGGACAGAGAGTACTCAGTAACTCTTCTTTAGCAGACAGGAAGAGCTCAGAAGAAGCCTGACAACCTTTCAATCATCTTAACTCTCAGCCCACCCCCAATCCTTTATAATCCAAGAAAGGACTGAGGGGAGCCACGACTGGGAAGTAGGAAGGAGAGCTCCAGGAGCCCACTAAGCTCCTGTTAAAGTAGAGATATGGAGAAAGAGGAACCTGGAAGCACGCTGACTAATCAGGATATGCGTATCATAGTAGAGTTAAGAGGTAGAAGAGCAAAAGGAGAGGAGGGTATATGAATAGAGAGAAGGGGACATAAGTGACAGGTATTGTGGAAGTAGAAATGGCAAGACATGGCATCTGATATGATATTGGGGGAAGCAGAGGAAAGTCCTGAGGCTCACTAAGTTGGTAAACTGGTGTGAGTGGAATGATGATAGTTGTTTCAACAGTGATAGAGTTGAGAAGGGGGAGAGAATACATTTCCATAAGAATAAAACAAACATCCACACATACTTTTCTTCATACTCCTCATAATTCACAAACAACTGAATGTTAACTTCACTTTTAACATGTTTTTCTTCATCAGAAACAACCTTTGATAATTTTGCAAAGGGCTATTTAAGAAATTTTTACCTTAGTTACACATCTAATGATTACATGAGAACTATCACATTGTAGCAAGTCACAGTTTTGAAGCTTATATCACAGACATGTGAATTGTGCTCTTAAGAGATGTCTAGTAAAATGCAAAATAAGTACCTCTTCATGCACAAAAATAATGTGACATTCTCACTGCCAATAGCAAATGTACTTGGAGTTGAGATACACACACATACACTCACTCACAAAGTCACAAAAGTATCTCTAACAAAAGTGGGGATGCCTTTACAAGAATATATGCAGGTTGTGAGGAGCAGTGTACATAGAGAACTGACCTTTTAAGCAAAGAATACTGGGTTCAATAATGACTTTGCTCTCACTCTTGATGCCCCCTAGGGCTATAGGGTAAAGAAAGGTATCAATTTGCACTGAAGGAGAAAGTTCTATACTTGGAGGTATCTTAGATTAAATAAAATCACAGATTTGTTTTTAAAAAGTATTAGCTGGTATCCTTTGGCTTGTGTGGGTTCAACCAGGTTGTGACATCCACAGAACTTGGCTAAAAGTTGGCATCCACATTAGAGGATAAGCCATGGACCCCAAGTTTTGCTGGCATACAGCTCTCCCTCTGCAAACTTTCAGTTATGCCCAACTCTGCCTGACCTCCTTTGGGGTTTTCTTAGTAACAATAGTAGAGTGATTTGCTATTTCCTTCTCTAACTCATTTTACAGATGATGAAACTGAGGCAAACAGGGTTAAGTGACTTGCCCAGGGTAACATAGCTAGCAAGTATCCAAGACCAGATTGGACTCAGGAAGATGAGTCAATTCCTGACTGCAGACCCAGCATTCTATCCACTGTACCAACTAGCTGGCCTAATAAACTCAAAAGCATTTGTTAAATCTGTTAGAGCAGAATCTTTTCTGAATTACCAGAAAAAAAAAACTCAGGGAAAGTATAAAATGAGGCAGTGAGGCCACTATGGATACAAATTTAAAATCTATAAAAGAAATGAAATGTTAAAGTCAGTGTTCTCAAAGCAATGCTCATCCATTTAGCACAGACTTAACCAGGAACAGGTTATATAACAACCCTAACGGCCACTTATAAACAATACAACATGTTAATAAAATGCTAATAAAAATGCCCATTTCTTGATTTTTATGTATTTAAACTTTTTAACCTCATATCTGAATCATCATGAAGTTTTGTATTTAAAACATCAGACCAGGAGGATAGATACAATCTCTTCCTAGCTCTTATAAATGTGAACCTTTGGGGAAAGTTACAAGTGCCACACACAATAATTAAAGTATTTTATAAAGCAGCAGGAACAGTGCTAAGCTGTAGGTACAAAGAAAGGAAAAGGATAATCTCTCCTTAAGACTTTCACAGTCTAAAGAGGGAACACAACATGCAAACAGCTATGTACAAACATGATATGTCCAGGAAATATTGGAGATAGCCAGCATAGTTGGTTGTTAATCCCTCATTCTCAAAGGATCAAAATGACATCACTATTTTAGAGTCAAGTCAAGATGCATCTGACTGTGGCTGATCAGACCAATATGAGCTCAGAATCACAGGTCAGGCAGAAATAACCCACGTGAAAACTGGGGATGGATTCTCTAAATCTGCACATCTCTCATTTGTTTTGAGCTACTTCAATTCTGCTTTGCTGGTAGAGCACAGAACTTTCTCTGATGAGGGCACACCATCTGAGCAGTCCTGTGTCAAGGCTTCCCATGTCACGTAATCAATTCCAAAGGTCTTAAGAAAGACCTTTATAGTGCATCAGGAAAGATCACTTGAAGATGGTGGGATTTTAGCCCAGACTGGAAGGAAGCCAGGAGGCAAAGATGAGAAAGGAAGAGATTCCAGAATGAATTTGACATGATTGCACGTATATAGCCTATACCAAATTGCTGACCATTTTAGGGTGGGGAGAGATGAGGGATGGGAGCAGAAAATTCAGAACTCAAAATTAAAAAAAAAAAGAATATTAAAATTTGTCTTTGCATGTAATTGGAAAAAAACAAAATACTATTTTATAAAAGAAAGAAAAATATTCAGGGTGAGGGGCAGCAGCCAGGGGAAATGCCCAGAGTCTGCATGTGAAGCATCTTGCATGAAAAGCGGCAAGGAGGCCAGTGTCACTAGATTACAGAATCTGTGGAAGGGACTATGAGCTAAAAAGACTGCAAGGGTAGAAGGGGTCTGTGTTGTGAAGGGCTCTGAATGTCCAACAGAAGATTTTATATTTGTTCCTGGAAGATTCAGGAAGCCACTGGAGTTAACTGAACAGTGGGAGTGAAATGGTCAGATGTGTGCTTCAGGAGATTTGATTTGACAGCTGAGTGGATATTGGACTAGACTTGAGGCAGAGAGACAAATTTGCAGGCTATCACACCACATAAAAGCATCGTAATCTTAAAAAATAATAATGTTTCAGAGGAGGAAGCAGAGTTCTCACACTCTGCTTTTCCACATGGTAGGCATTTAATTTCTGAAGTTGAGACAAACTCAAGAAATGAACTCAACATCAGCAAAAATGCTAACAATAAGCATAAAAATTACTTTCAAATTGAAAATGCTATTAATAAAGATTTAATTATTCTTATAATAGAATCACACTGAGAAATAGGAGGATCATAAGTTTACGCCATTAAGATGAGAGAAGTTCTTTGACCTGCCCATGGCCGTGCAGGCAGCTAAGTGGTAGAGGAAGGATTTGAACCTGGGGCCTCTGACTCCAAGTGACATGCAGTCAATGAACAAGCATTACTCCCACTGTGTGCCCTTGTGCCAAACAGTAGGCGCTAGGAATTCAAAGACAAAAATACGGAAACCTGCCTTCAAAAAACTTACAATCTATCAAGAGAGATGACATGTATGAGTGTACGTGTATTCAAATTAAATATAAGATATTTTTGGTAGGGAGTATTAGCAGTTTAAGATTTAAGGAAGGCTGAGTAGCACAGTGGATAAAGAACTGGTCCTAAAGTTGGGAAGATTCATTTTCCTGAGTTCAAATCTGGCCTCACACACTAACTGTGTGAACCTGGTCATGTCACTTAACTCTGTTTGCCTCAGTTTCCTCATCTGTAAAATGAGGAATATATATCTATATAGATATATATCTATATCTATATATGTATATATGTATATGTATATGTATATGTATATCTATATCTATATCTATATCTATATATATATATATTGCCAAGAAAACCCCAAATGGGCTCAGGAAGAGTCAGATAATGACTGAAGCACAACAAAAAAATTATGAGGCCAGGGATTCTAAGAGGCAGAGATTGTTATTTACTAATAATTCACATTTACACAGTACTTAAAAGTCAATAAAAGGTTTTTGTTATACAAGTCGTATCAACATTATGAGATCATAAAACTTTTTACAGATAAGGAAACTGAGGCTCAGAAGGAAAAGGACTTATCTAAAGTCACACAACTGGTCAATGGCAGAAGCAGCACTTGGATTTCACTCTAAGTATTCCTATTACCATATCATACTGCTCATTTAATCTAATGCTTTTCTTTTACCGATAAGGAAACTGAGGCACCGAGTTAATAATAAAAATAGCTAGTATTCATCTAGTGCTCTAACGTTGCAAAGGTGTTATCTCATTGAACTTCACCGAAACGCTGGGAAATAGATACTATTACTATCTTCCTTTTTACAGATGAGGTAAATGAGGCATGGAGGTTAAGTGACTTAGCCTGGATCATACTAGCATCTGAAGCCAGATCTGAACTCGTGTCTTTCCGCCTCCAGGTTCAGGACACTGCCTTCTATGCCACCTAGATGCTTCAGGTCACACAGTCCAGTGCTCACACAGAGGAGTTGTGTTTTCTAATACCGATCCCTCAATATTCAGTCTCTTTTTTAACAAATGACAACCTGTGGTCATAAAAAAGAATTAAGTGCCCTGTCCACATATAGTTAAAATCACTTTAACAAAGTGTTCTCCCCTATCTGAGTTAACCATCAATGGTCTCTCTTGTTTGTTTTTTTTAAATCAAGAAATAAGTATTTATAAAGCATCTACCCTGTGATACACTCAAAAGAACACTAGCTCTGGAACCAGAAGACCTGGATTCAAATCCTATCTTTGATGATTATATTTGACAGTAGGGTAGTCTCTGAGGTTACTTCTAGCTCTAGATTTGTGAATTCTCTGTGCCTACCACTGCACTAGATGCCTGATGACCTGTAAATGCTATGAATGTACCAGAAGCTGGAAAGGACCCCACCCTTAATAAAGAGCCCTTTCAGAGATGTGGCCTCAGGACAGGAAGTGAATTATTCATTCCTCCTTCCTCCTACTTTGTTGATAAATTTCAACCTGCTTGATTTTATATTTTAAAGAGCATCATTGCATAAAACACAAATTAAGGATCAGAGTGGAGGTTTATGTCATAAATGAGGTTCTATAACTAAAAAAAAAAAAAACACAACCACCCCACATCACCAGCTGGTGGCAGGATTAGGTATACTTCCTATTTTAGTCTCCTGTTTCCTACTTCTATTTCAGGAAGGCAGAAGCTCACCACTCCAGCTCAAACTACCTCAGTTCATGAGAAATTATTTTTATATGTTTGCATTTTTAAAAGCAAAAATGGGTATTTTAAAAAATAAATATTCAGGGATTTGGGGTACTTTGGATGGGGAGTTTCTCTTCCATTTGTATTTCTGCCTCTGAAGTCATGCTCTATATAGTATTTACATTTTGACAGCGTATGATCGTAGCAATTTTTTTTTTAGCCATTGGTATAAATGGCAGCTACACCCAATATAATGCAGAGAGCTTCTTAACCTTTTCTGTGTCATGGACCCTTTGGGAAGTCTGATGAAGCTGATGGACATCTTCTGTGAGATATGTTTTTAAATGCATAAAGTAAAATACATAGGATTACAAAGGAAGCCAATTATATTGAAATGTAGTTATCAAAAATTTTTTAAGTTCACAGAACTGAGGATAACCCCTGATTTAAGAGTACAGAAGTCATGCCTACACAAAGAAATGGGCAGGGAGGAAAATTCAGCCAATTATCTGGAGTACAGATTGAAGAATTTCAGAAGGCACCTCATATCATCCAGTCCAGGGGTGGGAAACCTGCGGCCTTGGGGTCACATGTGGTGTTCTAGATCCATAAGGGGAGCCTTTTGACTGAAAATTCAGATGTGCTCACATGTGAAAATTCAATCAAAAGGCTGTTCTTAAGGACCTAGAAGGCCATACATGGCCTCAAGGATGCAGATTCCCCACCCTGATCTGGTCTAATCCCTTATTTCACAGATGAGGAAACTAAGGCCTGAGAAACTATGGGCTTTGCCCAAAGTCACAAGTCTAGTTGATGGGAGGGCTGGTGTTATTCTTTCCTCCTCATCATAACATAAGGCCTATAACTAATCTCCGTAATGGATCAGGTTAGATGTTTCTCTAGTTTGAGTCACTTGGATAATTGTCTCAATTCTTTACTTGACTTTGTGTGGGTAATCAGAGCCAGAGAGACAGGTTTTTCTAAAGTTGATTGGTGTTTCACTCAATCAAGAATGCTCAGTTCTCCTAATAATATGTTTGCCTAAGGAGATTTCTTAGTCCCATTATCAACATTTCATTTACTCTAATTTCACATTTATAATAATACGTTACATCCAACACACACCCTACTTTCAAAGGGTTCTCATTTTCAAATATAATTCATAAAAGCTCAAGAAATGTTTTTCTTTCCTATGGCATATATACATATTAGCTGACATCTAATAGATGAAGCTAATAAGGTTGAGGTTGTGAATTTAGTCATAACATAGACTTAGCTTTTAATTAAATTTAGCAAAAAATGAATTATGCACAAATCACTGTAAGTCCTGAGGGAAACAAGACTCAGGTCTTACTCTCCTGGAGCTTCAAGTCTGGTGGGAGGTTAAGATTTAGAAGCCCTTAAATTCTTAGATGGGTTTATTATTTCTGTGAAGCCAGAACACTCTTCACCCAATACAGATGACAACTTTCTCAGAGAGTCAGGATATCTAGTTCAGTTGGTAGGACCTACTACATCCATATCTTTGCAGAAATTCTCCTAAGTCCCACCCAATGAACTAGAGATTCTGTCTATATGACTGATTCATCTCCTTTTCCAGGAAGATTTATTCTTGAGGGCATTTTTACACCACTTCTTGCATATAACTCATCACTGCTAACATGCCACAATCTTACTGATCTACATGCACCACCATGCTCACTACTTTCTTACTTATAACTTTGATTCTTCAGAAAGCATTGTATTCTATGACTTGGTAAATTATTGAAATAATATCAGCGTTCAAGAAATGGGCTTTCAAAGCAATGAGAGCATCAGTCAATGTCTCAGATGTGATCCAATACACTCCTTTTCAATTCTGGACTCAGCTCATTCATCTGGGCATACTCTGTTTTTTCAGGTTGGATGGTTAAACCAATCTCTTGAATTTCTATGATTTCACTAAGAAGATTTATACATATAGTGTTCTAGGACTCAGAAGTCAAGTAGGCAGTAACAAAGACTGTAATTGGACAAGAGCAAGACATTTGGAGGAACAGAATTAGAGGAGCTCCTTTCCAATAGCCTCCATTTTCTCAGTGAAATAGGGGTCCAAGTCATGAGCTTTAAATACAGCAATGGAGGGATGAAAAGATATGCTTTGAGCTTGAAGAGAGAAGAAAAGGTTTAGAACTGTCTCTAGGAAAAGTGATTTATTGGTTTTCAGTTGTGTCTAGGAAATGGGATAAAGAGTCAATAAGAATATGGTAGATGGGGTGCTGAGCTCTAATAATCTGGGAAATGTTACTTTGTCATATATTTATGGTAATGAAAACCAGCTCATTTCTGTTATTTTCTCCAAAAATGCTCAGCTTTTGTTCTAGTGCTTTTAGCATAACTCTACCAATTCTATGAAAAAGTTGAAAATGCCATACAGACCTAAAGTCATTTATGCATAGGCTTATAATTTAATGCAGGGTAATATGTGGAGAAACAAATAGCAATAAATGGTACTATAATTTCAAAATTACTTAAAGTCAAATAGGTTTCAAAGCTGCTTTTTTTCTTTTAACTTTACTCACATTGTAGTTTAATGATTCTAATGCATGTTACTTTTAATTGATTAAAAAAAAAAACTGAATCAGATTCTCCTAATCCATATATAGATTCTTCTTAGGACTATAACTTTCATAGTCACAAATTGCATTTCTTGCTGTGAACATTAACGATCATTAGAGTAGGAAAGGAGCAAATGTACATCACTGATTTCAATGAATTAGAATGCATGTGTATGCGTGTAATCTGTACAAATCCATCACTTTACTTTGATGAATTCCTGTGGAAAGGTACTCTTGGCACTGGTTTACATTGCAAGTTAGCCTATCTAAAGCAGTAGGTTACCCTGGGGCGGGGGGAAGGAGGGGAAATAGGAGGCAGCATGTGCCAGGGAAGTCAAATCCCAAATATCACCACCTGCACCACTATCTCCCAGGATCCTGAACCCAACAGCTCTAGTAATGTGTGCCATAAAGCAGTAGTCCTGCCTCTAACTCAGCCCACAAAGCCATCGGTGAGGGTAGAAATCATTGTGGAGAAAGGGCTTTCCCATCACTCCCAACAACTGCGACCAGCAAGAAAGAAGGAAGATGGGGTCCCCCCAGACTATCAGTCCTGCTTTCTGCCCAACTCTCACAGCCATCCCTTGGGGAGATGGCTCCCATAGACGAAGTCAGTCATCTCCACCAACCACCAACCAAATGGGACTTACAGGACAGACAAGTCAACTTAACTGAAATAGCAGGGCACCCCGAAGGAGAGAAAAGAGTCAGTAGGAACCAGACCACCACCTCTACCACCACCACCTCCTCCTCCTCTTAGGCCCTGATGGAGATAGTCCAGGACCCTGAACCCAAGAACCTTTGGAAAGATAATGCTTCCCATTCAATCTCCAAAACATCATCCTGAGAAACAAGCACCCCCTATAGAGACAGCCTGCCAAATGTTCCTGAAGGTGCTAAAGCCACATCCACTGAAGACTCAGAAAAGAAAGTTCTTATCTCCAAAGTCCTTGGCACTATCACATAGTTCAACAATAGAAAATGGTATTATTTTACCAGGAGAAATGACACTAGAGAGGCATTAATGTCATCTTTCTGCTATACACTAAGGACTATGGGACCTTTCTATCTGACTTATAAATGTTGTCTCCCCTAGTAAAATGTAAGCTTCTTAGTAGCATGGACTATTTTCCTTTTCTATTTGTATTCTATTTTCTATTTGTGTATTATCACAGTGCTGTGTATACAATAAGCACTTAATAAATTCTTCATTCATCAATTCCTCCACACATTCTTATCCTGGCAATTTTTGACCATATTTTTTCCAAAAACCCTTCAATGGAAGATTCATCCAACAGGATGGAAGTTCTTTTTCATTCTTTTGCTATTTCTGACATAGTAACATAGCATTCAGGCTATCAAGCTATTATCTCTCATTCTCAACATGTGACTGGCCCACCTCCTTTCCTAATTTTTCCTTTTTGGGAAAGAAGACCAATAAGTATGGACCTCTAATTATATCCATGAAGGGAATATCATGGTAAGGAAGTTCATTCTTCAAATGTAGATCAGCACCTGTTGGGCAATTCAGTTTTGTTGTCTGAAGCATTGAAAGGGTAATTGACTTACCCAGGGTCACACAGTCAATATGTCAGAGGACAGACTTGAACCCAGGTCTTCCTGACTTTGAGGTCAGCTCTCATTATTCTATGCTTCTTTCCAGGCAAACATTTCTTCAATTATGTATTGTATTCTAGCCCTCAAGCATAGCTTAATATTCCACAGTCTATTTAAACCATCTTTCCAATCTATAACATCATATATAATATCATTAGCAATTATCAATATTATCAATAGTTATAATACATAATATATAATATTCCATACTCTATTTAAATAACCTTTCCATTGCTCTTTGAGTTTTTGGTCATTTTTATTCCTTTGCTACTTTTAGAAAAGTTCAAAATCTACACATAATAGACCAGCAGCAATAAATTATGTGAAAGACAATACCCTGCTACCACAATATCATGGACACAACACAACACTTCAGTAATAAACAGAGATGAGAGTGTTTTCAATAATACGTCTGTCCCTGCCATTAACCTCCTGCATGGTGTGGGTGGGGGTAAGGAGGGGTGGTGGTGATGGAGAATGTTTACTCCTCTATAGTCACATTTATGTGTAATTCTCTAAGTCAGAAGAATTTATTTTTTTTTTAGCACTTGGTTCCCCACTAGAATAGCAACTGAAGTATTGAAAACTTCTTTCTGGGCCAATGGTGCTGACCAATTAATTAACTGACTGGCAAGCCAGTTAACTCTCAAATAAGGATAATAAGACTTTTCCCTCTCTACATCAAAGGGTTCTTGTGTGGGAAAGAAAAATGAGATATGTGAAAGCTCACTTAAAAGTGTTAAAAGCACTAAACATAAAATTTTGTATTTCTCTGTTTCATTCTGTTCCAATACCACATCATTGACTAACACTAACAAAGAAAGAGATTTACAATAAGCAAACTTTTAAAAAGATATATGTCTAAAACTCTGAGACAATTCACTATGGGACAGATTTTCCATTTTTCACAATTTATGTTCAAGGAGGAGCTGACATTTGAAAATGAGGTCATCTATCCCTATGTCGTTAGCATGAATCTTATTAAAACATACTTTTGTGATGAAAAATAATATTCAATCTCAATTCCACTGATTTGAAGAAAAAAAATGCAGACCATGGCATAATATAAAATATTTATCTTAGAATGGCAATACCTAAGTTCAAATCTTGGCTCCCATACTAGATGTAGGATGCTAAAAAAGTAACAACCTACTGAACTTGCATTTCAATTTCCTCCTTTGTAAAATAATAATACTTAACCTAGCTGTCTCACAAGGTAGTTAAGGAAGAAACTCACTTTAAAAACATTAAGCGAATCATATAAATGCGAGTCATTATTTTATATTGCTCAGACCTCTGACTTTACAGGTAAGCCTAGTCTCATACTGTCCTAAATCAAAAGGACTTACCATCTTGGCCTTGGTCCATGATGTGCTCTTGGCCTACAGCAGATGCCTCAGTACCCACACACCAGTACATTCTGGGTTACAGTTGTGAAACTCCAGTAATCCAGTTTCTGAAGCAGCCCAGTCAAAGATCACCATCTGCACAGCTCAGAATACAGGTGACAGTGTGGAAGCAAGACGACATTGTGGTTGAGAAGAAATCTTGTTTGCTATATTGGAGGAGGGAAAAGAGTTTTTAAAATGATCAAATCTTTCTCCATTCTTGTAAATCTTTAATTATTTTTCTCTGTGGCTCCCCTCTTTCTTTCAAGGACCTTCATGTGCAACCTACACCAGCTAAGCCCTGATGAGGTGGGTGAAAACAAGCAGTTTCCCTCAAAAACCATCATCATTCAGCATGTATATCATGTACATACAAACAAGGTGTGTACATTTTGATCAGCATCAAGACCTACCAAAATTCCAGAAGACTCATGATGAAATATACTGCCCACCTCCTGATGAAGGTGATGAACTCAGAGTAAAGACAGATTTTTTTTTTTGGACATGATCAATGTGGTGAATTGTAGGCTTATAACAGGAGTTTTGTTTTTCTTACTTTTTAACAAAGTAAATGAGACAATATTTGTAAATCATTTAATCACAGTGCTTGGCAAATAACAGGATCTTAATAAGTAGCTTTTCCCTTCCTCCTCCACTTCCCTTAGTAGAGGTAGAGGAGGTGGGAAAAAGGGAAGGCAAATTTTTGTTTGAAAATGAAATTTATTTTATAGGCATGAGGATTGGAGAGGCTATGAACTATGCCGGCAGCAGAGGCTTCTACCCTTTTCTAATTAGCAGGCTCCCTTCCAATTTAAACTCTTAAAAGTGGGGATTATATTTACCCATGACATATGCCACAGAAATTAAAAATCTAGATTTGTAGTCAGGAAGCCTGGGGGCAGATCATTTAACCTTTCAATGCTCTAGAAAACTATCCAAAATTGACAGAGGATCTAGTATTGGGGGAGGAAGTCCTCTATAATTAATGAAATTATAATTCCAGTCTCTATCTCTATTTACATCTGAGAGAGAGGTGGTCCTCCTTACCAAGGACAACTTTTCTTGATCCCATACCCTCCCCTCTACTTCAGGAAACTGCCCCCACTCTCATCTCCTTTCCTAATCTTCAATCTTTCCCAGTGCTAATGGCCCTTTCCCTGCTGTGCCTACAAAGAGACTTCAAGTCCCTTCTTTGCTAGCTCTTAAAGCTACCATTCTATAATCTCTGTCTTTACCTCCTCTCCTTTCACTTACTTCCTGTTAGATTGGAAACTCCATGAGGGCAGGGACTTTTCTTTTGCTTTTTTTCATATCCCCAGCATGCTCAGCGCCTGGGACGTAGTAGGTGCTTAATAAATATTTATTGATTAATTCTCAACCCACTGCAAGCTGGCTTCTGACTTCATATCCCTCCAACACCACTAATGATCTTCTGTTAAACTGATGGTCTTTCCTCAATACACAACCTTCTTGTTCCCTCTGAAGCATTTGACATGATTGACCACTGTCTCATCTGGAATATTCTCTTTTTTATGAGTTCTCCAGGCACTGCTTATTCCTACTTCAATTCCTACTTACAAAGTGTAGCAACTTAAGTTTTGCTTAATCTTTGCCCTCAAACTGATTTCTGCTTCCTCATAGATCCCCTTATCTTTGGGCTACTGGCAATTACTTGTCTGACTAGTTTCTGGGTTCCTTAGCTGGTTTGTCAAAATTTCATGACCCCTACTTGTGGCTATTATCTCTAAGGCTTTGTCCTGAGTGCTCGTCTCTCCTCTCTCTATGCTGTCTCACTTGTATTTATTTTGTATGAGTACATATCGCCTTTTATCAAAAGAATATAAGATTTTGCTTTAAATTTTTTTCTCCCTGATCACAGATTTTAATAAAGACTTAGTAATGAATTGATACTGGTTCTGCACTATACCAAGTATACAGCGTCTCCAACAATTATTAAGCAACACAGTTGCAAAAATATGTCCAACAGATTTCGTGACAGTACTTAAGAGCACTGAAAATCCAATAGCCAGTGCTTTTCTAAGCACTCAGACAATTCATATTATGAAAATTATCAACCAGTGCATTCTTTAAACCCATTTTAAGAATACAATGAGTTGTTTGGAGAGGCACAATCAGAATAAAATTCACAGATGTAGTGTTAAATATGATTTGGCAGTATTTAAATAGAAGGGAGAAATATCTGAACAAGTATCAGGTATGTTAGCTATTTAACATTCTGGAGACTAAGAAGTGGAGGGGAAAGAAGGGGTGGGGAGAGAGTGTAGATCCCACTGAGATTTAACCAAGAGGTGTTAACTCTACAAAAACTAATCTTAAAAAAAATAAATTCACTGGGGTTGGGTTTGGGGAAGAGGCGTAGAATGGGACTAAAACTTGTAAATAACTGCCTTCAAATATGAGTTATTAAATATTTACTATATGTACCCAACACTAAAAATGATACAATGCCAGGCAACTGTCTAAAATTTTTTAGAGTTTCCTATGTCTAATAATGTTTTCCCACATTTTTACTTTTTTCTGCAAACTTGAAATCTTAGCTTCTGCTAAAACCCCCCAACAAATGCTGTTCCCCTTTTTGCTTTCAGTTTCTCTATGAAAATCATTTTTACCAAAATAATATTTTGCTACCAGAGCAGCTTTATAGTCACAATTTTGTCCATTTGCTAAATAAAAGTTACAAAGTGTAGCAACTTAAGTTTTGCTTAATCTCTGACCTCAAACTGATTTCTGCTTCCTCATAGATCCCCTTATCTTTGGGCTACTGGCATAAACAAATTTCTAAACTGGGAAATTATCTTCTATCAGAAGTGGCAAATAGCGCACATTTTCCTTTCTCAGTCAATGATTGCTATAAAATCTTAGCTTCCTCAAAGTTACCCTCATCTTTAGTTAGGTTCCTGGTATAATCAAATTTCTAAATTATGAAATAAGCTTAGAAGAGGTAAACAGTGTAAATTTTCCATTTTTCCGCCAAAGGGTGGTTTCCAAACTTTTCCCACCTATATACATGCATAAATGTTCCAAGATCTTTCAAAATAAAAAGGCCTGTATCCCATGACATTTCATCTTACAAAGATTCCGAAAACTCCGGATAAAATAAATATTCTCTCTGCGATCTCACATCTCCCTCGCACAAAAGTAAGATAGTAATGAAGTCCATTTACTTCAAAGGGGTGTGTCAGGGTGAAAGTAAAACCAGAAAGTCCTAAGGCTGGGCCTCATTGGGGCCCAGAGGTGACTCTGGGTTCAAAAAGTCTTTGCAATGCATAAAGTAAAGCTCCAGAGGATTCTACCTGGCAGCAAAGACTTACAAGGTAGCTCCTAGATCTTTTGTGTAAGAACCAGCCTAAATTTGGAGAAATTTATCAGGAACAGATTAGCAGCAGGGTGCTCACTTTTTACTGGCAACATCAATTCTCCAGCTATACAAATGTGCAAAAATGTACAAATTAACTGACACAAGGCAGAATGTGATTAACAGTAAAAGTTCAGGACAAAGTGCTCTAAGAAAATTTGAGGAGGAGATATATCAGTTTAGCTGGTAGTTTGGGAGTGAGGCCGAGGACAGTGGATAAGCAAGCATAGAGGAAGTAGTACCTGGATTGGGCCTTTAAAGATTTCAGTAATTCAAGAGGGAATTCTTTTGCTGACTTTTTACTAAACCCAATAGGTAGAGATACTGAGAGTATCCAGTGAAAAGGCCATCTGGTGAGACGATCACAGAAAAAAGGGATCACCATGCCACACCAGACTTAGAGAAGTATTTGTTACCCTGTCCCTTCAAGCACAAAGTTTTCCAAGGCCTTCAAATCACGACTGGCAGATAAAGAGGGTATCCTGAGGTATCCTTGTTCACCTGGTGAAGTAAATTCTTGAACTTCTAGGCAAAGTTAGTGTAGCAACTCTTAACCTTGGGCAAAAGCAATATCCCAGGTATTACAGAGATAAATGGTATTCTCATTAATATTCCCCAACTCTCCATGGGAGGAATCAGGGTAAAAGAAAACACAAATTTTCCTAAAATGTTTAACTGAGGTGGGAGGACCTGAACGTTTATTTTACTTAAGTACATTCCTATCAATTAGACAATATTTTGCTTTCCATGCATACTTAGTGAAATTAAACTCCAAAAGCCCTTTTTCTCCAAATACGAGGATTTGACAACCAAATGTTAAAAAAAGAAAAGAAAAAAGGAAGCCTAAGGCAAAGTATTTTGTTTGAAAGCAAAGGGAAAGTTTAGATGTTAGTTCTTTAACACCCCACCTCCTTGCTTTTTTTCTTTTGCTGTTCCAAACAATGCTACTTTATCACAATCGCCTGTTTTAACGTCCCACTGAAATACCTCGGCAGCTTATCAAACCAAATCTAGGTCCCATATATCCTGAAGGATCATTTGAAATCCTACTTAAGCAAGAGTGTCATTACTTGTTTTTGTTGGTTTTTTTCCTAGGAAGTGATCTTTTTTTCTCTTCCAGCATGTCCTGACAGAAACAGAAGAGAGAAATAAAAAAAATCTTACATATGGTTTAAAAAAAAAGCAAGGTGCTTTTGTTTCTTGACATCTCAGATCAGGCTCCAAAAGAGTCTCTGGGGGAAATAACCGCTTTAACATGCATCTTTCAAAAGACTGGCAAAAGGAAGCGCACGCATAATACTGTTTGGCTGATAGATCAAGTAATAAACATTTATTTAGCGCCCACTATGTGTGTCAGGCACTGTTTTAAGCTCTGAACAGATCGTGGACAGCAGAAGGGACCTGTCCCCAAGGGTAGGAAGTTGGTGCATACCTATCTGCTGGACGAGGTCCTCCGATTTCCTTCTCGGTTCCCGGGGTCTTGCTTCATCCCCAAACCCCAAGTTCGGACGCCCAAGCCCCCTCCGCCCGAGCCGGACCCACATTCCCCATCCCCTTCGCAGGCAGCTCCCAGGGGATGTGAGTCACTGCAGAGAAATCCCGGCAGTAGAAGGCAAGTTTGGGTTTCCGAGTGTCCCGTAGCGCCGCAGGCGACTCGCCCTGTCCCGGGCCGAGCCCAGGTGAGCTGCACCTGGGGAAGTTCCCGCCCCCGCCCCTACCCCAGCCAAGATCCACGTCCTCCCGGGCTCCGAAGGCAGCCGGGCCGCCCTCCGAAGAGGTGGCCCACCCGAGGAGGCCAGCCCCTGCGTGGCCTCTGCCCCGCCGCAGGCATAGGGAGTCCGGGGACCCAGCCCCGCCACCCCGCCCCACTCGCAAACTGCGTGGAATGCACCCCGGAGGAGGAAAAAGCAAGATAAGGGAGGGGGCCGAAGAGAAGCTTACCTGCTCCTCTGGGGGGGGTCCGGGCGCCCCCGCGCTGCCAGGTGGAATCGGGGCTCAGCGCGACTGCCGCTCCCTCCGTGGGGAGGGGAGGGAAGCGGGAGGCGTGGGCGGCAGTCCCCCGGGGAGGGCGTGGCCGGAGCGGAGCAGAGCCCCCCTTCCTCCCCCCGCTTCCCG
The DNA here is from genome assembly GCA_028658325.1 of Potorous gilbertii. NCBI lineage: Eukaryota > Metazoa > Chordata > Mammalia > Diprotodontia > Potoroidae > Potorous > Potorous gilbertii. The sequence goes on along the minus strand of CM053769.1, from coordinate 569,941,793 downwards.
CGCTGCGCCCCGGGCCGCGCGCTCCGCCTGGGCCACGGTCACGGTCACGGTCTGGGCCACGGCCAGGACCTCCCTTCCTCTATAGCCAGCCAAGCCAAGGGAACGGCGGGCGGGGGACGCTGGGGAGCAGGGGAACCGGCCGGCCGCAGAGGAATAAAGTTGGGGGGGCCGGTTACTTCTGGAGCATCGGACCCTGGAAGCAAATTCAGCGGTGGCCGGGGGAGGAGGGTTGGGAGGCAGGAGGAGTTCCGACCAAAAGAAATTACCACGGCCCCGGGGCAGATTGCAGAGGCTATCGAATCTTCCCTCAATTTTACAGATGTGGAAACTGAGGCCCATGGAAATTAGGAGCCTTGAATCAAGATCCTACGAGTCTGTCCCCTGATTTTACAGATGAGAAAACTGAGGTCCAGGGAAGGTTACTCACTTCCCCAAAGTGACACAGTATCTATCATTCAGGACTTGAAGTCTTTCTGGCCCCGAAGTCAATGTGCTGTATCCACCATGCAACCCCTGCCTCATCCTACTAACGTTTATTTAATGTATCTGTATATAGAAACAATTTGCAGCTTCCCCTTGTCCATATTCTTCATTCAGTGAAGCAGAAACTAATGTGAAAATCGGATTTGTCAAGTAAGGTCCTTCCCCCATTCTGACGCCCGCCTATTTTTTTCAGTCTAAACTTAGATGACTTCCCCCTTCCTTTATTACTGTATGCTCCAGTCACATTGGACCACTAAAGCCTTCCAAATATGTCTTTATTCCTTTAGGTGATCTGTGACTATGAGCATGTGGTGGCAGGCTCTGGACTTGGAGTCAAAAAGACCTGAATTTGAATCTGGTTTGTCACTAACTCTAATGAAGGGAAAGGAATAAGCATTTATAAAGCTCCTACTATGTGCCAGGTTCTGGGCTGTGTCTCACAAATATTTTATTTGATCCTCAATAACTGCTTTATTATTCCCATTTTATAGTTTTAATGATTTGTTGTGGTCCTGCAGCTACTGTTTGAGGCAGAATTTGAACTCATGTCTTCCCTGACTCCTGACCTAGCATTCCATCTACTGTACAAACCTATCTGCCCCTATAAGGCCAGGAAAGAAATTGAACCTTTCAACCCCAGTTTCCTCATCTGTAAAATGGGTCTAATAATAGTTACAAGCTTCAAGTGTGGTATTTCATGAGATTGTCATTAGGAAAAATATTTCCTAAATCTTTTAAGCGTGTATTATGGCTACAGGCACTTATTTGCATGGTTCACAAATCTCTCATCCCTATGTCCTGGACTCAGTTATTATTTAACTCTTTTCTGGGCCTACAGACAGACTGAACTTCTGCTAGGAAGCCTCGCCCTGTGAGACAGAGCTGTAATTGGAGACCTGACAAGACTGCAGTCATATTGGGGCAAATCTCTTTTCATAACTGGAAAACAACTCATAACACAGACCCCTTTAATAGCAAAGGGGCACAGTATTACCACTTCCCAGTAATGTCCCGATGGGGTTTTTGTGTATTCTGGTTAAGGAAAGAAAGAATGAAGATGGCAAACAAATCCACCCCACAGTATAGATGTTATGATTTCATTACAATTCTTTATTCTTAACTTCCTTCTTAATATTCCACTAGCAACCACGCCACCATATGCCACCTAGTGACTTCTTTAGGAAATGCATGGCAGTCGATGTAGTAAGATTGGGCCAGGCTGAAAATTCAGTATTTTTTTCAATTTTTGGAGAGGGGAGGGAGGGACAAAAAGGGGCGGGGAATGAAATGACTAGATTGACAAAAGCCTCATAACAAAACAAGAGGGCATTGGAAACTAAAATTCCCCTGTTTAAAGTTGGACTTCTCTTCACCTAACACTTGGGGGAAAAAAAAGTGTAACATTTTCAAATACATATTTTTTGAATAAGGCAAAACTATCCCCCTCTCTGCTTCTGTGGTATAACAAAAAAGGTGCTGTGATCATAAAATTTCAAGTCACATCACCGATCCCATCTTCAGTGTCTCATCTGTGAAAGGAAGCAACTGGTTTCTCAGATCTAGAATCTATGATCTGATGACAAACATTCTAGTCTTCTCTTTTTTTAAAAAAAAAATTGCATTTTACTGAAATATAGAAGGAGCTGCACTTAAAACTCCAAATTAAAGATATTAGATTAACCTAAAAATGTTGATTACTACTTAATGCCACTGATGCTCTTATTTCCAACTTTAACTTTCATCTCTTAGCTATGAATTACTTGCTGAAGTTTCAAAACAGATTTAAAATTGAGAAAGTTGAGATGCAAACATCCAGATAAAAAGGTAACTAACCTTATTTTGGCAATTAGAACTTTTGTCTAAAGTTGTAAATCTGGACAAACGTAAATTGTAAATGTAAATGTAAATTTAATCTTTCAGCAAAGTAGATTTTTTTTTTAAAGTTGAATTAAGGTATTTCATTTGTCTGCTAGGTCCAGGTGAACAAAAAAGAACATCCACATATAATGGGTATGAGTTTTTGTTGATAAGGAAAACAAATCATTCCATTTTGTCTCAAAAGTTTATTCTGTTTTAAAAGTGTTGTTGCATTGCTTTAAACTTAATCTGCAGTGGAATTAGAATTCACAGGATTATAGTGGGTTTTTTTTAAAACCACACCACAGAAAAGTAATCTTTAAAGAATCGAAAACCTAATATTACATAGATTTCCATTTCTAAATACAGTATATACAAGAAGTTTAAACATACCATTTCATGTACTTTCAGCTATAAAAAATAGGATATACTGTATACTAATTATAAATATTTAAACAATTTAAGTAGCATTTCATATGAAAAGCATAACTGTGCAATGAAAGAAGAGGAACCCTCTGAGGGATTATTTTTAAAGTTACTGTCTAAAGTTATGTAAGAAAAAATTCAGAAAGTTCAGTGTGTAAAGTCAGACCCTGATTTAACAAAATAATAAGGCAATATGTTGAATCTTAACTGATAAGAAAAAAAAACAATGAATTATATATGGCATTTTCTAAAAGGACAGCAATCCAAGTCATATACATGATTTTCTGTATACACATGTTGATTTTTATTTTTGAAGTTTCACTTTATTATACTACTCCCCCATCCCAATCTCAAATATAAGCATCATTTTCCACATCTAGAAAAAAATACCAGTTAGGTGATACTAAAAGTATGCCTTAAGAATTTTTTTTAAAATAAGCTTTGATATTTCAGTGTCAAATAGGAAAATTTATAGCATTCCCAAGTTTGGAATTACAGAACATCTTAAGTTTTTATTATATAAAAAAAGAGACAAAAATCCACAACTTTTTTTAAAGTAATATTCCTAAACCACTCGGGTGTGGTAGGAGACCTCTTGCCTCCAATCAGTCCATATCGTTATTTGTTGAATCAATTAGAAAGCAATATGAGTAGCAAACTTCTAAAATAAGGCTAGGTGATACCAATCTTTCCAGTAGTATATAAGTCTTACTAAGCAATTTGGATCAATAAGCATCATAGCCTAGTGATAAGAGCCTGGGGACTTGAAGCTGGAAAATCTGGGTTTGAGTTCAAGCTCCCTCCTAGCTGTGTGACTGTGGGTAATTCACTGACATTTTGTGAGCCTCAGTTCCCTTACCTGAAATGGGGATAATAGTAGTTATGCTGCCTACTTCACAGGATTGTTATAAAGAATGCAATTTAAACAACGAATAAGTCATATTATTTATGATCAGTGCTCCAAAGGGGAGAGAGAGATCAAAAGAAGGTCTAAGAGATAACTATAGAGCATCACTACCTGCTGCAGAATTGCAGTTTGTGGGGGGGGGGGGGGAAGAAAAGAGTTCTCACTTTAAGTAGCTTGTTAATGCCTAGTGCTTAGCAGAGTACCTGGCACATAATAGGCACTTAATAAATGTTGATTGATTAATTAATGTTCTGGCTCTACTATCCTAGGTTTAGATATACAGAGCTGTCTGTGAAACTGCTGTGAAATTCTCCCATGTTATGTTTAAAAGCTAAACATATACCAAGCTGCAAGACTTTATAAGATAGAGGAAATCTTTGTGGTGAATGCAGTGCAAAAGTCTCTTTTTTCCCAAAAAAAGAAAGTGCTTGGTAGAATACGTATGTTGTGTATAGTATGTTTTGGCAGCCACTGAATGAGTGATATTTTGGGGACTTATATTTAAACCAAGTCATGTAGGCATACCATACTATGAATGTAGATAACTGCCTGCCAAATTCATTACTGTTCATTCTGTCCTTTAATGATATTAACAGCTTTTTAATGAAGGAACTTAACACAGGGTTATAGTTTTCAAATCAAAGTAGAGTTAAAGTTTACATTAATTCATGTCATTCAATTTGTGTGTTTTCTACCTAACCTCTGGCTGAATAGCTATATCCAGTTGTGCTTAATATAAGACTAGTAAGACCCTATAGGATGAACCATAGAGGAGTTCTGGTGAGCTGGCTTTGTGGGAGTGGGGGTAGGGAAAGTGGTTTTTGACAAGACCCATCACTATAAATTACAGGGTTTCTCCACTCTAGGTTTAGAGAAGATTTTTTTTTTTTGGCCAAGTTCTTAACAGAGACAAGAAATTTGACCAAGCACTTTTCAAGCACGGGTCACATGTCATTGTTTTTGGAAATGCCATTTTTTTACACAATGCCCTGAGCTTCTTCACTGTCCCCCATGACCAGGTCTAAAGGGGCAAAACTAATCATGACTGATAACTTGATTACCGTAAAGTATGACAGAATTCACAGGCGGCTAATGGAGCCCTCCAGAGTTTGGATAAATGAAGATGGACAAGAATGAGAGAAAACTTCTTGCAAAATTCGGTAGATTGAAAAGTCCTAGAAGAAATAAAGTTGTTTTTTTTTTTTTAAAGAAGTGCTGTGTTCTACAAAATTTCTCTGCCACATTCAGAACGTCAGATTCTTAAGGAAGGATATCTCCCATTCAATGATTCTTCTCATTGAGTTTAATAGTAACTGTTTTCACTTCTGTGTATTCCGCCAGAGCATATTCGCCTCTGTAATAATAAGAACAAAATTTAAGAAAAAAACACATTTTCTGGATTCCTTATGTAATATATGTGTATGTATGTATATGTGTGTGCATATATGTATATCTGTATATATAAAAAGTTGCTTTATCCATATAACTCTGCCAAGTCAGTTTGAATTCATTCAAGGAAAAGATCATCAGAAAGCAGGTTAAGAAACTGAACAACTGTGAATGACTTCGCTATTCTCAGCAATACAAATGATCCAAGATAATCCTAAAGGACTCATGTATCAATCAAAAGAAAGAAAGAAACTGGATGATGTGTTAAGAAGGCAAGGGCAGCTGGGGATATTTGTTTAACCCATGTTTTAGTAGGGATGTTGACTTCAAAGTATTTAGAGTTCATGTGACAAAAAGAGGGCACATCTACCCCAGAGTAAAAGGCCCCACAAGGCACTAACTAGTCCTGATATATTTGCATTACTCAGATCTCTCTTAAAGGGCAGTTTAAAGTCCTTCAGGGGTAGGAAAAGAATGTCATAGCCAGAAATCGCCAAAAAATAATTGGAGTACTTAGTGTTCAGAATGGGGTTTCAGGAGGCTGTGGCTAGAAGTCACTAAAAATAATTGGGGTATTTAGTGGTCAGAGAAATATTTTCCCTCTCCCCCCCAAAAAAACCCAAACACCTTTGTTTTATTCAAAGCAATGGCATCTTTTTTTTGTTAATTTTTATTTTCAGTTCTAAATTTTCTCCCTCCCTTTACTCCTTCCCCCACCCATTGAGAAACCAAAAATGCAATATCCATTTTACAAATGAAGTCATGTAAAACATTTTCATATCAGCCATGGTGCAAAAAAGCAAGGAAAATAAAGTTAAACAATATTAAAGCAGCATCTTAATTTTTTTAATCCCTGAATCCTAAACAGAGAAATACATAGGCATAGAGGATAAAGGACTAGCTTGGAATCACTAATGTGTGACCTTGGATGACAGGAAGCTTCATTTCTCAGTGCCTCAGGCAACTCTGAGCATCATTGAAAGCAGATTTTTTTTTATGGGGCCATTCCTTCCCAATCTAAAACAAGGGAAAGGGGCCAAAATTTCTGAAAATCTCAGTGACTGTTGTGTACAAAACCCTGTGCTAGATTGCCTGGGTATAGGCAAAAATGAACAAAACACAGTCCCTTCCTTCAATGAGCTCTCTAATTAATAGAACAAATAATCTGTAAATATCTATGAACAAGTAAATATGGAGAGAAGTATTATTTTACCGATCTAAGTCAGAGGTATCAAATATGCTCCATACACAAGATTAAAATGTAATTGGGAAATACTTAACAAGATAAAGAAAAACACAGTAAACATAAGTAATGTTAATATATGGCTTTCTAAGTCAATATGTGTCCACAAGGATCATGAAAGTGGCCCCCATTTCTATCTGGTACCAGTGGTCTAAAGAAACCCTAGTGAAGAAATTTCCTTTACTATTGTAGGGCAGCAGCTGCTCAATTATATAGTTTTGGAGAGGCCTGAACAGTTTCAAGTTACATCTTTTTTTTTTTCTTGAAAAATTCTTTATTTTGGATGGTGCCAAGAAGACATATCTTCCTGAATTCAAATCTGACTTCACACACTTCTTAGCTCTGTGACCCTGGGCAAGTCATTTAACATTTTTGCCTCAGATCCTCATCTGTAAAATGAGCTGGAGAAGGAAATGTCAAAACACTCCAATATCTTTGCCATGAAAACCCCGACTGGGGTCATGAAGAGTTGGACATGACTGACATGACTCAACAACATTTTCATAAAATCTATATAAAGGAATGCATGAGGAAATGCACTGGCACTTGTGTCTTATTCCACAAATGATTCCCCAGGCTTCTTTGTCTTCAGTGACAGTCTTGAACAGATGATGGGCTCTGAGTGGACACACAGCCTTAGCCTCTTCTACTGAAGACTTCCTGCCCTGACCAGTCTTGCCTAGAACCAACAGAAACTGACTCTTGCTCAAATCATTAGCTCAAATCATTTCCTGCCTTGAGGGCACTACATATGACTCATTTCTACCACTTCCTCCAAATTACAGATAGAAAATAATCCTTCTTACTGTACATATAAAGTAGGGAGGCACTATGGCATAATGGAAAGAGCTCAGTTTTAAGTGAGAAGACTGAAGATTGAGTCTAAACTCTGCTGCTTATTATTTGCATTTCTAAGCCTCTATTTTCTCACCTGCAAAATGGGGATAATAGCTACTTTATGTATGTCACTGGACTCTTGTGAAGGTCAAGGCATAATTTAAACATTTAAACAAATTTTGTTCTTTCTAAAGCCTATACAAAAGCAAGCTAAGCTAAAGTGAGCTTACTTAACATCCACAATGGAGGGGGGAAAGCTCTGATGAGACTGAGAAAGGTGCAAAGTGAGACCAGGTAGTGAGGTATATTTATTTATCTAAACCTGAACTGTCAGAAAGCTTCATTGGGAGGAGAAATGGGGATGAGATTTTTGCATAATAAAAAAACACTGTCGCCCAGAGAAGATAATCCAATGGTTCATGAATATATATGATGGAAAGATTTGAAGTTAGAAGAAGCACTTTTGAAATCCTACTTCATGGACTTATTACCTGTGTGACCTTAGAAAAGTCACTTAGCTACTCTAGGCTTATGTTTCCTCAATTTTAAAATAAGATGGTTGGATCAGATGACCTTTAAGTTTCCTTTCAGCTCTAAATCTATGATACTGTGATCTTAAGTACTGACAATAATAGTTATTGAAAAGAACTTTGGACATGAGACAAGAGCTGAAAACAACATAATTAAATTCTATACCCTGATAGGAGATAGGAAACCCAACGAATCAGTCATTCAGTATTGGAAAATATAATTATGTTAAAATATCGACATTAAAGAAAACCTAAAGGATAGTCTTGAAAAATTAACCCACAGGAAAAATGTGTACTAAAGATCCTTAAAAAGGCAAATGCAAAGAAAAGGGAAATTCACAAACCATAGAAGATATAAAATAAAAACTGAGACATAAAGGTTGGCGATCCATTTTACAAAGGACTCTAAAAATTAAAGCAAACCAAAATTTTAATAATGCATATATATATCTTATATATGTGTATGTACACATATGTATATATAATATATATATATATATATATATATATATATATATATATATATACCACATATACCCACACATATAAAATTCCCACACATCTATATCAGGAACCCATGATTCTCTATATAGAACCAGTGGACCCTTTGATGATGGTAAAGTGAAGGACTTGTTTAGGGTTCAACAGGTGGAATGAATTCTTTGGCTTGGTTTTCACTGAGAAACACATGAAGTAGGCAAAGTTACTTTTACATTGTCTTCTGATAGTTCTAGTTCAAAGAGTACTAACTACCAAGAATTTCAAATCAAATTTACAAAATAAGACAAGAGAGCATACACTTGAGAGTTCTGAAGGAAATGAAGGATGAAATTTGAAAGTTATTCACCAAAAATGAATCATTTAGTAGATTACACATTAGAGCTCTTCTGGGAGCAGGGTATTTCAACTGAGATTAGAGAGTAGGAAACAGGATTATCAAAGCCTCAGACACAGAAATGAGCATGACGCATATAAGGAACTATAAGATCACCAGACTGAATGTCATTAACAGTTTAAGTTGTAGCAATGAAAGAGAAGTTTGGATAATTAAAGTGGAGCCCAAACAAACTATTATACTCTTGAAAATCTGGTTCATTTTGTGGTTGCTCACTTAGGGGCTTAATGAGATAGGAGTGACAGTATGGGTTACTACAAAGAGCACTAGACAATTGGAAGAGCTGAGTTAAAACCTTATTTTGCTACTTACTAACTGAAAACTTGGGTCTCTCTGGGCCTCACGTTCCATATCTACAAAATGCAACATTAATATCTAATCTAACAACTCATAATGTAGGTGTGAGGACTGTGATAATCTATGTTAAAAGTTTTCAAAACTATAAAATGCAGTATAAATGTAAAAGAGCATTAAAATGATTATTATTAACAAAACTTACAGTTCTCTGCCATTTCCTGACATTTTAAAGCCACCAAATGGAGCCTGTGCATAGATGGCATTGTAGCAGTTGATCCTATGGAAAGAATTGTAAAAATAATGGTATTTAATAAAGTTCATCCATAATGTTTAGTAACTTTGGATCTCTTCTTTTCCTTTCTCACCCCTTTATGATGAACTAAATATTTTAAACACATGGTTTCCAGTTGGGGAGGATTCTAAATATGATGGAAGGAATGGAGAGGGAAGTAAGGAGGAAAACGAGGGGAAAAAGGAAAGCCTGAATTTCTCTTTTCTACCTGTAACACTGGAAGATGTAGTTTCATTATTTGCCATTTCACACATCACAACAAGATATCGACCCCTTTTTTTCAGTGAGGGATGTTTTATGGTTACTCTTAAGGTAAATAAGGATGGTAGCCCTCATTTACTTCAAATAGTCAAAACAGATGGTTGATCGAATTAATCTAGGAACAGCTGAACTAACAACGGTTCCATCATTTCACATGTGTGTTCACAGTGGGGACAGAAACTCTTAGAGTACATCCATCTTAGAGTGATGCAGAGAAGAAAAAAGGCAAATGAAAGCAGAGGGTTAAAAAGCAGGAGGAAAGGAAGAGTGAATATATTAGTTGAATACACAGAAATAACAAATTAAAAAAAAATCATCAGACTCCCATGAACTAGATGGGATTTTTTAAAAAAACATGACATCTAGTGTTCACTTTTGCATTGCAGTCTATTTTGAGATCATTTGGCTATTGATAGGCTTTTGAAAATGTTTAAAAGTTAGGAAGAAAGGAGTCTCTTCAGGCATTCGAAGACCGGGAGGAACAATATATACTCCATACTTACCAGACTGTTCCAGACTCTAATGCAGAAGCCAGTTTCAATGCTTTATCAAGATTTTTTGTAAATACAGCTGCAGTGAGTCCATACTCAATACTATTTGCTCTTTTTATAACTTCTTCTATATTTTTGAATTTCATTATTGGCTGTACTGGTCCAAAGATCTACAATGAAGTATAAGAATGGTAGTAAGGAACAAATGTAGAGTACAATCCCATGACCTCAAGGAAGAATTTCCTCACCTTAATGGTTTTGTCTAAACATGGAGAATGATCATCAGTAACTTGGACTGTGGGATGAAATGGAACAGAGCACTCAATTTGGAATTAGGGGATCTGGGTTCAAATCCCGACTGTGACACTTACTACCTTTCCTTTGGCTTCAGATAATCCTTGGAATCAAAAAGTAAGAAGTCTCAAGGGCTTTCTTTAAGTAATTTGACTTTCTCGAAACTTAAAAAGAAATTGAAATTTTAAAAAATGAAGTTCAAAGTTGTTCTAGTAGAATGCTTTTCTGAGCTCCTGAGCATGGAAAAGCATGGAAAGGTTGCAGAGAACAACTACTTAGCATAGACTAACACTGAAGATGTTGGAACTTTTTATGTAATATTGTTAAGGAACTGGGGTAGATACAGTTCTATGATTATGCCCTGCAACCCACAGGGTGCCACATTTTCTACAAATGGACAATCTTCAAAACAATGAAAGAGCTTCCTGTTCTTACCTGGTTCTGTTAGGCACTGGAAGAAGCATGGCAAATTTTTACCAAAATGCAGTGTGAGCAAAGGGGAAAAAAAAGAAAAACAGTGCCATAAATCTAAAGTTGAGGATTTAAAAGGTGGTTTTTGAAGGAAGCTTATTACTAGACTCAGTGTCCAAAGTCTATTTTTAGATCTAACATTATGTCTAAGCTGAGGAAATACTTTCCTGGGTTCCTTAGAAACTGCATGTCACAGGACAGTTAAAAAAGTTGAGTTGTATGCTATCAGCGGTACAGTAAGTAACCCATAAAAATCTCAAGACTAAAGTCTATAAAATTTTGCTGCCAGAAAACCTTTGGCAGTAATTTACTCTTTAATGTTTCCCAATGGACACATTGAAAAAAAAAGCAAAACATCCTGGGGTTTAATCATATGGGGCCAGATTCTTATCCTACATAAACTCTATAGGAATTGTTAGAAGGATACAAATCTGACCCATGGTAACCAGATGCCATCTCGTTTGATATTAGAAAGACAGTGTTAGATTTATGTCTTTGTGGGGTTCTTTTGACTTTCTATCATTTCAAAATGATGACCAGAAGGGGAAACGTCAGTAAGAGCTTTACAAGGGATGTATACATTGAATAAACATTTCTTATAGGAATTTGGTTGGGGAAGACAGAAAGTGGTACTGGGTGCTGGTTGGTTCCAGGGATCTTGGTTTGTCAAAATCCCAAAGTAACCACCTATGCTTTGTTGTCAGGATCACTTCCATCATATAAATAATAGGGAAGCTCCCAGGACTTAATGTGTTTTTTAATTGTAGGAGCTTTTGTTTAACAGGGATAGATAGCATTTATTTTAAGAAATAGGTTAATATCAATTCTCTGCACTGACATTTATTTAAAAAGCCAAAGAAACAAAATAGAATTTTCCTTGATGTGGAATCAAAGCACTGTCCTATATTGGTGAATGGGTGACAAATCAGTAGAGGGTGAATGACAAACCAAGTATTTTACAAAAGAATCAACTGACCACTTAAAAAAATTTTTGAAGGGGAAGAGTATATTTCCTTTACCTCAAATTTACTCTGATTAACTTTCAGAAGTGGGAGAAGGCTCACTCATGGCCACAGCCTTCCTCCTGGCTATACGGACCTGAATTTTTTTTTTTTAGAGGTACCAGTATTTTTAGAGTGGTCTATAAAAACCAAAAGATTTAGATATGGCCACGAACAAGGGAAAAATCATTTGATTTTCCACAAAAAGGTTCTAAAATTACATGAAGAAAATATTAACGCTAATAAAATGGTTTCCTTTGGAAATAAACAAAAGAGTCAAAAAACTAGGAGATTGGGAGAGGGGGGTGGATTTTAACCTCCTCATCTAATTCTCCTTCCTTCTATTCTAACCAGAAGTAATGTAACTTCTATGCGAAGTTTAACTGTGGAAAAATTTAAATGGCTGAGAAAGTGATTTATGCACTGTCCGAAACTGTTGAATTTATAACTGCTTCATGTAATCTACTTTCTCCTTTTTTCTGGGATATTTAGAAGAACACCCCTTGGGAAATACAAATTTGTCAAATGTCAATAAAACATGATGGTCTCAAACTGAGGTGGCAATGTAGTACAGTAGGGCTGGATTTGGAAAAAAGAGGATTTAAGATTAAAAGCTAGCTCTGTTACTTTGTGTAACAAAGCTGTATGACTTTGGCCAAGTCACTACTCCAGGCCTCATCTATAAAATAAGAAGTTTGGACTACATGAACTTGAAGTCCCTCCCCTTCTACTGCAAAATCATGATCCTTCTGAAGTATCAAAATTTTTACTTCTACTAAGAGGAAGAAAAAAAAAATTATCCCTGAGGCCCTTTGAACTTGAGACACGTTCCCAGAGTCCATGCAATTTAATAGACCCAAACCTCTAAGTCAATTGAGCCACCAGAACACCATTTCTGTTTTCCTATTAACATTCAAGATAACCCACCTCTTCTTTGGCAATCCGCATGTTGTCTGTAACTTCTGAAAACACTGTTGGTTTTATGAATAGCCCCCTATCTTCCATGGCTGAGCCCCCATATTCCAATTTTGCACCTTCTTTCTTTCCACTCTCTATCAGGTCCAGAATTTTGTCAAATTGCTTTTGATCAATCTATAAAACACAGAGAAGAGGTAATTAGGATAGAATCCAGGCTTCACTCCAAGACCAGCATGAATCTAATGGTCTTGGTAATGGCTCAGACCTTCAAAATGAGCAGTTGTCATGCCTCTAAACATTTCTGCAAAGGCAAGGATATTATTACACTTTTGCAAAGTAAGAAACTGAATCATTTGCTAATTATTTCACCAAGGATTTATTAAGCATCTGTTATGGGCACAGCACTGTGTTAGACGTGGGAGAAAAGAAATGAATGCAAAGAAATAGACCACCCTGGCTCCAGCATCCAAGTAATTTTTATTCATTAGCTTTGGAGTTAGAAGGGCTCTTAGACATCCTCAAATTCAACCCCATAGTTTGTGATCTACTAATAAATTTAAGACCCTTCCTCAAGATTGTTCAGTGAGACCATGCTAGAAATGGAATCAGAACTCATGATACTCTCAGATGTGGGTGCTGGCTGTCTGGATTTCACACAGACTACACCTGGGTTCTATTTTCTAAAAAAAGGTTTTGCAGATCATGCTTCATATTCCAGCAGACCAACTACCCTGATTATATCCTTGCCATTTGCCTTGCTACTGGGCTTTCCAACACCTGTCCTAGGTAACTTAGTTTTGGAACCAAGAAGCTACGCTATCTTGATTGATGAAATGAGTCAGCACAAGCACACATAGCCCATTGTTCGTTTGTGTATGTGTGTTTGTGTGTGTATGTGTATGCATAGATAGATAAGTTGGTTGTTATTCTTTATGCTCAAAAAAGGACATCACTATATCGAGGTCAAGGCACAGCATGTCTGACTGCGACTGATCAGACCAATACATGCTCAGAAGGTTCTACTCCCAAGTTGGACACCAATGGTCCATGTGAACATTTGGAGTGGAGATTCCTCTAAATTTGTGCATCTCATATTTCTTATGAGCTACTGCAATTCTGGTTTGCTCATAGAACACAGGGAAGTTTTTGATGTGGGCATGCCATGCTGGGCAGTCCTATGTCAGTGTCTCCTACGTCTTACAATTGATTTTTGAAGTTTTTCTGAGAGACCTTGAGAGTGTCCTTGTATCACTTGTGACCTCCATGTGAGTACTTGCCTTTTGTGAGTTCTCTGTAAAAAAAGTCTTTTAGGCAAATGTACATTTGGCATTTGAACAATGTGGCCAGCCCACTGGAGTTGCACTCTCTGCAGTAGAATTTAAATGCTTGGCAGTTTAACTCAAGAAAGAACTTCAGTGTCTAGTACCTTATCTCGCCAGAATCTTCCTAAGACAATTCAAATGGAATTGATTCAGTTTCCTGGCATGGTGCTGGTATACTCTCCATGTTTCACAGGCATACAACAATGAGGTCAGCACAATGGCTGTGTAGACCTTCAGTTTGGCAGGCAGTCTAACACCTCTCTACTCCCACATTTCCTTTGGAGCCTCCCAAACACTGAGCTAGCTCTGGCAATGCGTGCATCAAACTCATCTATGTGTACATGCCTTAAAACGTATTGCCAAAGTAAGTGAACTTATTTACAACATTCAAAATTTCTCCATTTTCTTTAACTAATGATTCTACATATGGATACAGGCTGGATTGTGAAGAACCTCTGTTGACTGTCAGGCCAAAATGAACGCAAGTGGCAGAGAACTGATCCACCCTCTGTGGCATCTCAGCCACAGAGGTTGCCCTGAGTACACAATTATGTGCAAACAAAAAGTCATACACCAACTGTCCCTCTATTTTAGTCTTGGTTTGTAGCCTTTTGAAGTTAAATAATTTGCTATCAAGTGCAGTAGCCGACTTGAATGCTATTTTTGATGTCCTTGAAGGCGTCCGGCAACATTGCTAAAAATCATGGGAGCAGGCACACAGCCCTGTTTCACTCCCCTGGTGACTGGGAAAGCTGGAGAGCATCTTCCATTCTCCAGAATCTTATAAGCAGGCCATCATGGAACTTGACACCAACACAATGATGTTGCTTTGGCCCTCTTCAAGATGGACAACATGTATAGTATTATGTAGACATATACTATACATGTATGGACAGAATAAATAACATTGACTTATAGACTATCACAAATTCAAACTTCTACCCTCTCACTTCACTGCACTTTCCAGTTTCTGTAGCAAAAATATGATTACAATAGGGCTTATTATTCCTGAGGCTCTACTTTCCACTTAAAGACGTAGAAGAAATAATCAAAGACTACTGCCAGTACTTTTGGAAAAGCTATGACATTCAATGGCTCTGTGACTCCATTTACCATCCATGCCTTGTGATTTACCAAAACCTTCCTTGCCCACTCTCTGCTCTCCATCTCCTTCCTTCAGAAAGCAAGCCAGCTGCATTGTATTTGTACTTAGCATAGTGCTTGGCACATGGTAAACAATAAATGCATTTCATTCATTCACAATTCTTGTACATGTGGACAAACTGACATAGAGATGAGAGCAATCTTGTCATCAGTCTGGGGAATTTGCAATTGAATTATCCAGCTTTTGGATGGTCATTGATCAAAGACTTGCATTGAATTTTATTGAAAATGGTTCACTTTTCCTCTTCACTTGGGCTTTGTAGACACAGCTTTAGTATGTTAGTACTAATACTTTATGATTTTAGACAGAGTAACTAACGAGTTTGACTTGAGATACATTAAAAAGGAAAAATAAAAAGCAAACCCACTAGCCTATCTGCATTCATTTCTTTCTACCACAGGAGAGCATATGCGTCAATAATTGGGGGCATATGCCCAAAGCTCCAGTCTTCATACATAGCCTCATTAAAAACAGATTCAGTATTAATCTCTAGTTAAATAAGTTTTCTATTTGCATTCCTGTCCCAGTTTTGGGACAAAATCAGTATGATTCATGCTTTAGACAAAAGAGGTTAAATTTGGAGTCAGAAGACAGAGTGAGTCCTCGATCTCCACTTAACGGCCCATGGAGTCTTTGGGAAATCACTTAATCCCTTGTACCAAGGTTTCCTCAGCTGTGACATGAGGACTATAACTAGATCACTCCTTTTTACAGAGTTGTTGTGAAGGTAAAATCTTATAATTCACGTTGCATGTTCTGCCATCCACAATGATTTTTATACATGTCAACTGTTGTTATTTTCCACTGCATTCTCTTGAAGTGCAGTGGTTTCCAAAGGTTATTGATGACATTACCAAAAATTAGTTCTTACTAAATGTAAGTGATATCTTCAGAGCCCTTACAATTTGGAATATTTTATAAGTTCAGTCTCATCTGAATCTAAGGCCATGATGCAGTTAATTTGATTGCTCTGTGCCAAGCCCCACCTACACTTCCAGCATCCCTTGCCTTTGCTAAAGATCTATGCCAGCAATGACATACAATCCTCCATTTGGATCCCTTGCCTTTCCTCATCCCTATGTCCTGGATCCTTCCCTACGCCCTCTTCCCATCCTCCCCATGATTCACAGTACTTGGCTTGCACTTTTAATATGCATTTATTGCATATATAATTTTGTATGATAATTGTTTTTGCATTTTGGTCTTTCCTTACTAGCTGGTGAGTCTCATGAAGGCAAGAACCTTGTCTTATTTAATAGTTTATTTCTCCCAGCAACTAGCACAGAGTTTAAAAAAAAATACAAGTGATGTATATGATTTCAACTATCTACCTAATTCACCACAATAAAATCCACCTATTTTTCAGATAGTATGCTTTTTAATGGACATCCTACACACCAAAAATAAAGTCTCCTCTTAATAGTGGATAAGCCTATTGTTTCAAGTTAGATAGCTCTCTGGTAAATTTCAACTTGTGCTAAATGCTGTAGGAAACAGTACAAAAAACATGAGACCCTAAGGTATTAGATGAAAAGGCCACTATCAGCTCAAGATGGGAAGTGTGCTGGATCCCAGACAGACCAGGTGGCTTGCATATTGTTTATCTGCCTTGTTGCTTAGTTGCCAAATAAAGTTGAATAATTTTTAAGAATCTGAGCGAGTGCTCTGCCTCTGGTGGACAGCAGACTAGATCGGTTAGCCTCTTTACATTACTGAGTCTGGAATATTTAGACAGCTGGAACTTCTTACAAAGCAAAATCTTATTACCATAGAAGAAAAGACACATGAGGGAAAAAATCCAGCAGTCTCCTAGAATAATATTCTTGGGTTGGACTATTTAAGTGAGCTTTGAAAAACTGAGTTTAGCAACACCATTAGAAGGGCTCATGAAATCAACACCAACTTCTTTGGCTTTGGTCTTCCAAAAGACACAATTAGGTCAAGGATTTCTGTCATCTTCCTCACACTAAAAGACCAAATATGTTGGAAAGAATTTAAGTCATAATCAGGTATAAGACTTTTCTTAGCACAAGGGATTACCTCACATCTTTCTGCAGGAAGCTTGACTATCCTTAATGTGGTAGTTTATTCAATAATCTCTTGCGGTTATGTTTTCATCTCATTTGAAAATTAAATTCTTGCAACTCATTTGATGTCCTATGGGTTACTAACAGCTGTGCTTCATAGGGGCCATCCTTGTGGAAGTAACTGGGGATGAATGAATATAGGCTGACCCACAAGAGCTGTCTGGAAATAATGCTACAATCTTTTTGGGGGCAAGGGACTGTGCTGAGAGCAGAAACAAATATCAATATTTCTCATCTCTTTTTTAATATTCCTCTTTTCAAAGACTTCTTTTACATCCCTTTAGCCATGTAAGTCTGTGGGAACTGCTTAAAATGACTTCTAGGCTTTCATTTATTCATTCAACAAACATTTGCTAAATGCCTAGTATTTGCTGAGCATTTGGGTTAGGTGCTGAAGGGGACACAAAATTCACACGACAAATCATTGGATTATAAAATATCTACAAAATCCATCCAAACATAAATTTCCCCCTTTCTTTCAAGAGCACTACCATATTTTCTGTTGTCTGAGCTCCTAACCTCAGTGTCATCCCCACTCTTTCTCGTATATCCAGCCAGTTGCCAGATCTTACCACAATGTCTCTAGGATGCATCTCCCTTTCTCCCTTGACACCACTATAGTTCAAACTCATATCACCTCTTGCCTGAGTTCCCTGTTGGGTTATTATTGGGTTCCCTAACTCCAGTCTCTTCTCTCTCTAATCAAGCTTTCACACACTGCTTCCAAATGGATAATCCTAAAACACAGATCTGACCATATCACCTACCTACCTCCAAAATTACAGTAGTTCCCTATGGCCACTGGCATAAATTACAAAGCCCCCAGCCTAGCATTTAAAACTCCTTATCAATTGGCTCCCATCAACCTTTTAAATTTTATTTCTCATGACTCTCTCTCACACAATCTGCATCCCCATCAAATGGGGCTTCTAGATACTCACTATTTCCTGCTTCCTTCCTTTTGCATCTCTGGAATATACTCCTTTTCACTTCCACCTCAAATAATACTTTCCTTCCTTCAAAATGAGACTTTTATTGATATCTCATTATTAGCACTTTCTACCTCTTAGAAAATATTTTATAAGGACTTTATATTTTATGTACACACACATATATATATATATATATACACACAGATATACACATACATATATATGTGTATACACATATATGTAGTGTCCTTAATAGAAGATAAGACCTTTGAGGACAGGTACTATTTTTTTTATCAGAACATAGAACAACCCTTGTATGTAGTACATATTCAATTAATTTTGAACATAATTGAATTGAACATTTAGCCTGAAAGAATAAAGACTTGAGGAAGGGGCATATTAATTCTAAGTATTTGAAGGGCTGTCATATTGAAAAAGAGCAGCTAGGTGGCGCAGGGAATAGGGTGCCAGACCTGGAGTCAGGAAAGACATCTTTCAGAATTCAAATATGGCCTCGCTTACTAGCTATGTGACCTTGAGCAAGTCACTTAACCCTGTTTACCTCAGTTTCCTCTTCTGTAAAATGAGTTGGAGAAGGAAATAGCAATCCACTCCAGTATCTGGCAAAAAGTCAGATACAACGCAAATAACATATGGAAAAGAGATTAGATTTACTCTGCTTGGTCCCAGAGTAAAACCAGGGGTAAGGAGCTAGAAGTCACATAGAACCAAATTTAGGCTGGATGCAAAGGAAACATCCTAGTATTTTGAGCTGTCACAAAGTGGAATGAGCTGCCTCAAGAGGTAGTAGATTTTCCCCACTGGAATTCTTCTAACAGGGATGGGATAAGGACTTGTTAGCCTTCGGTTTTATTCCAAAGAGGTCTCTTCTTCAAGTGTGCACTGCCCTAGCTAGCCTCTAAGGTTCCTTTTAATTGTGAGTCTCTTTGATCTTATAATTAGGCTATTAAATATAGTACCTTGTTTCTCATCTTTAGTCCTTTGCCCTGGTTGTCCCCAATGCCTGAAATGCACTCCCTTCTCCCCAATGCCCCTGAGAATCCTTAACTTCTTTCAAGACTCAACTCAAACAAAGACTACATGAAGCCTCTCCTAATCTTTCAGCTGCCAGTCCTTTCCCTTCAAATTACCTGGTATCTCTCTTTAAAAAAAGTATACACACACTACACACACACACACACATACACACACACATGCACACACATGCACATGCACACGCACACCCAATACTTAGTACAGTACCTGACACATAGCAGGTGTTTAAAAATGTTCATTGACTGAGGGATAGAGTTATTTGAAAGAGGAATGAGCTGCTTTAAGAAATAATGGGTACCCCCTCACTTTCAGTCTCCAAATAAGGACTGGATTCACCACTTTTGGGGGAATTCTGTAGAAAGGATTTTTCAGTCAGGCCTACAGGACTTCTTTCAATTTTAAGATTCTGAGAATAGATTATATTTTCATAGGCAGCGACATTAGACTTGAAGTCGTGGAGACCTGAGTTCAAATACTGCCTCAGATACTTAGCTATGTGACTATGGGCAAATGACAACCTCTGTCTGTCCCAGTTTCCACAGCTGTAAAATGGTACAATAATTGCACCTATCTTGCAGGGTTCTGTGAAGATAAAAGAGATAATGTTTGTAAAGTGCTCATCTGTTCTTATTATCTCAGTCCTGGACTTGAGGCATCACTTAGGAGATTCTGAGCTTGGACTTTTAAATGTTTTTGTCAGAGAAGTTCCGCAGAACTGTTTGTAGGTTGGTGAATCCTCATTTTTGTTTAGACATGGCCTACTTCCAATAAACATTTGCCTATGATTTGTCACTCCCCAGCTGGTAGTTGGAGGCTAAACAGACAACTCAGGCTGTTGTTGGGAAGGTCAGTTCCATCTCAATAATGCATATGGAATGGCCAGTCCTGTATCTCTTAAATATTTATCCATCTCCTCTGCTTTATAATAGCAAGAAGGTGAGACAGGATACAGACCATGGAAGGGCTTATATGTAGTAGTTAGCTCCTTTTCTTGCCCTGTATGTAAAGCCTTCAGAAACATGTTCACTAATGAGTTTTCCTGCTCATCAGGGAACATTCAGAACAACGGGAAAGCCTTCAGACCCTGAATATATAGTTTCACAAATTCACTCTGTACCCTGGCAATTCATCGTGACTTAAAAATTACTTTCTGCTCCCTGGTGACACTCCCTGTCCCCTGTCTTGGATTGGTTCCTGCTAGAAGACCTATGCGAGAAGGGGCAAGCTTTACTTTCAAAAAAAAAAAAAGATTACCAGACCTTTTCAGTTTGTGACAATCAAACACGCTAGGATGCATTAAAGACAAAGGAGCACCTAGTGGTCAAGGTGTTCCCCCATATGAATCTGGAAAACAGAAAGCATCCCAAAAAGGAGAGATTTTGGAGAAGTTATTAGTCAAGCAACACAAGGGCACTGTAAGGATCCCCCTTCCATCTACACTCTGTGATGTAAATGTAAATGTAAATATATTCTCAAAATCCAATTGTAGACCAAGGGTTCTTCATCTCTTTTTGTGCAATGGATCATTTGTGCAGATTAGTGAGGGTGATGAATCTTTTATTAGGATAATGTTTTTAAATGCATTAAATAAAATGCACAGGGTTACAAAGGAAACCAAGTATACTGAAATACAATTTTATACATATATATTATATATATATATTTATATACTTGCATGTATGTGTGTATGTGTGTGTATTTTAAACCAATATCCATAAGCCTTCAGTTAAAAACTTCTTGTGTAGACAATGTCAGCAACTAGATTCTTGATAAAAATCAGAGCCTCATTGTCAAGTACTCTCTTCTGAGTAGTCCTCACCCATTGAAAAAGAAAGCAGATCCAAACATACACATAAAAGTACCTGTGGCCCTTGTTCAGTCTTGACATCAAATGGGTCTCCAACGAGTCTCTTCTTGGCATACTCCACGCTCCGCTTGACAAACTCAGGGTAAATCTGTTCTTCTACAAACACTCGGGAAGCAGCTGTGCAGCACTGGCCTTGGTTAAAGAACACTCCCTGATGGGCACACTCTACTGCCAAATCCACTAAAAAAAAAAGCCCAGAAAAATAATGTGAGACAGAGGAGGAAGAGGGAGGGGGAAAGAAGGAGAAAGAGAGAGAATCTGTGATCCAGTGAACTAGGAGCCACCACTAGCAAACTGTTGCTTCAACTATAAGCTCCATGAGAGCAGTAGCTATGTTTTATCTAAGCATTGAATCTAATTAAAAGACAGAAAACTGCTCTCTATGCTTTAGATAATGGTTGTCATATTGAACTATATAGGAGAGATCTTTAGAGGACTTACTTTTTAAATAATTATGAGAAATGGCATATTATTTGTATGCAATCCGATACTTTTAATGTAGCTAAAAACAGCTTAAATAAATGTTCCCCTTGTTCTTTGTTTTAAAACACAATTACTTTGCTTAGCAAAGTCTTCAATGGTAAAATGCCAAAGAAAGTGGCACAGATAATTTCCTGGTTTCTTAATGGAGAAATGGGACCAGATGGTGCGAGAGCTTACTTGCTCTCTAGTCAGAAGTACAGAGTCAGACCTCCCTAACTTGAAAAACGAAGTTCAGAAACTTTCCACTGGGCAGCACAGCTCCAGAGCTGCCTTTAGGAGCCTCTGAATATGGAAGCACCACTCTTCTGCAGGCCCCTAAACCAAACTGAAATGCCCTACTTCTAATGCAATGAATTCCTCTTCTGTGCTATTGAGAGAAGCTGAGGTAGGGGTGGGGGATGGAAGAGAAGAGGTTAGTCTACTCTGATATTTTTTAGCTTATACCATGCCTGAGATTCCAATTATGTCAAGAATTAATTATATGGAATTTCACAGACAAAAGTCTAACACAGATAACCGGCGTGTTTATGACTACTTCCCCTCCCCCACCAGGGAAAAAAAAGCCCTATATGTTAAGTTTAATAGAAAAAGGACCAACTGAAACTTATGACACTGAAGCACGATTCCTATTGACTTGCATTTCTATACTCCAATTTTTGAGCTACATGTAAACGAAAGAGAGCTGAGGGCTGCCCTAGGTAGATATAAAAACATCAGCAACAATGGCTGCTATTATAAGACCCAGGGTTGATCCAGGCAAAATTCATCCCCACTCCTCCCAGTTTCCCCCTTCTGTACCCTTCTCCTCTCTCCAGTGGTGCCTCCTTCCCCTCACTTACCAAGTGTCCTTCCTTGTACCAAAATCCACTCTGAAAAGGCTCTGTTATCAGCCAGTTACACAACATTGAGTCAGAAGTCAGTGTGATAACTCTCCAAGGGTATTTGCATTTCAAACCTTATCTCTAATCATGAAATGAAAGCCTTCATCCCCCAGTAAAGTAATTTCTGGCATCAGTGAACATAGGGAGTAGCTTCTGGGAGGCTGATGGTCTTCCCCTTCTCCTAAAAACCACCCTACGCAGGCCAAGGAAACTGTTAACCTTACAAAGAATTGCAAAAGTTCCATGGTGCCTTTCTATTTTCCCTTTTTGGCTCCAGCTCTGATATGTTGTTGAGTCGCTGCCAATGGGGCATTTTTCTTTAGCATTTGGGGGTGTGGTGCCGGGGAAACAGACCTCTCTGATGGAACCAAGGTGACAGTAAAGGGTGTTGGCCTTGGTTCAAATCTTGTTTCATACATGTAAGTAGCTGTGTGACCACAGGCAGGACACTCTCATTTGCTTCCTGATCTGCACTACTTGCCCTACTAAAATCACTAGTTTGTCAGGGCGATCAGGAAGGAGGCGCTTTATAAACCATAAAATGCTGTATAAGCAAGTTATCACTATCATGACTGTCATACAGTTTATCTAACAGTTGTAGAAAGTCAATTGGGGAAGAGGCTTAGCTTACCATCCAGACTCTGAGGGATTTTCGTTCATCTAATAGATCTAAAGGGTTAATTATTGTAACTAGGAAATGCTCAAATTCAGACCTGGCCTAACAGGTACAAGAAAGAAAAAAACCAACTATCTTTCCTTAAGAGAGGATAAAAATACCATTGGGAAAAACTCAAAGACTTTGGAGGCCCAAAGATACTCACAATCCGCATCAGCACAAACAATACACGGATTTTTTCCTCCAAGCTCTAAAGTTACTCTTTTTAGATTACTTTTAGAAGCAGCCTCTTTGATGAGCTTTCCAACCTGAAAGTGAAAAGGACAAGTTTAGACCAGTCTCAGCATTACCGGAGAGTAATGGAGGAAAGGAGAGGTTCTAGTAGAACATGAGTTGACCACGGGATATGGCAGCCCCCCCAAAGCTAATACGTTTGTAGGCTGCAATTAGAGAGTGAAGTGTATACAGAAATGGAATTAGTCAAGAAGACCTGAATGCAAATTTTGCCTCAGTAACATACTAGCTGGGTGACTCGGAATTAGTCACTTAACTTCTATCAATCTCAGTTTTCTCGTGTGTAAAATGGGTATGATGTTAGTTATAATTATAGTCTAACTATATTCTGTCCTGGTCAGACCACATCAGACCACAGTGCTGTGTTCTGTTTGGAACAATGTATTTTAGAAGAGATATACACAAGCTAGAACATGTATAAATGTGGACAACCAAGACAATGAAGTCTCAAGTGCATACAGTAAGTACTATATACTCATGCCAGTCTGGAACTCATCACTGTGCTGTGTCCCAAGGTTGAGGATACTTTTCAAAACACCTTTCCCTGATCCCTCCATCAAAACTTATCTGTTCTATCTATCCCTCTTTCCTCAGTACCTTATTCTCTGTCCAATAAAGTGTTCATCAGAACTAATGGTTCAACCCTCCTATTTACATTAAAAACTAAGCTATTAGAAAGTAATGCTTTAATCTAATGGAATGAGTAAGGTAGCTAAGTAGTACAGTGGATAGAGTGCTGGGCCTGGAGTCAGAAGACTCATCTTCCTGAGTTCAAATCAAACCTCGGTTATTTACTAGCTTTGTGACCCTGGGCAAGTCATTAACTCTGTTTGCTTCAGTTTCCTCATCTGTAAAATAAACTGGAGAAGGAAATGGCAAACCATTCCAGTATCTTTGCCAAGAAAATCCCAAATGGGATCACACCTAGAGTTGAACATGACTGAAAACAATTGAAAGACAATAACAAAAATGGAATGAGTCATGGTTTTGAAGGGCTGTCTTGCTGAAATATGAGTAGACTTACACTGCTTGACCCCACAGGGCAGAACTGAGATCTCGGGGGAATAGTGGAAGTTGTAGACAGGGAAAATTTAAGCTTGATATAAGGAAGACATTTCTAGCATTGGAGCTATCCAAAGGCTAAATGACCTGCCTCCAAGGTGGTAGATTCCCTTTATTGGGAGGTTGACAGGTAAATGCCGAATGGCCATTTGTTAGACATATTATAGAGGAATTTTTTTTCAGGAATGGGTTAGATTAGATGGCCTTTGAAAGCCTTTTTTAAGTCTGAGATTCACTGAGTCTAGGGCTCCTGAAGAGAATCTCACCTAGACAGATATAAAGATTGCATTAAAAAAACCCACCCATGAAAGCGGTCTCATGTTTTCACATATGAAAAGAGCTGGCTTTGAATATTTGTCCCTGGAGGGATCATTGCAGTGGACTACTTAATAATGACAGTTAAAATTTAGGATAAATAATCCCCAAAGCCTGAAGAGAAACAAGTAGATCTCAGAATACCAAGTGAGGGAACAGTTGTATTTGTGAAGGATGAAGGCATCTGAATACAAGAACATGAAAAAAAAATTGTAGAATGATTTTTTTAGGCAAAAACCATGCAATAAGCCTGTCCAAGATAAATGACTTAGATTATTCAACTCTCATATCCTGTTTATATTTAAGCATATTTTCAAGAAAAGGGGTTTCCAATCTGCCATGTTAAATAGAAAATACAGACTAAACAACTAGGAATAGAGAAGCTGGTTATCTTATTCTCTCAGAAAAGAAATAAGATCCTTGAGCATAGGGATTGTTTCATTTTTTTGCATTTGTATTCCCAGCATCAGACACATAAGATGAATACTTGTTTACTGAATTATCTTAGAAGAGGTCGTTCTAAGGAAATGCTTGCCAAGTTATATAATACTTAGCAGTAAGGTATGATCTCTTAAATATAACAGAAGGTCAATTAACTCAACCACTTTCTTCAGTAGAAAGGCATTAAAACTTAAATAAAATACAAGGTTTTAAGTTTGTACGCAACTGAATCATGTTTACATTTGTCTTTGTTAAGAAGAAGGTAATATATCATGATTGGGAGCAGTTTAACTACATTTTAAACACCAGCATGCCCATAGGTCATGGCCCAAATGAGATCTGGAATAGTTCTCAGGTGAGAATATTCACTACCTAAGGAAAGTGAAAGAAAAACAGGGCTTGCATGAGTGAATTATTTATTGAAGGTGTTTAGGTACATTCTTATAGTGGAATGCAATTAGGGTGACATAAGATTGAAGAAACAAATCGCAGAGACCAAAGCTTGTTTCTAGAGATAAAGCAATTCCAAAAAACTCATCCTTTAATCTTAAAATACTAAATAGCAGAACAATGATATTTGCATATCATCATCATTATCAGCTAATAAGTTGGGGGAAAAAATCAGCATGTCTCTCCCTCCATAAACCCTCTTTCTTTCAGAACTCTGTAGTGGAATTATATTTAAAGTCCTTTCCAACCTGGCACCAGCTTGATTTTCCAGCCTTCTTTCACACTCTTCTCCTTCATGCACTCTACATTCCAACCAAAATGGACTCCTCACTGTTCTTCAAACTTGGCATTCCATCTCCCACCTTCATGCCTTTATATAAGCTATCCCCCAGTCACGGAATGTCCTTATTTCTTGCCTCCACCTGTTGGAATCTCTCTCTTCCTTCAAGACTTGGCTCAGGTATTACCTCCTACACAAGACTCTTCTCATCCCCCAAGCTGATCTCTCTGCCCTCAAGTTATCTTGAATTTTCTTATGTGTGCACTTGTAATCTCTGGATATAATAATGTAAGCTATTAGAAGGTAGGGGCTATTTTTCATGTTTTGTCTTTGTAATTCCAGTCCTGTAAGAGACAGTGTGTTATAATAAATAGAGAACTGGCCTCAAAGCCAGAAAGACCTGTATTCAAAGCCCACCTCTAACACATATTGACTATTTGACTTAGGGCAAATCACTTAATCTCTCAGTGCTCTAAGCAACAAAGATTGTACGTTGAAGAACAGGTGCAGACCTGAACTGACAGAGGGAATCTCCATACACGGGAGTTCTCTTTTTCAGTGAAATCACAAGTCTAGCCCTTATCTCCATCCCCCATCTCTACTCCTATCATAATGTCCTACACACTATGTGCTTAATATTAATAATTGCTTGTTAAATTTAATTATTACATATTAGCCCCAGATAGAGAGTTATTAAAAATAGAAACTGAAATGATTTTATGGCTTTGAAATAAACAAGTAAATTAAAGCATTCATAAACAAATCTACCCAAGTAAAAAAATCTGGGAAAAAAGTTTTGGAGAAGAAAACTGAGGACTGTTATAGTTTTCGTGACATGGTAGAAATGAGGCTAGATAAAATAGGATCTAAAAATGCAGATTTCCATTTGTATAATGGAAGATATAACACTACTCTCTTATCCAGGCTGGAGAATTGCAGGATCATAGGGTTCGAGTTGGAAAGGAACCTTAGATGTACCTAGCCTCATCTTCATGAGGTAACTGAGGCCCACAAAGATCAAGTGAATTCACCAATGTTATAAAGCTAGTCAATGGCGGAGCTGGAATTCAATTTCAGGTCCCTTCATTCCAAATCCAGCATCCTTTCCCCTGTACTATGCTACCTCCATTGAAATAAAAAGGAAGAGTTTCTTGGTTGAACTATATTAGATTTTTTTAAAATGAACAATATATTTTAGATTTTGTATTTAACTTGGAGATACATCAAGAACTTTCTAAATACTAAAAAATCTTCACATAAACATCGAAAATAATTTAGCCTTCCAATCATTTAGACATACAGATCCTTCATTATTACATTTTTTTTGTCAAACACCCATATTGAGAGGAAGAAAAAACATACCTCTGTTGATCCAGTGAAGGCTATTTTGTCAATCTTAGGATGTGAAGAAATAGCTGCTCCTGCTGTTGGTCCATAGCCTGGAACTATGTTCACAACTCCTGGAGGGAATCCCACCTAGAAAGAAACAAAGAGGACATTACAAAAAGAACTCCCTCAGAGCTCAGGTGGGACTGTGGTAAGTGACTAACTCAAAGATTCAAAGGACATTGACTGGCATTAGAGTATTTTGTGTAGTCTTGCTAAGAGGAACTAAATTTTAGGAGACCATCAGGCAAGGCATAATCTAATTCACGTCATCTTTTGAAACTTGAGCTGTGATGTATAAAGGAGCACATCAAACTCAGGTTACATTCTCATATACCACTGAAGTTGACTCTATCCTATTTTCATGGAGCCCTGAACATCATTCATGGAAGTCTGTTCTGTTTTACACATTTTTTTCATCTAGAAATCACTTTGAGATCTTCTACTAGGATTAGATTTTTTAAAAAGATATTATAAAAAAGTAAAAACTTGTCATGTTGCATGACATTTTTCAAACTGCACCATTAAGTATGAAGAGCCTTAGCTAGTGGTGTTTAGATGTAGTACTTTAATAATAGCTAGCATTTATATGGTGCTATCTAGCACTTTATACAGTTTATATGGCATTTGCAAGGCCATATTACCTCATTTTAACCTCATAACACTTTGGGAGGTAGTGCTACTGGTATCCTCACTGTACAGGTGAAAAAATGGAGGCTAAGAAGCTATGTGACTGGTTCAGAGTTCAGTGAGTATCTGAGGCCGAATTTGCACTCAGATCTTCCCAGCTGCAGGACCAGCACACAACCTAGCTGCCTTAGCTTTACCTTAATTAACCCTAGAGAAGAGTTGGAAGCATGTGCTCATAGAAAGACCTAATTTCATGTTTCTCATGACTTTTTCTCTAGTTCATCATATGAAATTTCATTTATTAAATGCCTATTCTCCAGACAAGGAACAGACAGAGCTATACCCTGCTGTATATAAGGTCTAACTTCTTATGCAGTCTTTCCTGATTTCTAGTCCCCTCTAATCCTTGCTTTTTGACTCTTAAAATGACTTACTATTTTGGATATGCTTTATCTGCATATATGTTGTATACTCTCAGTAAAATGGAAACTCCTTAAGGGTCAGGATCATTTCATTTCTGCGTTTTATCTCCAGCACCTAACACAATGCCTTGCATGTAATAAATACCAAATAAACATTTCTTGAATTGAATTTTAGTTTTTTCATCTGCTTCTATGAGGTAATTCACATGTTTCTTTAACGAGATTACAAATGCCTTGAGGTCAAGGACGACATCTTAACCAATCAAAGAAAAGGAAGGTAACAGCATTTATTAAGTGCCTACTATGAACCAGATATTATGTTAAGTGCTTTAGGAATATTATTTTATTTGAGCTGCATAACACCCTTGCAAGGGTAGTATAATAACCCCCATTTTACAGCTGAGGGAGAAGGTGTTAAATGACTTGCGCAGGGTCACATAGCTAGTAAGTCTCTGAAGTTAGATCTGACTGGTCTTCCTGATTACAGGACCAAAGTTCTATTCACTAAGTCACCTAGTTGCTTATCAACAAGAATGTATGAATGCCTACTAAATGCATAGCACAGTCACTCTGCTGAGTGGCAGAGATAAAAAGACAAAAATGAAACAACTCCTGTCCTCATGGAGCTTAAAGAGGGGAGATAAGAGGTATACATACATACAATGTATGTATACACAAGATACATATACAGCCTATTTGTATACACATAACTTTGAAAGGGTTATCACTAATGAGAGGGAAGGCACTAATTGGGACATGAGGAGAGGCTCCAGACAAGCAACAGCATTAGAGATGAGTCTTGACGTAGACTGGAGAGTATATGTATGAGTCTGAAATGAGGAGAGAGAGACCCCAGCATAAGGCACAGATTCAGGAAATGTAACATCATGTGTGAGGAAAATTAAATAGGCCAGTATGACTAGACCATAGACTAGAGCATGAAGGAGAATAAAGTGAAAGAAGATGGGGCAAGGGAAGAAAGATCTAGGTTGCAAAGAGCTTTAAATGCCAAGCAGAAGCATTTTTGATCCTAGAGATAAGAGAGGGCCCATGGAGTTTACTGAGGGATGGCATGGTTTGACCTGTACTTTAGGAATCTCTTTGGTGACTATGTTGGAGGATGGATTGGAATGGGAAGAAACTTGAGACAGGAAAATCAACTAGGAAGCTATCACGGTAGTCCAGGATCCTAGCATTGTGCCATGTATGTAACAGGCACTTAATAAATGTGTTGAATTTGCTATTGTGACAGAAAATAGAAATAACACTGGATAAAGTGTTCTTGATTTTTCAATGTATTGAATATATGTTATAGTATGTATTACAAATAGATTATGCCTTCTCTTAATCTCATCCACAGTGTCTCTACAAAGGATAGGTACTTGATTATAATCAACTGAAACCATATATCACATTAGGGTGATGCCAGCGATCTGCTTTCCAATGAATTAAACATGTTGCCACAGAAATTAATATGCTTAGGGATTTTCCCACATTTGGGAAGATATGTGTTATTTTTACTTCCTCCAGAAAAGTTCTGAAAACAGAATTGATGATTTGGAAGGTACAAGCCAAACCAACATGAATTAAGTCTCCAGACATCATCAGTACAAAGCCAAGTAAGAATGTGGTGAATTGTGAATTATTTTAACCTACTCTGCAATAATGTAGGCATGTCAAGTGCAACAGCAAAGCAAAAACCAAAGACAGATTCCCAACCTCTTGCCCAAGAAAGAAAATAAGTATTTGTTAAGTACCTAGTATATACTAGGCACTGTGCTAAGCATATTATAAGAACAAAGCTAAACTAGTCTCTTTTCTCAATTCCTAATACAAATATAAAGCTAGTAGCAAGTACCCAAAATATGTGAGGATGTGCATACTTCTCTGTCCTCGAAATGACCTATAGAAAGACCTAGCTGTGTAAATTATTTGAGCTGGAAAGGACCTTCTAAATCAATGTTGTCTGTACTTCTCATTATATAGGTGAGGAAATTAAGTCCAGAGCAAAGTGACTTTGCCATTGTCATGGAGTTGATGGAGGGGAAGGGGTGGTGGGAAGAGTTAGAGTCCAGGTCTCCTTATCCTGAAACCAGTGAGTGTTCTTCTCTGTTATGCTACTTTTGCCCTTTCCCTATCTCCCAACAAAAATAAAATAAAACCCAAACCCAAATTATTTCAACTGAATATAAATTATTTTTGAAGACAAGACTTTGGTTTACTGGGCTTGCTCTTGTGTATTGTGATTTTAGCCAGAACAAGCTAGGTTACATTAGAACCCCTCTTCCAGATAGCTTTTCATCCCACAAGGAACCTCCTCCATATTCTGTTCTTTTCCTGATAACCTTCCTAAGCATTCTTTCTCTTGTAAATTCACTAAGCAAAACATTTGGTTCCAAATTATTACATTGAACCCATAATAAAACTTAAGTGCCCTCATTAGCCTGACTTGAAGGAATAGAGTTTCTTCTAATTCAGCAACCATGAGCAGTGGAAAAAAACTGAGCTGCCAAGCAAAATCTAGGGAGTGATATCCTGCCCACTCAACTGGAAATAAGTTTGCAACAGTAGGTTAGGTAAATCTTGATTGGAGCAGTTTTATCTTGCTCCATGGCTCAGTTCCTAGGAGTGGGTATGCTGTCAAGGACACAAAATATTTTCTTTTGGACATCCTACCTCTTTGATCAAAGATCCAAGATAAAGTGATGTTAGGGGTGTCTGCTCAGCTGGTTTAATAACGATGGTATTTCCACAGCACAGGGCTGGTGCCATCTTCCAAATAAGCAGCATCAATGGGAAGTTCCACTGAAACAAAGCAGACATTGTTTTGGTGTTGGCATTGGAGAGAAATGGTCTACACATCACCCCTTTCCCTTCGGTGACATCTACTGGCTAAGAAAGAAACACAAAGTGAAAAGGAAGATTGGTGGGTGGGAGGGAGGGGGACCTTTGGAAAATGAAACCATCATCTATGTGCCTAGACAATCATGGCGCCATTGTTGGGGTGGAGACTAATAATAGCCACAGTGGCTGTTTTCAACCCAAGATGAAAACGCTCACCTCTTTTATTCTAGTGGAACTTACCTTACAGGCTTGTTGTAAAGATCAAATGAGGTAACAGGCAATGTGTTTTGTCAAACTTAAAGCACTACACAAACACTAGCTATTGTTATTAAATTACAAAGGGTTAAAAAGTTCTACTATCTGGCTCCTTTTTTTTCTTCATAGAATACATAGTTCTAGAGCAAGGATTCATAACCTGAGGTCAATGATTTTCTAAAGTTGATAACTGTTTTTTAATATAATTGATTTCCTTTGTAATTATATATAAAATGCATATTTTAAAATGTTATTCTGAGAATCCATAAACTTTTCATCCTGCCAGAGGGGTCACAAAAATTAAGAATCCCTATGTTAGAGATGGAAATGCCAGAGATGATAACGCGGGTCCTGAAGAGACAGAAAGAAATCAAGTATTGCCAAGAGCCAGAGAGCCAGAAGGGACGTTAGTTAGTGGACATGTCATTCAAATCTTTAATTTTACAGTTGAGAAAACTAAGGCTCAGAAAAGTAGAATGACTTGCCTAAGGTCACATAGTAATTGTTACAGTGTGTCCTCAAACCTAGCTCTACATCTATGATCCAGGACAAACTCCAGGTTCAGCGTTCTTCCTATTACACCGCATTGCCTCTATGAATGGAATAATTTATTTTCCGTCACCTCTCCTTTGCTCCTCCCTCTCGCCCAGCCAACCGATCAAACCAAGCAAAGACATTTATTAGGAACCTACACTGGTCTAAATATTTGGGATATGAAAACAAAAGTCAGAGTCCTCAAGGAACTTTCATTCTAAGAGGAAAGAGACAGAATGTACACTATGGGCTCATAAGAAACACATTCAAAAGCAATCTTAGGGTGCAGTTAGAACAACCAGGAAAGCTCTCATGAAGAAGGTACCTCTTGAGCCAAATCATGGAGGAAACCAAGGACTCTATGAGGTAGAGGTGAAAGGGGTGAATACTCCAGGTATAAGGGACAGTCAGTTAAAAGAGGTACAAAGAGGTGGGAGATGGAGCATTGAGTGTGAGGAGCAGCAGGCAGGAAAGATCGGTTGGACTGTAGAGAGTGTGAAAAGAAGTACTAGGAAACAAGGTAGAAAACCGAGAAAGGGGCCAGGTTGTGAAGAGTGATTACTTCTAAACAGAATAGTTTATATGGGATTCTAGAAGAAATCAGGAGCCATTGAAGTTCATTGAGTAGGGATGTAATATTGTCCAATATGTACTTTAGAAAAATCTCTTTGGTAGCTACGGAGAGAATGATAGCTTTGAGTGGAAGGGGGCCATTGCAATGATCTAGGCAAGAAATGATGAGGACCTGAACTAGCTTGTGAGTGAAGAAGGAGGTAAGAAATAGAAGACAGAAAGGATAAGATTTGGCAATGGCTTGACTATGTAGGGTGAGAAGTCAAGGAAGACATTAAGGCTGCAGCTGTAGAAGACTAGAAAGTGGTGCCTAGTACTACATATGTTATACCATTTGATCCACACAACCACCCTGTTATCTGCTATCATTATCTCCATTTTACATTTGAGGGACTTAAGGCTGAAAGATGGACTTTGGAGAGAAATGGTCTATACATCACCCCTTTCCCTTCAGTGACATGACTGACATTGAGTCATACAGGTATGAAGTATCTGAAGCAGGATTGGAACTTAGGGCTTCCTGATACTAAGTCTCACTCTGTCCACTAACCATTGCACTACCTAGTTCCCTCTAGTAGGGAAATGCTGAAGAGGGTTTGGGAGAAAGAAAATGAATTTTATATTGGATTTGTTGAAATTGTGATACCCACGGGACATTCAGTTCAAATTAAGTAAACAAAAAAACATTCAGTTACCAATAGGTAACTGAATCTGTTGGACTAGCGCTAAACAAAGAGATATTTTCTAAATATAAAGACTTGAGAGTCATCTGCAGAGAAATGATCATTGAACTTATGGATGCTGATGAGTTTCCCAGGTGAGAGGGTATAGAGAAAAAGGCCTACGAAAGAACTATGGGATATACCCACAAATATGAGAAAGATTTGATAAAGATTCAGCAAACGAGGTAGATGGGTAGCAGGAGAACTAAGAGACAATAATGTCACTAAAACCCAGAGAAGAGACCGAATCCAGGAGGATAAGGCAGTCAAGAGTACATAATAGAGAGAAATCAACAAGGGAAAAGGCCTATGGATTTGGCAGTTAAGTCAATGGAAGCTTTGGAAACAGTAGTTTCAGCGGAGCAAAATCAAAATGAGTTTTCCAAAGTAGGGCTATATTTGACCAACCTTAGAGCATGGCTCTTTAAGTCCCAGATAGGCAAAAGTAGAAATCATCAGCATACCAACACCTTTCTATAACAGATCCGGAGAGGGTTTGTGTAGGTGGCCACCTGGATTGGTATGATTTGTAGTTATCACAAGGCCCAGCCTACTCATAAATTACTCCTCCACCCACTTACCTGGGCCTAAAATTCCCACCATTAGAGTCACTAATGGATGAAACAACAAAAGAAAGGTATTGACCTCAGGAGGTCATGGTTAAAATGCCATTAGAAGGGATTAGTTTATCAGATTAGCTAATTAATACCTTGGGCTTTGAGATAAGGCAGATAACATTTTGATATCTGTGAGGAAGCATGGCAGCCATAGGGGCAGAAACCAATGTGAGGGACCGGGCTAAGGATGGTAAGGCCTCCAAAGAATTGATCCAGATACAATAGAAAGGCCTGGTGGGGGTAGTAAAGGAAATAAAAATATAGGGTCAGCTGTAGATATTGAAATCTTCCTGTAAAGACCATGTATGAAATAGTAGCCACATGGACATTTAATATACAGGTCTCCTAGTAGGTAGCACATGCGATTCATACTAGATGGGAAATCATGTTTATATTTAAGTATACATTTAAATGAACCTGCCGGTGTTTCTGATTCCATTACTACTCAATGTAAAACTGTCTATCGATTTTAACTAATGCTACGTCAAGCTATGGTGGCTCAAAATCATATTGTGACTAGCCACAATAGGCTTTGGAGATCATTTAATTCCATCTCTTATTTTATAGATAAGGAAAACAGGCTTGGTAATGGAGACAGGGGGCCTCCATTCCAAATCTACCTCATCTCAGGCCTGTGCTCTACAATAGCATGGCTGCCTTCCAAGGAGCTATGTCTCACACCTTCACATAAGAAACCGAATGCTTTCTCATTGATTAGAAAAGAATAAGGATAGGAACTAGAACTGTGATTTCATAATTATAGAGAACTCCTCCTTCTAAAGCAGGTTGGTGCCTTCTCTGCAACTTAGGGTCACCAAGAGCAGTGAGAAGTTAGGTGCTTGTCCAAGGTCACACAGCCAGGATGTGTTAGAAGTGTGACTTGGACACAAGTCTTTCTAGCTTCAAGGCTGACTCTAAACCATGCTGCCTCTTATTAGAATTGGCTCTAATTCACAAACTCTTTATGGTTTTCCATTGAAGGCAGTAACCTATCCTAATCATTCTGGTCCCTGGAGCAGAGCTAATGTTTTCACGCTGCCAGAAAAGAAATTAGAGTTTGATATCTAACTTTCAACCTTTCAAGAAACCAACTTAGGTTCAATCATGCTACAAGGTGGAAATTCAGTTTACTCAACTCAACAGAATCCTTCTCTTCCTTCAACATGCAGCTCAGAAACTACATGAAGCCTTTCCTGATTCTCCCAACTATTAGTGTCTGCCCTCCCTATCTTTTATTTATTGGTATTAATTCTCCTTTTCCTCATTCCAGATATATTTTCCAAATCAGAATATCAGTTTCTTGAGAGTATTTTATTCTTTGTGTCTCCCTTGCCTACCTCGGTGCCCAATAAATGCTTAATTGACTGAAGAAGAGAAAGTCTAAGAGTGACTTGTTTTGGCCAATTAATTTTAGTTCAACAATAATAATTTTTATCTAGACATCAATTTCCAGTTTCCTCAGTACTTTATAGGTGTCAACCCCCTTGAACAAAGCAAAATTGCCAGACATTGGTTCAAAGAACTTGAGGCATAACATCTTTGGTGAAGCTAGTATACTCACAGGAATAATTGCTCCACATACACCTATTGGTTCATGCCTGGTAAAACACACAACATTTTCATCTGCAAGAGAAATGAGAGAGGGGAGAGGAAACATATGTACATATTAGCCTGGAAAAATAATTCCAAGTGTTAAGCAAAATCTGAAAAGGAGTCACATGGACTATAAAAAGTTAGCAGGAAGCAACTGGAGTTGATTAGTGGGGTATGATATGTCTCACTATAAAAGTAATCCTTGGCTGAGCATGGTGGTGTACACCTGTAATCCCTGCTGCTGGGGGAGGCTTGAGGTTTGTGGATCACTTGTGCTCGGGAGTTCTGAGCTGCAGGAGGCTAAAGTCAATCATATGTCTGCACTAAATCGATTGCCAATATGGCAAGCGCTGGACAGCAGGGGCCTAATAGGTTACCTAAAGATGGATGAACTGGTCAAAAAGGGAGGCTTAAATTTAAAGCTTCCAATAGGACCCAGGCCATGAAAGGCCTCTGCCCTTACAGCCTGGGGAGATAGGGGAACTCAGCGTCCAAAAGCTAAAAAAAGAAAAACACAAAACACAAAAACCAGATAATTTTTAACTCAAAGCCTCTGAAGAACAAACGCTGTATCATAACTGGGTGTTGTTTTCCTTTTCATAGTAACAGCCGAGATTCTATCTCAGAAGCTTGGGCCAGAAGAGAACTTTCAATCCTACTCTAGCTTACCTGCAGGAATAGTTCTGCCATGTATCTTGTCTGCCCACCCTGCATAGTATCTGAGTGTTTTGATACAGCCCTCCAGGTCGATGAAGAAGGCATGAAGGAAAGGTTTTCCTGTGTCCATGGTTTCCAGTGTCTGTAACAATAATACAAAGGCATGTCAGTTACTATCTCCTAGTTCCTGGTTTGTGAAATCTACATGGGTAAGAAGAGAATACAATGTGGCCCTTGGTCCTTTATTCTCCAGGATCCACATGCATAGATGTATCTTCTTTAAACAAAAAGAGAGAGAGAGAGAGAGAGAGAGAGAGAGAGAGAGAGAGAGAGAGAGAGAGAGAGAGAGAAAGTTATTTGCAAATATTAAAGTCTGACCAAAGTTGGCATGCACTGCTTTTATTTCAAAACACCTAAGAGTTGGGCCACTAGCCAGAAAAGGGGGATGAGTTACATGCATCTCACTGGGACCACCCGGATTCAAAGCTAATTTGAAGCATCACTGGAAAGAAATAAAGTTCTGCATTTGATCTTCCATCTGAAGCCAAATGACTCAGCCCACAGAACAGCTTTAGTTGTTTAACCTTGTCATGTGGGCCTATTCGTTCACAGGAATCATTTTCAATATTGGGGCTGGCTTTAGTATTTTTGATAAAATAGCCAGCCAGTGGCAGCTTTGGAAAGTGAAGGATAATGACAGAAAAAGAAAAAAAAAAGATCTGGGCTTACTTAAAATCATGTATTTCTCCCCCTCACACAGGCTGGCTTCTGTCATTGCAAAGTAACTGACGTTCTTCTGGAAAGAACGTCTCTGCACACAAGAGAAGTGCTATCCCCTGGTAGAATTAAATGTCTAAACAAAGATGAAATCATACTCTGCTGGTGTTCAAATACTTTAGTTCTAAATAGAAGCTGAATAGACTTTTCCTTCATGATAAGGGCGATTACTATCTACTGAGGCTGCTGCAGTTACTAAATGACAGGGGTTATTTGCTATTTTCAGCATCATTTTAAGAGAAGCCTTTTTGTTCAACAGACAAACCCTCCCAGTTCAAGCTTTTCTAAAGCCCTAACATTGAAACTTCCAGTTGTCCCTAAATAGAGGAAGTTACTGTACTGCCACATAGCCCAAGGCTTGACTTCTTGACAACTAGTAAATAATTGAGATGCAATACCTGGGCCTCTTCAAAGTCCGAGTCTCCACATCTGTAAATGGTAGGATACTAATAGAGTCATGACATTAACACCTGGTGCTTATTAATAATCATCTCTCACATTTACAGAATGCTTTGCAGTTGACAAAGCACTTTTATGAAAACAACCCTGTGATATAGGCAGTATAAGTATTATTCGTTCCATTTTATTGAAGGGTTAAACTGAGGCTGGCTCAGATAGATTGTGATTTTTCTCAGTCACACAATTAATGACTGGAAGATCTGGGATTCAAATGTAGGCCTCCTGCTTCCAAGTCCTGGGCACTTTCTATCATCCCCCAATTTGCTTTTCTCTTTTTCTTTTTTTTTTTGGAGGCAGTGGGGGGGACACACATAACACTTTATAAATAGAAATCAGTAACTCTCAAAATACCTTTTTGGGGACTCCACAGGTTTTTGTCAATGAGAAAGAGGGCTGAGGCAAAAGAGGCAGAGCCTGCCCTCTGAGAATCACAAAGCTAGTCAGGGCTGCAGCTGGGACTCGTCCTCCCATCTTCTGTTTTTAATTCTCAAGTGCCATCCAGTTAGACCACACTGCGGCCTCATATTGATGCAAATTTTGTTTGAAATTTTTGCTTTTCAAGGTGAACCTCAGGAATGATAGTTCCTGCCTACCTTTCTAGATGCATTTCCTATAACTGCCCTTCATGTATTGTAAATTCCATGCAAACTAGCCTACTGGCTGTTCTCTGAACTCAGTGTTCCTGTTTCCTTGTCTTTGCATGGGCTATTCCCAATGCTTGAAATTTGCTCCCTATTCAAATCCAAGTTTTGCAATTTTCTAGCATCGTTTAAGACCTAACATAGACACCACCTCTTCCAGCTGAAGTCAAATGAGTTTGCCCACAGAACGCTGAACCTTGTCATATGACCTTTTGTTCACAGTAATTATTTCCAATACTGGAGCTGGCTTCAGTGTTTCTAATAAAATAAGCAACCACTCTGTCCAGTGATAGTTTTTTTATGTCCTCCTATGGCACAAACCCTCCATGATCTTCCCAGTTTTTCATGCATTCTCTCTCTCACGCTCTCTCTCTCTGTCTTTCTCTCTGTCTCTGTCTCTCTCTCTCTCCTCCTCCCTCCCTCTCTCTTGACATTACTTTGTATTTACAATGTGCATTTATCTTGTATCCTGGTTCACCAACCCATCCCACCCCCCATTCCCAAGCAGAACATAAGTTCCTTGAAAGCAGGGACTTTGATTTTGGCTTTGTATCTCTAGCAACTAGCATAGTGCTTAATACCTGACTCAGTAATGACACATACTTAATAACAATACAAAATAGTAATAGGTAGCATTTATATAGGGCCTACTATGTGCCAGGTGCTATGTTAAGTGCTTTATATACATTATCTTTGATTTTTCCCAACAAGCCTGGGAGGCAGGTGCTATTATCCCTTTTTATAGTTGAGGAAACTGAGGTAGGTAGAGATTAAGTGACTTGCCCAAGGTCATATAATAAGGAAGAGTCTAAGGGAGCATTTGAGTTCAGGTCTCCTTGACTCCAGGCTCACCACTCACCTTGTGCCACCTAGATGCTTCTATTAAATTAATAAATATTGATTTAACTAGATAGCCAAAAATGGTCACCAGTACAGGCCTATGCTAGAAGGCAAGGGGGCATATGTTACATGCCCTGTGAGTTATCCTATATTCTTTCTCCTTTCCTTGAGTGGGATATTAGACAGAACAAAGCAGTGTATTAACTCCTGGAAATTAAGCCTGTTGGAATAGTTATCTGAATTTGCCAGGTTTGTTTTGTGCACAATGGACTTGGACAACGTAGTCCCGTAATCCCTAATCCTTAAAAAATGCCAGACAGTAAAGCCAATACATCAGGTTTTGTCCATAGTTTAAACACCATTTGCATTTTTTTTTTGCTATTGCTGTATTTGGTAGCTTATAAGTTAGCCAGTATTTAATTACAAATTTTCAAGAAAAAAAACCTAAACAAAAAAGCTACCTTCAAAATAATTAGAATCCAAAGTTGCAGCACCACACACACACACACACACACACACACACTCACACACTCACACAGGAAGAAAACTGTTGACATCATCAACTTTGCCACATGACTTGTTACAGAGTAGCCTATATGGGTGAGGTCCAGAGATGGAACAGCAGGTTGAAAAGGAGATTTAAAAAGGCAGCTCTGAGGGAGGACCCAGAAGTTGAAACCACAAAAAGCTACACTCTGTGATTAAAGCACATCAGTAATGGAGAGAATTCCAGGGACACCAGATGCACCCACATCTGTTTCTGAACACTTTACACCAGAAATGGGTAAACAGCTCTGTCAAAACCACTAAAACCGAAATGCTAACAAGGCTAAAAGAGGCACTTCACTGTGTGAAAATGCTGCCGTCAGAAAAACCATGTCAAGGTAGAGTTTGATAGACATTTCCCTATGATGTGGTTGCCAGTAATTCTCTTGTCCCCTTTCATGTCATGGCCAATGGATAGCTCTTATTTCTTGTGGGCAATATGAACCTAATGGCAAAGTAACTCCCTTCCTTCTAGTTATGAGTTCCTCCAATATTCCTTTTATTATTAAAACACAATTTTATGAGAACAATGGAAAGGATGGAACATGAAGGTTATCTTTGCACTGCTGTCCTCTAAGAAGATGTTTACGTTAACTCTAGGGGTGGGGGGTACCTATGGTAGACTCTATAGCCAAGTTATTAGCCATGTTGAGATGTCAGACGTATGAGATCATCTTGGTTAAAACGGATTTTTTTTTTTTTAAAAAAGCCAGTTTGGCAGCTTAAGAGTTGAAACTGGCCTTCTTTGCAGGAAGAAACCAGAGGTCTCATGGCAAGAAATGCTTACTTTGGTAGGGCACTAACCCTCACTCCCACTCAAGATGAATTTGCCAGATGAACAAATTCAGAAGTAAGTGAAACATTCCAGTTTCTGCAGGGACACTTATCCTGTTGCTTTCCTGATAGCAAAACTCCCATGAGTTACATTGGAAGAGTTTGTTTTAAAACTGCTACCCTAAAGAAACAGGTTTAAGGAAGAAAATAGTTTTATTGTCTTTGTGGATGCTGCCCAAATCCCTTGAAAATGATATGTCATCTACCTGTAACATTGCCATGGATAGGATCAAACTAGAGGGAGGAGATTCAATTTTTTCAGCACAGTGGCCAGAAGGGAGACAACCTTAAGAGGAATCTTACCATGTGATTTGTGGTCAAATTTGGGGGTAACTGTTCAAAATGGGGGAAGCTAGGTGGCACAGTGGATAGAATCAGGAAAACTCATTTTTCTGAGATCCATTCTGGCCTCAGACATTAACTAGCTTTGTGACCCTAGGCAAGTCACTTAACCCTGTTTGCCTCAGTTTTCTCATCTGTAAAATGAGCTGGAGAAGGAAAATGACAAACCACTCTAGTACCTTTGCTAAGAAAACCTCAAATAGGATCATGGAGAGTCAGACACGACTGAAAAAACGATTGAACAACCACCACAAAATGGGTCTCAGTTGACACAGATGACCAATGTGTTTAGCATGGTGCCTGGCATATAACAGGTAATACTTGGTAAACTTCATAGAATTTGTTGGCTATCTGACAGTACAATGGATATTGAGACAAAGGTAGCCCTAGCCTTTCCTGGAGCCACTTGGATAATCACTGTAGCATAGCCAGTTTAAGAAAAACTATTTCACATTTGTATAGCATTTTAACATCTGCAAGTACTTTCTTCACAATAAGTCTATGGGGTGAATAGTCAGGCTGTCATTATCTTTATTTTAAATATAATGAAAATAAGGAACTGATAGAGTGATTTGTCTAGGATAACTCAGCTAATAGATGTCTAAGGAAAGCTTCAAACCCAGGTCTTCCAATTCATGGCCCACTGCCCTTTTCTACTCTCATCCTGTCGAATATCTGGTCACTGGACCCAGATGGCTCAGGGGGAAAAAGTGAGGCTGGTGACCTTGCACAGCCCTCCCTCACTCAAAACAAAGTCAAGTTCAAGTCATGTCATCATTTCTCTGATGTCATGGTCCTCTTCAAGAATGAAGGACAAACACAACAACTCTACCATCCTGCCCTGGGGATGCCTTTGGGTTTAAGAGGTGGTTTACTTATTTGAACTAGCCTTTAATCCAGTTTGATTAGGAAGCTGAACTTTAAAAAAAATCAGAGAAAAAAATCTGACAAATGAAAAATATGAAGCCTGTGGATACTGAGGTCTACCTGCAGCTAAACAGCCATCAAAAACCTGAACAGAGGTCAACCCAAGCTGAAGATAGTCCCCATTTCTTCATTCTCAATATGCTAAATGGAAGGAGAAAATTAAACAGTCAACTCTTTTTGCAGTTTCCTTATTGTTCATTGAGCATTTCACTTACTGCCAAAATGATTCTGTCCCTCTCCATGAGGTCAGCCAGTTTGTGAAGGAGCCTGCCTCTGCTCAGGGCATCCATTTGTCTCCATAGAGATCCCCTCTGGAATGCTGCTTTTGCCGCCTCCACAGCCTTATCTATATCAGGCTAAGGGACCAAAACACATCTTCAGGTTACAGATGAAATTTTAAAACACACATGCACTACACAACTTAAAAAAGTTGCACAAAGAATTCTAAACTTAAATTTTGTACCTTTTCCAATGTTTCTAAACATAGCTGTTACCTAAAGAACTGTCCAAATTATGTTTTATGGACATGATAGAGTATAGAATATGAAACCAGGAGAAATATGACAGTGATGGCAGAAGGGGTAGAGTGAGGAGTTGGAAGACCAGATTAATGATTCTTTAAAAAAAACCTTTAAAAAACCTTCTATTTTTCCCTTGCTATGATCAAAGTATAAAAGTATTTCATTTGCTGAGGGGCACATTTAAAGAACCATCATAGGCTAAATCACAATTTTATAGACATCATGAAGGGAAAAAAAAAACCAATCCAGCAACTCTCCACAGTTTACAAACCTACATGGAAAAAGAATATTAAAATATTGTCCTAGCAAAGAAATGTATTCTAACACCAAGGACAGGAGAAATGATACCCTTATTAAAACCCAGAACTAGTTATTTTGGAAAATTCAATATGCTATGATGAGTGGGAGGTGGGGCAGGGAATGGGAAATGCCTACTAAGATGAGATACATTTAAGAATGATACTTTTCTCGAAAAGAAAAAAAGTTAATTATAAAGAACAATAACGTTGCCCACCCTTCTATTTCATCAACAGCATTTCCTTTTCCCCCATATACTTGTACAATACGCCATTCTCTAACAGGCAGCTCAGAAATGCTGCTTTTATTCCATCCAGTGTAGCCTCTGATTCTCCTTCCTCTTAGCCACAGATGGGCAGCAGTCTAACAGAGTGACCACACTTCAGCGCAACTTGGGTCCAGTGAAGATTTCCTGATATCTATCTTTTTTAAACAGCACATTTTGACCATGGGGGTAAAAAAAAAAAGTAAGACCAAACACCTTTCTTTTTTTGAGCATGGGAAGCCAAGGTTAGGAGAAGGAAACAACTGGGAACAGATGAATCCCCAAACCCTGTGGTTTGAATACAGCTTAACTAGTTACAAGTGTGGTTAGCAGTAAAGATGGCGACAAAAGTACCCAAGGACAGGAGCTGGGGGCACATGAAATGACTGAGTCTTTTACTTAAATGAATTCAGAGTGGCTCAGCTGACTAAACAAGAGACAAACTGGATATGACGCAGGGCAGAAATCTAGCTCTTTCTTCTTCCTTCTCCTTGTTGTTACACCCTAAAATCTGATCCTGTTATAAATTATAAGCTTATGGAGGTGGTAATTTCATCTCTTTGTTACACACCTGATCTACAGTTGACATTCAGTAACACATTATTAATAAGGCCAGAATGTTACAGTTTTCCTTGGGGCGAACTGTATATGGTTTCCCACTTCTAACTAGCTAGCATTTCCTTCTTAAGTGAATCCAAATGATTATTCTCTCTCCTTGGCAAATATATACAAAATACATTTTTGTAGCTTTGAAATAACTATGAACTTTAGGTCCAGAAATCATATAAATTCTATCCAATAACATTATGTGAAACATTATATGTAGAATATAGAAGAATAAGTAGGGTCCAAACCCTTTTGTTTTCAATTGAGAAAAATGAGACCTTAGATGGGTCTATTGACTTGCCCAATACACAGATGGGATTCGAATTCAGGTGTCTTGACTATAAGTCCAGCACTTTCCACGCACCCCACATTAACCCCTCATTACCAGTGAGGTAACACAGGTATAATTATCTTCATCTTACAAATTGAGGAAACTGAGGTCCAGATAGGTTACATTTGTTGTCACACAAATAGTAATTTTTAGGGTTCAAAAACCCAGATCTGGCATGCTTCCCACTATTAGTCTACCTCTATGCTCTACAAATTGATTACATCCAACTACCTGGACCTCTCCTTCCCCTTGTGCTTTTACATTTTTGAATAGAAATTAATATTTTTAATTAAAATATAAAATTGTGATATATTTATTACCTAACCATGAATACTTTTGCTCTGACAAGCATGTATTTCAAGAGGTTGAGGATTTATGATTTCACTGGTGTGAATACTCCCTCCATCAGTGCAGATCATAAGTCCCTTAACAACTTAGAAAATGCTCTGTATGATTCACTATTGCTTTAGTTTTTAAAAAATCATCACCTAGTGGCCATATTTCCTTAATTACGTTAATCCTCAGGTAATAAGACACAGTTTCTGTTGCCTGAACCTTTTCTTGAAGTTTTTTCAGCCGAGTGAGTGAGCCTGCAGGGGTTTGGGCTCTACCACTGAGAACTCAGGGTCTCCTTCATGACCTCTGGGGTTATCAGACTAAGAGAGTGGGAGATCCAAGATATCCAGATACTGCAGATCTGGAGAGTGATATTATATATTTTGGAGGGGACTTGACTTCTGATTTCACTGACAGAAGGAGACTCCAATGAGGGAACTTCCTCCATCAGTGTAGATTAAGTACTACACTAAGATGCTATAATTTGTTCAGAAGCATCTCATCAGGATGTGTCAGAGGCAGGCTCTTTATATATTGCACCATACTACTATGGATATATGTGTACACACATGTACACATACACATATTTATACAAACACACATGTATACATGCACATATGTGTACCTATATACACACATTTTATGTATAGGAAATATAGGTATAGAATATGTCCAATAGGACTAGTTCTGGGCTCCAATAAATATTTATTTCTTCTGTCACTGGTGTTAGAATGCATTCCTTTGCCAGGATAATATTTCAATATTCTTTTTCTGTCTAGCTTTGTAAACCTGCCATAATTATTGGGTATTTTTTTTGAGGCAGGGGCTAGTAGCTTTTAAATCAGTCAAGAAGTGTTTATTAAGCACTTATTATGTGTCAGGCACCAGTCTGAAGATACAAAGATAGGCAAAAACATAGTCCTTGCCCTCAAGGAGCTCACATTCTAATGGAGGAAAAACATATAACTATATAAGTTATATGTATATATATGATGTATAAATGGAAGCTAATCTCAGAGAGAAGCCACTAGCAGTGAAGGAACCTGTGATCTGGCCTCTA
The DNA here is from genome assembly GCA_028658325.1 of Potorous gilbertii. Lineage (NCBI taxonomy): Eukaryota > Metazoa > Chordata > Mammalia > Diprotodontia > Potoroidae > Potorous > Potorous gilbertii. Next base: position 569,896,935 of record CM053769.1, on the reverse strand, counting down.
ATAGTTTTTAAATGTACAAATGAGCAAATGTGGACCCTTTGGTTACAGAATCTGTAAATTGTAGTTACAATTTTATGAATGCATGATGTGTGTATATATATGCATGTTTATACACACACATTCCATAGCCTATTAGAAGCAGCAAATCAGCATTAGACTGATAGAGATAGATTAGGGATATGCATACTCACAGATAGATAGAAAGAAAGATACAGACATCTATATCTATATACATATGTGTATATATGTGTGTATACATACATAGGAGAGAGAGAGACAGAGATGCAATTCGTCATCACGGATTATCAGCCCCAGAATCAGCAATACCTGGGGGTCAAGTCCATCCTCTGATACACACTGACTCTAACCTGAATAATAAATAACCTCCAAGGCTTCAAGAAATTCTTTAACGCTGTACTTTGCAGAGAAGGTAATGATGCACCCATTAAGTTCCTCTCTGGATGCTTCCTTCACTGATGAATCCAGAGATCTAGTCCTACGTATGTATATGTTTGTATGTTGCATACATGTTTGTATATATACATATGCATACGTATTCATATTCAGTACATAAATATAAAATATATTAAAAGTATGTACGAGCTTCCAGAGAACCTCATGTTTTAAATAAATAAAGCTAATTGGTGCAGTAGAGTTCTGGGCTTGGAACTGAGATGCCTGGCTTCAGTTCAATATCCTGCCTCAGAAATTCACTAGCTGTGTGACCGTAGGTAAGTCGCCTGAATCCGCACTCAACCTTAGTTTCTTCATATATAAAAAGAGGATAACAACTACCTCTCTGGATTTCTGTAAAGATGAAATGAGACAATATGTGTGAAGGGCTTTGTCCAAACCTTAAAGCTTATGTAAATACCAGCTATTATTATTTTTGTTCTTGTTATGAAATTCACTAATAACAGTAACTTCATTTATTCAGGTAGGATGCGGTTTGGGGGCTATAGTTTTAAAATAGATTTAGTTCCAAATAATTGATAAGAAACATTTTCTAACCATGTTAAAAAGATTACTACATTCCTGCAGTAGATATAAATACATATACGTACGTGTGTGTGTGTGTGTGTGTAAAATGAAAATGACTCACACATTTCCAGAGGAGTTATCCATATTTGATTCCATTCTCTCTAATCTGTTTAAACAAGCATGCCAAAATGTTTAACTATCGCAGACCTTAAGTCCATATTTTAGACAGTTATATTTTGTAGCAAACTTTTTCATTGTTCTTTCATTCAAGAATTTTTTTTTTTTAATTCCAACAACCTACCTTGTCTCCTTCTTCCACTTCACATATTTTCTCTACAGTTGATGGGTTATAGGTTGGAAACTTTTTTCCACTCTTGGATTCATGCCACTCATTGTTGATAAATATCTAACCAGGAAAAAAAGTGTTACAAGAAGTAAGGTTAACCAAGATGTTTTATTTTTGTTATAACTTTAAGAAACTAGTTCCCTTCTTTCCTTCCCCACTCCTTATCCTCTTGTCCAAATAAAAAGTAAAGACTTCTGTGGAATATAAGGGTGTGTGTGTATATTTAAATTCGCAATTCTGTATGTCTAGCAATGAAATATGATCAAATCTTTATGAGAAGTGTAACTCACTTAACATAGTAGTTGTGTTTCTGAAAAGTCATACACATACTGAAATCTAGTATGAGACTTTGCTATTTAGTGGAACATATGAGTGAATCTATTTACAAAATAAAACATTCCATACTCCAAACACAATTCTTAAAAAAAATCTGGATTTTTCATATAGGATTTGCTTAAATAGCTCATACTAAGTAAAAGACAACAACAATTGGGTAATGAAGATAAATGCTTATTCTAAGTTCTACATTTTCTAGGCCTCAGAGCAGACAAAATGGATATCGCAAAGTTCACGCACTAATGCTGAAACACTATACTTATTGGTAGTCTCTTCAGTCCCTAACTCAGTCTATTTACTCTACTCTTACATATAATTCTAATATGTTTAGATATCAGAGCAGAGAATCTTGGAATTCTTGAAAATCTTTCAAGAGAATTTTAGGGATCCAGTCCATTGACAACACTCTCTGGTTTTATAATCCATAACATATTAGAAGCAGCAAAATAGAATTGGATTGATAGAGGTAAGTGATCTGAGTCACAAAGGCAAAATTAAATTATATTCTGTAAACTTTCTCTAGAAAGTATCATAAAAAATGTCATTCAAAAATGGTTAATTTTTTTTTAATGTCTTACTCTTATAAGAAGCAAATTTTCAGTTATCTGGAAAACTCACTGATGTGAAATCCTACACATAAAAATTCCAGGAGGTCATAAAAATTAGGTATTATTATATAATTGAAAGTACTTCACTCTATTAACATCATAAAGGTTTGGTAAGAAAATGACACTCAAGAATTACTGTATGATAATGTAGTTATCCACAATCTATTCATAGAGTTGGAAAGACTATTGCTGTGTGAAAGCAAAACAGGCATCACATTTTCAGTCCCATCATTCTCTAATATTCTTCAATGTGGTAGTCATGGGTCAAAAACAAAGAAAATCTCAAAGGATTCTTCCAAAATCTTCTTTCATTTGAAGTCAAGCCACACCAAATGGGGCAAGAGGACAATGACAAGTTTATTCCTTTATCCAATATGCTATATTCATATACTATACCACAGAATATGTATTCCATAGTTATAATGAAATGTAAGTATAGAACGATGGTATGTTAAGAGAGGTATATGCATGTCCTCCATGTGAAAGCTGGATAATCATTGACTGAGGATTTGGTAGGGGGGATACTTGATCCATCAGAGGAAAATGCTAGATTAGCATCTATGATTGCTGTGGAGATGATTCCAAGGTTATTTGTAGGTCCAACAGTTTATGACTCAAATAGAATATTATATTTGTGATTACATTCTTATTTGGAGCTAATGAAATTACCTTCTTTGCTATTTAGTAATTCAATTAAACAAACCTTTATTAAGTTCTTAAGTGCAAGGCACTGAATGAGGCATTGAGAATACAAAGATAAAAAAGGGGGTGGGGGGAAATCCCCTCAAGGAGTTTACAATCTCCTAACAGATCCTACAAAAAGTTGTTAATGCATTTTTGGACTTTAAAATGTGGGCAAAGATAGCTTACAGGTTAGAAAACATTCAGGATCAGACTGTTACTGTAATAGCAGAGATATTGGATTTACAATTTCATTATGGTCAGTGAGTATTAAAAAAAAGCACGGTGGACATAGGATCATGAGTTTAGGTCTGGAAGGAGTCTTAGAAATCATCTAATTCAATTTTTTTCAATTTATTTTCCAAATGATGAAAATGAGGCCCATAGAGGTTGTCACTTGTTCATGGTCACATAGGCTATAAGAGAAGTCAGAACTGGAATTCAATTCTTATTACTCCAAATAAAGCCCCCTCTTCATAGCATTCTGCCTTCCCCACAACATCAGGACTTCTCAGCTGAAACTCATTCCACAATTCTTTTTTTTTTCTTGGAAGCAAATTATACGCATGCAGACATGCTTTACATAAGAGAGAACTGAGGAAATTGTATCTTTTAAAAAGGCAGATAAAACTTGCATATTACTGAACCATGAAATCATAAATATTATCTCTGCTGCCCGGAGGGAATTGTTAATGGGGAAAATGGACCCAAAAAGGGAAAGGCTGCTACTTCTGGGATCTGGAAAGGAATCCCTTTAAACAATTCAGAATCACAAAGCATGAACTAGTAGGAGGCAAAAGTTAAAACTTGAAAAGAATTGAACCGATAACAAGTTTTTCTTCCCCAAGATACACGATTCTATAAATTGGTAAAAGAAAAAATCAGGCCCCTTCTAGCTCTAATTCTATAATCCTATACTCTTATGAAGCTAATCAAACTTAATTCTATTGTTGTCTACTCCTGTAGCACTAAGTATTTACAAAAATAACGTGTAAAACTGTTTGCATTTAGCCACTCAAACCACATCTAGCTCTTCTTTCGATCTACCTTCCCTTCTCAACATTTCACTTAAAATTATTCTTGGTGATCTGTGGTTGGTTCTGTGTATTTCTTTCTCCAATTTCCTCTGTCTTCAATATCCCAACTCATAACTTGATTGCTTTCTTTTTTTTCTATCACTCTTTTCTGATGAAACAGTGTTCGTTATATACCAAGTCCAGCTCACAATGCTGGCACATCAATATTAACCCCCACCCCCACCTGTTCAGAAAGGAACTTTTCAAATGAGTCTCTTCAAAAGTCTCTGCAAATTAGAAGAGGGGTAAAATATAGGAAGAAGAAAATGAAATCTCATTAAAAAAAAAAACCAGGATGTAGAATCTGGAAGACCTGAATCGTGTAGTAAAGATTCAGTTCAGATAGTATTTAAGGTCTGGATTTGTCCATCTATAGTGAAAATCTTTTGCTGTATGTGGTTTTTAGAAAGTACACACAAAAAAGTACATTACTGATGTTTATCTAGCAAAAAAGTACCATTATTCCAGTTTACTCATCCATGTTTATTTCCAGATTTCTAGACAGAGATTATTCTATTTGGGCTTTTTAGAGGGTCACTAAGAACTATGTGGGAATTGTCCTGCAATTAAGAATTGGCTTTAGAAGGGACCTTAGTAGTTAACTAGTCCAATATCTTGTCTTATTTAAGGACCCTCTCAAAAATATCTCCCTGACAGTGCCCCTCCAGCCTCTACTTGAATACATCCAGCGATAACTATATGACTATCTAGCTTGATTATTCTAGAAAATATTTTAAAGATTCAAGTAATGCTACAATAATGTTAGCCTTCTGCCTTCTGTAGCATATATATACACACACACACACACACATACACACACACAGAGATACATATAACATATATATGCACTAAAAGCGTGTGTATATCTAAGTATATATGTGTCTATACATACATACACGCATACACATACACGAAAAGTCCTAAAAGCTAGAAAATAACATATTCCTCTCATTGCCTAGAAATTTTTTGCTTTTCTTATTATCAAACTTAAGGTATGAGGCAAATACTTTTTTTTGTTAGTTTGAAATGGCTTCTTGATTTTTATGAGTTCTCATCTCTTTTGGTTATAGAAACCTTTGAACACATTAAATTAAGTGTCAAGCATAGTTAGATATATAACAGACATCAAGAATTATGTACCAAGAGAATAAATAAAATAACAATCTCACTAAATCATCTGCAAAGTTCTTTGTTCAATAAAACTATTTGAGAAGATTGGAATGGCCACTTTCAAATGCCGAATCAGGAGAGGGGAATGCACAAGGACCATGTCTGTAGTACTTGATAGATATGGATAAAATAATATCTATGTACACACATGGATCTATAGTGAGTAGTGAAGATTAGAGGTAGGAAACAAATCTAGAAGCTAACAAAAGTTCATACTTAATCAAACAGGAATGATTTCCTAAACGCTTACACTCTTCAAAGACCTGTAAGACCTATGCTAATGCTACCCACTATAATGTGAAATTCAATATAAGATCTCTCTTGGGTCTCATGAAACCAGAGACTTTGATAAGAAACTCAAAGGCTTCTTTTCAAGCTCCACTTTCTTCCTGAAAGTGCCAGAAAGACTTAACCGCAATTTTACATTTAATATAATTCCACGGCATTAACTAAGCACCGACTCTTAGCGAGAAGTGTCCCTAGGCCCAACTTCCCACAATACTTTGTAGCAGAAGATGAAATAAACTCATATATACCTTATAGTTTCCTACCATTTACGTAAATCAGAGTTTCTTAATCTGGAGTCTGTGAGTTCATTAAAATAAAATTCCTTGATAGTATAGCCATAGAATTATTTTCCTTTGCAATCTTAAGTATTTAAAAACATTTTATTGAAAAGAGGTCCATAGGCTTCTTCAGACTGTCAATGCGGATCCTTGATGCAAAAAAGTTAAGAACTACTGCTGTAAATCATACTCTTTATGGAGCTCACAATCATAACTTCTGAGCTTACTGTTTTACAAAGGAAAGTCCATTATGTCTCACTAAAAATGGATTCCCTTTGGCTAAAGAACAAGTGAAGTTCTACTGAGATTCCAAGAAAATCTGCAGTATCTTTCGACTCCCTTACACCCAATTTAAACCAGCTGTGATTTTCAAGGGGTTGAGATTCGATGCCTTTTAAAAATCATGACTAAATTTTCATGTGTTATTTTAGTGAGCTATGGAAGGACAGATTAGTAAACATGCCACTGGCCAATAAGATATGATTCTACATATTTTTAATTAAATATATTTCTTTAGAAATTTTAATAGTTAAATTCTGCATAAATTAAACACAAACTTTTCCTTCTTGTTTCCCATTTCTCATAAACAGTATGTTTCCGGGAGCCTCAGAATTATTTAGATTTCAAATATTATCAGTCTCTAAGAAGTGGCACTTCTGTGCTAAGTAGCTCAATAAACCTCACTAAGCCTGGTTTTGTTTAACATACAAAAACATAACCCCAGTTCCATGTAACAGCGAACTTAAAAAGAAGTTTTAAACACACACCACAAGATCAATAAGATTTAACAGAGCTTCTGAATCACAACCGACCAGGCAATGTCTGCTATTAGTTAAAAGCGGCAGACAGATCATGCAGCCACGGGAAATGCAACAACACGTCGAAGACCAGAAAAGGTCTCATAATTGACAGGCAGAATCATTAGCGTGTAAAGTGCCCTTGGAGGGAGGATGAAGTCTCCCCGTCTACCTGCCTACTCAGAAAGGGACTGGCTGGCTACCTGTGGGATGTGAGGAACAATCCTTAGCTTTTTACGTTAACGAGAAGTTGGAGACTCGCCACCACCTCCAGCTAAGGTCCCTCTCTTCATATCTGGCTTGAAATGCTCCCCCCTGAGTCAAGTTTCTGGAGGACGTGTTTGCTTTTTGGGGACACCTCTGGGTGGCTGTTAATACGTTTTCAGAGACTGTCCAAGTTTCTTGTTAAAGAGACGTTTGCATGCCTTGGGAATCCAAAACTGGTTTCACCTACTAAGTGGTGTTCACCCAAGTTCAACAAGCTTCAGTGGAGAGACGAAAGGTTTGTGAGGGACACAGGGAAAGGAGGGTGCTGAGAGCCTGTCACATGTGATCAGAGAGTCCAGGAGCCTTAGCAGAGAGCCTGATAGGAACACTCTTGAGTTTTCTTTTCCTTTTTCGTCCTGAAACTTAATTGCTGCTCCGGCCCTGCAAGGAGCTGCCCGGCACCGGCCCCTCAGCTGACCAGCACAGAGCCCAGGACTCACCTTCGTGTGCTTGACCTCCAGGTTCCGGATGGGATGCGGCAAGGGAGGCATCTTCTTGTCGGGCTGCCCGTTCTCCAAGGTTCCATTGGTCGTGGCCATGACCCTCGTCTCTTTCTCGTGCTTCTACCTCACTCCGCGTCTGCTGCGTCCCAGTGCTGGGACTGATGGATGCGCCTCGGAGGGTGACAGCTCCCAGCGCCTGTTTTATGAAGGACTCCACGCCTCTTAGCCAGAGGGGGCTGCTCTAATTGGCTTCCGGAGGAGACCCCGCCCCACTCCACCACCCCCGCCATCCCTCTCTGGAACTCGAGTCCCCCTCCCTCCTTCTCCAGCTCCGCTCCTGGGGCAGCTCAGTGCAGGCTCTTCGCTCGGCCGGGTGTAATCCGCCTCTGGGGCTGGCAGCGCAGCCGAGCCGGAGGAGTCGGGGAGAGCTCCCATTGCATTTCCAGCGACTGGAAAGCTGGTCCTGCTCCTCCCCGCGGAGGAAAAGCGCCCACGGAGGGAGTTCCCTCCACCTCTGGTTTAGGGGAAAACTTTCCTTTCCTTCCTTCCCCGGAAGCCCCTCAGCTTTGAGGACTGGGATGCTGCCCCCGAACCAAGGAAGCCTGGGGCTTCGTTTCTCTAGGAATGATCCCCCTGAGAAAGAAAGAGCTGAACTCAAAGCCCATAAAACACCTGTTCTCCCCTCATCCCAGCCTTCCGGGTCCCCGCATTTAATGGGTGAGTCCTAGGAGGAACCTAAAAGCGTACAGTCACTCCTGCAAGCCTTCTTAGCACCCGGGCTGGGAGGCAGTGAGGCGAGCTGGGAACGCTCGTATTAAATTCAATGTTTACATTCACCGAGCTCTTATCCTTCGAGGCCGGGAGGAAGACCCTGGGAACCGAGACCTGAGCTGAGTGCACTTTGCGCCAGGAATAGGTTGAACTTGTTGCTCGAACCCCAGGTGGCCCCACACCCCGTGGCTGAGTAGGGTGGACTCCTGAATCAGAGCTCCCCCTTGGCACTTTTGAGAACATCTGTGCTAATCTCCAACAAAGTTGGTGCTGATTTTCTCGAGCTGGAAGCATGCTGTTGAATTCCCTGGTTTGCAGGTGGTTAAACAACTAAGCCGGAGCCCCTGAATAAGTTAAAAAGCATGGCTCCTAGCAAGTGACCCAGAAAGAGGGTAATTACGATGACCTTGTTTTCTCATGAAATTGCCCCAAGGTCAAGGACCTTTCCCAACCTGCAGGAAAAAAGTATAGCCTTTTCTTTCCCATTTACCAGCTTGAACCACTACCTACGGGGTAGGATGGGACAAGGAGAAATGAGATCCAGTGTGTATAGTGTCCTCTCAACCAGTTTGCATATTTATTAGGAAATAGATTGTGCTCTCCTAAAGATCAGATTAACCAGCCTCAATGGTATACCTGTCCTTTTGACTCTAGGAGGCTATGTGTGACACTTCTCTTTTGTTTTTCTTAATCTCTGGCCTGTGATCTGGCTTTATGGCCAGGTTTGAGTTTGGGTCTAGTGTGTTTGCTTTACTTTATATACTACAGGATATCCCAAAAAGAACAAATGCACTAAAACTTTTGGGATACACTTTTTCTGAAATAGGCTAAATACTTTCATTTGTATTAGCTGGTCGAATTCGTTCAGAAGCAGCAAATTGTTTTCATTTTACATATGGAAATTAGAATAGGAGCTCTGCCATTTGTGAGAGCTGTTAAGGCAGGGGATGTTTTTTACCTTACTATGAATCTTTAGCCCTAGAATAGTGTCTGGTATGTAGGCGGCATTTAGTAAATGCCTCTTGACTTGACTGTGAAGAAACTTAGACTCAAACCGGTTATTTGCCATAGCTACACCCTTAGTTCTTACCACCTGATGAGTTCCTACCTATCCTTTATAGCCCTCCTGATCCCTCAGTCAGTAACAAATGTTTCCTCCTTGGATCTTATATAACATGTTGTTTTGCATATCTGTAATGCTTTTATGTAATTGTTTCACATTACAGTTTCTCTCCCCAAAGAATTTAAGTTCCTTGAAGGGAGAGACTACTCATGTTTTGTTTTAGTAACACTAGCACCTAGTACTGGCCTGCGCTTAGCGCTTAATAGATACTTAATAAATATTTGTAGCATTTAGCCTTGTATCAGCTATATTCCTGTAGTAGACTATAAGCTTTGCGAAAATAGGAATCATATTTTACCTAATAGCATTTATATGCTTTAAGGTTTGCAAAGCACTTTGCAAATATCTCATTTGATCCTCGCAATAACTCTGGGAAGATGGTGCTCTTATTACCTCCATTTTACAAATGGGAAAATTAAGGCTGGGAGAGGTTAAGTGACTTGTTCAGGGTTATACAGGCAAGTAAGTGTCTAGGGCGCCATTTGACCTGACCGCAGGCACAGCATTATATACATTGCTTCTAAACTTTGTAAATGCCTCGTTAATGAACATAACGTTCTGCATTTTGTAGGTTTTTTTAAAAATAAATATTTATTTGAAATAAAATAAAATGAAAACACAGGTCTTCCAAGACCTTGTCTGTTTCTATATGCTATTCAGCCATCTGATCATTTAAATGATTTTGCTATCTAGAAATCTTTCTCTGTATATAAACTCTAAAGGAAAGAGGTTATATTAATTAAATCCTCAATTAATTAAGTTGTCTACATTAATGGAAGAAACCTATTGGCATGGCTAATCCCCCAAAAAAACATATAATAGAAATAAGAGGTTTGCCTGCCCATTACACTTCTGAGACTTGGTCTTAATTGATTTGAGGGTCTAAACTTAGTGGACATGACTAAATCTGGGGTCATAATCTTCTGTTTCTTTGCTAAAGTTGTCACTCTAAGCCCACATTTATCCCTTTTTGTATGTCCTTTTCTGTATCCCTTTCATACTTGGAAAAGTAGCTTGTTCTTCCTTTCTTGCTAAGCAGTATAAGGAACCTCAAGTTCTAGAACTGGGAAAAAAAATTTCAGTGTGGATAACCAAGAATTAATGCTTATTTGACAACCCTGGAAACCAAACTACTAGTTCCATTGTTGTCATTTTCTGCAGCTATTAAAAAGGGTCATCAGTTCAATGCATGTGTTCTAAGCCACATCTGGCCAGGAATTGGGTTTCTTAATCAATCAATCAATCAAAATCAAGTATTTAATTTCCTATTAAATACCAGAGGGTAGGTCTGTGGCACAGTGCATGGAGTGCCAGGCTGGGAGTCAGGAAGATTCATCTTCTTGAGTTCCAATCTAGTCTCAGACACTTACTAGTAGCTGTGTGATCCTGGGCAAGTCACTTAAGCCTGTTTGTCTCAGTTTCTTCATCTGTAAAATGAGCTGAAGAAGAAAATAACAAGCCATTCCATTATCTTTGTCAAGAAAAGCCCAAATGAGGCCACAGAGAGTAAGAAATGACTGAAAATGACTGAATGACAAATGATATAACATACACTGCACTAGGCCTGGTAAAACAAGTACTATGAATGAAACAATACTTGCAAAGTGCTTACATTTTAATTTTGACACAAGGTCAACACCACCGTTTAATTTAATTGCTAAATATTCAGATGATATCACTTTAAAAAATATGTGTTAAAATATATGAAAGGTGGGGTGGCCTGGATCTGTGATTTTATTGCTACAGGAAACTCCCAGTATGGAAATTCCCTGCACTGATCCATATCAGTAATTCCTGTATAACATGAAGCCTTAGAGACTTGACTGGGGGGAAGGAGAGGAGAGGAAGGGACTGAGAGATTAAATAATTTACCAGTATGTATAAGAGGCAAGACTTAAATCCAAGTTATTTCTGACTCCAAGGTCAGTCTTCTATGGACTTCAAAACACATAGCCTCTCAATAATTTTACTATAATGATATACTATGTCCCACGTGTGTTATTTATTCCTCTGTGTTCTGTAATCTGAATTGATAAGTATTAGGTAAAAAATAATGTTAAAAAATAAGAAATAATGATATACTAGGTCACTGCAGTCCTTCCTTTACTTTGGAGTCATAACTTCTGTAGGACTAAGTGATCCTCCAAGTAGGTATGTGATAAGATCATTCCCAGAGAAGGTCCCTTTGTAAGATTTGCCTTGGCAGTCGAATATACAGTTAAGCCACAGCACAGTGCCCAGAACATAGTGGGCACTTAATAAATGCTTATTGACTAACAGGCTGGTGCTCATGTTAAAAAAATGGAGGATTCCATATGGAAGCGTGAATCATTTTGTTAATTTGTTTTTTAGTTTGAGAAATTTAGCTAATGATGTTATGTAAAGCATCACTCATCTAGGGGTACAGGCTTGCTTGACAATTGTCAGCTTGCTACTTTTCTACACACACCTGCTTCAGGCAGCAGGCCAATGACTGTGAGTTGGGTCCTGATGTAATCACACCTATCCCCCCCCTCCAATCTTCACACCTACATGATACCAGAAGGTTGAGGTCAGTGCTGCAATACTCAGCTCCAGAACACATCAGAGAAACTGCAATTCATCATCATTGTGCAAAGGGACTCAGCACAGGAGACAATGCTAGCTCTGGAGGCGGACGATAAGGATTCAATTGCTGTCTCTGCCAGCTGCCATTGATGTGGCCTTGGGCAAGTGACTTCACTTCCAAGGGACCTTAGCCTCTTCATCTGTCAAATGAGGGGATCGGACTACATAAACAGCTAAGACCCCTTTCCCCCTAAATCTATGATCCTACAACTTAGGAAGGGGAAGAGAGGAGGAGAGAATCTGGTGCTGTGTGTGATAAAAATAGAATGTTGTTTGTTTTTTCCACTCAATCTCTACCGAGGGCAGTGATTTCTATAGTTTTCCAATATTAGTCAGGGAAATATTATTCTTTTTTTATGAATGAATAAAATGAAACATAAACATTGAGCCGACTTGCCCTACATGTAATAGTGATTGTCAGATACTGGGTCTGTAGAATCCTATGATTATAATGTCTTAGATTTCAAGCTGGAAGGGACCTTATAAACTACTAAGTTCAATCCTCCCCCCATTTTTTGGATGAGGAAACTGAGACACAGGGAAGTCAAGTGATGCTCAAAATCACAGAATTTTAACCTGGGTTCTTCTAATTCCAAGTCCAGTGGCCTATCCACTATGACATACTGCCTCTTATGAGAGTATGGGATGAGGCAGTTGGGGGGCACAGTGGATAGAACACTGGAGTCAGGAAAAGCTAAGTTTGACTACTGCCCCAGACAATGCCTATGTGACTCAGGGCAAGTCACCTAACCTTTCTTAGTAAAAAACAGGTAAAAAAAAGGGGGGGAGGGAAATATTAATAGTAACCACCTCCCAGTGTTGTTATGAGGATAAAATGGTATAATATCTGTAAACAAGACTCAGCTCTGGACATTTTCTCTGGCTGTCCCACATGCCTGGAATGCTCTCCCTCCTCTGTTCTAACTAGTAATTTCCCAGGCTTATGTCCCAACTAAAATCCCACCTTCTACAAGAAGTCTTCCCTAACCCCTCTTAATTCCATTAACTTTCCTTTTTTTCATTATTTCCTATCTTTTTCTGTATATAACTTGCTTTATGTATATTTGTTGCACTTTGTCTCCCCCATTAGATTGAAAGCTCCTTGGAGATAGGAACTGTCTTTTGCCTCTTTTTGTATCCCTAGCTCTTAGCACAGTGCAATGAGCACAGTAAATGCTTAATAACTATTTATTGGCTCGAATTGAAGTACTGTATAAATGCAATTATCATTATCATATCCTTTTGTTTTCTTCCTCTGGATTTTACCCTCCCTGGAAAGAGTCACTTTTTTTCTCTCCCATCATTTCATCATGTTTGTTGTAGAAGCATAATCTAGAAAGCAGTTGAAGTTAGAAGGGAATTTAAAAATCATGAAAGCTGTGAAAACTGCAAGAGACTATAATGAAATGCTAAAAAAAAAAATGAGACAGGCTAAGAGACTTGAATCAGTCATAAAGGCAGCAAATGCAGGAGCATAAATTTGAATATAGGTTCTCTTCCAAATACACGTGAAAGTATTCAGAAAAGGATCAAGTACTCTAGACATGCCAAGTATTGTTAGTGGCAGTATTGCTTTGTTTTTAATTACAAAAACAGAAGAAATGTCCAAACGTGCAAATCTGAAGGGTGCTTGGCCAAAGCCATTGTTATACCCACAAGTAACTCTACCTTTCCAAGGAGGGAATATCAGATACTCGTTCTGCTGGAAGAGATGGAAATCATGATAGGAATCTGAAGGGTGAGGAGAAAAATGGTTCTTGTCTTCCACAGTTCTACAAATGCTCTGTCCTGGATTTGGATAGAAGTGAGAGTTACCCTGGCCCTCAGAGTAATTGCTAAGGTCTTATTTCAGCCCCTTTGGATATTTTGGACAAGTATTTTTTCTTGCTGGGTAAATCATTAACTTCCTCCAACTATTTTCTGACCCTGATTCTTCATAGTCAGAAACTACTTTAATTTCCACCAACAGATATGAGCCCACAACTCTATGAATAAGAAACAAAGAAAAGCCGTGTGCATGAAACCAAAAGTAAGAATTACAATAAATGACAAACTGCCAACAATTAATAGAATTTACAAAATGAAACCCAAAGAACCCTTAAATTCTGAAAGCAATTAAGCAAAACAACAAAAAGGGGTGCCGAATGACAGGATAATGAAGATTTATATATTCATTTTAATAAGTTAATACCACTGTACTCTTCTTTTTGGTTCAAAATTGAGTTGTAGGGAACTCCTATTATGGAAACTACCTTGGCGAATTCAGATTGGTAGTTCTGCAGTCTTAGAGAATTGCCTAAGAAGGTAAGTAGCTTAGCCAAGTCATTCAGCCAGTATGTGACAGTGGTGGGATTAAAATCAGAACGTTTTGCCTCCAAAGACAGCCATCCATCTATTGCCATGTTGCCTCTTACTATTTGCACTTAATATGACTTTTTTAATGTTATTTTATTGTTGTTATTTTGATGCTAGTTTCATTTATGTAGTTGTAATCAATACATTTATTGTTCTTTTAATTCTACATTTTCCCTCGCTCTATGTTGCCAGTCAAGTCTTCACTTACTTCTTTGTATTCTTCATGTTCATCATTCTTTAGGCCACAAAAATATTCCACTATATCTATGTACCACATTCCCCAATCTTGTAGTACATAGTTTCTTTCTGATTTCTTTTTATTGGTGTAATAAATACTTTTGTTCAAATAGGTTGTTTCATCCTTTCACCAACCTGTTTATAGTATAAACTCAAACTGTAGACTCAAAGGGGTAGGCATTTGGGGGTAACTTTTATTATACGATTTCAATAATTGTATAATTTCATTTCCAAAATAGTTGAATAAATTAATAAGTATTTATCAAGCATGTACTTTGCATGTCAACTAATTCATACTTCCACTACCAACAAATTACTATGCCTGTTTTCCCGCATACTTGACTGAATTTTGTTATTTCTTGCCATCTTTGCCACCTTGATGGCAGCAGAACGGCCTTCATTTTTATTTTCCTGATGATTAGCTGTTGTTGATAGCTTTGGGTTGTTTTCATCTTTTTTGATAGTTCCCTATTCACATAATTTAACTATTTATCAGCTGGAGAAATGGTCCTTATTCTTAAATTTTGTGACAGTTGTCTTTCTATTTTTGATGTTAGTCTTTTATCAGAAATGTTTACTACAAAGACTTTCTCCCCTAGTTTACAAATTTTCTTGTCTGGATGTTTTATTTGGGTAAAAAGTATTCCTATATTTATATGGTAAAATTAATGTATTGTCTCTTTTATACTTTTTACTTAAGAATTTCCCTTATATCCATAGTTGTCAGGAGTTATTTTAGTAATTATATTGATTTTTAAAATTTATTCTACATTCAGTTTTTTACTCTACTTCTCTCTCTCTCTCTCTCTCTCTCTCTCTCTCTCTCTCTCTCTCATATGCCTTCAAATTCCTCATTTCCTTCAAAACTTTACTTAGGTACCAGCTTCTAAAGGAAATCTTTCCTGATCTCCTCAACCCTTCACTGCTAATGCCCTCCCTACTAAAATATACTTTGTATTAATTTTGAATGCACTGATTTATGTACGTTTTCTCCCCTAATAGAATGTAAGCAACTTGAAGATGGTGATAATTTCTTACATTTTTTATACTCCCAACACCTGGCATTATAGATTGTAAGCCTATTAAATGGTACATGGGTTATGTTACTTTCTGGGCTCAAAATGTTTCATGATTTGTTCTCTGGAAAAACCCCCTAAAACTAAATGTAGAAGAAAGGTAGAGAAAAAAGAGAAGCCAGATAAACCCACAGAAATTCCATTAACTTTCATTCCAACTTTTAGTATATATGGCAGATTACTGGCGTCTCTATCAGCAAACAAAAACAGACAAAGGTAAATGTTGACCCATTTCTCTCTAATGTATTTTGAGTCAGACCCTACAGTTTGTAGAATGGACCTCTTGTAGTCCCTACCTCTCTACCCTTGAATCTTCTACTTGGTTATATCCTTTACTACTCAGCTGCAAGCACCATCCTCTCATATGGTCTCCGCAGATTTCAGTACCGATCCAAAATGGAAAAGTGAGCCCTTTTCTTACCTCACACAGAACAACAGCCATTTCAATAGTTGGAAGGATGCTGACCAGAGTTTCAAGATGTGTTGGAATTGATTTCAGGAGAGCTGAGCATGAGGAAGGTCTGATTTAGTGAAGAGAAAGAAGGGGCAAGGGCTGGTAGACACTGTATGCCAATAAACCCTTTGGTGAGTAAGGGTAAATTGCTTCATCTCAGTTTCTTTTGGCTGTAAACTGGGGATGATTATACTGCTGAGGTGATTTGAGGCACACTTATCATTGGTTCATGTGAAAGTCTGTCCCAGTGAGGTCAAAATCCTCACAGGAGTATCCATAAAGTGGACTTCATTTTAACACAGGCTTTTGCACATGTTCAAGCTTGATTTGAACAGAGAGATGTTGTATTATTTAATATTCACTACAAATTAATATTTATTACACTTCCACAATATGCTACCCTAACATGTCCTCAATGAACCCACAGGCTAATCTATTTACATTGTGTATTCATTGATGCTTAAAGCAGACACAGAGGCACTGTTCTGGCCCAGTGGTTTATCACCAAGTGAAGAAGATTAGCCAATTAACATATAACAAAGGCGATGAGAAAGTAGATATGTCTCCGAGGCACTAGGTTAAAGGCTCCTCTTCTCAGGTTTCCTTCAGCTCACTTTCTTTTTCCTGGTGTCTGTATGCTCCTTGTGAGTAAGGATTGTTTCATTCTTTATGTTTATACCCCAGCACATAGCACATAGTAGGTGCATAATAAATGCTTATTGATTAGCTCCTTGATTAGCCTTTCTATCCCTATAGGAAGATATTTGGTAGAAATTCTTAGTCTAATATAAATTAGTGAAGAATCATTGATATGATTTCTCTAGACAGGAGCAAAGGTGGAAGTTCAAGCAAAAAGGAAAGAAATCAGTGTTCTATGTGACAAGCCTGAATTCATCTCTTATAAGACCACTGGTATGGTGGTGGGGGAGGGGGAAAGAGAAAAGGGTTGGTAAAAATCTAGTGGTTAGAGTGGAGTCTAGGAGTCTGGAACTTCAGTTGTTCTCGATTTCTGGCTCTTCCTTCATCTTAATTAATGGTTGGTGGTTTAAAAAGGCCACACACTGAACCCTTTACCAGGGCCAACTGTCTTGCAAATGTCATGCTATTGGTCAAAACAAGGAATGGCATAGAGAGAGTGTGGATGGATCTGTGGAAATCCATCCCTCCTCTTGGAGAAACAATTCAAATTCCATCTCCAGTTGATGGTAGGATGATAGATCAATAGTGTGTTGTATATAAGGGAAATTACATTTTTATCATGACATTATAATGACATCACTATTTTGACTTTAACAGAATATACTGGGTATCTACCACTCTGTTCTTCGGTAAGTGAAATGAAGGCTGGGATGGAGCTAGTGTTTTTAATTCACAGAGCATAACTAGGGTGGGATGATAAGGTCTTTGTCCCAGGGTGCTAAATTTAGAGGGCACTGATGGTACTTAGAATGCTTCAGCAGCAGGGAAACAATAGAGATTGGTGCCTTGTTAGCAAATGTAATTAATTAAAATAGAAAGTAAATGGCAGCTGGAGAGAGGTTCTCTCTTTCCTACCTCCTTCTTATCCCAGTCTCCCGAAACTTACTTAGGAATAGCCTCATTTCAGTATCTGTTGCCCCCCAATACTTTTAGCTAAATTTGCTTTCAGACTGCTTGCCTCAAACTCTGTTTGTGGTGCTTGCCCCAGGTGGAAAAATTGCTATTTAAGGAACTACTGATGCACGAATAAGATAACTTTGACAATGAGGATCTTGCTTTTTGAAACTTTCTTTTAGATTCACTTAGTACCTTTACTCCAAGGAACACAAAGTACTCTACCCATAACCTTCCTTTTATGGTATTCAATGTCTCCTCCAATTAATTAGGTTTGGGGAATCCTGTCTTCCTATTAAGAATAGAAATCCTGAAGCTCAGAAAGCATTGGCACTTCAGTAAGCATCAAGCAACAAATCAGAGCCAGGAAACCTCTAAGCCAATGCTTTAATGATCAAGTTACACTCTATCTAGGAAGGAGTTTCTGTGATACTCTGTAAGTTGCTGCTGTTGCTTTTATAATAGAAATCAGATTTTACTTCAGCATATATAGTTTTTTTAAAGCTGCCACAGAACATTTCCAGTGACAGGAAAGCCAGTTTTCTTACGTGCCAAAACTCTCAAAATTTGTGAATTTTGAGTATTGAACAAAACTTGAATCTTTTGAGGGGTTTGAATTCAATTTACTCCTAACAAAACTTCTAACTTCCTGGTTAGAAGGAAAATAGCTTAAAGGGACTTATTAAAAAAAAATGGCTCACGAGGATTCTTGGACATGAAGTGGCTTTCACAGAATAGAATTGTGCTGAGTTAAGTGTAAGGGAATCAGAAACACACATATTAAATTTCCCTTCAAATACACATGGGTATAAAAATGACGGGAAAAGGGGCTTAGCAAGATGCATTTTGCCAAACCCCAGAGTTTCAAAAATAATTTGCGAGGGTTAAGGTTTGGCAAACCGCTACCAGGTTCTTTCTCCCTCCAAAGCGACAATGTTTTCTCTTTACTCTTTTGCTGTATTTCAAGAAAGTAGCATCAGTCACTGGAAAATTGTCATTTAAACATTTGTTTTACTTATATCTTGGGGTTCACATTTATTTTCTTCACCAGGTTACCTTTTTTGTTGGGAGGGGGAAAATGAAAATGGGATTATTTTACAGTATATAAGTCACTAAGGCATTGCTCTTGAGGTTTTTTTCAGTAAACAGAAACATTTTCCAGAAAAACATATGGTCTCATATGGTATGCTTAGGCACAATTTAATGTAAGTTTATCTGTATGTATTGTCATCATATCCTGAAGACAACATTACTGACAGTAATTATAATCTGTGTTAAAACATATACACCGACTATGGGGCTTAGTTTTATTATTTTTAGATTTTTTTACATTTGTAATCATTTCCAGTAATGTTATTATTGCGTATTAATTTGTATTCAACTGAATATATATTATAAACAAAAAGAAGTCTGATTATGGACTAGTTGCAATATATTTTCTATAAGTATAAAAGGAAAAGTGTGTAACATAATTTTAAAAAACTTAAAACTTAAAGGTAATTATAAATTTTATTGTTTTAATATGCATTTTATTATTGTACATTTATACCAATCTTTCATCCTCCAAAAGTTAACTTTATTTGCACCTGCTCTCAATTTCATTTTATTACATTATTTATACACTGCAATTCTCCAATGAGCCACTAGATGTCATGTGTCAGAGTTGTGTAGGAAATTGTAAATGAAACTAGTTCTAGCTATAGTCTTCATGTAGTTCTCAACTTTAAACTAGTTTAGACCTACTTTCTGCTAGACTGCTTTCCAGTTTTCCTAAAAGTTTTTTATTAAATGATTCTTGTTTTGATGACTGGAATATTTGGGTTTAATAGACTATTGTGCTCAGATCTTCTGTATATTGTGGACCATATTAGTTTAATAAACTTCTATTTCTTACCTAGTGCCTTTCTTTCCTTCTTTCTTTCTTTCCTTCTTTCCCTCTTTCTTTCTTTCCTTCTTTCTTTCTTTCTTTCCTTCTTTATTTTTTCCTTCTTTCTTTCCTTCTTCCTTCCTTCCTTCCTGTCTGGCTGCCTGTCTTGTCTTTCCTAAAACCTTAGATCCAGTGCACTCAGAAGCCCATGGACTGAACAATAATAGGTCCCTGCCAAGCTCCATTCAATGCCTGTTTAACAGTTTTTCTTCCGAACAACAACCCTGAGACTCCCAGCTTGATTAATCTATTTATTTTTCTTTTCTATTTAAGGGACTATCCCCCTGACTACACCTATTCACTGAATGGGCATTACCTCACTTTTAATGAATACCTGAAAAGGCCTTAGCCTAAAAGGCCCATGGCATGCTGGGCTGTCTCCAGCTATCCTGATGAATATCTGGTCACTGCACCCAAATGGCTCAGGAGGAAAAAGTGAGGCTGGTTACCTGCACAGCCCTCCCTCACTCAAAACAAAGTCCAGTGCAAGTCATGTCATCATTTCTCTGATGTCACAGTCCTCTTCGAAAACAAAAGACAAACACAACAACAACAACAACTTAAAACAAGATGTGTTTCTAAAGTTCACTAGTAAGTTGGTTCTTATTCCCGGATCACAATTTCCTAAAGAAGTGACATAATGAATTTGGCTAAAAAGCTTAACCCAAAATGTGACTGAAAAGCTGCAGATTTATGATGAAATATGCTAAAAATTAAAAAAGTAACAAACAACCACAAATCCAAGGCAACACCAACAATCCTAATACTGCTGTAATATTAAATTGTTTGAAGGACCTACAATTTTATTAGCATTCATACTCTCTCCACAAATGCAGATAGTAACTTCTTTATCCTCTATGCCTTAGTATCTGAGTTCACAAGTTGTTATGGCTGAAAAAAAATCATCATGTTGTGGCTGATGCTCAGATATACAGTTCATTGTCTAATGTACATTTGCCACATTTCATGTTCCATGGGACTTTCAGTGTTTGTGCTTTAATGGTCTAGTTTTCAGAAGCCCAGAGATTCTACTTTGCCACAGGGTAATATCACAAGAAGACATGAGTGGAGTCAATAATGGAAATACTAAATACAATATACTACTAGATTATGGTATTATAAACATATATAGTATTATAAATAAATACTAAAATATAAAATATAGCAGAAAGAATAACATCTTACTTCCATTTCTACTCTCAGTGCCTAGTCAGTACTCGGCACAGAGAAGACATTTAAATGTTTGAAATACATTGAATAAAATGGTTTCCCTTTAAAAATCTTTAAATATTGGTTCTTAAGGAAAAGTGGTTTAACCAGGTGTTGAGTAAAAGATGGATGGGGAATTTTCTGCAGACTCTGAAAGTGATTTGTAAAGTTATAGGTGTTGACTGTATTGTTCATTATATTTTTTTCAACTCAAAACATGGGAATTCTTTTTCTTGACAGAGATCTATCACTGGAACTACTTTTATATTTACTGGAGGATTTTTTTCCCCTCACTCATGAACAAAGAAGAAAAAATGCTCATGTTGTAACAGAAACAAGACGCTGCCTAAAGTGGAATGAATTGACCTATGAGATATGGAAGGTAGATTTAAAAAAAGAGAAGATAATAGTTTGTGCATCATCTCTCAGAGGAGGAAAGGTGGTAGGGAAGGAACATTTTTTTTTGTATTAGCCACAAAGTAGCATAGTTGGTTCATGACAGCTTCTTTTATGTTGAGGAGGCTGGAGAATTAGAGATAAAGATGAAGAAAACAATGAAACACATGTGAAACAAATTACTTGTACATAAGTGGTGTTATCAAATTGAGTGTTTGTAACTGAGAAGATGCCTATATCCAAGAGGTCTATATAAAGATTAAATTATGAGTAATGCACTAAGCAGTAACAGTGTTGTGGCTCAGTTTCTCTCTTATGCTTGATAAACTCAAAGTCAATCAGTGGGATATTCATGTATGAGACAACAGTATCATAACATTTTGAAAACTGTATGGGACTTCAAATATCTAATGTCCAATTTCCTCATTTTACAGATGATGATTCCTATCTAGAGTCATATCTTTTGATATTCACTCCTCAGCTCTTTCCACTACACTTGTTATTATTTATAGCCTAAACAGAAATGCCAAAGCAATATTCTTGCTGGTATCTTTTAAGGAAAGAAAGAGTTAATCTTAAATAATTAAGGAATTCTATATGATGTGAAAAGATTTGTTGAGTGCTATGTTTTCTTTATCTTTTCTTTCATGACCAAGTTGGATTTATACCAGAAAAGCAAGGATTGTTCAACATTAGAAAAATAATTAATTTTAATTAATAAATTTTTAAAAACCAGTCATTTTTTAAAATCTTAGTTTATTTATTTATTTTTAGTTTAGAGCATTCAGTTCCGCAAACATTTGAGTTTTAAATTTTCTTCCTCTCTCCCCTCCCTGCCAAGACATCATGCAATCTGAGATAGGATCTACAGATACATTCATATTAAACATATTATCAAATTAGTCATATTGTAAAGAAGAATTATAATCAATAGAACGAATCACAAGAAAGAAGAAACAAAACGAAACAAAAATTAGAGAGAACAGATAGCATGCTTCCATCTGCATTCAGACTCCATAATTCTTTCTCTGAATAGCATTTTCCATCAAGAGCCTTTTGGCGTTGTCTTAGAACCTTGCATTGCTGAGGAGGGCTGTTATTCAACACTGTGATAGATGTGGAGAAGTATAAGAATTCCTTGTCCTCAAGGAACTTACAATACAATTGGATGTATGAGACACACCCACATGAAATAAATGATGAAAAATAAAAGAGAGAAATTAAAAGCTACATTACATAGTATCCTTTGTAAATGTTATAGCAGCTTAGAGAGAGGTAGACCAGCTGCATCAGTATAAGCTGGAATAGTCCCAGACCTCTATTCTATAGAGTATAGAAAGGTAGGAATTTACTTGATTCGGAGGAGATACATTCTAGGCAGAGAAAAATAAATCGAGTTGAAGCTCAGAGGCAAAAATGAACATAGATGCTCTTTTGTTTTAGGGCAATGAGAATGATATTAATGAAGTGAAAGGGACAGAGTAGTAGGAAAATAAGGCTGGTTAAGGATGGTAAATCTAGAAGACGGATGACTTCAAAAGCTAGGCAGACAAGTTTAAACCTGCTATGGTAAGGCACAGGGCACTGTTATGGGTCCTGAGCAAGGGCCTAAAAGTACTGTTTCTTGGGGCTGGGCCAAATAAAACTCTGTGCCCTCCATGAAATCTTCCAGGATCTGCCCAGTCAGTAATGACTTTTGTCACCTTTGACTTGGATTTGTTTGCATTCCTTTGATGCACTTGGTTAGCATTTAGCACAGTGCCTGGTACATAGTAGGCACTTAATAAATTTTTGTTGATTGATTATTAGTATAATAGCTCATTATGCATTCGTTATATTCCTTGGCAAGACAGTAGATTCTATGAGAACAGCAATCGTGTCTTGTCTACACAATATTTATTTTGTAGTGTTTGCAGTAAATATATATCTGAATTTGGTTTCATGGCACTATGGAGGAGGAGTTGTAAGGAAAATGAATTAGGAAAGGAATTAGGGAGAGCAGCTAGCAAGTTATTCCATGAAAACTAATAACTAACATTTTAATAATGTTTTAAGGTTTATAAAGCACTTTACATGTATTATCTTGCCCAATCTTCACAATATGCCTGGGAGGTAGATTCTATTATTTTATAAATGAACAAAGGCTGAGAGAGGTTAAATGACCTTATCCAGGTTCACATGGTTCTAAGGCAGAATTTGATTCAGTTCTTCCACACCCAGAGTCTAATTCCACTAATTCAAGAGTGAGCACTTGCCTAGGATGGTAATATTGGAAATGGAGATGAGGGACAGATGTGAGAGGCACTCAGAAGAAACAATCACCATAATATAGTACCTTAGGAGAAAGGAAAGATACAAATCAAAGACAATGCTGATTTCAAGTCTGAGTGACTATATTTTACGTTACATAAAATCAGGTAGCCTTATGGCTTTGCTTAACTTTAATAATAATACCTGCCCACATACGTTGATATGTATTATGTAATATGTAATATATATACATATATATATGGATATGTGTGTGTATCTATATATAGCACATTCTAAGGGTGATAAGGAAAAGCTAAGAGAATATTTTTAAGTCCATTATGCAGACTCAGCTTTACTTCATCTTAACTTTCTTTGGGCCTTTCAACTTTGTCTCATCTCCTATTTTTGTTCTATATTTGTCTTATCCCTAAATTTCCTCTGATACTGAATTTTCTTTTTTTCTTTTCTTTTCAATGTAATTTATTTTATTTTGGTTACATTTTAAGTTCTAAATTGTCTTCTTCCCTTCCTCCTGACCCCACACTAAAGAAAGCTACCATTTGATACATTCAAAATATATGTTAAACCATAATATGCATATTTTTATTTTTGAGTTCTTTTTCTGGAGATAGATAGCATCTTCCTTCATAGGTTCTTTATTGTTGATTTGAGTATTTATAATATTCAAAACAACTTGGTCATTCACAGCTGTTCTTTGAAAAATATTGCTGTTATTGTATACAACATTCTTTTGATTCCACTCATTTCATATTTCATTTCATACAAGTCTTTCCATGTTTTTCTAAAATTAGCCAGTTCATCACCATTTCTTACAGCATTAGAATATTTCATCACAATCACATACCACAACTTGCTTAGCCAATCCCTGATTGATGGTCATCCTCTCAATTTCCAGTTCTTTGCCACCATAAAGAGAGCAATTATAAATATTTTAGAACATATAGGTTCTTTTTCTTTTTCCCTGATCACCATGGAAAACAGAGCTAATAGTGGTATTGCTTGATCAAAGGGTATGTACAGTTTTATAATTCTTTGGGCATACTTCCCGATTGCTCTCCACAATTGTTGGTTTGATAAATTCACAGTTCAACCAAGAGTGTGTTGGTGTCCTGGTTTTTCCACATTCCTTCTAACATTTGTTACTTTTCCTTTCTGTCATTTTAAGACATCTGATAGGTGTGAAATAATATCTCAAATTTGTTTCAATTCTCATTTCTCTAATCAATTATGACTTAGAACATTTTTATATGACTATATATAATTTTGATTTCTTTATCAGAAAACTACCTGTTCATATCTTTTGAGCATTTATCATTTGGTGAATAACTGTAACATTGAATTTTTATGGTGCTTTAGACATTTAAAACAATAACAAAATTCCATACAAAACCAAAAAAAAGCACATAAAAATGAGAAAAGAGGAAAAACGGGAGCGATAAAATGTCAGCCCTAGAGATAGCAGATGCTGGAAGTGCTCCATATAGAAGTGACTATTATATTGGACAAGATTAATTGACTTGTTTGCCTTTCTGAAAATAAACAAAGGAGATCAATTTATAGTGAATATTCTCTTCAGAAGTACGGAATCAATCACAGAATTTTAGAGATGAAATCAATCAGTTAATTTGTTAATAAATAATTATTTAATGCCTACTAGATGCTAGGCATAAATACTAGAGATACAAAGGTAAAAATGAAATGCTTACTTCTATCAAAGAGATGAAATTTGAATAGGGGAGACAATATATACGTATATAGGTATATACCTTATATACATGTATATACATACACACATACATACGTGTGTGTGCATGCATGCATGCGTGTGTGTGTGTGTGTGTGTGTGTGTGTGTGTGTGTGTGTAATGAGGAACTGTCAATGAGGGCCCAGTCAGAGCATGTACACTACGTTCTACCTGAAATCCCACATGGACACTTAGCAGGACTGCTTTCAGGAATGCCTAATGGAAGGGATCTGACCCTCCACTAAAGGTATCCTCTTACTGTTTCCTGCCTTGCATGGTGAGGAAAAGTGCTTTAATTGACTGCTGAGCCCAGATTGCATATATACAAAAGGAGGGGAAGGTGGATCTTTTACATGGAGCCTTTCAAGTGAGGTAGAAGAAATGCTATGAACCTCTGGGTGGGGGCAAAAGTAAAGTGGGAGGTCACAGTTGCCTTATGTCCCTACCTACCCATCATGTAGCTATGATCACATGGTGCCTCTGTTTCTTTTGTCTCTTTAGGTTTATTCCTTCTTCATCTTAAGTAAAGAATATCAAGAACAGAATGGACCTAAGTATAACCTTGTAAATTTAGAAAGCTTGGAAGAGCCATCAAATATCTTTATGATATTTGAGCAAGTAACAACAAGTAGTTTAGTCAGGTGAGGTGCCAGTCTGATTTATCCAGTCTAGTAGTGAATTCAACCCAGCAGCCTGGATACCATGTCCCATATGATAAAGGAGCAACTCACCTACTGGCTATGGCACATTCAGAAGTGAATTTTTAGGGGATTCTGCAAAGGGAGAAAAGCAGTCCTACAGCTAGTAAGTACTACCCTCTTCCCTCTTCCCTACCAGTGAGGGGCGTGGTAGTCCTTATTAGTGATTAATTTCAGTTTGAGTCCACTCTCCTCAGGAACAGAATGGCTGTTTAGGAGACAAAGTGAGCTGTACAATTCGGAGGGAAAGTGATAATATATTGTCCTTGGCCTTTGTTAAACCTTTTCAGTAGATATTCCTTTATAAAAGCCAGTTGGTATTATTTGGTTGCTTGATATTAGAGAGACACTAATTGGGTAAATGACTTGGAGGGGGACATACTAGATAGGGGATTATAAGAAGTATTAGAAACATACCATTATTAGAAATTGTCCTCTGGGAGTACAATCTGCTAGTCTCAACTGTGTGTTCAGAGATTGTACCCAGAGGGCCAATGCTACATATACAAAATGAATTTGAAATAGGTTGTGGAGAGATATTGTTAGCATTGTGTTGGGGGTGTGGTGGTGATCAGAAAAGAAAGAGGAGCCATGCCCCACCATACCACACCTGACAAAGCCTCTGCTTGAAGACTGATGATGAGGGGAAACCACAACCTTAGGACAGCCAATTCTACTTTGGGACGGCCATAATTATTAGAAAGTTTTTTCCTTACATCAAGTCTAAACTTGCCACTTTGCAGCATCCAATCATTTCTCTTCGTTCTTCTATCTGGGGCCAGATAGAACAAATATAAAATTCTTTTCCACATAAATACTTTGAAGTTTCCCTTGAGTCTTCTTTTCTCTAGTGTTAGCCTGCATCCCCAGCTCTTTCAACCAATCTGAGGTAAATTGGACTGAAAGCTCTTCACCACCCCTGGTTAGCCTCTGAATGCTTATCACTGTCCTTCCTAAACCCAGAAATCCAAGTGTCTAAGGACACTATACTCCAGAAGAAGTCTGATGAGGGCAGAATGCATGAGTCTCTCCTCTACCTGTTCCTAGGAATTTTGCCTCTTTGAAGGCAATCCACAATCCCATTAATTTTTTTGGTTGCCTCATCATAAGCCTCAGATCCTTTTCAGACAAACTACTATGTGACCATGCCTCCTCCCTCATCCTGTATTTTTGACATCAATTTTTTGAACACCATTACTGTATGAAATACTTTTTTGCTGTTTAATGTTTAGACATTCAGACATATCTAATCTTTGAGACCCCTTTTTGGGGGTTTCTTAGCAAAGATACTGGAATGGTTTGCCACTTCCTTCTCCAGCTCATGTTGCAAATGTGGAACTGAGGTAAACAGGGTTAAATGACTTGTCCAAGGTTACATAGCTAGCAAGTGTCTGAGGCCTGATCTGAACTCAGGTCATCCAACTCCAGGCCAGAACTCTATCCACTGCACCACCTAACTGCCTGTTATGAAATACTATGTATGTTCAATTACTATTTGAAGAATAAGTAAGCCCCCTCTTGCCCCAAGTTCCTGACTCCGAGTCCTTTGAGAGACGCTCTAAAGAAGCCTTAGAGTCTCTAACCAACCCTCTCATACTGGTTATACTGGTCTCATACCTCCTCAAACCACACCAAAGTTCATTGGCGGCAGAATTTGTTAAAGTCAACTGATGCCTGAGAAGAAGAGAAATCTTTTTAAATTATGAAATTTCACGCAAAATATATTGACTAGAAATGAGCTACTGTTAGATTTTCTGATCCCACCCCATACAGAAGGAATAATAAAGTGACTTCCTCCTCTCCCTTTGAGATGTTATTTTATAATCATAAACATTAAGGATAAAAGAGGCAGACACCTAACAGCATGAATCAGTGGTCTGGAACACTTTGATCTCTAAGAGCAATTGTTTCTCTAGACTTTTCTCATTTTTAATATCTTCCATTAACAACTTCCTCTCTGATACATTTGTAACTGAAGGAATCTTTTTTTTCTTCTTCCCTATCAACAACAGCAACAAAAAAATACTTGTTTCCAGGTGAAAAAGCACTGCACAACAACAGACTCATTGTTAGATTATTAAAGAAAAGTAACTTTATAATCTCATTCTTAAATTCCGGTAGTTAATGAAGTACAGTGGTTTGTAAGAAAACAGGCTGATCCCCAAAATTCTCCTTTTATATCTATTACTGTTTGTTTAACTAAGCATTAACTTTGATCCAAAACTATGAGTCTAGAAGCTAAGGCTGGTCCTTCTTGGAATTTGTGAATTTGCAAACCTTTTGGCAAAGTGTGGGAAAAGAAAAGTACTGGAATTTTGCAAGCTTCCTCCCATGTGGGATTTGTCCTAAACCCAGGAGTCTTCCTTTCTTCCCCTACACACCCCGTCATCTCCTAAAGACTCAGAAACCACTGGTTCCGTCCGGTCGCACCTGCAGAGATTTAATTGGGAAATTCTTCTTGGAGGGAGGAGAACCACATAATGGCCTGAGATTGGTGGGGTAGGTGAGCAGCACGTGGGAATAGATTTAAACTGGTAATGATAATGCAAAGTGCAGAAATCTTATAAAGGCTGAGAGGAAGCAGTTCCCTAAGGTCAGAGAATTATTGACCAGTGAAAGTGACAGAACAGATGCCTTACAGAACTGTAGGTTGTGGGGTAAAGATAGGTATATATTTATATTTGTTAATATTTTTTGTGTTCCCCTAAAGTTTGTCCAACATCTTTATTTTTCTTATTGTCCTATTTCTATAAATGATAAATATGAACTTTTTGAATAATCAGAAAATAGTCAAACTCAGTGTCCTTAGCCCTCAGTATACCAAAGCACTTTTCCTTATAGATTTAGGAAGCACTTTCATCTGCTAGTGAAATAAAGTTAGCATTTATATAACACTCCAATGGTTTACAAAACACTTTATAAATGGTAGCTCTTTTGATCCTTCCAGCAGCCTTGTGGGGTAGATTATCTCCATTTTAGAGATGAGGAAACTAAAGCTGAGAAAGGTAAAATCTTCACCAACGTATGACTACCTGACCACCTCTCTACCTCTATCTCAGAGGTCTTTTTGTACTGGCAAAAACCTCCACCCTTACAGCCTCTTGCCCTGATTGAAGAGTATCCTTCTGAGTCAGTTCCCACACCAGCCATGTACTATGTGAAAGTGTCCCCATCCTGTAACTAGGGCTGAGTCTAAAATGAACCTCAAGGGTGTGCTGATAAAAGTTTATCAACTGTGGGGTAGAGGAGGAGGAAAGAAAAGGAAGGAAGTACCCAGGAACGCTTTAAAACTTACTCTGCATCATTAATGCTTTCTTAAGTCTAGGCAATTAACAAAATGAATCAAACAAGCCCTAATTCGTAGAAATTGTTGATTTCTGAGGTGTAAATGCTCACAATGAAAACTTAATAGTTGACTCTCCCGGGATGCAGTTCTATGTGACTCCCCCACACCTGCCTTGGAAGTAGGTTAAGTCTAGCATCTATTGATTTCAGAAGTACTAGGAAGGTTTCCTCCTCCAGATTCTCTGCCCTTACTTGCTACTGACCAAATCTCACTCACCCAAGAGCAGGTTTATTCAAATAGACCTACACTTCTGGAACTGGAAGAGACTTTAGAGTTCATCTACCTAGTCCTGAGGTCATACAACAAGGTAAACATAAACTCCCTGAGGACTAGAGTATTTTGATTTTGTTTTTGTCTTTGTATCAAGCCCTAATGCAATGCTTGACACACAGTAGGCACTTAATAAATGGCTGAACATCAAGGAGCTCTACAATTCACTTGGAATTGAGTTTCTGTTTTCTTGATTCCAGATCTGGGACCATGTTAGTGTTAATACTTGTGAAAATAAAATCCCTTCTTAAAGTACAAATCCTTTTGTGATTATTTTGATTTCGAAGTGAACATGTTTTAAAGAAAATCTTTCCTAAAAATGTTATTTGTTTCCATGGCAACAGGTGTTTTGCATGTGACTCACAGGGAGGCAGACTAGAAACATCTCTAGTGTCTCCCACCTCCATCTCCAAGGGAAGCTGCTACTCAGCTCTCCTTAAAAGAAGGGGCTACTGGACTAGAATTAGATCCATCCTTTACATATTATTTGTCTAGGGGATGTAATATTTTTTTGTATTCAAGTTAAACTCCTGATTGCTATTCATTAATAGAAAAGGGAGATCCCAAGCCTTATACCTAAAGCTTGACTCCTTTCCCACCAAATGTTGGTTCCACAATGAACTCATATAGCCGATAAAGAATGACAACTTATTCAGGTTGATAGCAAAACAGAAATAAGAATAAGTATACTTATGAGAATATACACCAGACAATACAGATGGAAAGGTCTCTCTCACTGGAAATGAGGTAACTTAGCTCAACCAAATGAGAAGGAATATCAGATGACATCCAGGGGATATTCCTCAATGTCTCTAGTGTAGTAAACGAGGAATGAGGACATGATTGACTGCCAGCTCCTTTAGTGTTGTCTGCTTTCCAGAATCTTTCCCTTCAGCAATCTGAAGAGAGGTTGGAATGGACCATCTTTCACTCCAAGCTGGGAGGCAGAAGTCCCTTCTAAAATCTAGTAAAAACAGGAAGGAAAACAAACTCTTCTCTCTCGATCTCTCCAATTCCATTCTGCCCCTCATGAAGACCAGGGCATTGATCACCAATAAGGATGAGAGTTTCATATAAAGAAAGTTTCAGTCTTTGGTTATTTTTTTTCTTCTTAAATGAGAACAAAGCAAGAAGGGGGTGGGGTGAGGAAAAGGGCAAGGTCAGGAAGCAGGAGCACCACTAAGGAATTCAAAGGATATTAAAAAGAGGTGAGAATATTGAACATAAATCTCCTGACTGATGCTTTGAAATTCTGGTAACAGGGTAGCCTTGGGTTTAATTGGTCCTTGGGGAGCAGGGAGAAGAGAGGCTACCACACTGTTGTATCACTTGACTCAATGTGGGGCTACTGGCTTTCCTAGAATCAATTTCTAATTACTTAGGAGAGAAAATTTAGTTATTTCTTTTTTTTTTCAGTTCTATTGGTTCTTGGTTGGTTGTTGGCCTTCATTTTCAAAGAGGACCAAAAGGACATCACCATGATAAAGTGAAGTTTTGGTGTGTCCGACTGTGGCTGATCAGACCAATAGGAGCTCAGAATGCTCTGCCACAGATTGGGAACAGATAATCTGTGTGAATATTTGGGGTGGTTACTCAAAATTTGCATATCCTATGTTTCCTTTGTGCTGTCTCAATTCTGCTTTTCTCATAGAGTGCAGCACCCTTTCTGATGTGGGCACACCATGCTGAGTGGTCCTGTACCAGTGTCTCCCATGTCACACAGTTAAATCCAAAGTTCTTGAGAGAGACCTTAAGAGTGTCCTTGTATCGCTTCTTCTGACCACCATGTGATCACCTGTCCTGTGTGAGTTCTCCATAAAATAGTTCTTTTGGCAAGCATACATGGGTTGTGCTCTCTGAAGCATAGTTTGAATACTTGGCAGTTCAGCTTAAGCAAGGACTTCAGTGTCTGGTACCTTATCCTGCCAGGTGATCCTCAGAATCTTCCTAAGACAGTTCAAATGGAAGTGATTCAGTTTCCTGACATGGAACTGGTAGACTGTCTATGTTTCACAAGCATACAACAATGAGGTCAACACAATGACTCTGTAGATTTTCATTTTGGTAGTCAGTCTAATACCTCTTCTCTCCCAAACTTTTCTTCAGAGCCTCCCAAACACTGAGCAAGCTCTGGCAATGTGTGCATCAACCTCATTGTGTACATGTACATCCCTGGAAAGTATACTACCAAGGTAAGTGAACTCATCCACAGCATTCAAAACATCTCCATTTGTGGTAACCAATGGTTCCACATATGGATGGCATGGTAGAGACTGACAGAGCACCTGTGTTTTCTTGGTGTTAATTATTAGGTCAAAATTAGCACAGGCAGCAGAGAATTGATCCATATTTTGTTGTGTCTCAGCTTCAGAGGCTGCATTGAGTGCACAATCATTTGCAAACAGAAAATCATGCACCAACACTCCCTCCACTTTGGTCTTGGTTTGTAGCCTTTTCAAATTGAAGAACTTACCATCAGTACAGTAGTTGACCTTGATGCCATGTTTATCCTCATTGAAAGCATTTGACAACATGGCTGAAAACATCATCCTAAAAAGCATGGGAGCAAGCACACAGCCCTGTTTCACTCCACTGGTGACGGGGAAGGCACAAGAGCATTGTCCACTTTCCAGAACATGGGCAAACGTGCCATTATGAAATTGATATATGATACTGATGAACTTCTCTGAGCAACCAAATTTTGACATAATTTTCCATAAGCCTTCACAACTAACAGTATCAAAGGTCTTGGTCAGGTCTACAAATGTTGTGTACAGACCTCTGCTCCTGGCATTTCTCCTGGAATTGTTGGGCAGCAAACACCATATTGACTGTTCCTTGGCTCTTTCTGAAGACACACTGACCCTCAGGTAGATGACCATCTTCCAGGTGAAGGATCAGCCTATTAAGGAGAACTCTATCAAGAATTTTGCCAGCAATTACTAAGAGAGAGACACCCCTGTGCCTGTTGCAGGACAATCTATTCCCTTTACCTTTATAGAGATGAGCACTGGGTATACAGGGGTGAAATAAGTCATAGTCCTTGCCCTCAAGAAGTTTGAATTTTTTTACTTAACTCTTTGTTAACTTCTATTTAATTGGAACTACCATAATAAGTGTGTTAATTGATACTTATTAATTTGTAACCTCTGCTCTAAACATTTAGCTCTCAGCAGTTGAAACACTACCTTTAAAAGTCCTTCTTGAACCTCTCCCTCAGGACATGATGGTAATTTTCACAAAACAGCTAGATTTGCAGGTTCAATAAATATAAAATGTCGATATTTTTTAAATTTTGCTTTTCAACAACTGGTCTTGTTGAGCTCTACTTAAAGGAAACAAGCTGTATTTTAAGTTAGCTCAGTTTTCTGCAACCAGTGGGAATTTCTTTGTTTCCCAGGTTTACACTGTGATTACCTTCTTAGAATTATGAAGTACTAAAATTTCTTTTCTTCTTCTTTTTCTGTTATTTCTTCCCTCTTTTTTCTTCTCTTATTCATCATCACATCTGCTGTGGGCTATATGCCCAATAATTTTCCATTAACGCCTCAGTACACAGAGGCTAAAACAGCTGAACAGTTGCAAAGCAGCCACCCCCGACAAAATAACTCTCTCCCTCTTCCTGCCTCTTCCTCTTCCACCCCTCCTTCCTCCCCACCCCCACTCCAGCTAAAAAGATCAATCTGAAACTTTTCCGTTTACAAGGATCATTAGTTGACTTTGTAACATAGCTCCAATACAGCCACACTGATTTTGCTGACATAATCCAAGTGTTCTCCCTCTCCAGAGCTTCCTTTTCTTTAGGTAGGGTCCCTAATTTAAAAATTTGTTCCAGCAAGCATTTATTAAGCTCCTACGATGTGAAAGGTATAGTGTGAGATGCTGGCAAGAAGTATGTGGTTCAGGTAAGTAATATAGACATTAAAATAATTTTAGAGCAAAAAGAGCATGCCAAATAACTGCCAGTGGGCTACTTAAAACTGCAGACATTCTAAAGAGCAGGCACATTTAGGGAATAGAACCTTGGGCAAAGTAGTAGATTACCCATCACTTGTACAGCTGCCTAATACTAATAATAGCTCCTATTTATATAACATGAAGCCTTGCAAAGCACTTCACGTTCTTTTTCTTTTCACAAAGACCTTGTGAAACTGATGATATTATGACCTCTTTTTTACAGATGAGGAAACTGAAACTCAGGGTAGTTAAATGACTTGCTCAAGATGATATAGCCAATAAGGGTCTTCCTGCATCCGAGGGTAATTCTCAATCCACAAAGCCAGGGTGCCTCTGTGGAAGTACAACAAATATGTCTGTAGGTTTCCTGGATGTTATCCAGAAAAATAAAAACAAAACCCTCGTTTAAATCAGGGGTTTTTCATTGACTCTGTTTTCTGTAACCCATTGGTATTCTGGTGAAACTGATAAACTCCTTTTCAAAATAATGTTTTTTTAAATTCATAATATAAAACTCATAGTATTACAAAAGATACCAGAAATTAGTGAAAATAACGATATATAACTTTTTTCCCATCCAAGTTCCTACATCCCCTGAAATCTCTCCATTGACTCTTGAAGGATGGTCAATGGATTTTAAGAATCCCTGCTTTAAATAGTTATTTATCTTCCTAATAAAACAGATCAAATATTTGAAAGTAATAGTGAGCTTATTAACAATGAACATGAAGACAACATGGCTTGAGATAGAGGTCACACTTTTCTTCCTCACCCCTTCAGCCTCAAAATCTAACTTCTATGAAACCCGACTGTGGGCTGTAATCAAACAATTAGTACCATAGACATAGCTTGCTCTGCCTGCCAATCAGCAGCAAGAGAGAAGTAGAAATTAGAGAGAGCATAAATAACTATGAAAAGAAGCAACAAATGTAAAGCTCTCTACTAACCTTAAAAAGCAATATAAATGCTAGCTAGCTATCATCATCATCATCATCATCATCATCTCTGACCCTTTCCCTACACTAGGGATCTGTTGCTACAAGGTTAGAAGTCAGCTCCCTCTGAATCTAAGTATACATTGTTCAACTACTTCAATCATGGCCAATTCTTCATGACCTGATTTGTGGTTTTCTTTTTAAAGATACTGGAGTAGTGTTTGCCATTTCCTCCTCCAACTCATTTTATAGATGAGGAAACTGGGGTTAACAGGATGAAATGACTTGTCCAGGGTCATACACAGCTTGTAAGTGTCCGAGGCCAGATTTGAACTCGGTAAGAGGAGTCTTCCTGACTCTAGGACTGGCCTCTTTCCACCGCAGCACCTAGCTTCCTATAGAAGCAACATAGAAGATATTGAATAATGTTTGTTGACTATGTGCTTGGCTCACTGTTTTAGAGTCAGGGATCTCATCATAAAACCCATCTTCCTCCCTCTCTTAACTGCTTAAGCCATAGAAGAAGGTTAAGTAGTGAAGAGGAAGTCTGGGAAGTATCCTTCCTTAAAGAGTTTGTTTTTTGTCTCTGGAGTAATGGAGCTTCCAAGTTTTGCCCATAAGCAAAGAGTTATTTTAGGAAGGTAATCTACTGGAGGGGAAGGAAAAGAGGATAAATAAATATATTAACTTCTTCCTTTCTTCTGTCAAAGCCCCACTTCTCATGTTTGTCATTCTAAATTTTGTCACTTTCCTGGGTTTCATTTAACTTGCTATGCTTGTTTTCTTTTTTTTTCTTAAATAGGCTAAGGTCTTTAAAACATGGTATTTTGTGCAATTATTTTTGTGACTATTTTTTTTCTTGACTACACCTGTGATTTCATTGGTTATGGGGAATTCTCGGTGAGAAAGTTTCCACACATACAATCATACATGTTTATACCTGATACCTTTTTTCAGGTAAGAACTCATTTCCTTTGTGTCATAGGCTTTACACTTAGTAAAAAAAAGTCTGATCAGTTGATATATTTTCTAAAGTCATTGGATGTTACACAGGATGTATGCTCAGACTGGGTAGGAGAATTGGTTATGTCCTGTGGATTGTCTATCAAATAGTAAGCCTATTCACTACTAAGGGATTTGAACATCTGGCATTTAGGGTGGAAGCCTTCAGGCTAAGCCTCTGAGAAGAAATCATTGGAGGTAGGGGAGGGGGAAAAGGAACCATTCCGCCCCCATTGCTGCCTTTGGCTTTGGTCTCAATCTCCTCCTTTCCTGTGGTCAGAGGAGGTCATCATGAACTCTGGAAAACCAGAGAGATTTAGATTTTTTCCATCTTAATTCTAGCAGTGTCTTTAAGACACCATCTGTATTAGGAGTTGAGGACAGACTAGATTCAATAAATAATGCAGATTCAAAACTTTATTAGGACCACAGCAAGACAAAAACTATGCCAAACTGGAAGGGAACCATGTGAAGACTTAAGCAAAAGTACTTCCAGAAGCTGTGAGCTCCTCCTTTGCCACATATGCCCTAAACTTGAACCCACTTTCTCTTGAACTCCCCATGTCCTTGAGGAAGAGTGTGTCACGGATTCATGGGGGATGTTTTGTACTAACTGTTCTTACTATATACCACTTTATATACCATTTACTATATGGTTTTCTAAAAAGTTAATTAGGTCTGGATAACTAATTGGTTGATTATCATGGTTGGGGGGAGCACATTGGTGGAGACTTGTGAGCTATAACATTAGAGAACCACTTCCAATCCCTTTGGGTTACTTCTAAAACCCAGAGGGAGGCAAGTAGCAGCCTTGCTCTGGGGATCTATTTTGGGAGTTAAATCTTAGTTCCAAATGAAAATACCTTCATCCCCATGCTATGAGAAAAGCTGAAGAAGATGTTAATGGAAATAAGACAAAGGTTAGGGATGAACCACAGAGAAGACCTGAACAGTAATCTGGCAAATCTACACCTTCAAGTCAGAGTCTCAACCAAAAAGGCACTTGAAAAAAAGAGGGAATACTTATACAGAATAAAGAAAAGGTGGATGCCAGTTAAGGATAGAAACAATCTTGAAGAAAATAAAGAAACCAAAACAGAGCAGGCACAGAAAACTGAAGATATAGAAAATTGAAGGAAATGTCAAATAAATCCTATGAATTTTTGATAACTGTGTACCTTTGGTGACTGTGTAGTTTGAAATACTATTTTTAAATTAAGTTTTATAAAAATGTTTAACTTCCTTACCAGGAATTTCTTAAACCCATGAAATCACAAGTCTAATAAATCATATTTATCTATCTATCTATCTCTCTATCTCTCTGTCTATCTATACACATAAAATATGCATACAGATGCTGAAAAATAATCACACAAAGTAAGATATTTAAAAACTTGATCTATTTAGGAGAAGCCTCTTCCTTTTCCTATACATACATACATACATAAGCTTCTTTCACACAAAAGTATAGGGCATTATATTAAGGTAAAGAGAACCTAAGAAAGTAAAAAGTTAAAATGGCAAACAAAAACTGGTGCTTCTGAAAGGGGAACCGAGTAAGAAGCTAATTCCTTTATTTGTCCTCTCATCCTTCCCTTCCCCCAAGCTATCTATATGTTATTTTTAAAGAAAGAAGACACATTTTGGGGACATTCCTAGAATATAACTTTCCAAGGAGCATCATTACATAATATTTTATTTAAAGTCTTATTAGTAATGTTAATATTTTTCCCTTTTTTTAATGATGTTCAATCAAGTGACTATTCTGCAAATATCCTTTTTTCCTTCCAGACTACTGACTTAAGTGGATGTTACAATTGAATAAAAATATTGAAATGTAAGGCTCATGTTCTATAGGCTTACTTAAAGAATCTTGGTGTCAACTTCAGCCTCCAAGAGGATGACAGAGATCAAAAATTCTTCTCACTCTATTCATACATTTGTTTTCTTCTGCTTGATCTCTATATTTTGAAAGTTTTTCATTTCACATAGCTTGGACACCATGAGTACTTTGTGATTATAAGATTATGGTGACATCTATTAAAAATGTTGTTTTTAATTTTCTTTATGGGACAATATTATTTCTAGGCCACTGAGGGCAACAGTTCTGTCTGTGACATTAGAGTTAACTGGTTGAATTCTCTAGGCTATTTTGAAGATTGTATTTGTAGTATAGAATTTGTGGTATGAGTTTTTGAAAGATGACGAGATTCTACTGCATGCTATACCATTCTAGTCACTAGGGCTGTAGTCACACCCTCGTCTTGCTATGTATTCAATAGGCACGAACTTTTTTCAACTGTGTTGCACAGTTCTACTATTTCCTTGCATAATGTGCATTGGTTAAAAAATCCACTTTTCTGAAGGATAATCCATCTGTAATTCTTGGTAATAACCTGGTCTTAAAATGATAAAACCTATTTCTTTTTTTTAAAATTTTTTTAAAAATAAATTTATTTATTTAACTTTTTACATTCATTTTCACAAGATTTTGGGTTCCAAAATTCTCTCCCCATTTG
>CM053769.1:569814373-569858674 GCA_028658325.1 Potorous gilbertii | reverse complement strand
ACTTGACTTCTGAGAGTCCTCTCCACCTCTGGCCTAGATCTGCCCAGCTAGTGCTTGAGATCTGAGATTCAAATGCTTTTCCCCAGCCTCAGGGCTTTTGGTGGCAGGCCTGGCTGCTATTCAGGGTTAGATTAAATCAGGTTCTCAGGTGGGGGCAGGGCTGCCTCCCAGGCTCAGTTCCTTCAGGGGGGTTTATGCAGAGACCTTTTGTAATGGAGCTCCTGCTGAGCTCCTTCCTTCTCTGGGAGCCTCTGGCCACCTGCTGCCTCTGCCACTGCTGCTGCCGCTGCCGCCTCCCGAGGGGGCCTGAGTCCCAGAGACACCCCGCTCCCCTCTCAACCCGTCTCTCTCACAGACCTGTGAGTCTGTGGGTGGAAGGACCTTCGTGGCCACTGGAGATTGTGTCCCTGAAGCGTGCTTGGATCTGCTCGCTCCTCTCAATGCCACGTGGCCGGGGCAGGGCAGGGAAGGGCTCCGCTCCCATCCAGTGTGTGATGGACCTTTGGGATCCGTTTTTCATGGCTCTCTGGAACGGGAATCTCCTTCACTGTGTTGCTGCGTGGCTTCCACTGCTCCAGAATTTGTCGGGAGTTCTTTTTAGAGAAAATCCATGGGCTGTGGGTTCGGAGCTAGCATAGGTGAGTCTTTCTACTCCACCATCTTGGCTCCGCCCCCAAACCTCTCTATTTCTACAGACAAAACCATGACAGCCATTTGTTTGATACTTCTCTGTTGTCATATTTTTTGATGAAGTTCATGTGAACATCATTCATTTTCATTCTGTCCTTGTATTTTTACTATTTCAGTTGGTTCTGTCTTGAGGTAGATCACTTTCAATTATATTTGACAAATCAAATAATGTGAACTTATTGTTAGCTTTTCCTATTGCTCAGTGGAATAATCTTTATATATTTCCAAAATATTTCCATCAATTTAAAAATCTACCTCTTATGTGCTCTAAAAAATATCTATAAATTCTTTTCTTTCCTTTTGACAATGAAATATTAATTTCTTTATAGCTCTCTTAGGACAACTGGTCCCATCTGACGTTGATATTACATGAATTTTATTAGGATGCTTTCTAAATCTGTTATGTTTGATTTTAAATTTCTTAATGTTTATGTTAATATGGGTTAACTGCTTTAAATATATTCTTCAATTGAGTTTTAAGGATGCTAGTAAAGTAAGTTTTGCTCCTTATAACCATTTGTTCAATGTGGCCTGTCTGGAAAAGACTTCCCACATTAGTTCAATTAAATCTCCAGATTCAAGCTTGACTATTTCAGTCTCTATCTTGTATTGATGTATAATAAGAAGTTGAAACTTTAAAAGTTCAAATGACATCATTGGAGAAAGATTCCTTGAGGATAAACTGTTCAATGTGAATCATATAACTTGATATCATCCTTGTTAATCAAATGATTAATAAGATATTTTGATGTGACATCCTCTTTAATTTGAAAGTAATATTCTCTCCTATTTAGGAGAGATGATAATAGGCCTACAACTAGGCAGAACCATAAAGGATTAAATTATCTGAAAGAGGCTACATTTTATTTTCGTTGCCCTTGTCATTTTAGCACTGGTAGCATGTTTTAAATAAAGGGTGGTTTTCTGGATATAAAAAACTGTAGTATTCTTATTATATTTCTATCGAACATAATTGTAATACATGAATAAACTCTAACTGTGGAATTAGATCAAAGGTTCTGTGATAAGTAGTATAAATGTTACGATACTTTTGGGTAACTTGTTCAATTATTTTTTTAATTAGTAATAAGTAGTACTTTGCTCCTCCCCTGATACCTTTTGCCACACTTTTTTCTTGCTTTTCAGAAAACATGCTTTTTAAAAAGTAAGTACATACAAGGTTTTTATTTTTTAAGTACTACAAGCTGTGAATGCTTTGCATGAGGTTTGCAACTATGTTATTGACCAATATGTGGACATGTCACTGATGCTCTCATCTTTTGTTGTAGATATGAAGTGACTTCTGAAAAGAAGAATCAGGCTTGCATTTGAAAGGAAGCTGGTACAATGCTTTGCTAGTGATTCATGTGCCATTGTGAAGAATCTGAGTCTATTAAGGTTGATCATTTTTAGATTCTGGCAAGCAAATTTAGCCCCCAAAGGTCTTGACAGCTCTACCACTTTCTAATTTTGCAGAGAAGCAAGAAGTTTCAGGATCCTTCCTTGATGTAACTGTTCTCTTATTCATTGGATGAATAGCGTACACGTTGTTTTTTTGTTTTGTATTATGTTATGATCAATCTTAATTTGGCCTGGACCTCTGATTTTATCAGTGTATAGAATTTTTGAGACAACTGGACATGGTGGCCCATTCCCGTAATCCCAGCTACCCAGAAGGCTGAGGTGAGTAGGTTTCTTGAGCATGAGAGTTATGGCCTGTAGTGGCCTAGTAAACCAATTATAGGACATTAAGTTCTGCATTAATATGGTAAGCCCTGGGAAGTGAAAGGGCACCAGATTGCCTAAGGAATTGGCATAGGTTGGAAACAGAACAGGCCAAAACTGCCTTACTGATTAGTAGCAGGATTGGGTTTATATGTAGGCACTGTATTTCCAGCCTGGGTGAAATAGGACTATAGTCTTAAAATTAAAAAAATCATAATATCCAAACTCCTTCCATTTATAAAGATTGCTAATTATTCCATAAAATAGTCTCAAAGAGTTGTCAGGAGAATTGAGGGTTTACATGATTCGTGGATCCCAAACTAGGAGCCTACCTGCTTATCCATATTTCCTCTCATTAAAAACACATATATGTATATATATATATATATATATATATATATATATATATGTATGTGTATATATATATGTGTATGTATGTATATATGTATGTATATACAGAGCTAACAGTGTTTGGGAGGCTCTGAAGAAAAGTTTGGGAGAGAAGAGGTATTAGACAGAAGGTCTACAGAGCCGGTGTGCTGACTTCATTGTTGTATGCCTCAGAAACATGGACAGTCTGCCAGTGCCATGCTGGGAAACTGAACCTCTTCCATTTAAACTGTCTTAGGAAGATTCTGAAGATAACCTGGCGGGATAAGGTACCAGACACTGAGGTTCTTAATTGAACTAAACTATCGCAACTCCAGTGGGCTGGCCATGTTGTTCGAATGTAAAATGTACACTTGCCAAAAAGACTATTTTATGGAGAACTCGCATGGAGCAGGTGATCATATGGTGGTCAGAAGAAGTGATACAAGGACACTCTCAAGGTATCTCTCAAGAACGTTGGATTTGACTGTGTGACATGGAAGACATTGGCACAGGACCACTTGGCATGGTGTGCCCACATCAGAAAGGGTGCTGTGCTCTATGAGCAAGGCAGAATTAAAACAGCACAAAGGAAATATAGGATACGCAAATTTGGAGTAACCACCCCAAATGTTCATGCAGACTATCTGTGCCCAATCTGTGGTAGAGCATTCTAAGCTCATATTGGTCTGATCAGCCATAGTCGGACACATTGAAACTTCGCTTTATCATGGTGATGTCATTTTGGTCCTCTTCAAGACTGTGTTTGTCCTTCATTGCTGAAGATGACCATGCCATCAGAGAAATGATGACATGACTTATACTTGACTTTACTTTGAGTGAGGGAGGGCTGTGCAGGTCACCAGCCTCACTTCTCCTCCAGAGCCATTTGAATCCAGTGACCAGATATTTATCAAGATGACTGGAGATGACCCAGGATGCACTTTGCAAGTACTCACCCACTTAGGGTGAGGTAAAGTTCATTCGAGAACAAAGGACAACAACCACCAAACATATTTGTGTGTGTGTGTGTGTGTGTGTGTGTGTGTGCGCGTGCACTTCCTGAGAGTTTTTTCACCACTCTCATATGTATTTCTTTGTATATTTTTACTATTTTATTTAATTTTGTAGCATAGAGATGATCCATTTGTATACTATCAATGTCAAGAGATTTAAAGGGTAGTCCTCAGTCTATTTGTTGGAACTCTTATGAAGGACATGGATGAGAATCTTAAAAAATAAGAAGGCACGGAAGGATTAAAATTTATAACCTTCGAGAGAATACTCGCATCAATGACATCACAAATGGTGGACAATGTCAAATGTTAGAAATCTTTCATTTATACAGGTTTACTCTGTAAGATACCAAATAATAATAGTATTTTACTTTGTCAAAAATTCCCTTATTATGAAAACATTAGCCTAGGAACTAGATTTAAGACCATTTAGTCTTCTCTCAGTAGCACACTAGTATGATGAATTGATCAGATTGGTTAATTGTCATTTAGGAAAGGAGTGGAAGAAACCCTGAAGGGAATGAATTATGGGACAGGAGGCAGCAGAGGAAGTAGAGGGAGAAAAAATTGGCAACAGCAAATAGATGATAAGTTTCATGTGTTAAAATTGGAAGAGAGACATTAGAAAATATTTAGAACAATTCCATCATTTTGATGGGAAGGAAATTAAGGCCTTATAAGGAGTAACCTCTAAAAATAAAATGATTTGCTCACTCAACCATTCAAGGGTTAACATAGACAGTAAAAGGCAGGATTTGAACACAAGTTCACTAACACCAAATTCAGTGTTCTTTGTATGGTGGGGATTGGAAGAGGGAAAATGGGAAGAGAAGGATATAATGAGTAGGCACAATGACCAAAGATATAAGTTCCAAGTAGGGTACCTCAGCAGGAAATCCTTCAGGCAAGGATTTATCCATTAATGAGATGAGTCAACATTCGTGCACAGACTCATCCCTTTATTTTGGCCAAAAGAGCTGTAGGCATATGTTCTTCAAGTGCTGCAGGCCCTAGTTGCCAACCCTTGGCTTAAACCATCATGGCATAAAGCTAATTCTCATTAGACCATGTTGCATTCCTTTAATATGCAACAGCCTAATGTTATATTAAATCATTTTTAAAAGTTTCATCTAGTTGAAATTCAGCCAAAGCATTCTTGGGTTGAGTTTGCACATCCACCCTTTGTGTATAATTAAAAAGAAATACTCTGGGAAAAAAAAAATCCTATCTGATGATGTCATTCTTGCTAGAATCCAAAAGTGATCCACTTAAATAAGACTTTTTGGTTTCTCTTAAGTCCAAATTATGACTTGTCCCCTCCTCTACTGACATCATCAGTAGATGACATCTGTATATGGAGGTATTTGAATCAGCATTAGGAAGGCAGGAGTAGCGTTGAGAAAATG
The DNA here is from genome assembly GCA_028658325.1 of Potorous gilbertii. Taxonomy (NCBI): domain Eukaryota; kingdom Metazoa; phylum Chordata; class Mammalia; order Diprotodontia; family Potoroidae; genus Potorous; species Potorous gilbertii. Next base: position 569,853,468 of record CM053769.1, on the reverse strand, counting down.
CAGAGAGGGAAAGCTGCAGAATATGTAGGGCATGATTCTATTTATCAGGAGTTCCAAGTCCCTTTGAACAAAAGAAAATCCAAAGTCCATGAATTACCCAAAACGAGAGGATGAATTAAGAAAAGCAATTTTTTTTTTAAAATTTAAAAGTCATTCACCAAGATTTAGCAAAGACTTAATGTTATATTTCCTTGGGAAGTAAGTGGCACATTCTCTGATAAGTAGAGTACTCTGAATTGTCCCTAACCCCAATTTTTAGCCTTCCACTTTCCAACTTGTGGCTAGTCTGACTTTTGACCTCATTCCTGTCTTTAGTTCTTCTTTCCCATCATTTTAATTCTCAATTCCATGCTTAACCCTTAACCCTAACTTGGTGTGGTTACTTTCAGCATCAGTCACACTCCTGTGCTAGGATCATAGGATGACAGACACTGGCAAAGACCTCTGAGGCCATCCCTTCCATCCCCAACCCTGTCCCTGGTCCATCCCTTTCATGTTATAGATGAGGAAGCCAAGAATAAGTGACTTGTTGAAAGCCACGCAAGTAGTAAAGTGAGACATGAAGTCCTCTGCCTCCAGTCAGAACTCCTTTCTTTTTATCACACTGCCTCCCAATTTTTCAGAATTGATGACAAGATTTAAGGTGGCAGACCATGGATGAAGCAGAGTGCTCCTTCAGTCACCACCGGTCAGCAACCCAGTTAATTCTAGCCACCTTTGGAAAGACAATCCCTTCTTCCTCACCACGTCCATTTGCTGCCCTTGGAGAAATGAAATTAATTTTAGTCGTTATCTGAGATTTCCTCAGTATAGGAAGCTCTTGGTGAGTTTTGGAAAACTGTCTTTACCAAAGAAGATGGCAACTATACTGTAATTTGTAATCATAAGGAGTCACCCAGAGCACTGAGAGTGAATCAAATGCCTTGTCCAGGTTCACAAAATCAGGATATGATGGAGGCAGAAATTCTTAAAGTCATCTCTCTTCATTATGCAATTCTGTCTCTGGGCCAAGATAAGTACACAGTATCAATTAGAGCTCTGAGTAAATTAGCAATAATAGAGTATCCTTTTCTTGAGTTCAGTATCTGACTGTCCAAAAAAAAGCAATCAGGAAATTTACTTAATGGAGTAAACTTCCTTCCCCACTTTGTACTTTTTCAGTTCAGAGAAAACTTTGGGCTCCTGAAAATTCTGATAATTGGCCTAATCTATTTGGGAATGATAATCTGATCTTGCTTGGATACCAAAGTGGAGTCCGGTCTTTACTGTAGACCTCTAGATTCACCAAATTTTTTTAGAATCATGACTGTCTAGTGCTGTCATATTGCTGAGATGAGAACATAGTCTCCTTGGATGGCAGGACTTTGAGACTAGTTTAGCTAGCTTGACAGTCCTGGAAACCAGGCACATCTCCCCTGTATGGAAAGACTATGCTGCTTGCAGAGTTTTTTGGAAACCACCATAGAGCATGGAGGACTGGGCATCGGCAAACATCTTTTGAACAGGGTTGCCACTCCCAGGGTAGATGTTTTAAAGCTGGGTGGGTGGAGGGGAAGTGATAGAGACAAGAAGAGGCATTGTGGCATCCCCTAGAAAAGAGTTTGGTGTGCGTCTGCTTTCATGGAGAAATGGTTCTGGAAGAGTTTGGTTTGTTCCAAAGCAACAGTATTAAATGATTATATTAGCCCTGTCCTAATGATGAGCCCCTCCCTTCCCATCTCATTAACAAAGCCAGTCTTAGACTGTGCAGCAGTTCTGAAGTTTGCCCTAAATTTGTCAGGCAGAAGCAAAGTCATAGGAAGCAGTGACAATTCACTTCAGAGCAAAGCATCTGCATGGTAAGGGAGTCGCTTTGATGTGGTGGGCCTTGAGGCCCCTGCCTTGATGGCTGCTGACTGCTGCGGACTGACTGGCCATCCACTTGGAAGGTGGCATGTATCTGGATGGCATTTGAGGATGCTGGTTTTTTGCACCTGGGCCTGATGAAATTTAATGGGATTTAACACATGCAAACAACTGTTTTTGTTCCTGGGAACAAAAGCCTTTCCAACTCTGGATGGATTCTGAAACACTGTTAGCATCATTTCCTCTTCATTGCCTCTTGTCACTTTCCTTGTCAAAGTTTAATTAGGACAACGAGCTTTCACAGGCTCATTTCTCACTCCAGCAACTTTCTAACACTTTCTAACGAGGAGGACAGAGGCTTAGGGAAGCAGGAGGTTGGGGGACTGGGGGGAGGTGAAGAGGGGGAGGGTATAAAGGAGACAAGCCTTTGAGTGTGCGTGGGGGTGGGGGCAAAGAGGAGAGAGGGGGCGGCATGGGGAGAACAGCAGAACAGGCAAAGAGGAAGTCCAATGAAACCACACCGGATCCTTGGGGAACTGCTGATAGGTCTGGGGGAAAAATATACCAAAAAAAAAAAAAGAAAATCAAAACACATCCTAACTGGCCTTTGTTTTCTGGGTGGCCATAGAATAATTTTCCAAACTTTCCATGATTTCAAATAAAAGAAGATTAATAAATAGATATTTTATGGCTTTTGTACCTTTGTTTATGGGTCATTGATTTAATACCTAAACTTTACCCTTGCTCCCTCTGCTGCCCCTTCTCATCACATGTGCAGAAATTCTTTCTTAGAGCATATTCCACAAGGGGATATTGACTATGTAAAATTCACTCCTGTTGTCTGGGTTCTCAGATTGTATATGGGCCTTGCCTTGGGCCAGCAAAATAGGGGGAGAGGTGGGAGAGAAAAAGAGAAAGAGAGAGAGAGAGAGAGAGAGAGAGAGAGAGAGAGAGAGAGAGAGAGAGAGAGAGAAAGTTAGTTTATACCTTTATTTAACTAAACCCTCCCATATGAAAAGAAATGGGTAAATTGTAGCCTAAAGCATGGGATTGAGATAATGGTCCAAATTAACTTCAGAGCTCCAAGGGCTGCAATGAAGCACCCACAGAATTTCTGTTGTGATTTAATCTAATTTTTTTGCTGAGAGAAAAAACTCTGGTGGAAGGAAGAGGGGAAATCTGGAGTTATTGCTATGGGGTTCTATGGGAAAGAACCCTGGATTTGGAATCAGAGGACTAGGGTGTGAATCCCAGCCCTGCCGCTGATTACCTGGGCAAATCCTCAGTTTCCTCATCTGCAAAATGAGAGTATTGGATTGTATGACCTTTAAGGTCTCTTTCAGATCTAAATCTACTATCCTATGATTTATAAAGCAGTATAAGTTTGACGAAGAGTCTAGTAAGAGAAACAAAGACTTTGACGAACGCAGATTGATTACTGCAGTGATCAATTATAGCCCAGGATGATAGGAAGTAAAACTAATCTTTCTCTAAGAAGAGGACTGGGGAATTATGGGCATGGAATATGGCATTCAGTATCTAATACAGTTGCTGCCTTAGTTGGTTTTTACTTGGTTTTCTTTGTTAAGAGTTCTGTTGGAGGGGGTGGTATAATAGGAAATGGCTGTGGTGTGAAAAATTTACAAAATTTTACAAAAGTAAAACATTACTTTCCAATTCCAAAAATAAATCTGATTTCTTCTGTGTAGATACTCCTTCCATCAATGTAGATGGCACACCTTCCATAGCTTAGTAGATAGTTTCATGTTTTGATTTGACCAAAGATATTCATCACCTAGTAGCCAACCTATGGCTGATATATTTCTGTAAACTTAGGTCAAAATAGTCATAGGCTAGTAATACAGTTTCAAGTTTTTTAGAACCTGCCTCTGTTTGGGCTACGCTTGCATAGACTTTGATAACACAGGGGCACTTCCAAGTCATATATATGGATGTCATAGATTGACCAAGATGTGTTTCATCCACTTTGTGTTTTTGTGTGAATAGTTGTCATTGTTTTGCTATTAATTATGGATGTCACCGAGAAGATTTTAATGTATTCTATAATTTGATACAATTAATGCAATATTATCTTGAAGGAGCATTTTAAGAACTGCACTGTCAATGAAAAATACTTTTCTTTGGACTTTTCAGGAAAACTTCCATGGCATTGGCAAACTCCTTAGGTAAGCATATAAAGGATAATTGGTCAACTTTGGTAACTTTGACTGTTCCTCTCCCCACCTCTATAATCCCTACCCTTGAAGAATGAGAATTGTAGTGGAAGAGGGCATATGGCTTACACATTCTAGTAGAAGAAATATCTACTAGGGCTTTTGTTATACAGGTTCGCCTAATTTCCTCCTCCAATCTAGGTTAGTTTTTCCTGAGAAAGTATTGAAATGTTTCTTGAGACTAATTAACTCAGGGAGACTGGCATTTCTTCCTGGTGGCCCAAGTGTAAAAGTCACTACTTCATTTCCTTAGATTCCACTGGTTTCTCAGCATAACCAACAGAGAGGCAGAAAAGGTGCCGTAAACCAATTCAATGATGTATCCTTAATGAGCCTCCTTTCTACACTAATGGTAAATAAGCTTCCCTTAGTCAGCTTGTTGATGTGTCTGATTTCATTCTAATTTTGAACCTCAGGCGTCAGATTGATGAGAATCAGACTCAGCCTATAACACACTCATAAGAGAAAACTCTATGCTAAGGTACACAAAATAATGGAAAATGTCTATTACTATAGTATCACAGAGTCATCAGAGGCAATGGTGGAAAAAACACTCAATCTAGATTCAGAAAATGCGTATCAAATCCCCACATTGCTACTTATTACTTGTGTGACATTGGTCAAGTCATTTCATATTCACAGATATCAGTTTTTTTATCTGTAAAATAAGGGGCATGGAGCAGATTTCATCATCAGTGACATGACTTACAGTATTATTAAAAGGAAGCAGTAATCACAAAGAATTAGCATAGATTTATTATAAGCAAATCATGGCAAACTACAGTAGGTAGAGACCTGGGCCTAGCGTCAGGAAGACCTAAGTTCAAATGCAGCCTCAAACACTGACTAGCTATGTGACTGTAGGCAAGTCACTTAACTTCTGTCCCCCTCAGTTTTCTCATCTATAAAACAGGAAAATAATAGCACCTTAATTCCTCAAAGTTTTTCTGAGGATAAAATATTATTTTTAAAGTGCTCTGTAAACCTTAAAACACTATGGAAATGCTATGTTTATTCTTTTTTTTATTTTGGTCAGTGTTACTAACATACTCACGTTACTAATCAGGAGAACGTTGTATGTAAATTTTGCCTGTATTGTAGCAATGAATCTGAAAACTCTCTCATGTTACTTGTGTGTAAAAGATGGAGAGATATAGGCTAGACAATTATAAAGTTAAATGAATTCAGACTCAAAAAGCAGTCATTAGGGGTTCAACATTAACTTGGAAGGAAATCTTCAATGGAGTGCCTCCAGGGATCTGTGCTTGGCTGGTTTTTAGCATTTTTTTTAATATATGACATATTTATCAAATTTGCAGATGACACAGAAGCAAAACAAATACACCAGATGACAAGCAAGATTAAAAATGATCTTGACAGCCTAAAATGTTGGGTCAAATAAACTATAAAAGAAAGATATTAGATATCAGAGAGATAGAAATATTTAGAGGGAAATGAAGTCATGTTTTTTTAATCACTATATGTTAGATATGGCTATATAGCATACTATTTGAAAAAATCTTAGAGTTTTAGTCAAATGCAAGTTTAATAGGAGTCAAAGGAGAGACAGGAAAGTCAAGAAAGAAATGGTCTCCGATGCAGAGTCCAAGAGTAAGGTGTTGATAATCTTGCCATACTCCACCCTATTTAAATCACATCTGGAATATTAAGTTCAGTTCTGGGCTATACATCTTAGGAAAGACAATAATTTTGAGGGTGAACACAGAAGGGCAACAAGGATGGCAAAGGATCTGGGGTTCATGACACCTAAGGATCAGTTAGATGAACTGGGATTAACTTGGAGAAGACGAGACAAGATGTGTGTGTGTGTGTGTGTGTGTGTATGTGTGTGTGTGTGTATGTGTGTGTGTGTGTGTATGTGTGTGTGTGTGTGTATACACACACACACATCTTATATATATGTGTGTATATCTATGTAAAAATATATATGTATGTGTATATCTATATAAAATATATGTATGTATGTATGTGATAGCTGTGTTTAAGTTCAAGTATATGAAGAAGAGCTGAACTTGTTCATTTTGGTCCGAGGAGGGCCAAGAGAGCAAGAACCAGGAAAAAATGGCTGAAACTTTCCAAGAGTCTGACTTAAGCTTGACAGACGGAAAACGTTCCTAAGAGTTAAAGACATCCCAAAGTGAAATAGGCTGCTTTTGGAGGCAGTAGGTTCTGTCTTTATAATCTCCCTCAGGGAGCTGGTTTCCTCTTCTTGTCTTATAAAGAAACTCTCTTTGCCACCCCGCAATGGAATTTAATTTAATGGAATCAGGACTTTGGATCTCAAGTCTCAAGTTCATCTAGGGGAGTCTCCATACTAGAGCTTACCCTAGGACTTGTCACCATGATTCCAGGGAGGGAAAAGTCACTCCTTCCTCCCAATCCTTATGAGAAGTGAGAAGACTCAATAGTTTCTGCAACCAGTCCTTTCAGTGCTGAGCTACCAGATGACCTGCCTAAGGACTCCTCTGGACCCTTCTAGCTTTAGAGTGATTTTCAATAGTTAACTGTTGCTGTTTCCCTCCCAACCTGATGTCTTTCTTTTTCTTGACCTCATTAAAGGGGCCATGCCCTGGCTACTTCTTAAACAAGCCTATTCAAGGAATGGGCATTGCCTCACCCTAAGTGAGTACCTGCAAAGACCTTGGCTTAAAGGGCCCAAGGTCTCCCAGTGCATCCTGGGTCATCTCCAGTCATCCTGATGAATATCTGGTCACTGCATTCGGAAGGCTCTGGAGGAGAAGTGAGGCTGGTGACCTTGCACAGCCCTCCCTCACTCAAAACAAAGTCAAGCACAAGTCATGTCATCATTTCTCTGATGGCATGGTCTTCTTCAGCAATGAAGGCCGAACACACAAACCATATGACCAGAGACAGGTAGGAAGTTCGTCATCCCCCTAAGATCCAAAGTTGAGTCATTATGTCCCAAAAGTTTCCAGGGGAGTTCTGGGTACTTACTCCTTGGAATATCCCCTTGTACATCATGGATGTCTTAGCATAGAGATGTTGGGGCTCTTAGGTCCAAAGTCACGAGGGGATCCTTGCTCTAGCCTTTATATTTCCCCCCACCGCCTATAATTCAATTCAATGTGTTAAGGACCTAATGTTTGCATGACCCTGTACGAGGTGCTGAAGCTATGAAGGTAATAAAGAAATATGATCAATCCCTTCTCTCAAAGAACTTATCATTGAATAAGGGGGACATACGAGTTTTGTTGTTTAGATGCTTCCATTGTGTCTGACTCTCAGTGACTCCTTTTGAGGGGATTTTCTTGGCAGAAATACTGGAGTAGTTTGCCATTTCCTTCTCTAGGTACAGATGAGAAAACGGAGGCAAACAGGGTTAAGTGACCTGCCCAGCTAGCAAGCGTCTGAGGCAGAATGTGAACTGCAGTCATCCTACTCCAAGCCTGGCTCCACCTAGTTATCCCTACATAAATCAAGAAGTACGATACAGAGAATGCTGTCTATCCACTTTTTTTTTCATAATTGAGAATACGCAGAGATCTATTTGAGAAAATTCTAGCACTCAGCCTAGAACACAAAGGGTGCTTAATAATGCTTGTTGACATGATTAATTAACTCACAAATATCAAGCATGAAGACCTTGGCCATTAGAGTGTTTCTCTATGTGTGTACATATATGTATACACACATATATACATATATTACAATACCACAATACATACTGTTTTCATATGTGCAAATTTTGACAGTGGCCAAGAACATGCAGTGTGGGCAGATTCATTACCAGGACAGAGTCTGAGTCACTGTCTACGGACATCAGGATCAAAAGAGAGCGTTACTGTGGACTCTAAGGGAGGAGAACAAGAAGAAATATATTTTTTAATTAGTCATTTTAATTGGGGGGAAAAAAACTCCTCTCTATCCAAAGAAAATAATGTCCTCCCTAAAAAGGGAAATAAGTTAGATGTGATACAAAATTCCTGAGTCATTTTTGACTTTTGCCCGGTTTCTTGGCTGTTTCAGTACGGTTTCTAACGGTTTTGCAATCCTGTGGCTCTGCTTTCGGAATAGGCAGGATACACCCAGAGACATGGGGACGCGAACACATTTGGGGTGCCCGAGAATCTGAGGATGGCTTGTTCCCTCGTCAGGTGCCGTTAGTACCCTGGGCTCAGCTGAGCCCCGTGCCTTTGCACACCTGCCCCATTTACCACCCCGTCAAAGTCGCCTTCCCCGACTTCCCCATCTTTGGCTTTCCAGGTTCGGCCCGGGTCTCGGGAATTCACCCCTGCCCTATGTCGGGCCACTTCGAGTAAGTGGAACCCCGTGGCGTCCAGAAAGGCAGGTGGCAGAGGTCGCTCCTGGGGCCACTCGGGAGGGGGACGGATTGAGCCACCGAAGGCCTCTTGCCTTTTCGAGGGGACCCAGGCGGTCCCCGCTGGCAGCTTGCTCCCGTCTTCCCGGGATCAGTTTGTGTAACTGACCGGACTCGGAAGGAGCCTTCCCTTCAGTCAGGTCCTCAGAAGGGAGAGAACGTTCTGGGAGGGAGTGGGAGAGGGAGGAGAGGGCCCGAGGTCACACTAGGCCTTCTCCCTCAGACCACTGGACCCACTCAGCCTGATTAATGTTATGCGCCACTGCCCCGGTCCGGCTCTATCGCCCCGGTCCGGCTCCATTGACCCGCGTCCGGCTCCATCGCCCCGGGTCCGGCTCCATCGCCCCCGATCCGGCTCCATCGCCCCCGATCCGACTCCATCTCCCCGGTCCGGCTCCATCGCCCCGGGTCCGGCTCCATCGCCCCGGGTCCGGCTCCATCTCCCCGGGTCCGGCTCCATCTCCCCGGTCCGGCTCCATCGCCCCCGGTCCGGCTCCATCTCCCCCGGTCCGGCTCCATCGCCCCCGGTCCGGCTCCATTGACCCGCGTCCGGCTCCATCGCCCCCGGTCCATCGCCCCCGGTCCGGCTCCATCGCTCCGGGTCCGGCTCCATTGACCCGCGTCCGGCTCCATCGCCCCGAGTCCGGCTCCATCGCCCCCGGTCCGGCTCCATCGCCCCGAGTCCGGCTCCATCGCCCCGGGTCCGGCTCCATTGACCCGCGTCCGGCTCCATCGCCCCCGGTCCATCGCCCCCGGTCCGGCTCCATCGCCCCGGGTCCGGCTCCATCGCCCCCGGTCCGGCTCCATCGCCCCGCGGCCCGTGCGCAGAGTGGATGGCAGACATAGTCTGTGGACACCACTCCAAACTTAGAGCGCGCTCATTAGAAGAGCCTTCTCCCGCTGCTGACCGCCTGCAGCCCCGGGCGGCCCGGGGGAGCGCACCGCCGCCACGTGGGGCCGGTTCCCTAGCAGCGGATGGAAGTGCCCAGAGCTCCGGGGCTCCGCGGTCCCTGGCACGCGCCCTGCGCTCCCCGTGCCCGCCGGCCCGGGCCGGCGGAGCGGGAGTGCCAGTCTGACCCGTGGCCCTGGGCGGATGAGGTCATGCGCTGTAGTTTGGCGTTCAACATAAAGACAGTTCTTTCTTTATTCCAAAGAGGCCACTGAGGAAGCCCCCAAATTGTCGTTCCCCAGAGTAATTCAGCATCCTTTCCCCCTTAGTTAGAGACCACTCCTCCGCCAGGTTGTGGACGAATTTCTTTTGTTTTCTCTCTTTTCCTGCACTTTCTAAAAACATTAAATAACTGATCATAAAGCCAGAGTGAGAATACCTTTTTAGTCTACTTCAGACTTTAACTCTTTCTAGGAAGCAACGCTTAGGAAGAAATGACATTTTTGTGTTTCATATTAAATAGGCCTTTTGAAACCTTGGGAATTTTTCTTTTCTACGTGTAGGTTTTCCAGTCTAAAAATAATTCCTATGTTCAAGTGTCGTTTTCCAGAGTCCTAGTTCTGCTCTAATTACCATGCCTTTGGTGAAAAGGAAACAGCAAATAGCTAAACTATTCGACTTGGAAAATTGTTTCCCTAATATTTGTAGATATTTTTTCTAAAAATTGATATTAATTCTCTTAAGGGCAGATTATTAGGGTGTGTGTGCATGTATAATTTTTATAAGCTTCCTAGTTATGTATTTTCAGAAGGAAACAAGAATAGTAAATATGATAGTTCCCATTGGTTACATAAATAAAAGGGAATTTGTAGACCTAAAGTATGCTCTTAAAAAAATGCCCAAGTGCATATTTACCTAAGGAGACTTTACTTATTAGGAATAATACACATTTTATAACTACCTCTCAAAAATCAGAATGATAGTACATCCCTTCCCTTCTAATCTTCTCTCCCTGCTCCAAATATTTTATAATCCTCTCTCTTTATGGGATGAGTTAGATTAGAGAGAAGCAGAATTCATTTCCCCCTCCTCCCTTGCCGCCCCCCCCCTCCCCCCGCTTTTACAGTTAGTGTAAACAAATCATCAGAGCGTTAGGTATTTTGTGAAAGAAATGCTGTTGACCATAAATTGCAGAAGCCTGGTTATTTTTCTTTCTACCCGATGCCATGAATAACAGTTATCCTCCCATTCCTACCTGTATTCCTACCCTAGATATCATTACTTTTGAGGGAATGAAAAAAAGTGGAACCCAAACTGGTTTCTCATTGTTCTTGTGGAATATATGTTACACCTATAACACTAGGTAATGTTCCCCCCTCATCAGAAGCATTTCTATGTAGTTTCTGCTGCCAGCTTCTGTGATATTGGATACTGCATAAAAAACGAAGAAAGCAAGGAAGATAGACATGGCAACACCAGGAAACAAAATCTGTATATTTTATTTCAAAGAGAAAGGAGAAAAACAATCTCTGTCAATGTCTTTCCCTAGTTCTTGTGAAAACATCTAGAGAGAGATTTGGTTTTTAATCAAGTAAATTAGACTAATCTTAATGGCAGATGAGGCACCCTAAGTGCATTTTATTAGAGGGGTGAGCTGAAGATATGAGAAATAACACTGTTACCTGAAACACAAAAACATTCAAACAGAAGAGAGGTATGTGGAGATATAAAACGCTTAAGTGAGGCAATCTTTCCCTCAATTTAAAGAAATACTCAGCAAGTAGTCAGAATCCTTTATCTAAAGCATATGGAGTTAATATGTATATATATATTTAAACATATACATATATATATACATATACTTTACAAAAATCTGTGTGTATGTAGAACTTATCATTTGTAATAGTTGCAAAATCTACAGAGTTCAACCTAACTATGACTGTCATTCTATTATGCATGTGATTCCAGGATGAGTTCTTCTGCACTTAGTAAATGTTTAAGTGTGCATTTCTCAGTCTCTTTTCTCCATAGTACAATATATGGGACCTTGCCTCATTTAATCCAAACACTGAATTTCTGAACAATTGTTACGTAAATTTACAAGTCATTGCTCCGATATGGTCACATATTAAATAAACCGGGAATTAGGGCACAGGTATAATTTTGATTTTGTCTGTGTGTATATGTATGATGAGATTATTGAAAAAACAAACAGATCTGGAAACTTTCTTTCTGTATACAGGGAAAAAAATCTAATATAGAAAACTATCCATTCTGTAGTGGAAATAACTTATATTGTGAAATTACCATTTTAAAATCATTAACATCTGTCTTCAGTCAATAAATATTTATTGAATACCTACTACTATGTACAAGGCACAGTGCCAAGAGTTGTTGGGGCTAAAAAGGTGACTAGAGTTGGCCTTTGCCTGTCAGGAATTTGCACTTTAGTAAGATAAATAAAAACATTACTCTTACCTTTTCAAAATTATTTAAAATGTGCATTTTATTTGTGCTTTATTGTAATATAAAATATATCTTGCATTTATTATTGCCACCAACTCAGCATCCTCTCTGTCAAATGAGGCACAATGTTCCCATTTTATTGGAAAATTGGTCACATAAGACACCAGTGACGAAAATCTTCCATTTCCTTGTACTTATAGGGTTGACTGTTAACAATATATAGATTTCTAAATTATTGTTTAAATTAAAATTAAATTAAAATATTGTGTTATTTGAACCTGTTCTCTTTCCTTCAATGTCTATACAGACCTAGAGAGAATGTAGAAGGTTGTTGCTTGTCCTTGGTTCTCAAAGAGGACCATGACATCAGGAAGATGATGTTATGACTTACAAGTGAGTTGCATTTAAGTGAGGGAGGACTGTGCAAAGTCATCAGCCTCATTCTTTCTTCTGGAGACACCTGGGTCCAGTAGAAGATAAAGATCAGGATAACTGGAGATGGTCCTGGATACAATGAGAGACCTTGGCCTTTTTACATTAAGGTTTTTTCCCAGGTCTCAGTTTAATAGAGGTAATGCCATTCAGTAGTGATAGCAGGCAAAAATTATTATCTCTAGATTATCACAGAGACATAATAAAATAATTTATCTTAGGCCAAAAAGTTCAATTGCCTTCATGAGACACTAAGTTAAAGATTATATTTGCTATGCTATTGCTTCATAATCATGTGATAGATCAAGTGAGATAATATTTGTAGACAACTTTGTGCCTGGCACATTGTAGGCACTATGGTCCCACTTATCCATAACCTTCATAGGATTGTTCATAGAGATCAAGACAGTATCTGTAATTTCTCTGGTATTTGGAATTCCTTGGTGAGGAAACTCCTTCAAGCAATGCAGGTTGGCATTTTTTCTCCAATTTACAGTCTTAGAAAGTTATTGAGGGGACAGTAGCCATACATAATCCCTGTGGGAGCAACATATTAACTTAATTTAAAAATGTAGTATTATCTGGTGATGTGGTTAAATTACTAGGCACAGAGTCAGGAAAACTCATCTTCCTGAGGTCAAATCTCACCTCCAACACGTAGTAGTAGTATGACCCTGTGTAAGTCACTTAACCCTGTTTGCCTCAGTTTCCTCATCTATAAAATGAGCTGGAGAAAGAAATAGCAAACTACTCCAGTACCTTTGTCAAGAAAACACCAAATGGGGTCATAAAGAATTGGTCATGACCAAAATGAATGAAAAACAATTGTATTTTTATTTATTTTTGTTAAATACTTCCCCTTACATTTTAATCTGGTTGCCATAGCACTGGGGAGTGTTGTGGGCCATGTACTGCCAGATGACTGTATGCTTGACACTTTTGGTTTAGAGCACTGAGAAGTTAAGGCTTGCCCTTGGTCACATAGCCAGTTCAGATCCGAGGATGGATTTAAATCCAGGTCTTCCTGGTTCCAAGACCAACTCTCCATCCATTCACTCTACCATGCTACCTCTCAGAATCATTTACATGATCGTAAATTTATAACCACAAGTGTTCATGAGATCATAGAATTATACATTTAGATTTGGAAGGGATTTTAGTCATCAAGGCAGAAGGCAACACGCTTTTTAAGTGCCTACTATGAGCCAGACACTACTACACTAACTATTTTATCCCCTCTGATTCTCATGACAACCCTGTGAGCCCAGTTCACTCATTTTATAAATGAGGAAACTGAGGCTTCAGATTTAGAAGTCCTCTAGTCTAAGAGCTGGTTTTGGGATAATACTATTTATTATGTGTATAGTATGTACTTTGTATCTCTGTTTTCTGTTTCTTTTTATTTTCATTCTTTTGAAAGAAAGAATGCTTCTTGAAGCTACTAGGATACATTGAGATAGGGATTCTGTTTAAAAATTGACAGAGATGTTGACCAATAGGAGCATATGATGCAGGCTGGGGTGTGGGTGGTTTTCCTGGCATTCAAACAGGCAGGAATGTGATTGGGTCCTATGGGAACCCCTCTATACTGGGGGCCTTAGATAACATGCTCCAGGTGTTCAGGCTTGAAACAAAGACCCCTTTTTACTGTTGTCTGAGAATGAAGAATCCTCACTAGTTGGTTGCATAAGGGTTTTCCTAAATGGTAATATTTGGTTACAGTAAGATCTGTTGTTTCACAGGAAGTCCAGCAGAGGGGCCTGTAATTTGATTCAGTTAGTAACTAGGAAAAACAAGAGGGGAGGAAACCCCAACCACTTAATATACATTAAGAAATTTTCACTAGGGTCCATATCTAGACCTATCTATTTTATAAGAAAATTAAAAATTACTAGTTTGCCATGAGGGCCATAACTGTATTACTTTGGTGGTAACTTAACTATATTAACTAGCAAACTTGACAAATTTTGACAACTTTTACTGGCACACTATAGGTTGATGGCCAAGCCTTGTGGACAGCAGACTTACTCCGTAAGACCTGACCTTCAGTCTATAGAATACCTAGAGGTTGTACCTGAAACTCGTTTTTTACTGGTCAAGTGAACAGGCCAGGTAATTTCTTAGCATTCGGATAATATGTATTAGGGGTTTTTAACCTTGGGTCTGTGGATTTCAAAGGACAAAATTGGATGGAGAAAAAAAATTCATCTTTATTTTCCCTAACCTCTAACTGAAATTTAGCATTTGCTTTAGTTATTTAAAAGTCATTATTCTAAGAGGGGGTTTCATATTTCAACAGACAGCCCAAGGGGCACGCGGCCAAAAGTTAAAAAGGTGAAGAATCTTTGCTGTGGGTTGTCTTGAATACCTCAAGTCTTCTCTCAGTCTTGACCTTTTCTGTACTTAAGCTTTTTCTAACTTTTAATAGTTGACCAAACTATCCTAGATTTCTTTCCTTGGTTTTTAAGATAGCTTTCCCTCCTTATATCTTTACCCACCCCCTTTCAGTCTCTCTTTTCAGCTCATTGGTATCCTCCTAATTCTTGAGTGTGGGCATGAACAAAGACTCTGTCCTATGCCTCATTTCTTCCCTCTGTACCAGAGGTTCTTAACCTTTTTGTGCCATAGAACCCTTCTTAAATTTATTTTTATGAAGACTATGGACCTTTTCTCCAAATAATGTTTTTAAATGCAAAAAATAAAACATAAGATTACCAAAGAAACCAATTATATTGAAATATAGTTATCAAAAAAATATTTTTAGAAGCAAGTTTATAGACTCCAGCTTAGGAACCCCTTCTCTATATTCTCTCCATTCTCCAAAAGTACTTCCTCTTCTCTGACAATTGCCTGTCTCCTTCCGGTTCTTTCTCTTATTCTCAAGCTGGTACCACAGTAGGTGTTGAATAAATGTTTACTGACTAGCTTCTAAAGTTTTGAAATGTAAGATAATCTGGGAGATAGCACCAACCTATACGTCATGAGTTAGAGCCACCAAGCTAGATGTACTATACTCCAGGGTACTGAAAGAACTTGGAGACTCTCTATCAGTGAGCTGCAGGAGATTGTGGAGAATGAAAGAGATGTGGCAGAAATAAAGAAGGAATAATGCTGTCTGAATGTTTAAAAAATAAGAAAATGAAGATTGCAGTCTGTAGGCAATGAACTCACCTTTGACTCCCTGAAAATTTTAAAATGTAATAAAAGCTGACATTATATAGTATTTTAATATTTACAAAGTACTTTCCATAGATTTTCTCAATGGGGCCTCATAACAACCCCATAATATAGATATTACATTTAGTCTCATCTTAAATATGAGAAAACTGGGAGCTCAAAAAGGTTCAGTGGATTGCTCATTGTTAACTAGGCAAGGGATTGGAAGCTCTCATAGGGAGCTATCTACACAGGGATATGTACGAAACCAACTTATCAATTAGCTCATTTGAAAGAAAGTGGTCTTGATAAAAGTATGAGAGGAAAACAAGCAGACTTTTGCAAGCAATATTCTGTAGCATACTACATCTTTGCCATCACACAATTGACTGAAAGAAGGGATAGTGCAAGATCCCATGGTGCTTATTGTTTGCTAGCTGTTTTTAAAAATGCATTTGTTTCCATAGAGAAAAATTATATTTTAAAGGTTCTCTTCCAACAATGAGGCTCTAATTCCCCTGTTAAAATTATACAATACTCCTTGAAAAATTCAACAATGACTTTATAATCATTAATATCATGAGGCTAAGGGCATTCTCCACTGATTTTGGAAGAAATACAGAGCATAATTCAAGTTTAAGAGGGATTTCTTAGAGATTGTGAGGGTCTCCTGATCATCTAATTTGTGAAGGACCTTGTTTTGATTGCATCAATATCAGGAATGCTGCAGAACTTCCTCAGTAAAGACCCTTATCACTCAAAGACTTTGGTCTGACATTCTCATTCTTCACAATCTCTTGAAGCTCATTGGTAGCTGGGTGGCAGGTCAATCCACCTGGAAACAAAGTTAACAAGCTGCTCCAAGGTGACTCAGGATGTTGACTCTCAATAGTTTCAATTGGTGGTATGGGAGTGCATGGGGGTGGGGTTAACATAAGCCATTGGCCTTCTTATTAGCATTCTGGTCCATGAAGATGGTAAAAATTCAGAGTGAGCTAAGGCTAGCAAGGAATGCTATAATGACAACAAGTATTGGTTTTTTAAAAGCTATATTATAGGGGAAAAATAGGATTAAAGAATGAGCATAGGTTCTTGCTTGAGTAGACAGCATGACAATAATGAAAGATGGGAAGAAGACAGAATTACTCCCTCTTATATTGATTCCACTTTTTCTGCCAAGAAGAATAATCTTTGGATTGAAAAACACAGAGCACAAATGATTAACAGAAAATTAAAAGAAGAGTAGAAAGATGAAAAGAAAGTGCCTGCTGCTCTTGATGAGTCCAAATGTCCAGGTCCAGATGAAGAATATTTGGGATATTGAAAGAACAAGTGGATATAGTACTGAAATACTATCAATGATTTTTCCAAGGTCAGGAGGAGTAGTAGAAGTTTCATAGTACTAGAGAAGGATGATTATCCCAATTTTTTATAAAAGGAGAAAAATGAAATCCACAAATGATAGACTACTGAATTTGACTTCAATCTCTGGCACAATTCTAATTTTTAGAGAAGACAACAGGAAGTGGTAGTCACAACAATCCCAGCACAACTTCATCAAGAATGGGTCAGGCAGACAGGCAACAAGTTTTTATTAAGTCCTTCACCATGTGTCAGGCACTGCGTTAAGCACTAGGGATACAAATACAAGCAAAGACAAAGTTCCTGCTCTCAAGGAGCTTACATTTAAATGGGGGTGGGGGAGATAACATATAAAAGAAAAATGAAAAGGAGAAGGGAAGGTCCACATAGGAGGGGACACAGTGGCAGAATCTGAAAAGTCAGGAGCACAGTCAAGAGGGGAAGAAAGTATGACCAGCCAGGGCCATCCCCCAAATGGAGACCACAGCAGGAACTTACCAGTGGGAGAAGAGCATCAGCAGTAGATAAGTTCCAGAGTAAAAAGGCTAGATTAAATGAATCTTTTTTGGCAGGATTACTACTGGTAGATGAGAAGAATACTATTCCTCAATTTTATAAAATTTTTAGCAAAGCATTTGTTGGAGATTTTCTTGCTGCTGTGTGACAAGATGGAGAGATATGCACTAGATGATACAGTATAGTTAGGTGGATTCAGGACAGTCATCTGGAAAGGAGATGTTTTGGGAAGTTCCCTGGGATCTGCTCTCGGTTTTGTGCTGCTTAAGATTTTTTTTAAGCTAATGATTTGGATAAGAGAATAGTTAGTGTGTTTCAAATTTGCAGGTGAAATAAATCTAGGGAAGATAGCTTCCTTTGAGAGATAGAGAGAGAATTCAAAAAGATCTTGACAGGCTAGAATATTGGACCATATGTAATAAGATAATACATAAAATCTTACACTTAGTTTGAAATATCAATCTAAGCAGTAAAAGATGGGGCCTAGCCAATACCCTGTCTGAAAAAAATAAGATCTGAGAATTTTAATGAACTACAAGTTTAATGTAACACAGCAGTGTAATATGGCAACCATGAAACTTAATGTAAGAACAGGCTGTATTAGGAGATGGGTAAGGTTTAAAATTAAAGAAGTGACAGACGCACTGTAAAAATGATATCTAGATCACTGTGTTCAATTTTGAGTGCCATGTTTTAGGAAGGTCTTTGATAAGCCAGAGTAGGTCTACTGAAGGGTTACCAGAATGGTGAAGTCCTTGAAGACGATGGATATGACACTCAGTTAAAAGAACTCAAGATATTTATTTAACATAGAGAAAACATGTCCCCTTAGAGGACATTAAAGCTATCTTCAGGCATTTGCAAGGGCTTTCATTTGGAAGAGATAATAAACTTGTTCTGCTTGGTTACAGAAGGCATAACCAAGAGTAATATCTGGAAGTAGCAGAGAAGTAAATTTAAACATTATATAAGGGAAAACTTCTTTACCATTAGAACTGGACCAAAGTAAATAACCAGCCTTGGGAGGCAGTAGTTATCTGTCACAGGATAGCTTAAATCAGAGACTGGTTAAACTCTTGTCATTCATGTTTAGCTGGGGATTCCTGTTTAATTACAGATTCCGTCAGATGGCCTCTGGGGTCTCTTCTAACTGAGATTTGTAAGTCTATGATTGTATCACAACTCTTAAAGGCTCATAAATATTACTAAATAATAGAACCAGACAAACTTAAATTTTGTTAATATTAACCCCCCAAAGATTTTGGTATATTTGGTACATGGAAAAGATAATTTACCAAATTAGACCATAGTAGAAGAATTCTTTTTTCCTCCAAAAATGCTTATAGCAATTTATTTCTCTCCTGGGGTTTTTTTTTTACATCCTAGTAAATTTGGCCTGTGATTGCTACATGTGGATTATAGTATCTTTTATTGTAATTTCTTTCATCTAAACCCAAGGAAGCAAAGGAATACATACATTCAACTGGCACAGATAAATTTCTTTGGAACATAGGAAAATGATAAAATAATATGTATAAGTTTTCCACTTCTGGTTCAGACTGTCTAAGCACGAGGTATGAAATATTGTTTTGATAAAGATGATTAAGTGACTATACATTTGTGGCATGTTCTCTGAGCCTGTGCATTTGGTCAGAGAATGAAGTACCAGTGAAACCATGGAAAATATTACTTTCATCTGGACAATCCCAGAATAGGTAGTTATAGGACTGGCCAACTTTTTCTCTTCTTTCTTGCCATCTGTGCTCTTCATACTGAGTTCGCGTGTGGGAAGGTGGAGGGGGGTGGGGAATGAGATGGGGATGTGGAGAAGGAGGGAATGGAAATTATTTACTTTGGGAACTTTGACTGTGTTACTGTTAAATTCCAGATTTCCACCCTACTTTTCCACCACTCATCCTAACCACATACATATTCCATTCTGGATGGTCAGTGCATATGGGGCTGAGAGGCAAGTTTGGCATGTCATAGCAATGTTCCTTCTTTGTGCTCTCAGCTAAAATGCCAACTAATGGCTGTTAGGATGATGGCTTTTGGAAAGATGTATGGGTGTCCACTGAGAATAGGAACAAGTTTAACAGTTCATTTCCTGATGGCACTAAACAACCCTTTGGGTTTAGGCATCTAGGATTTTCTTATAAGAAATGGCAAGACACAGCAGAAAACTGTGGAAATAATTCATTTTTATTCTATCTCTGAAGTTGTTCTGTCCTCCTCTTTTATACCCCCCTCCCAATTCAGAATCTCTCTTGCATGTCTTTTCATTTCTGTAGGAATAAAGGATAGAAGAAAATCTACATTTAAATTTTGGAGGGATCCAGGATCAAAGGATGAAACTCACATTGGGACCAAAGGTGCCTAATCCTGGCTGTCCACCCTGATAATTCCTTTGCCTCACTGTGCCTCAGTTTCATCTTTAAAATGCAGTTAGTCCAGTGGCCATCTGTTTACCGATTTCTTCTCTGAGGAGTAGATTAGTAGAAGATGAGAACTAAAATGATAAATAAATACATTATGGGGCTATTTCAAATGCCTATATTTTATGTGGTTTGTAAGATCTTGAATACTTTTATTTATTTGTGCCTTTCTCTCATGCCTCTCTCTCCAAGAATAAAGATAGCTCAGTTTCCTCAAGGAGAGTCCCCAAAAGCATCCCTGGGCCTCTTGTTATAATGTGACCCACTAGATCACAGAACTCAGTAAAACATGAGTCTACCTTGGGCTTTGTCCAAGGAGTTTAGTTACTGGAATCAGTATCAGACTCATTTTAATACACTTTCTCCTATAACGTAGTCCATGGTATGTACTCTGTGACAGTGCAGTGAGGCTCTAGTGTAAAATTAAAATCACTAGTTATTTCACTGTGCCATGATATGCAGGTTGCAATTTGAATTATAGAGGAACCTCAGAGGACAGTGAGGTCATCTTATGAAGCAAAAACTGATCTCACCATCTTGGGAGGACCCGGTATTGCATATATTTGTAAGCAACAGAGTTAGAAATGATAGACTAATTCAGGCTTAGACAGCTATATCTCTTTGAAAATGGTACTGGTAAATATGGTAACGGGAGCCTGTGGAATACAGTTAACTAGGTTTCATTACCCCTTTCTCTCCACTTCTAGGTTTACATTACTTTTACTTGGAAGGCAAATAAGAAAGCTTTTTTCTTTTAAATGACAGCAGGGGGAAGAATCAGGTTGCTAATTTCTCTGAGATGCAGGAGGGTATAATGACAGATATGGGCTGGAAACTAAGAAGTTTTTCCTTTAAAAGGTATGACTTGAAAGTAATTATTCTCTCAATGGCTTATATTTGTGTTGGTAAGTTCCCAGGTCATAATTAAAAACAGAAAACAAGAATGAGGGAGAAGAGGAAAAACAGAAGACCTCAGATAATGAAATAGCTTTAGTCTAGGATGTATTTGTGTTGTCTGAGTTAATAGGATAATCTAAATTTTTTCAATATTTTTTGACAGTCTCCTTCAGTTAGCTACAATTGTTGCTTTATTTTCATGTTTAGGAAAACAATGTAAAGATCATATTTACTTGGGAGAGGGGTGAATAAATTAAGAGTAAAGCCAATGGGATTAAGGTTCAGATGACAGTCTCTGTTATCAGGGACGCAATATAACATAAAACAAAGGGTACAGGGTTTTAGTGCCAGTTCTGCCATTTATCAACTGGGTTGCTTAATTTCATTGCTGTGGTCCTCAGTTTCCTCATCTGGAAAAATGATGGAGTGAAATGAAGTTATCTCTAAGGTCTTTGCCAACTGTAATAGCCTAAGATTTCACTCAGATCAAAATACTGATTTGGGCTCCAGAATCTTTCAATCACAGGGAAATTCACATGCTATCTTTTTCAAACCAATCATTTTACAGTCAATGGGGTTTTACAGTCAATGGGGTAGAGCAGAGGACAGAACACTAGATTTACAGTCAGGAAGAAACGAATTCAAATCCAGCTTTAGACAATGGGTCTGTGGCTCTGGGCAAGTCATTCAATCTGGGTCTGCCTTAAATTTCCTCCACTGTAAAATGGGAACTAACAATAGGACATGTTTTCCTGGGTGGTTGTGGGGATCAAATGATGTAATGTATGTAAAGAGCTTTACAAACTTTAAAACACTACGTAAATGCTATCCATTACATATGTTATCTATATAGAAGAAGAAACCACCCAGAGAGGTTTACGGACTTGTCCAGGGTCACACAGAGTTGGGGGGGGGGTCAAGATTTTAACCAGGTCTTCAAAATCTAAATTTAGTTCTCATTTCACAACAATTTGCTGCTGTTTGAATTTAAGAGATTTAGAGAAAATATGTTTAGTACAATTTTGGTTTACTAGGATTTTTTTTTAAAAATAAAAGTTTAAAATGTTATTTGTATTTATCTAAATTAGTGAAACTTGCTCCAGCTTTTGTCTAATTCAAGATTCTCAGCTAGATGGATTCTGGTTTTTTAACTTTGTTGGAGTGACCTGAGATAGATAAGTAACATAGAAGGAGTTTGAACACAGACCTTCTTGACAGTAGTTCAAGCCTTCTATTGCACCGTACAGCTTCTCATGTGAGTTATTTTGTTATTTCTCCCTCATTCTTGGTACAGTGCATTTAAAAAAAGTTTATTGAATTGAATATATAAAAATCAAAACCAGTTATGGCAAGCAAATTGGGTTAAACACTAACGAACTACTCATTAAGTCTATTGATCTCTCCAAGTGGATAGTTTATAGATTTGGAAAGGCATTCAAGAAGGTCTGAGAATTCTGATTAGATTGTGTGTGTGTGTGTGTGTGTGTGTGTGTGTGTGTGTGTGTGTGTGTGTGTGTGTGTTTTAAAGTAACCTATAGAGATGGAGGAGTTAATAGGAACTCATGAATCGTCTGCAATAATACAAAGTGCAAATATTAGGAAAGAAGTGATGGACCCATGCAAATATCTATGTCCCATTCTCCAAAGAGATCGGTCTGATAACTTTCTAGGAATCTGAGAAGACTCCTCATTTGGCTGATAACTTCAGTATACTGCTCATTTGTCTTCTATCACATGTCCACTTTCCTATGAATGACTGTAAACTGCTTCCACCTAGGTTCAGGGGAATCCTCTATGGACTTTGAATCCACTAATGACTGGGGTCCCTGCTATCTATAAAGTAATGCATTTTTAACAAATTGAATGAATGAATGAAGCTTTAACAAATAAGAATTCTTAACAGACATAATGATATAACACAACTTTTCTGTGGAAACAAGTGCAATTTCCCTTCCAAGTAATCATCACAGAAGTCATGCAGTTATTTCAGCGATGCTTCCACCACTCAAAACATGTTCAGTCTCCTATCTTTCTATCACTCCTGCTTCACTCTTCTTTATGTTATGATTTATTTATTTTTGTGCTTATTATAACTGCTAATCCTTTCCTCCTATCCCTTCTAGTCAATATAAGTTATGGACTTACAGCCTAGCTCCTGCAGCTGACCAGTTCAATTACATATCGCCTTCTACCTTTCAATCCCTTGACCCTTTGTCTGAACTGCCCTTCAAATCTTTCCCAGTTCCAGCCCTGGATTACCACAGAAGGTTTCTGGTGTTGAACTTTACGATGACTCAGTATCCCATTGTTCTAGCTTATCAGTTGGTGGGGATGAGGGGAGGCTCTGGTGAGGAAGGAGACACTAAGTCTGCAACTTTTTGTATTACCTGCTCTTTATCACCTACCCCTACCTGCAAATTATCGGACTATTGCTAGCTTGGGGAGGAGCTGAGATGCAAGACCCACCTCTTCTTCTGAGTTGGACCTATCTGAATTGACTTAAAGTTACTTATAAAAGCTGTCCCTACCTTACAGCCATTGCTGATTTTCAGTGATCTTTATGGTCTTTATGTAGTTATAATTCTTTCTTCTGAACTTTGCCTCATTAATCAGGGTGAAAGCCCAACTGAAGAATTTTCTTGCCAACACTGGAAAGTCTATGACTGAGCTGATAACTGGGTTCACTAGGAATTTCTATTATTTAATCACAAGTGAGTCCTCAGTGTATTAAAGCAATTCTTTAATTCTTTCATGAGTGGTTATCTGTCCTACTCTCCACAGCAGCTCTTTCAGACTTTCTCTTTTTTCCTCATGCCTTCTACTCAGCCCCTTTCTTTCTTTCTAAATAGAGGACCTTATCCCCTCACTGAGAAAATAGAGGCCATCTGTCTTGAATTCCTTTTTCTCCCCTATTCTACCTTTCAAAACTCCTCTATATCATTCCTCATTCTTTCATCCCTTTTCCTAGTGTTTGAGGAAGAGGTAGACCTTATCCATTGCCAAAGTCCATCACTTTACCTGTGCTTTTGATCTTAATTCCTTCTATTTATTTTGGAAGTTTGTCTCCTTGGTCATTTTTTCCTTTCTCTTATCTTTAATCTTTCTTTATCCACTAACTCCTTTTACAGATATGTTTAGACATCTTCCTCCTCCCAAATACTTTGACATCACTTGGTCATACCCTCAAGCTATCCTATATTTCTTCTTTCACAACCACTCACCTAAAACTATCTGCGCTCATGGCCCCCTTTTTCTCACTTTCTACTCCTCACCAATTGCTCTCTCCAGGGAAATGCATCTTTTCTCAGTCTTTATTCTACTTTACTTTTCTACAGCTATTAATTATTGACCATCTGGATGCTCTCTTTTACCTTGGTAAAGTAGTTCTTCTGCCACAGTATCTTACGTATCTGGCCATTACTTCTCGGTAATGGATCATCATCATTCACCTCCTACGCATGATGTGTGAGTGCTGCCCAAGATTATGTGCTGGGACCTTGTCTACTCTCTCTCTTTCTCTTCATTTTCTTTTGCTGATATCATCAGCTTCCATGGGTTCAATTATTCTCTTTCTGTACAACGTCACCAGTGGTGGCAGTTTTGTGCAAATAGCCAGTAGTCATTTGAACCTGTCAAATTGATTCAAGTTAGAGGATTTGGGTTCAAAATCCAAATTTGATTGTCATTCTCTCTGGGCCTTACTTTCTTCATTTGTAAAATGACAGCTGGGATAAGAACAGATTACCTAGCAGGTGCCATCCGGATCTAAAACTATGCTTCTAAATATGATGAATTAAATGAGTGATTCAACTAGATAATTCTGATTTTACCGTTGTACAAACGTGTCCTAGGTCATGACTTTAAAATAATAAAACTGAGTTTGTTAGACTCTTGTTTCTAATAGAAATTCCAAAAGAGAGGTGCTAAAAGTACAGAATGGCAGACATTGGAATAATCATAGTATTCTTTCATGTTGCTATTTGATTTGATCAGTTTTAGTGTGTTTGTTGAAGAATCTGCTCCATTATTTTATATTTGAAATTTCTACTGAAAGGACACACTTGTATTCTGGAAGAGTCACATGTGAACTTTTCATTATTTGATCTCATAGTGTTTTGTTGTCCAGACAAATTCATTACTCTTTGCAGATCTAAAAGTTAATTTTAATTAGACAAAGTTTTATGGAATCATAGAAATTTATCACTCAAAGGATCCACCTTACAGATTATTTTAACTTGTGTTAATTATTAGTTTTCCTCTACTTTAAGTCAGAGAAGTAAAATAGTCCTTCTCTTCTTTCTTCACTCATAGCATCATGGGGCTGTGGTGTAAATTAGTGACACTTACTGAACAATTATATAATGAATCATCACTGTGACAAAAACAATTTCTTCTGGAAAAGCCATTTATTTTACTTTGGCTCTTTCTCATGGAATCTCCATAGGGTTATAATTCATTGTGCAAATCAACAGTTATTTCCTTATTGACTTTCTATATCCTCTGTCAGGGAAGTAAGAAGATTCCCAGTGATGAAAGTTTTACTTTCTTATTTTTTTGAACTGGATCCCTCATTTAGAAATGCAGCCAAATGACTTGTCCAAATCATCAAATTAAGATGTTTCCATGTTATGTCTTATTACCTAGTCAAATTTCCCATTCAAAACAACTGGGTCAAAACCCATTGGTTGAACAAAAGTGTAATGGTACATTGTTTTAGGAACAGACTAAGAAAGCTATAGGGGAAGGCCAGCTCTACTACCCAACATGTTTTCAGCATATGGTGTGGATGATAGCTCTAGATTTGTAACGTACCATATATTTTCTTTTAGGAATAAAGATTAACTTCTAAGGCATGTTACTCAATCCAGAATTAGTGTGTGTGTGTGTGTGTGTGTGTGTGTGTGTGTGTGTGTGTGTGTAGGGGAGGGAGATTGGGAGGGAGCATGGGTGTGTGTTTTTGCATCTTGGCAGCATAACCAGACTATATGATATTCATACCATTTCCTAAAAGTACTAAATTTGCCCCTCAGCCCTCCAAGATTCAGGAGGCATGAAAATTGTCCTAGAGAACATGGGAATGATGCTCATTGCAGGAGGAGAGCAAAGGCCTCGTCATCATCAGAAATGAAACATTTAATAAAAATACGTAAATATGCATGTCAACTAAGGCAAAATTACTGGAGGGCTGGTCTCAATATACTCAGCAACTAATTGGCTTCACAGAATAGCAGTGGGGCTCAGGCTCTCCCCTTCTCTGATTTTTATCTGTGGCTTCTGCTGGGTCTACAGCTGGTGACTTAATTTTGAAGGTAAAAGCAAAACGCTTTGCTCACGCCTGCCAGGATAACATTAATCCCTTTCATAGAAATCCTATCACCAGCATCTAGGACAACACTTTCTTTCGTAGAAGAATTTCACTTCTTGCTTTATCTTTGCTACCTATCTCAGGCCTGTCAGTCCTCTTGCATACCTGCAGCTGACAGCCTGGAAATCAAGGACTTTGATGTTGTAAAGGATATTTTATCTAGGGTAATTTTCACCAATTCCTACATTATTGTGGGGGATATTCAAAGATGCAAAGAATGAGCGATGGCTTTGTCTGCTCGGAGCAGAGCAATTTGCAAGCTTTACTGGGGAACAAGGCCCAATAAAGGGACTTCAGAGATGAAGTCTGTCAGCACCACTGGGAACTGGCATGACATCAAACTCTATGATTATTGATAGCTTAAGCATCAGTGGGTACAGAAAAAGGTTCAGGGGATGGGAAACCCTTTTGAGCAAAGAAGCAAGCCTTTCAATTTATTCCTGATTTAAAAGGGAAAAAAAGCCCCCAAAACAAACCTAAATCTACCTTAACTTTAACATATAAAATGGTTGTAATTTGTTTCTTCATTAAGAAGGAGTTAGGTATGAGGAAAATATAGGCTGTCATTTCTCTTAGAAGACATATATACATATGCTTTAATTAAAAGCAGATATAGTATCAATATTTATTTTTTCCCACTTACTTCCCTATCATTGGAGATGCTTAAGATTGCTTTACAAGTTAAGTTTGTGCTATGAGAGAAAGAACAAGGGATTTTCAGATAGAGGATCTAAAGTTAGAATCCCAGATCTCTTTGGCTTACTACCTGTGCGCCCCTGAGCAAGACAATTAATCTCTCTGAGTCGCTATTTTCTCATCTATAAATTTGTTTATGAGGAAACTAAATCACAGGAAAGTTAAGTGACTTGACCAATGTCTCACAGGAATTAAATGAGAATCAAGATTTGAATCCAGGTCATCTGACTACAAACCCAGTACACTTTCTGCTATACCACTCTGTTTAGAAGGTGGTTATTAAAATCTTTCTGCTCTAAATACTATAAGATCTGGGACCTTCAAATCCCATGGAGATACTATAAAGAATGAGCTTTGTAAACCTTATGATTATTATGTTAAGTTAAACCTTTTATTAAGTAATCATTTCAATGTTTGTCATCTGGAGATATACAGGATGGAAAGTAGGGTTAGTGAGAACAAATTCATATCTAACAATTTTATGATGGCTTGTGGGGGTAGGAATGTTGGGGATGTATCCCTAACTTTTTGAGTTTGATATCAAGGAAGTAGAGCCACCATGTTTAATCCTAAAAATGTCACTTGGTGCCTCTGTCAGAATACTATACCATAGGGCCACCCAGAAGGACATCATTTATATTCTAAAGCAGATGGCATGCATTTCCATTTCTATTTTATAGTTAGTGAAACTGAGAAGCTTCAGGTTAGTGGCTTTCCCAAGGTCAGAACCTCAATAGTAGTTGAGTGGGGCACCGAACCTAGAACTTGAGATACTCAAGTTCCTTACTCTGAGAAACAGCATGATTATTGTATAAATGTGTGTTCATCCTTCGTTGTCAAAGACCATGCCATCAGAGAAATAATGACGTGACTTGCACTTGACTTTGTATAAATGCTCTGTATTGGAGTTAAGAAGACCTCTGGCTGAATCTGCCTTTGGATATTAGCTAGGTAAGAGTTAACTGGGTAAAGGTTGAAAATCATTTACCCTTAGTTTGCTGACAGATAAAATGGGGCTAACCTACCTTAGAGTTCTCACCATAGTAAATTGAGACAATACATGTGAAGCAAAGCGCTTGGCAAACCTTAAAGTACTATATAAATGTTAAACATTATTGTGAACTATCCTAAGGCAAGTAATATCTCTTAGCTTTCTCTTCAATGGCAGGTAAACTTTATCCAGAATGCCATTTTTCCCCATTTTGTTTTCATTGAAAGAGACTGTGGTGAGCCTGCATTCTAAGATGCCAAGTGTCTCAAAGGTAAGACATTGCCTCCAATCATTCAAAAATGTGGGTTATAAAACATAAACTGAAGTATACATATACACACACAACCTATAAAACTGTAACTATAGTGGTGACTAGGTTCCAAGTAATGGATTTTGATTTGTTTTCCCAGATCTTCCCACAATGACTCAATTTGATTGAAATGATGCAATTCTAAAGGGATTCATTAGGTTCCATTGCTAAGTTACCATTTGCCCTTTTCCAACTTCATCTCTATGCAGTTGGTCTTAAAAAAAATTCTTTCATATAGATTATTGCTTTTCATGTCACAGATACCAGTTCTTAGGTATACATTCTGTTTTTCTTCATTTCACCAAGTCATATGACTAGAGTGAGGTTTATTTTTATTTTGGGAGAGTTGAGGGTTGGCTAGGGCATTGTCCTTATTTAGGTAAAAGAAAAAAAATCTCAATGTGTTTTGTATTACATGCTATCAATTGCAACTGAGTTGCAGTTCCACTGGGCTTATGGATGTTTTCAGTTAAATTTTCTCAATTGCCCTCATGAGCATGGCAGCTGGTGGAATTCCTTCCATTGTTTTATTGAGAGAACAGCTAGAATTCCACTAATAAAGTGAACCCAGCAGTACAGAAATTCAGTACTTTCTATTTCTCTCTCATACTTTCTCTTTAAGTTTTCCTATCTCTCTTACCCCTTCCCTAACCCTCTACTTCTTTTCTGTTGTAAGTAACTCATATTTTTATGGTTTATCAAACCTTTACTCTAGTCCTAGGAGCATAGATTTGGAGTAGGCAAGAACCTCTGAGGTCATAAGGTCTTAGAACTAGAAGGGATCTCACAGGACAGGCTGAGAGATCCACAGTCTGATCTACTCCTTTTACAGATCAGGAAACTGAGGTCCAGAGATGAGAGTTGAGATGACTTGCCCAAGGCCATACAAGTAGTAAGTGTCAGAGCTGGGATTTAAGTCCAGTTCCTTTGATTCCAGATCTCCAGTACTTCTCCTCCCTAGATGGCATTTTAAAAAATCAACTCTTCTAATGCTTACTTATGCTAACAAATTCCGATTTGTATTTATGATAGGTCTTGTAATTAACTGCATGGCCAATTAAGGGGTCTATCAAACATCTCATGGTTCTAAAATTATTTTTTAAAAAATCACCAAATGAGAAAAGAAAATATAATCAAAACACATCATAAAGATTAAGAAAAATTGATCTACCAATAGTAACCATAGTTACTAATGCTTTTCCTTAGGTTGCCCATGTATTTTCCCTTTAGAACTATTAATGTTATATTCATTTTTCAGATGGTTAAATGGATTCAGAATTAAGCTGACTTGGAGCTCAAGCTCAAAGGTTTTTGGTCAGATAATCTAGTTTTCTTGATTGTTGAGCCTTGTCTTGTGGGCAGCTAGGTCGAACAGTGCCCAACTTGAAGTCAGGAAGACCTCAATTCAAATCCTGCCATAGATACTAACGAATTGTATGACCCTTGTTAAGTCACTTAACCCTGTTTATCTCAGTTGCCTCATCTGTAAAATGAGATAAAGAAGGAAATGGCAAACCACTCTAATATCTTTACCAAGAAAACTCCAAATGGGGTCACAAATAATTAGATACAACAAAACTTTGTCTCTTTTTACTTTCTATAGATATTTTTGATTTATAAATCATGTTTAGAAAATAAAAATGCTTCAGTTAAAGAAAACACATAACATTAATATTTTAATGCAATTTTTTTAGAATTATAATTTTTCAGCATTTGAAATTTTTTTTGTCTTGTTTGAAAATGTCTGATTTCATACGTAAGTTTTTCTTCTTAAGTGAAGTTGTAATAAATTTTGGAACTTGTTAGAATTTCCTCATATCTTTTTAAAATTTAGAAATTTTAAAAAGTAAATTTTCACTTCACAGAGCATTTGTAAATCCAAATGCTTAAGGTACTTTTGAGACATTTTTCACTTAATGCATAAATAGCAAGTCAAAACCAGAGACACTTCTTTACCTCTATTTTTTTCAGGATTTAGACACAAAATTATCTTAGATATAAAATATTCCCTTACTTTGGTATCAGGCATTAGCAATAATTGAGGAGTTCAAATTGAAATAATTCTATCTCTCTGTCTCAAAACTTATAAAGGGCACACATAGTCATTTTTTATTTGCTGTCCTAAACCATTGAGTGGTGTTTTTATTAGGTGCTAAAGATCTTTTAGTTCACATGTTGTACTTTTGGACCTGGCTGTATTTAGGGACAAGCTCATTGGCTCTTTCTTATGAAATTCTTTACCCATCTACTTTTTCTTCCAAAACATCAATATGGAAAATGATCCTTTGTGCAATTGACATTTCAGGTTATGCTGAGGATTGAACAGCAACAAAAAAGTAAAATAAAAAATACTTCCTTTGCCGGCCCCCCTCCATTTTTTTAAGGTTGTAGTGGGGGAGGTAAGTATTTTTTAGATTTCTTGGAACACAAAATCTCAAGGGACAGTGATCTGGAACAACAAGGTGGTGCAAATAATTATTTTAATTGAGAGTAAAGGCATGTAACTAAAATAGAGATGAAAGCATTTTTACTTTGCCAGCTTTAATATGGGCAATATTAGGAGCAGCTGTATTTCAACCCATTTTGCAGTTATTTGGAAGAAGTGCTCTCTGAAACCTTACAGTTTAATTGCATAGGTTACCCTATAATTTAGGGTGCTGAGTGTGATATAAGAGCCTCATTAAATCAGGACATTAACCATGTCAGAAAGTAAATCAGTTCCCTTTGTTGGATAGATTTTGTGGTCCAGAAATCACTAGAGTAAATTGTTCATATGAGCTGTACACATGGACACATTTGAAAACACAAAAGTAATATGCATTTGACATATACATGTATATACATGAAATCATATATGTATACAAAAAAGTTTAAACTTTAGCTAGTCCTACCTTTAGCCAGAGAGCACTACTTAGTGTTAAATTGTCTAAAACTAAGCAGAGAAGGAGTTTTCCTTAATTGGCTTGGAGAGCTGTCATTGAGAGATGGTAGTAATTGCTATCTTTAATGATCTTAACTTAGTGATGACAGTATTGAAAAATTCAGTCTGTTATTCCAAAATTTAACATCAGCAGGATAATCTTATTAGCTAAAATTTGGATTTCAGCTGTTATATATGCAGCTCATGTCTAATTTTTTTTTAATATTTACATTCCAGAATTAGATTATTAGTAAAATCAGTGCTCTTTTTATTGTTCATTTCAGCTTGTAAGATGAATTCTTGAGGTTATTTTCCTCCTAATTTACCTAATACTATATTCCAATTTATTTCTTTCTTGCCCCCCACCCCACCCCACCACTGTAGAGAAGTTTGCTTTAGGAGAGACAGAAGGGTTTAATGGATAGGGGCCTGACTCTGGAATCAGTGAGACCTGTGTTTAAATCATATTTCTTACGAATACTAGCTATGTGACCTTGGGCAAGTCATTTAAACTTTCAGTGTCCTAGGCCCTTTCTTAAGATTATAATTTGCACCTATCTTTATCAGTGGAGAGAGTTTCCATACCAGAAATTATTTACGCTGCCAAAATCACAAGCCTGCATCACTGCCACCAGAAAAAAAAGGTGGGGGAGAAGGCTTGTGTATATGGCAATCACCATAGCAGGCTGCTAAACTGTGGCAAACCTAAAGACTGGCTCTGTGGTACAGTTATTTATGCAGGCCGGTGTACTAGGAAGAACATCTGATATCTAGTCAAAAGGCCTGAGTCACAATCCTGGTTCTGGTTCTACACTTAGTTAACTTTGTGACCTTGGAAAAACTACTTCTTTGGGACTCTGTTCCTCTTTTATAAAATGAAAGATTGATCTGAATTATCCCTAAGATTTTCTATTAGGGATGGGGAAGCCCTCCTGAGGACAGGTTGGAAGGGAGTCCATGTTACTGAACTAGGGGACTCTAAGTGTACATTCCATCCTGGCTAGTTCTCCACATACCCTCCTCAATCCTTCTCCTCCCCCACCTCAGGTAAGTCTAGAGCATTGCAAGAAGGGAAAAGACAAGCTATCACAATCATTTTCGGTTGATACCCCTAAGACCAAAACTTCCCTCTTTTTTCCTAACTTTTTTCCTGACCTAGAGTCAGGTCCTTCAACATTGTGTGTGAGCCTGTGCTATAGCTAGGAATCTTGCATTCTCCAGAAGAACGGGCAAGGAAAAAGATTATTCTTTTCTTTCAGTCCAAATTCTATGTGTGAAACTTGTTTTCCCCCCTTTTCCTCCCTGTTTTTTTAAGTTCTCTTATTCTCCTTCCTCGAATCTCTCATATTATTCTTTTAGACTTCTCTGTTTGAATTCTTTTTGTCTTACAGTATTTTATATGCATATTATATGTCCCTTACTAGAGTGTAAAATCCTTGAGGTGAGTGATTTTTGTCTTATTTTATACTTGCCTATGACCATGTCTATTATAATGACAGAAATCTGAATATAAAGGATTACAAACTAAAATATAGAACTTAGTTAAGGAGAAGGGGCAGGGGAGGGCTCAGACTTTCAAAGTGTGCTTAATACATTCTAAAGTGAAATTTCATCTCAAAGATTTTGCAGGTACATAGTGGTAGTGACTAGTTGAAAAGCAGCCTTTTCTCCCATAATTTCTTAGTTTCTTTTTGCCTTTCATGATGAATCAGTGTGTTTTTTTTCTCTTCTCTGCCCCCCTTCCATAGCTGCAAAACCTGGCCTTCACTTTCCTTATCTCCTTTTATAGAAAAAGAATTGCTGGTTCTCTGGGATCCATAAACAGCCCTCAATGATTAGAGGCTGAGGTTTATGTCCTGTGTTTGGAAGAAAAGTAAGTAGGGGACAGCTATCTGGTAGTAGTAAAATGATATTCTGGTCTCAGAAAAAAAGTATTGAACCCTGTTACTTACTGAAATGCATTAAGCACAAAGGTCACCTCAGTTCAATAGCCAGTATCATTAGAACTAAGCATCTCAAGGTAACTTGCGGAATAATCAGGAACCCCAGTTGAAGTTCAAGTTAGAAAAAAAAGAAAATTGTCCTTTTGCAGATAGAAAATCAAAAACATTACTCACACAGCCTGTAATTCTTTTCTGCAAAGAGTAGATGAGAGTATTTCATTTGGCAAAAAAATAGACTTAGATTTCATAGCCCTTAATGTGATTAGGGAGAAGGCTCTGCAACTGATTTGTAACTCCAGGTGATTTTGCTCTATCTTTTTTGGAGTGGGACCAGACACACAAGTCTCTTCTGCTGGACTTGGAGCCAACCAAACTTGAGGAGAATCAGATGTCTGTAAGCATTTTCCAGTTTCCTTTTTACCCAAGGGTATCTCAGTATGTTCAGTTGATCTCACTGGTTGTAAACCACAGGCCTTCTTTGGTGTTCTGCACGTCTCTCTGTTAATGTGTGCTCTGATGAGGTGCATGGAACAGACCCATGCTTGCACCCGTCACCAAAATTGTGAAGTTGGTGACTGGAGAGAATTTTTCTTCCCTGTCGGTGGACAATGAAGCTCTTTATTTTTTTCCTCTGGTTGAGTCACTACAGAGAGCTTTAGTATCGCAGTATAATATTGCTACTACTAATAATAGTATCAACAAAACAATAACATTTGCATAACACTTTAAGATTTATAGAAAGAAATATATTGTCTCATTTTGTGACTTGTCCAGGATCAGATAACTAATTAATTAAATATCAGGCAGGATTTGAATGTAGGTTTTCCTGCTTCCCAGTCCAGCATTTTATCAATTACACCAGGAGATTTAGATCTGGAAGGAGGCCTCAGAAGTCAATTAATCCAATTCCCTTAATTTACAGATGAGGAAACTGAGGCTCAGAGAAATGAAATGACTTGACCTTTCATCTGTCACTTTATCTGTTATCAAGGAGCAGAGCTAGAATTCATCTACAGTCTCTGGGACTCCAAATTTATTACACTTGTTGCAGGTAATTAATGATGTTACAAAAAGTTAATTTCAAGACTATGAGTTAAAAAAATAGTCACTGGAGACCACCCTCATATTTTACGTATGAAGAGATGAGTTGCTTTATCTGAAGATTTTAACGAAATGGATAAAGCACTAATGTAAATTTGGTTTGATTTATTTATTTTTACAAGGAAGGTACAAAGTAGATGAGGTTTTTAGGACAATATGTAGGAGAAGGTAGATTCAATGAGTATATATGTAGATTATTAGTCAGGTTGTCACTTAAGCTACATTCCAGTATGGATGCCAGCTCTGGCTGTTGGGTTAGTTTTTTAGTATCCCAGGTTTCTGGCTATGGGTCACTATGCCATTGATTCCAGGTGAAGCATTATGTTTTACCTGGGCCCAAGCTTGATCTGAACAGAGAATTTAAGAGGTTATATTCATAATAACTACCATTTCTATTTCACTGGAAGGTTTTCATATATAAAGCTCCTCTACTCGTTATTGTAATATAGGGCACGTTGTTGCATATGGTGGTGAACTTGGTAAACCTTACAGCTGGGGCCAGATTCCTGAGTGGAACTACAATTTCCTTGTATTTCCTTCCTTAGCATTGAGAGCGGTAATACTGGTTTCCCCTTCCCCCAACCTCTTTACTCCTGACCCTGAGCTCTTTCAGTTTCTTTGGAGGCACATTCACTGCGCCCCTTAACATGTGTGCCCTAGTGAAAACAACAAATTATATCAGTCTAGTTAAGCCGATGTTGGCAGCGCTAGCAGGGATTCCGGGGGTTATTATCTTATTGTGGTTGATAATAGCACTTAGCATGCCATATTTAATATAACATTAATTAAATGTAAAGCATTGTTCCTCTTAGGTGTTATTTGCTTACCTGTGATATGCTGACCTGATCATAATTTATTAGGAATCCTTTGCTTTTGCTTTATGAAGTCCTGATTATTTATATGGATTAGGAAGATATTTGTGAGGGAAATATATTCAGCTTCCTTAGTTATTCTCTTAACACTGTACTGTTTTTCCCAGAATGTTAAAAGTATTTACAATGATTCTGTCTCTCCTTCATTAGGGAAGCAATCCAATCATACCAACACATGGTTAGTTAATTTCCTAAGTTATACCTGTCACTAGGTTTTATTGGTTTTAAATTGCAACCCCTATGATTTTTTTTGTACCCTGAGTAACATTCATTCTGCTGATCTAAAACAGAATTTAACCTTTTGGGAATTTTTACTTTCAAATCTTTGGTTTTTGCAAGTCTCATATCAAATAACATTTCCTGGGCTGCTTTAGGCTTGTCCAAGTTCTTTTTTTTCCTTATCCAGAATGCAATATAACTGAATTTCCATACTGTGATGGAATCTTAATAGACTCTTTGATACTTTGATCTGTGATCTCACCCATGTGAGTAGCCCTTCCAGTGATGCACATTACAACTCATCCATGCTGCCACATCTTGATTCTTGTTCGTAAACTCCTATAAATCCTTTACAATGTATATCCTCAGCATGCCAGGGGTCTTCTAGTTCTTTTGACATATTGACAGCTACCAATAGAATATACTGGTTACCTTTATATGTGCTAAATTAAGTCAAAAGCAAATCTCATAAACCTCATCCCATTGATTTGTATCTCTTTAGTCTGCTTCCCTTATTTACTACTTCCCTTATTTATAATCACTTAAATTCTTTGAATTTCAGTTTCCTCATTTATAAAATGAGAATACCAATACCTGGGCTGCCTAATTTCACAGAGCAGCTGGGAGGATCCAATTAAATAGTGTGCATGAAGCCCTTTGTAACTAAAATGCGCCATACAAAAATAAGCTGTTATTTTTGTTGTGAATGATTGGATCTATGGTTCCTTCCATCTCTAAAATTCTAGAATTTAGAATGGCTAGCTTTGCATTTCTTATTTGTGAATAATCTTTAAAAGATTTTATCCTAGAGGACCTTTGAAATGAGTGTATCTAGGGAGTTAGCTGTGGTAAAGGAAAGAAGGGAAGTAAATTGGAAATGATTCCTAAAAGAAGAAA
Organism: Potorous gilbertii; assembly: GCA_028658325.1. NCBI lineage: Eukaryota > Metazoa > Chordata > Mammalia > Diprotodontia > Potoroidae > Potorous > Potorous gilbertii. Next base: position 569,817,562 of record CM053769.1, on the reverse strand, counting down.
CACTGGAGCTTGGACAAGTGATCTGCCTTTAAATCCTAGATCGGCTATTTATTACCTATATGATGGAAAGGGTACAGACCTCTATGAGGCTTGGTTTTGTCATCTATAAATGAATTACAAGGCATTTATTAAGCACAATTGTATGCCAGACACTGTACTAAGTTCTGGGAACTTAGGCAAACAGCACGTCAGTTCATTTCTTAAAGGAGTTTATATTCTAAAAAGTCAAGACGATACATAGAGAGGAGTGGTGGTCAGGGGGAGGTATTTTTGTAACAGAAGATAAGGAGATGATGATTGGAGACACAGGGCAATTGACTGATGCATTTTTTTTCTAGGAATAATAGTGTTGAATTGATTATTGTTTTCAAAGTTTGAAGTTAAAGGGGGAAGGAAAGATACATACAGGTAAGGCAGTATGGCATGAAGATAACTGGGTACATCATGGTGAATCTGGGTTGAGGCTGGATATGGGTGTGCTGAATTCAGCTATTCAAAATCCAAGGTCTCAGGGTAGGAGCTGGAGCATCAGGTCAGATGTGGAAGCTGGACAGGAGCATAATATGAGGAGAATGGACTAAATCAGCAGTTCTCAGAATCCATGTTACATTCTTAAAAAATTATTGATGATACCAAAAATTTTTGCTTGTATAGGTTGTATCTATGGCTATTTATCTTAGTAAAAATAAACCACGTCTTAGTACTATTATGAAAATAGTTTTGATCTTACAGGCTCTCTGAAAGAATCTCAGGTTCCCTGGATTTTGTCAAACCACACTCTGAGAACTTTTGGACTGGATTATTTTAGGTCTCTTCCAGGTACAAAATGTATTATACCATGAAATGTTTCACTTACATATACTTCACTTAGGGTACTATCTAAAGCTTATTTATGTACCTGAAATTCACTTGTTGATTTAAATCAGCATGAAATATGCTCAGAAAATTCTTGGAGATTCACAGTAATTGAGAATTATGAGACAACACAAAAAATGCTATAGTGCATTTACATTTTCATGTATATAAGGAAGTTTTCATTTATTGAGTTCTACCCTGAGAATCTGGAAAATAATGCCAAATCTCTAGAATATCAGCATTATTATATATCATCTTAGAGTTAATGAAAGAAAAAATTTACAACTCTATGTTTACATCTTGGTTCATATGGTTGACATATTTATCAGCTTCTAAGAGAAGAAACAGTATGGTGTGGAAATGGTCCAATGTTATTTCACCAATTGAGAACTCTAGGATGACTCCCTAGGCAATATGGCAGAGTGAGAGAATTAAAGGAAGCCAGGCTCCAATATACTCCTTAAAACACAATAGGAAACATTAATAGCAAGGACAAAAGCACCTAAAATGACATAACAAATGACATAACAAAAACAAAAATCAACTCAAATAGAAAATGAGTACAGAAAACTTTTAATGTAATAAAAATACTAAGGAAAAACTAAAAGCAGCTGAAGTAACAGAAGTGATGCAGATGGAAAAAGAAACAATGCAGGATATTCTGAGAAACATTCTAACAGATATATTACAAAAGAAATTAAGTAACAATAATCCTACTAAAAAAGTCACAGAAAAAGTACATAGCAATAACTGAAATTAGAATTAAAAGATGCTTTAAAATCAGGAAATCACCGAAGATTACAAAAAAAGGAATATATGATAGAAAAATTGAATCAATAGAAACAACAGATATACAATGGGAAAAGAAATCTCAGACAATTGAAACTAATTAAAATACTGAAATACAGAGTAATACAGAGACTGATACTTAAAAAAAAACAACTTGAAAATATGTAGACTCAAATGACAAAGCTGGAAGGTAAAGATATAGAAACATTAAGATTACTGTCATCCCAGAAATTTAGAAAAGCAAATAAATTGAACGATGTATTCTAAGAAATCATTCAAGAAAACTTTCCAGAATTACCCAAAACAAGTGACATATCCAGGCCTCAACAGGAAAAAAATGACCATTTTTCTAAGACAAATTATGATTAAACTTCAACACTGCAATGATAAGGAAGAATCCTACAAACAGCTAAGGAGCTTGTATTAAACTCCAATTCTGAACTGGGCCCAAGACCTTAATATAAAGCAAACAAAAAGTTCGTGCTGTCAAGGGAAACACGTATTGATGGATATACACCAATTTCATGATTTGACAGAGGAGACTGGAAAGGGCACCCCATAGGAGAAGGTACATGATCTGAGCCTGCAAGAAGACAGGGAAAAAAACCATAACTAGGAACACCAGTCATGATCTCAACAGATTTCTCACTTCCTATCCCCAGCCCATCATCTCCACAACTCCACCAACTAATGCCCTGGAATGTTACATTATCCAAAAAGGATATATTCAGAATGAGAACGTTCAATAAATGCGCTTAATAATTCTGTAGTAAAATTCATAAAGTGAGGGCGGAGCCAAGATGGCGGAGTAGAAAGACTCACATATGCTAGCTCCGAACCCACAGTCCATGGATTTCCTCTAAAAAGAACTCCCAGCAAATTCTGGAACAGTGGAAGCTGCACAGCAACACAGTGAAGGAGATTTCCATTCCAGAGAGCCCTGAAAAACCGATCCCAAAGGTCCATCATGCACCTAGACGGGAGCGGAGCCCTCCCCTGCCCCAGCCTCGTGTCACTGAGAGGAGCGAGCAGATCCGAGCAGGCTTCAGGGACAGAATCTCCAGTGGCCGCGAAGGTCCCTCCACCCACAGATGCACAGGTCAGTGAGAGAGACGTCTGGATGGGCCGAGAGGGGAGCAGGGTGTCTCTGGGACTCAGGCCCCCTCGGGAGGCAGCGGCAGCGGCAGAGGCAGTGGGTGGCCAGAGGCTCCCAGAGCAGGCAGGAGCTCAGCAGGAGCTCCATTACAAAAGGTCTCTGCATAAACCCCTGAGGGAACTGAGCCTGGGAGGTGGCCCTGCCCCAAACTGAGCACCAGGAATTAAGCTCCCATTGAATAGCAGCCAGGCCTGCTGCCAAAAGCCCTGAGGCTGGGGAGCAGCATTTGAATCTCAGATCCCAAGCACTAGCTGGGTGGACTTAGGCCAGGGGTGGAGAAGACTCTCAGAAGTCAAGTAACTGTCTGGGAAAATGCCCAGAAAAGGGAAAAAAAATAAGACCATAGAAGGTTACTTTCTTGGAGAACAGATGTTTCCTCCTTTCCTTTG
>CM053769.1:569752745-569813873 GCA_028658325.1 Potorous gilbertii | reverse complement strand
ATCCGCCCCGCTAGTGCTTGGGGTCTGAGATTCAAATGCTGCTCCCCAGCCTCAGGGCTTTTGGCGGCAGGCCTGACTGCTCTTCAATGGGGGCTTATCTGGTGGTTCTCAGGTGGGGGCAGGGCCGCCTCTCAGGCTCAGTTCCCTCAGGGGGTTTATACAGAGATCCTTTGTAGTGGAGCTGGGGTGGAGCTCCTGCCTGCTCTGGGAGTCTCTGGCTGATCTGCCTCTGCCTCTGGCCGAGCTGCCTCAGCCTCTTCTGCAGCGGCCGCTTCCCAGGGGGGGTCCGAGTCCCGGAGATCCCCCACTCCCCTCTCAGCCCGTCTCTCTCACTGACCTGTGCGTCTGTGGGTGGAGGAACCTTTGTGGCCGCCGGGAGATTCAGGTCCCTGATGCCTGCTTGGGTCTGTTTGCTCCTGTCAGTGCCGCGTGGCCAGGCAGAGCTCTGTGGCCAGGGCCGGGGGAGGGGAGCACTCGGCAGGGCAGGACTCTGCTCCCGTCCAGGGTACCTTTGTGGTCGGTTTTTCAGGGCTCTCTGCAATGGAAATCTCCTTCACTGTGTTGCTGCGCAGCTTCCACTGTTCCAGAATTTGTCAGGAGTTCTTTTTACAGGAAATCTATGGGCTGTGGGTTCGGACCTAGCAAATGTCAGTCTTTCTACTCCGCCATCTTGGCTCCGCCCCCTACATATTCTTTATAGAACCCCATGTTTCAGGAAAAATGAAGACTTAAGCCTACAATTTTATTATTAGTTTTTCAGCTCCTCTCTTCTTTCTACCCTCCCTTTCTGCTTATTCTGCTTCTTTCCAACTCATTACTTAAAAATGAGAAACTGAAAGGGTATTATTTTGAGGAAGCCGAGAATTAATTTAATCTCTTGTTAGTATTTTAGGAAGGATAAAAACCAGAACAGGCTAAATTTACTGAATGATCCTGTTAAAGAACTGACTCATATATATTTCTGTTTATAAGATAAGCATGGGTGGTGAATTCCCAGCAATTTTGAGGAATATCTGAGAATTTACATCATTCTAAACTTAACTATCTAAATCCTACCTGTTCAAGGTTGGCTGGTAAAAAAAAAGGGCCCATATTGCAATTATATTTACACATAACCTTTAAATAGGACAGAGAAATTTATGCTCTCTACCTCTTCCTAATCTTTCAGATGGAGTCACTCCATGTTACTTTTCACTACCCTCAATGTTGTCCAGTGTCTTAGCAACACTGTGCCTTCCCACTAGAAAACAAAAACTACGCCATATCAGAGATTTCTTCTCCACTCCAGACAGCGAAATCCCTTATGTCTTTTAAGATCCAGCTAAAAATTCCACTTACTCCATAAAGTCTTCTCTGACTGCTCTAGTGTGAAGTGATATTTTTCTCTGATTTCCTATAGAAATTCTTACCTATACCATTCATTTTTCAAATAATCATCTACTTCCTTATGACATTTCAATTCTTGTCTTAAATTGTTAAACATTCTTTTATTAAACATAAACATGTTTATGTCTTATCTCCCCAATTAGATTATGAATCCTTTGAAAGTCTCTCATGACCATTTATACTTCTAAATATGCAGTATGGTGATATATAACACAGTAGATATTGTTTATTATTTATTCAATTTCAAATCAATCTATAAAATCTCTTTTGACCATGTACTTAATTCAAAATGGAGTATACTTAAAAATCCATAACACACTTTTATTTAATCTGAATTATTAATATTTTTTATCTTTTTAAAGTCCATACAACCAACAAAACAACACATCAAACAATAATTTGTAATGTTTGCTAATTTCCAACATGTAAATTCTCACATTGACTTTTATAAGCCACTACAAACTGGCTCCAACACACCCCTGAGTGTCCCAACCTATGCTAGAAAGTTATTGAACTAGCATCATCACAACTTTGACCATACCCTAAAGAGAGCATAGAAGGAGGCCAAAGTCAGCCACTGCATCCAACACAGTCAGTCTTCTTGACTTTTATGTTGTTGCTGGACTTCAATGATGCTGAAGGAGAGAGTGAGTCTGACAACTTTTCCTCACTTAAATCCAAGTCATTGGCATCAGATGCCATTGGTCCTCTTTGAGAATGAAGGTAAACAACAACAGAAAGAAGAAAAAGATTCATATGTTAAAAATATTTATGGCAATTCTTTTTGTAGTGGCAAAGAAATGGAAACCAAGGAGGTACCCACGAATCTTCTTGTCAAAGTTTTTGTGAAGGGGAGTAGTGTGGAAGACTGAAATGGGAGGTTAAAACCAGACGAGAGAAGACCTTAGATGCTAATTGTCTTATTTCTATAGAGGATATTGACAACCTGTCTTCTACTCTCTACTTTCCCTCAACAAATATATTGAATCAGATATCAGGCCCTGTTATTCTACTTCTTCCATAACATCTCTGGTGTCCAAGAGTGTGCTAAAGTCAGCTTGAACCTGCTTGGGATAGCCAACTGTTAAATTTTCAGAGTGAGCATTATCCCTAGGATTTCAGCAAGCTACAAATCTAGGCTTGGCTTATTGTTTTCTTGGTTGTTTAGACCAGTCTTGTCAAAATCAAGTAGAAGTAAATCCTATTGGCCATATTTTGACTAGAAAACCACAAATGAAAATTATGTATGTTGTATTACATTTTTCTTTATATTGTTAAACAGTTTCCAATTATATTTTAGTCGAGTTCAGGTTTGAAGGCAGAGGACCAGCCTGTCTTTCCAGGCTAATTGTACTTGACTTTCCCCCTCCATAGTTCTACATTCTCATCAAACTGTCCTAATTGCTGTTTGTTGAATACTGTGCTGATAAATGATTAACAACAGGCTCTCTGGAAAAAACAAGCACATGTGCCCACTATGTACTTTTACATTTAATCTGCATTATTAGCATTTTCTCCATCACTTTAGTGTAGGTAATTAATAAAATAATATATCAATCCTTGATTTGTAGAGTTTTCAAGTTTTCAAAGTGCAAATGTTTGCATTGAAAATTTAACAACTGGCTCTCACAGGTTGGACTGAGTTGGCTCCAGAACATCCCTGCCTTTATGAGCCATTTAATTTTCTGCATTCTTCTCTTTGCACAAGTAGTCCCCAGACAGGGAACATTCTTCTTTTTCATATCTTCCTCTTAGAATTCCTAGTTTCTTGAAAACATGGCTTAGGTGTACAGGATTCCTTTTCTGAGTTCCTTAGTTGTTAATGCTCTTTCCCTTTGGTTTCCTTAAAATTAATTTGGATTTGTTTTGTATAAATCTTGTACATACATGTGTATGTGGCATCTTCCCTCGGATTATAAGCTTAATGAGGGCAGAAACTGCTTTTTCCATCTTCATATTGCTAGTGCCTAACAGCGTCAAGATGCTTAATAAATACTTGTTGAATTGAATTGAATTTATTCTGTAGGGAATGAGGAGCTACTGAAGGATTTTTTATTTGTTTTGTAGAAGAGTGACTTGATCAGGGTCAGCTCATTAGGGAGTTACTTGGATATGTGTATGAGTGATGGTTTGGAGAAAGCCTAGACAAGAGATTGGATAGGAGACTATCACAATAGTCTAAATGAGAGATGATGAAGCCTTAAACTAGGGTGGTTGTAGTAGGAGTGAACACAAGAACCTAGATGTGAAAAATATTGTAGAAGAAGAAATGATAGGATTTCTTTATTTATTAGGTATATAAATGGGGTGAAGGAGAGGGGAAGATTCCAAGGCAGCTCCAAAGTTATAAATTTAAATGATTGAATAATGGTGGAACTTTTACCAGATGTAGGGAAGAAGGGCAAGAAGACGAATAAAGTTTTAGGCAGATTGACTATAAGTTTCTCAAAGAACATCCACATAGGATCCAAAATGTACTTATTGGAGATTTTTGTTGGAGGGTGAAGATACAGATTTGGGAGTTAGCCTTTGAAATGGTTGAAATATGAAGGGAGACTGTACATAGAGAGAAGAGAAGAGACCCTAGAACATAATCTTCAGGATTGCTCACATCTAATGGGGTAAGAAGAGAAGACAGCAAAAGATAAAATGTTGGTTTGGTCAGAGAGATAACTACAAGAGTATTTTGTCGTAGAACCTAAGGGAAGGGAAGGCCTCAAGAAGGAAGGATGGTCCAGTGATCAAATGCCACAAATAGATTAAAGAGGATGTAGACCAAAAATAATCTGTTGGTATAAGGGAAAAATAAAATAAGAAATACAGAAAAATATAGGAAGGGTTGTATGAACAGGAATAAAATAAATAACATGTAACCAGGGAAACAATATATACATTGACTACAATTATGTAAATAACTGAATTTTTTCCTTCTGAAATTTTAATTTACCAAACAGGACATAAATGGCATAGTTTTGTCACCATTAAAAAACAAAACAAAATAAAAAACCTTGAGGGGCTAAGTCAGAGAGTGGGGAGTGAAAGTAAAAATTTCCAAATAGAAATGAATTTTCATGTTACAGGAGAATCCCACAAAGTCTACTGATTCTTGATAAAAATAAGATAAACATTGTCATACATAAACATTGTCACACATATACAGGTTTCCTTTAAGAAAGGGAAAAAGAAAAAAGGTGAGCATGAAACATTAAAAAGCAGCTGAATTCAGATGAAATGGTTGATGGTCTTGGAGAACAGTTGATAAAATGTATACTTCCTTCTTCTTCTTAAGAAGATGGCAGACTCTTTTAAATATTGGATGGCATACAAAGCAAGTGGATTTGCTGGGTTATCCTGTTTTGCTTAATAATTTTTCTTTGTTGCCAGAGAAGATGTTAAACAGTGAAGACACATACATGTGGAGAAATGATGATAATGTAAATAAAAGGCATTAATAAAATTTTCCTTTAAAAGGCCATTGAAATTGGAGATGAGATTGATTAGGACCTTGATGAAGGCAATTTCAATTTTATAAATCAAAGAGTAAATATCAGCTGTTATGATATATCATGGTATACAATTAGTTCCTTGAAAGTAGACCCTATGTCATATCTATCTTGGCATCCCTGGCACTTGAAACTATGCCTGGCACACACTAGGTTTTAAATAAAGTTTTGCTGAATTGAATAGATATCCTTAGCTGAATGACGTTGCTAGTGACAAATAATGTCCAAGTAATAAGGGATATAGGATTTTATCCTAGAGGGTGTTCAGATTTCTCTTATGGCTCATTTTACTGAATTAATGATCTTAAATCCCATGTCCCCTTCTCCCCATTCTTCCCTTCCTTCACTGATGATTCAGTAAGTTATCCTATTTGGTTGTGGAAAATTAATTATTCAATATTCTAAAAATATTTTTAATAATCCATTTTAGTGATTTCCCTTCACAATTTAAAATCTCTTCTCTTTGAGAGTGTATTTTGTCTTTAAGGTAAATCAGATGCTTAAGTCAAAGGTGGAGGTTATAGAGTTTCTCTAGTGGGATCAGTTTATGCACCTGCATTTGGGAGGAGTTAGTTATGCCCTGTTTTTCGGTTTTTGACTTAGTAACTGCTTGGGGATTGGAATGGCAGCTTTGGGACTGATTTGTTTTTCCTCTCATTGATTTTTGAGTCTTCAGGTATGTCGGGAAGTTCCCGTCTAACAGCTGTGGAGTTCAAAGGACAGAAGTCCCGCAGCGAGAATGCAGTTGTTAATGCAACGCCTTAACCTTTCACTCCTCCCCTTCCCCCTCCACTTTTTAAGAGCAGACAATGTGCGGAGGAGGGAGCTAATAAGGTTTTTTTTTATACAGATGGAGCGATTTTTAACCATCGTTCTAAGAAGTCGTGTTCCATCATTCTTCCAAACCTCTTAGGGAGCCTTGAACTATCAAAAATAGTTTCCTCAAACCATCAAGTAACAGACATGAACTGGAAAGGTAAAGGAATTGACTAATTCAGAGGAAGAGGTAAAGCCTTGTTTTGGACTCACAGTCTGCCAGGCTAGGCACTGAAGGACATTCTTGCCAAGAAACAGTATTCATCAAATATTTACATGTCCTCAGTGCTTAGGGGTATCTCTAAAGAGGAGATTATTCCAAGGCAAATTCCACCCCGTCCTTTTTCATTGCCACCACTTTTTGACAGGTAAAATCTGGTTAAAATGAACACCAAGCTATAGCCTTGAAAGGAAAAAAGGGAAATAATTTTTTATAGGTGTATTTGGAAGGGGAGAAGACAATTATTCTGCCCTATTTTCTTTGATTAGTCAATCAACAAACATTTATTAAGCACTGACTATGTCAGACAGGCAGGTGGGTGGTTCAGTGGATAGAGTGCCCCGCCAGGAATCAGGAAGACTCCTCTTCATGAGTTCAAATCCTGCCTCACACACTTACTAGCTGCGTGACCCTGGGCAGTCACTTAACCCTGTTTGCCTTAATTTCATCATCTGTAAAATGAACTGGAGAAGGAAATGGCAAACCACTCCAGTATTTCAGTCAAGAAATGGAGCCATGAAGAGTTGGACATGTCAGACATAGTGCTAAGCCCTGCAGATACAAAGAAAAGCAAAAACAGTCTGTGCCCTCAAGGAACTCACAATCTAATGGGAGAAACAACAAGCTATTTACAGGTACATTGAATGTTATTTCCGCATTAAGTAGGATCAGGAAAAGCTTCTCCCAGAAGATGAAATTTTAGTTGAGACTTGAAGGAAGCCAGAGAAACCAGGAGATGGAGGAAAAGAGAATTGGTATATGGAGGAAGAGTGTTTTGGGGATTGATTGTATCATAGGATAGTGAGGTTTTATGTTTTGTTTTGTTTTTTAACACAAATTGCTGGAGCTTCCTCCTCACCCCCACACCTCAATCTGCTTTTCTTCTTAAATTGATGACTGAAGTCATTCAGGGTCACTTGAATTAAGGGCTAAAGTAATTGTCAGATTGTAGGAAACAACAAGGGACCCTGTCCAAAGGGACTTTTCTCTCCAGGAGTTTACTATTTAATTTCAACAGTAGGGATAACTCAAGCCAGAAGTTGATAAAGCTCAAAATAAAATTTAAAATATCTTAGGCCTTTATTTTCTTCTTCAAAGACCTTAGGATCATAGATTTTAAGCTGGAAAGGACTAGATGCTGTTGAGTCTAACTCATTATTTTACTACCGTGGACCCTCAGACTCCAAAGACTTATTTTTTAGTCCCTGGTCCAGGGTCACATGGGTAGTAAGTAATAGAGGCAGGATTTGAGCCCAGGTCCTCTGCCTCCAAAGACAGATCCCATTCCAATGTAATAACGAGCTAGGATGAGACTACAACATAGTGTAGTTGAAAACAAACCATGAGATTTGGAATCAGAAAACCAGGATTTGAGTTCCATTCTGTTTCTCTATAACCTTAGGCAAGTCACTTATTTTCTCTGGGGTTTGGGGATGGTACTCAATCATTTCTAAGGTCCCTTTCAACTCTAAAACTAAGATCCTTGGTTCTTCCTGCTTCCTATTCAACCTCATGACTTCTCCTAGGCACATTTAAGAAAGAACCCTTACTTATCTTCATCCTGTTCTGGTGATGAATACCCTGAGAATGGAATGAGTTCCCTAAGTTTTCTTCTCTTTATCTAAATTGTTCCTGAGAGGCCCTTTGAGGAAACGTTCCTTAATTTATTGGAAAAAAAGGCAATGATTTTCCTTAAACATGACACATCTCTCCTGTCTTTTTCTTCATGTCATGGCACTACTCCCACTAAATACATTGACCTATTTGCTTGCATTTAATGCAAGTTATTCATTTATACTCTAAGGCTATTCTCTAGCCATAGTCTTCTACTATGCTTTTTAACTTGGGCTGCCAAAGACCCCAAGCATTGCATCTTACCCTCTCTGCTATCCAAACTTATCTGTTTTTGTCCCTAATAAATGAGTGATTAACTAATCCAAAAAGCTTTTCTGAATTTCCTATGATCCATTTTATATCACTCGTTTCCCATCCTCTTCCCTATCTTCTGCTGACTTTCAGATTTCTCATCCAACTTTCATAATAACTTTTGTGCTTCTCTGCCATCATCCTTAGTGATTTTAATATTTGTGTGACAAATCGTCCAAATCTCTGACCATACACTTCTATCTTTTCATCTCAAATGATCTCTTTACCTACTGGATGACCAGTACCATAGACTTTGACATAGCATGGAATTGGAGAACCTCCAAGAACCAAAATTGTAAAGTCTTCTCCCCAATTGTAACCTCTTATCTCTGGGTCTCATTCATTTTACTCACTTCTAAACTGATTCCCCCTCACCCGTTAAAGTTTCTGGTCCCTTGATCCCTCCCTATTTATTCTACTTCCCCCCCCCCCATTTTCCTGACTTTTGCTTCACTTGTCCCACTTAGAGTTAATCTCACAATCCATCACTTTAATGATTCACTGGCTGTCATCTCATAATTCCTTGCCTTGATTTCTTCCATTTGTTATTGTTCCATCATTTCAGTCCTGTTTGACTCTCTATGACCCAATTTGGGGTTTCTTTGGCAGAGATACTGGGGTGGTTTGTCATCTTCTTTGCCAGCTCATTTTTACAAATGAGAAGCTGAGGCAAATAGGGTTAAGTGACTTGACCAGGGTCATACAGCTAGTAAGTATTTGAGGTCATATTTGAGCTTATGAAAATGAACCTTCCAGACTATAGGCTTGGCACTTTCTCCATTGTTCCTAATTGCCACTGCCATTCTTCCATCACCAGTCTGCTAATCCTCGTACCTGGGTAACCTCCTACCACAAAATTCTTCCGCTCTCTGACTACTCCTTTTCTCCTCCAGAACCTTGCTATAGCTAATAACTATTCTCTCAGTCTCTGTCTTTTTGTCTATCTGTCTCTGTCCCTCTTTCTCTGTGTCTTTCTCATTTGTTATTAATCTCTTCTTATCCAATGGATTGTCCCATATGTCTACATCAATATTAATAAGCGCCAATAATAGCTAACAGTTACATAATGCTTTAAGGCTTGCAAAAATGTTATTTGATATCAGATGAGCTCAGGTCTCCCATCCCCCTCTAAAACAGACTTTTCTTGGTGCTACAATATTCTCATTCAGCTACTGTCCAATTTCTCTCCTTCTTATCACTTTTAAACTCCTGGGACACACACAAAAAGTTGTCTGCACTTGATACCTTTGCTATTTTAGAATATACTCTCACTTTTAGTATAGACTCTCATACATGCAGTGTGGCCTCCCCCACCATATTATTAACTCCTCAAAGGTCATTAGCAACTCTCAATCTGCCATATCAATGGCTTCTTTTTAGTCCTTGATGTCCTTATTTGATACCATTACTTAGGAGGAATCTCTTCATATATACTTTCATCTTTCTTAGATTCAAAGACATCACCCTCATGGTCTCCTCTTACTTCTTCTCTCTCCTTTGTCTCCTTTACTGACTCTTCATCCTCTTCTATCCCCTTAAGGCAGGAGTTCTTAACTTGGGGTTCTTGAACTTTAAAAAAACATGGATAACTGTATCTCAATTTAGTTGGTTTCATTTGTATTTTATTTTATGTATTTTAAAACATTATTCTGAGAAGTGGTTTATGGGCTTCACCAGCCTGACATAGGGTCCCAAGACACAAAAATGGTTAAGAACCCTTGCCTTAATGTGTGTCACCCATAGTTCTGTCCTTAGATCCCTTCTTCTACTTCTGCAAAATACTGTAGAAATCTCATTTACTTCCCCAACTTCAGTTATCATCTCCGTATAGACAGTAAATTGATTAACATTTATCATGCTCCAGGCATTGTGCTAAACACTGAAGATACAAAAAAAAAAGGTAAAAGGCAGTCCATGCTCTGAAAGAGTTCAGTTTAACAGGACAGACAGCTCTCAAATCAAATCTCTAGCCCTGACTTTTCTTCTAAGTTCTAGACTGTCATCTTTAGTTGCATACAAGACGATGCTCTATTAATACTGCAGAATTACCATGACTAAAACTGAACTTATTAATTTGTATTTGTCCTTCTGAAGCAGTTGATAGCTGACTGGATAGAATTCTGAGCCTGGAGTCAGGAAAAGCTGAGTGCAGATCCGGTCTTGGATACTTAATTAGCGGCGTGACCCTGGCCAATTTGTTTAACTCCTGATTGCTTCAGTTATCTCAACTGTAAAATGTGGATAGCAATAGCACCAACATTGCAGAATTGTCGTGAGAATCAAATGAGTTATTATTTGTGGCGTGCACTAGGCTTTACATAAATACTTGTTCCTTTCCCTCCCTTTCTTCTCTACCCCCAGATACAATATTTCTGAGCATTATCACCATTTCCCTAGTGTTTCATTTGTCACTTTGGTGTTTCCCAGTTTCTTATCTTTTATCATCTATTAATTGCTAAGTCTTGTTGCTGGTAACCTCCGTGTCATCTCTCTGATCTTTCATCTCCTTTTTCATTGCTGTCACCATCACCCTCGGACAGGTTGCGTGCGTTTTCCACCTGCTTGGAGGATTGCAATAGTTTCCTTTAGACCATCCTAAACTGTTCTTTCCCCTGTCCCAATCTATCCTGTATGCTGCTACCAGTCTCATATTTATGCAAAAATCTGGTCATGAGCCTCCTGCTCAGAAATAATTAATGCCTTCCTAATTGGTTACTGAGTTCATCAAAGACCTTTGTTTTTCATCTAAGGCCTTCTGTAATATGGCGCAACTCTGCCTTTCTAGCCTGGTCTCAGGACCACTGAAACTCCACCTAAATTGCACAATCCTCAGTTCCCTGTGTTTCTAACCTCTGTTTCTTAGAATTTATTCATTCCCAGTTTGCCTGTTTACTTCCTATCCATTCAATTAAAATTCCACCTCCTCCTGGAGCTTTCCAGAGGGTAGAGTGAACTTATTCACCCACCAACCTCAAATAACACTTTGTTTTGTATCTTTCTTAGTATCTTGTATTCTAGTTATCTCTGAATGTATTTTTAAGCTAAACTGTAAGCTCCATGGGTAAGGCCCCTCTATCTTAGGTCAGTATTGAGTCTGTCTCTCCTCCCACGATAAATCACTAATAAATCCATTGTCTCATCATCAGTATAAATAGTAACTCCTTTGGAGTAGATCACCACCCATCTATACCTTCTCATCCAGTGTTGTTTATATTCCTGTCTTTCCAGAAATCCTCCTTAGAATACTTCAGACTTTGCTTCAAATTTTTGAATATATCATGATCACCAGTATAACACTTGGGTAGCCTAGTGGTTATCCTTTTTTTTTGCTACATGACCAGCCCACTTCTTTTTTTTTTTTGTCGTATAAATGCTTGGGATTTGTTTTACCTATGTTTTATGCACATCATCATTGTCAATATGTGTAGCCAGTTTACACCTATAGCTTCTATTTTGTATTTTAGCTTATCTGCAATTAAGATTCTTCTGAATGTAAATAAGCTTCATGAAGGCAAGGACTTATTTTGCTTTTGTCTTTTCCTCCCTCACTGTCTAGCATGATGCCCTGAATATAACAGGTGCTAAATAAATGTTTTAAAATTGAACTTAGATTTTGTTGTTCCATAATTACCATAATTTCACAGATCTAGAGCTTGAAGGGACCTAAGAGGCTATTTATTTCAGCCCCTTAATTTGTGTGTGTGTGTGTGTGTGTGTGTGTGTGTGTTCATCCTACATTGCCAAAGAAGACCATGCCATCAGGAAATGATGATGTGACTTGCACTTGACTTTGTTTTGAATGAGGGAGGCCTGTGCAGGTCACCAGCCTCACTTCTCCTCCAGAGTCATCTGAATCCAGTGACCAGATATTCATCAGGATGACTGGAGATGACCCAGAATGAGGTAATTGGGGTTAAGTGACTTGCCCAAGGTCACACAGCTAGTGAGTATCAAGTGTCTGAGGTGAGATTTGAACTCAGGTCCTCCTGACTCCTGCACTGGTACTCTATTCACTGTACCACCTAGCTGCCCCACAACCCCTTAATTTACAGATGAGCAGAATGAAACCCAGAGAAGTTAATTGATTTGCACAAGCTCACACTGATTAATCTGGTCTCTTAATTCAGGTCTTACAAGGCAGTGCTGTTTCCACTGTACCCTGCCAGCTCTCCTACATCAAATCACTAGGAGAATATTAGCATTAAAAAGAGGAGCTTTGGTGGCAGAGACCACTAAAATCAATGCTTAATTGACTAAAAGTGATCCATTTTACATTTCCTTTATGACTGATTCTGGTCCTATCTTCAGTACCTCTCCTGGATATATGTATGGATGTAGTAACCCAATGGACTTCCAATCCAATTGACCATCTGTTTATGGGTAATAAGAATTCCTAAAAATATAATTTTACTTTTTAATTTAACAAAAGTTTATTTTCTCTTCTTCCTACTTCCTCTTTCCCCATGGAAAAGAAAACAAAATTCTTGTAATAAATATGCATAGTCAAGCAAAACAAATTCCCACCATGACCATGTCCAAAAGTATGTCTCATCCTATATCACGAGTCCCTCAATTTCTCTGTCAGGAGGTGAGTAGCATTATTTATCATTGGACCTTTGGAGTTTTGGTTGGCCATTGCCATGATCCAGAGATCTTAAAATTTTTTCAAAGTTATTTGTCTTTATAGTATTGTTATAGTATACAGTATTGTCCAGGTTCTGCTCACTTCAATCTGAGTTAGTATATCAAGTCTTTCAAAGCTTTTTAAATTTTCCTTTTTTCATTTCTTAGAGCACAATAATATATTCATATTGGCAATAAGCGTTCTTTAGCCATTTGGTTTTTCCTTGTAGATGACTAGGCCATTTTCTTTTGACTGGCTATACTGTAGTGATCTGGGGTTCGCTGCAACCACCTCAATGTCTTTCATATCTTGAGAATCTCATAATGTATTAGGAATTCCTTTTCCATTTGACCTTTGTGTAGGACACTCACTGGATCCATGGGGAAAGATCCTTTCCAACTCTAAATCTATGACCTTATGATATCCTGTGCTAAGTATGCCTTTTTCAGTTTTTTCTCATCCCTTACTCAGATGATGCAAGAGAAGCTTCCTCGTGGGCCACTGCCCAAACTGTGACTCTCTGACCTTCATCTCATTTTTTACAATTAAAGTCTGCAAACTGTGTACCACAACTAGTTAACCCACTTGTTAAAAAATTGGGACAATAGAATGAATAATTTGCCCCATAGAAAGAAAGGATTACTAGCATTTATATAGCACTTTAAGGTTTGCAAAGTGCTTTATAAATATTATCTCATTTTATCCTCAGAACACCCCTGGGAGGGAGGGAATTGAAGCAAACAGAGGTTAAATGACTTGCCTAAATTCACACATCTATTAAGTATCTGGGATTGGATTTGAACTCAGGTTTTCCTGACTCCAGACCTAGGCCTCTATCCAGAATACAGCGTAGCTCTAACTGTGTAGGAAGTAAGTCTCCCAGTGGCAGAAGGGATTCTTTACAGAGCAAATGTACATGATTATAGATGATAGTACTATCACATTTCTCACAACTCTGAAATTTTTTCTTCTATGATGGGACTTAGCCAATCTAAGGTAAGTGCTGGCATGGCTGATTTGGTATCCTGTTCAGGATCATCCTGGGATTATATTTAAAGGTGAGTCTTTCCATGAAAGACTGACCTGCAGGTTTTTGCTTTTCAGATTTAAGTAATGTCTCAGAAAGACCCAATAGTTCCCATATAACCCCTTCTAAAAAGTCACATATTTTTGATATAATACATCACAGAGAATCATCTCACTAATGTCAATGAAAACTTTGCCCACTTAAGGACCCTGGGCTTGGGCCCAAGATGTATTATTGTAGATAGCCCCAACCTGAAGCTTGATTGCACAGATAATTGGACAATCTGGAACAAAATGCCAGTTTCCAAAACCAAACTGATTTCTGCACAGCTTGACCTATCATTTAAGCCAGACAAAAAAGCTTTGACATTTCACTTCTCTTCTAAACAACATAAATGCCCTTCAATGTTTAATTATACCCAAGTAATGTGACAACTATAATTTTAGGCACTGAACGTTCACAAAATATTTATAAGCCTATAGACTTTGTTCAATGATAAATCATGTACAATTAAAATATGTTAAATGTGATTGCATTTTTTAAGAGACTGGGTTGCCTTATTTTTGCCCAAGGTGGAAATGCAGTGGCCCATCATGGGCCTGACTCCACGGCTGATTGGCCTAAACAGAACCTGCTCAGTTTCTGTCCTGGGGTAGTTTATACTTTCTTAAGCACCCTCTATCCTAGAGTTTCATAAAGAGCTACTTTCTTTTAGTGATTTAAAAATCTATTTTTAAAAAGCAGAAAACATGTTAAATGTTTTATAAGCTATATACACACTTATTTTTAAATGTGGGACCATTACATCATGATCTAATAGTTATTTACCATCCCTTTTATTATTTTATTCATATTGTCTTCTCCAAATATCTATCTTTAGAAAAACAAAAATATTGCTCCATTGTAATCAGGAAAAAAATGGACTAGGTCTTACATAATTTTCATGATATAATTGATCTCTTTTTAACCTTGTCTTTTTTCTTGTTATGCCAGCTGATCCCAGATTATTAATATTTTGGTAAACCTAATTGTTAAAAACAAAGGGACAGTTCTTTCTCAGTTATATTTAATAAGGATCCTAGATCTCCAAGTTGGAAGGGAACTTAAAGGTTATTTGGTCCAAATTGCTCATTTTATAGATGAGGAAACTGAGACCCAGGAAAGTTAAATAACCTGCTCAAGGTCAGATAGGTAGCAAAGGGCAGAGCTGGGATTTGAACCTGGATTCTTTGACTCCAAATCCAACACAACTCCCACCATTTAAAAAACAAAACCCAAGTTACTTCCATATTGAAAAGTATTAAGGCTACACTTTCCTTTCTTTGTTATTTCTAAATAAGACCAGCTAGCGGGGGAAGGGGTATTGTGGAGATAGTGGCAAGCACTACACACTACAAAATTATGAAAACATACGTACCACCAGAAGTTGCGTTTTTATTCCTAACCTTATTTTCTGGTTGCTTTTGTCTGACTGTTAGTAGAGTATATGAGTTGGTTATTTCCTAGAAAGCTGAATAAGAAGACAGTATTGGTGGTAGTAGTAAGTGTTGATGGGGTAGATGGGGAGAAAGTCTACTTTGTAAGTATCTGACTTTAGTCTATGAAAATTGAAGGTTAGAGAAGGAACTGAAGAACTTTCTCCAGAGGGTCCTTGGGTTCAAAAACTACATGATTATTTTAATTCCCAACTTTTTTTCATGTTATTCAAACCAAGCAGTTTCTCAAAGCACTGAATTGTTAAGGACCACAGTTTATGTTTCTGGATGCGTGTTTGGGGGTTTCACGCTCCCAGATCAGCCCTCCATGATTTCTTTTGGTTCTTTTCCTTCACACCTCACATTTTTTAGCTTTCAGTTTTGCAGGAGCACCCAAAGCCAGACCAGTGAATTTCACTCCAGGTGAAATATCTGCCTTCTGGAAAACTCCATTGGAACAAATCTACAGAGTATCAATTCACTATATCCCCTCTGGATGATGAAATGAACATCTGATACCTAATCATGATAAGGAAAAAATTCATTTCGCGTGAAAGTTAAGCATTTAACAGTTCCCCATACACTAATAGCATTTCTGGTTATTGGACTCATGTTTAAATTTCACAGGAAACAGTACTTACCAGTCCTGACCTTAAATTAATCAAAATTACTCAGGACCAAACTATGGGATGAAATTTTCAAGTCTGTTTATACTTCCTACAAATAAATGTAACAATTTTATTCATAAAACACCCATTACTTCCAAATAGCTAAGGATTTATCTTATTTCCTTGATAAAATTCAGTTGTAATAGCTTAAACTTACTGTCATGCTAGGCACTAGTGGCTGTTAATAGCCTTTGGATGAAGACATTGGATTCCATCAAAATGTACTCAGACACAAGGGACCCAATACTCACAAATAGGTCCCTTGACTGCATACACAGGAGCCAACCGGATGCTGCTGGCCCAAAAATATTTTTGCATGTGTAATTAACCTACTGAAAGCTGCATGTGCACATTTAACAGCCAATTTAATTAACAGTGCTGGAGAACTTGGCCTGAATGCTTAAATTAGAGTTCAGGGTGTTAGCTGTCTAATGAAATAAATTGCCCTTTTGTCTGGAGGAATCATAGGAAAAGGGAGCTGGAAAGTATCTCAGGGCACCTCTCCCCACCCTCTCCCATTCCCTCATCTCCCCTTTTCCTACCCTAATAAAGGCGATATGATTTAACGGTAAGGTTTCATTGGTGTAAGCTTCCAAGGCATAAGCCTTATAATTCATTTGTGCCTTTGTGTAAATGAGTTTATTATATTCTTTATATAGTTTAATATATGTATATATAAGAATATACATATTATATATATGTTCTTATATTTCTCGAAAGGAGTTGTGAAGACTGAACCTCTGTTTCTAAGCAAACTTCCACAAAGATGGACTCTGCCCCATTTCTTTCCTTTCATTTTATGCCAGGCGTAGTTAGTCTACTCCTTCCAGCTTTTCTTCCCTTCATCATGGAATAGTAAACCAGCTAGCTACTCTGACTAGTAGATTTAGCATCGAGGTTTATGTAGCCTTTATGCAAATTCATGCTGTGGGATAGTTTGGTATATTCTAAAGCAGGGATGGGGAACCTGTTACCCTACTCTTCTTCTAAAAATAGTCAACCAGGGATGATGTTTTGCAACTCCTGATCTAAAAAGTTCAAGTGACACCTCAGAAAAACGTTACAAGATTCTTCTTAATAATCCTCATTCTGAGTGAAATAGCACCATATAGTCTCATGGCAAAAGATCATGAATGGTATAGCACAAACAAAACTATTTTAGATACATATTCATGTTAGATCATGTGATGTAGAGACAAGTCAGCAATGCACTATGTAGATTTTTTTTGAGAGATTTATGGAAGTTCTTTACTTTTTGGTAACATCATCAACTTTGGGAGTTTGGTGAAGCCCAGCCCATGGAACATTTTTAAGAAAAATGATTTTCATTAATTAAAATTATGTTTAAAAAAAGACATAATTATTTTTCACATCCAAGTTCATAGGTCCCTTAAAATCCCTTCAGTTAAGAATCCCTAATTTATGACAAATCAGGGACAAGAGTCAAAGGGGATGAAAAGTTGCTGGTTAGTTTCCATAAACACCACTGGAGGTATATGGTCATGGATGAGATCATTGAATTACTGAAATATTAAAATAATAAAGTGGGAACAAACCTAGGAAATAATGGCATTTGCACTCTTTTGGGGTCATAAAGTCATAGATCTAAAACTGGAAGAAACTTCAGAGGTCAATCCCCCTCATTTTAAAAATGAGGAAAGCAAAGTCCAAGGTAGTTGTCACATAGGTAGTAAGCAGTGATGGGGGTAGGGCTGGGGAGTTATCATATTCTATCTTTTCCCACACATATTTTAAACTCTTTATAGATAGGAACTGAGCCTGCTGTTCCATTAATGCTCCGGACACTGAATTCCTGACATGGATGGATATAGATACCGAAAATGACAGAACAGAAAAGATGGACTCATTGTTGGAAAACTGAAATTGAAAAAATAAGACTTTATTCCAGTCACATGCTGTGTTAGACCCATCTGTTTTCAGTTTTGTTTAATTTTTTTTCATGTATATACACATCAGGATTAAGAGTACCACCTGGGGTCAGCTAAAACCCAGCTGATATAGTTCTGTCAAGTGTGTACAAAACGGTAAATTGTTTCTGGGATGAATGAATCAAAATTTAAACAAAAGGAAACCCAGTGGTGTTTCCAGCTGGACTTTTCCATCAGGCAGGAGGGCATGGAAAGATATTTTTAATTTTGGTTAAAAAGTCACTTTGTAGAAAAGTTTTTCCCTTCCTAAATCCCTACTGTCTATACATGTGGTTGGTTTCAAAGGCATATTGTGGGGGGTTTTTGTTTTTTGGCTGGGGTTATTTAATATATAATTGTAATTCCTCCGCCTTTGAAAGCAATAAGGCGAGTGAGCTCTACAATCTATTTGTAGGTAGAAACAAATAGAAAAACAAACACCCAGAGAACAGGCACCTGAGAATATTTAACTTTTAGCATGACTAAGGGGAAGTGGGTTCTGACCTGGAGCCTTTTGATGTAGCGTTTATAGGAGGACTCATCTAATCACCCTTGGGCTGTTGTAAGTACAAATGCAGCTCTTTCTAATTATACACAAGAGATGGAGGCTCTGACAATAAGCTTCAGAGATTCCTACTCAGTTTCTAGAGTTGACTTCTGTAAGGCAGGCACTGAGTCACCCACCCGTCTAGTACAGTGGTCAATTGTTTGGTGGAAAACAAACCTGCCAGATTGTGTGTCACTGGGTAAGGATATCGGTGTCTAATCTTGGTAAAAATGGAACACGGGGCTACTGGGGGCCTTGTCAAAATCAGTGCTCTCATGTAGTAAGTTGAATAACAGGGCCAATGTTTACATTTCCCCCTATGCCCCAGGTACTATGGAAGTTAGACACCTGAAAAGCCTGAGTGATTTTTCTAGTACCAATATACATCTCCATTACCAGACTGGGAGGCCTCGGTTTTTCTGTAACATTTTGTGTACAGACATGCAGATACAGATGCCCTTAGGCATTAGCACACACACAGAGAACCCTTGACAAAGCAGCTAAAACCAGGATCTTCACGAGTTCATGAGTAATTTTTGGTGAGACAATGCTTTCCTTATTGATAATAGTGGTAATTCTAAGGAAAACATATACCCAAATGGTGTAATGAATCCATGCTATATTTGTCAAAGAAAATTGTACTTATCCATATATGAAACTTCCCTACCTGGTCTGGGCCTCACCAAGACCAAAAAAAAGAAGGCAGTTCAGTGTGTACTTTTGTACTATAGGAATATTTGAAATACTTCAGTAGCGTTATCAATGAAAGGGAGTCCAGCTATAATAACTGAAGCACATGCATGAACTCAAGGATATTAATTATAGTACACAATGATTGTGTCTCTGGAAAGATTATGGGATGCATGGTGTCATCTGGAGGACTCTGTCAAAATTCAAACTAATCATATTTCCTATGGCAGACTTGAAGTTAGTTAGACTTTCAATTTAAAAACCAGAAGTTGAGTCCTACAAACCACAAGGCTGGGTTCTAAGTTGACCAGTAAGCTCTTTTTATTATAGTAATATCTTAAAGATCTTCCAAAAAATTATTATTTATTTCCTTTACTTCTGAATTTTGCCTAGTGTCTAACTATATCACTCTGTTCCTCCAGAAGCTTCATTGCTCCTTATTGCCTCTAGAATAAATAATAAATTCCTGTTTGACACTTAAAGTCTTTCACAAATTGTCTCCAACTTCCCTTTTCTCAACTGATCATTAATCAAAATGGCCAACTTAATGTTTTCTTTATGTGACATTTCATTTCTCTTTGCAGAGACTACACTACCTCTATGCCTAGAATGCTGTCCCTTCTCATCCCTTTCTTTCAGAGTCCATTACTCCCCTCAAGCCCTTAGCTCAAGTGCCACCTCTTTTTAGAGACGTTTCCTGCCTCCCCCAGTTGTTAGTGCCCACCTCCAAATGACTTGGTATTGATTTTGTATTTACTCGTCGTGACTATGATGTTTCCTGAAAGTAATTCTAACTTCTTGAAGGCAAGTGTTTCATTTTTGTCTTCTTATTTCCTAGGGCTTAGCATAGTGTTTAGCACGTAGCAAGAGTTTAATGAATGCTTAAGTAGTATAGCTTATAGAGTTCTTTTATTTTCTCATGTAGCCCTCATTTAAAGAAGATAATAGATCTAGGAAGAATTGCAGATGTCATCTAGGACAGCCTCATTTTACAGAGGAGGAAATGGAGCTCCAGATAGGTTAAGCCCACAATTACATAGTTAATAATTGTTAGAGGCAACATTTGAACCAAGATTCCCCTGACGCCAGTACCAGTACTCTTTCCACTTTATCATGCTGCCTCCTTAAGTTCAGGGACTTCTCTTCAGTCATTTCTGGACTTATTTTCCTGTCTTCTTCAGTATTCTTACTCTTGTAATACCTTTACCTTTTATCTTGGGTATACAGTGGGGGCCATACTACTGGTCCTACCATAATATCAAGTTATTTGATATTAAGTTTTATTTTTTAGCTGTATATCAGTGTGCTAACCACAGACCAACAAGACACATGGGCAACTCTTTTCTGAGCATAACTCTATAGAATAAAAGTTCTTAATCTTTTTCTTGTCATTAATCCCTTTGGCAATCTGGTGAAGTCTGTGGATCCTTTCTGAAAACAATGGTTTTAAATAATTGAAGGAAATGCAAAATTTCAGTTAGGGATTAGGTAAAATGAAAAACTGATGGGTGTAAGATTGGAAAAGAGTATGATGAGGCTGTCTATCGTTACCTTACTTATTTAACATATATGCAAAGTAAATCATGCAAAATGCCAGGCTGGATGAATTAAAAGCTAGAGTTGTGGATTCCAAGAGAAGTACCAACAATCTCAGATATGCAAATTGTACCACTCTGATGGCAGAGAGGGAAGAAGAATTATGAAGCTTCTTGATGAGAGTGAAAGAGGAAATTATAAAAGCTGACTTGCAGTTTAACATTAAAAAAAAAAAAGGAAAAGAAAACTAAGATCTTGGTCCCATCACAAGTAGAGGGAGAAGCAATAAAAATAGTGTGAGATTTTCTGTTCTTGAGCTCAAAGATCAATGCAGGTGGCTATTGTAGTCATAACATTGAAAGACACTTGCTTCTTGGAAGGATAGCTATGACAAATCTGGACAACATACCAAAAAGCAAGGACATCACCTAGCTGACAACAGTCCATATCGTCAAAGCTATGGTTTTTCCAGTAGTAATATATGACTGGAGAGCTGACTATAAGAAAGTTGAATACTGTAGCTTTCAAAGTGAGGTACTGGAGAAGACTTTTGAGAGTCCCTTGGACAGCAAGAAGATCAAATCATTCAATACTTAAAGGAATGAATTCAGGTTATTCAGTGAAAGGTGAAATACTGAACCTGAAGCTTCAAGACTTTGACCATATGATGAGAAGATGAAACTCATTGGAAAAGACCCTGATGTTGGGAAAGATTGAAGACAAAAGGAAAAGGAGATGGCAGAGGATGAGGGGACTATAGTGTCATGGAAACAAGAAACATGAACTTGGAGAGAACTTGGAGAGTCTAAGAAACAGTGGAGCATAGAAGGTTCTGGTGTGCTATGGTCCATGACTGAACAGTAACAATTGTTTTCCTATCCAATTTAGGGACCCCCTGAAATCTATCCATGAGTCCTTGGGAGTCTGTGGATCCCGAGAGGTACACCTGTTAGAGAGAAGGCCCTCTTGCGCGAAAGTTTTTTCCCCTAAGCTTGTTCACAGCCCATGAGATTTCCATTTGAGCATTTCTGAATTCTATCCTTGCCTGAAAGTCATTGCATTTTCTGTTGCTGAATATCTGAGCTGTTTGAAGTTGGAATTTTCCCCTCCTCAGTGATGGAAAGTGGTAATGCTTCCATCTTATTCCCACTCTAAAGCAATAGCCAGAAAAATGTCATGATTTAAATCTAGCACAAATGCTCATGGTTGGGGAGTGCTCTGGACTCCCACATGAAACACTCCCACTGATGTCAATAGACATTGCTCAGCTGATTGTGCTCAGCATGGCAAACCTCGGTGTCATCCCCAAACTGCCGTATTTTACTCACACATTATCTCTTCTTGCGTAGTTACCATTTCCTCTTCTCCACCCTACCCCCATTTTGTGGGGGGGAATGCAATAATTTTTCCCACTTTCTACGTAATTTCTCCTCATTAAGGCATCAGAAATCTGGAATTGCTGAAAACTTGGCTAGGGGTTGAAATCTCAGGCTTGAACTTTTAATGCTTTTATATAACAAATACTAGGGGAATGATTCTTAGGGATAGGGACCAATGACAATTAACAATATGACTGCTCTTACCCGACAAAAACATACATTGTAGCAGTAAAATATAAAAATAAAGGAGGGGTTTATAGTAATAAAATTTCATATTATCTCACTTTCTCTTTTTTCTGACCATCTCCTTATTCTCTTTTATTTCATTTAATTTCAAATCATGCAATTCCTCCACATTTTGAAAGGAAAAGGATCTAGGGGGAAAGATTGATCAAAAATTATGTATTAGATTAATCAAAATCAAAAGAGTTGGAATTATTTAGTCTGTAGAAGAAAAGGCTGAGGGCTGAATTAACTGACTCCAATTATATGAAAGATTATAACAAAGATGTTAGCCAGCTGTTCTCCTTGGTCACCGAAGACATGAGAGGCAAAGCAGGGGAAAACTGGTTTAAGTGGTAATATGAGAGATTTAGTTAAGCAAAATAATATTTTTTTACACATAAGACTGTTAAATTTCATAACAAGGATGAAGGGAAGCTGTGATTTCTGAAGAAAGCAGGAGAAAGCAAAAAGGTGAGTAAAATGAATGGAGAAGGATTTCTAAAGACTGGCTTTGTCCCTTGCATATTCTTTAGACATGGTCCTGTCTGACCTACGTATTACATCTCATTTATCCATCGAGGAAATATGTTAACCTTGTCACCTAGACAGTAGTAAACTTTAAATTCTAAACCTGTATCCCACAACAAACTGCAAAGATCTCATCTTTCAGCCCACTGTCTTCAGCGGTGCCTGTATAATGTACTTTGAGGCCCCTGTCACTGCAAAGGTAATTGGTGTAATGTCTTCTCCTATGCTTAAAGAAATTTTTCTCCAGAACACACACACGCACACACACACACACACACACACACACACACTGAACTTCTTGTGTCAAAGATATGAAACAAATTGCCTGAAAGGTGCTGTAAAATGGTGGATTGAGAATGGATTTTGTAGTCAGGCAGAACTTTGTTGAAGTCAAGATGCCTACTGGTTGTGGGATTTTTGGACAATTGATTTAATTTCTCATTGTCCCAACACTTTCTAAGACTAAAAGTTGCAAAAATATGCCAATCTGTATTGGTGGAAGGAGTTTTCTCGCCACCCTTCACCAAAAAAAATCCTAACTATTTAAAAAAAATATTGACTTATAAATCCATATGAAATATTTAGACAAAGAAAGATGACAGCTTGCAACTGGTGGTGTACTTAGTATATTTTCAAGTGTACAAATTGCCTTTCTTTAAGAAAATCCAGAGTCCAAAAATCAAGATTTACCAAAGAACTAGCTTAGGAATTGGTTATTTCTTTTATGGAATTATTCATGACAGGATTCCTTTTAAATAGATGACTCCCCTAGTGAAGCTGAAACATGCTTTGTTGAACAAAAAATTAATTTATGTCTGATTTTAAAAGAGAATGTATGTTACCACTATACCTATATTTCACATAGAGAAGAATAAAAGAACAAGCTTCCGAAAGCCAACATCACCAACCCTGAGAGCTAGCCCCTAGACTGTAGGTCTAGCTTAGCAGAAACTGGGAAAAACCAAAACCAAAAACCAAAAACAATCTGCTTTCACTTTGCCATATCACAGAACCATGCCCATAACCTAGTATCATATGACTTGAGAAGCCATAAAAATAATAACTAGCATTTATAAAGTATTTTGAGGTTTGCAAAGTGCTTTACGGATATTTAATTTTATCCTTACAACAATACTGGGAGGTAGGTGCTATCGTTGTTCCCATTGTGCAGACAGAGCTGCTGAGTTCTCCGTCCAGTGTCGCACAGCTAATAAGGGTCTGAGGTCGGACTTCAATTCAGGTCCAACACTTTATTCACTGGACTGTACCATCTCGTTATCATGTCCCAAATCATCAGGCATTTTCCATAGCGCATCTACCTTCTACCTCCAGCCCTGCCTAATTTTTAAAGTGTCAGGCTATGTATTATTTCCATAAACAAAACAGAATATCTTCCTCTAAATACTTGTGAGAGATAGCATGCCATAGCAGATAGAATTAGCCTCCATCAGGAAGGTGGATTGAAGGCTCTTCTCCGAAAATCCTAAACTAGCTATGTGACTCTGAATTCACTTAACCTCTCACTGCCCTCTTTGAGAAGGAAGGAAAGGAACTCCAAAAACCTGAGCATCTCAGTAATACTGAAGAACAGTCAAAGTTTTCTCATTAAAAGTTTCTTCTGCCAGTGAAATCGTAGGTTTCGTTCCATCCCTTTTGCTCCCCATCTAATTTCCCCAAATTTGCTTTTTCATGGAATCACAATTGTGAAGAGTATGGTTTTTGGTTTTTCTTCCTCCATTTCTTCCCAATTCCAAACTGACTTCCCTACCAGATTTGCCTTCTTTATGTAAATGCCATGTCACTTTTCTCCTCAAAATCCTTATATAGCTCCCTATTGCTTTTCAAGTAAAGTTGAATCTCTTTTGCCTAGCATTCAAGGCTCTCCATAATCTGAGTTTAGCCCACCTTTCTTCTGCTCCCTTCTTTGTGCTCTATGTTCTGCCTAAACTAGAATACTCATTGTCTATGTTCCATATCCTTCATTTCGTCACTTTTTTGTCACTCTTTACTTACACTGTTCCCAATACCTGGAACACCCTCTGCAAATTTCTGCTTGTTGAATTCCTATCCATCTTTTAAAGCCCAAATCAAATGCCAGTTTTAACATGAAGTCTTCTATAATCCTTTCTGCTAATAACAACGTTTCTTCCCTTTGGGTCTTACATCACATTTTGGCTTACACCTCACATGTACTTATCACATATTATTTCATACTATATAGTTCTTTGTACATGTACCATATTATCCTATTACACCAGCAGCTTCATGAGGGCAATCATTTTGTATTCAGTTAAAATTTGTTTCTCTCTCAGCCTTACACAATGCTTTGAAAATAGTAAGTGCTTATGTCTGTTGAATTATTGCCACAATGGTGTGTTTCCCCTTTGGTGGGTATCTCTTCCTTGATTGTTTATCTAGTCTATCCATTTTTTGACAGGCAGTCTGCAAATATGTTTAGCACTGATGCAGTAGGCTCAATGCACTGGAAGGCCATTACATCATATCTAGATTGGGAAGCCAACTAGAATATTAACATGTACTTTTTGCCAAGAATCTGTAAAAAAAAAAGGAATTTGGAATGCATCAAATTCTCCAAATGATGAAAAGAAGAACAAGAAGTCTAGGGGGAAAGAAGAATCCAGGGACATTTGTGATGTAATAGACACACAAAATGGAGAAAGTAAATAGCAGGAAAAGACTCACTTGCCCATAATGTCACAGACCTCAAATTCAGGCACTAATGAAAGAGGAGCTCAGATTGAAGGTTGTCCTTCGTTTTTGAAGGGGATCAAAATGACATCATCATGATAAAATAAAATTTCAGTGTGTCCAATCATGACTGATCAGACCAATACAAGTTTGGAATGCTGTACCACAGGTACAGATAGTCTATGTGAATATTTGGGGTGGTTACTCCAAATTTGCAGATCCTACATTTACTTTGTGCTGTCTCAATTCTGCTTTTCTCATAGAGCATGGCACCTTTTCTGATGTGGGCATGCCATACTGAGTGGTCCTGGGCCAGAGTCTCCCATGTTGCACAATCAAATCCAAAGTTCTTGAGAAAGACCTTGAGAGTGTCCTAGTATCATTTCTTCTGGCCACCATGTGATCTGTTCCATGAGAGTTGTCCATAGAATGGTCTTTTAGACGTGCATACATTTTGCATTCAAACCACGAGGTCAGCCCATCATAGTTGTGCTCTCTGAAGCAGAGTTTGAATGCTTGGCAGTTCAGTTCAAGCAAGGTCTTCAGTGTCTGATACCTTATCCTGCCAGATGACTCTCAGAATCTTCCTGAGACGGTTCAACTGGAAGTGATTCAGTTTCCTGGCATGGCACTGGTGGACTGTCCATGTTCCCCAGGCTTACAACAATGAAGTTAGCACAACGGCTCTGTAGACCTTCAGTTTGGTAGTCAGTCTAACACCTCTTCTCTCCCAAACTTTTCTTCAAAGCCTCCCAAACACTAGGCTAGCTCTGGCAATGTGTGCATCAACCTCATTGTCAATGTGTACATCCCTGGAAAGTACACTACCATGGTAAGTGAACTCATCCACAGCATTGAAAGCTTCTCCATTTGTTATAATTGATGGTTCCACATATGGATGGTATAGTGGTGGCTGATGGAGCACCTATGTTTTCTTGGTGTTAATTATTAGGCCAAAATTAGCACAGGCAGCAGAAAATTGATCCATACTTTGTTGCATCTCAGCTTCAGAGGCTGCACTGAGTGCACAATCATCTGCAAAGAGAAAATCATGCACCAACACTCCTTCCACTTTGGTCTTGGCTTATAGCCTTTTCAAACCAAAGAACTTACCATCAGTACAGTAGTTCACCTTGATGCTGTGTTCATCCTCATTGAAAGCATTTGACTGAAAACATCATGCTGAAAAGCATGGGAAAAAGCACCTGTGTGCTTTGTTTCACTGTTTCACTCCATTGGTGATTGGGAAGGCATGAGAGCACTGTCCACTATCCAGAACCTGGGCAAACACTCCATCATGAAATTGACGTACAATACTGATGAACTTCTCTGGGCAGCCAAATTTTGACATAATTTTCCATAAGCCTTCACAACGAACAGTGTCAAAGACCTTGGTCAGATCAACAAACGTTGTGTACAGACCTCTGTTCTGCTCCTGGCATTTCTCCTGGAGTTGTCAGGCAGCAAACACCATATCGATTTTTCCTTGGTCTTTTCTGAAGCCACATTGGCTCTCAGGTATATGGCCATCTTCCAGGTGAAGAATCAGTCTATTAAGGAAGACTCTAGAAAGAATTTTGCCAGTAGTGACTAAGAGAGAGACTCCCCTGTGATTGTCACAGGATAATCAAGAGAAAGAGAGAAAGAGAGAGAGAGAGAGAGAGAGAGAGAGAGAGAGAGAGAGAGAGAGAGAGAGAGAGAGAGAGAGAGACTTGAGACCGAGAAGAGAGAAATCCTGAAGGGGAAAATGGTGTGGGAAGAATGACACTGGAAGACGATTTTCGCTGCCCTACCACTCACCCACTGGGGGCTTCTTCTTCCTTTCCTGGTTTTGGGTTGCTCATTTCTTGCTTGAAGGGAGGAAGGATGAGAGGGAGCTACACAGGGATTAGAGAGAGTAGATCAGGTTTATAGTGATGAGCAAATAAAAGGTGAAGCTGGAAGGGCCAGAACTAAGATAGATGAGAGCCTAGAATGCTGAAGCTAGAACTGGGGGACCAAGACAGGAAAAGCAGGCTGGCCATGAGAAGGAAAGGAGAAGTTGTCTATGTGAATGTTCTCCAACTTCACTGAGTCTATTGAGACTTTTCCAATTGGTATTATCAACTTGTTTATGCTGGTCTCTTTATGGAAAGAGGTTAGCATGGCCCTACTTCCTTGCTGGTATAAGGGTTTCAGACTGACAAATATGAACGATGTAAGAGGCAAATAAGAAAGACAATGCATTGTAAGAGGTTCTCTCATTTGGACTGCCCCTTGTAAAGAGTCAACCCTTTTTCAGACTTGCAGGTTATTTTGGAGCAGCTACATGGTGCAGTGGCTAGTGTCTGGTCTGACGTCAGAAAGCTTGCCTTCCTGAGTTCAAATCTGGCCTTAGACACTTCCTTAGCTTTGTGATCCTAGGCAAGTCACTTAATCCTGTTTGCTTTGGTTTCTTATTTGTAAAATGAGCCCGAGAAGGAAATGGCAAACCATTTTAGTATCTCTGCCAAGGAAACTCCCAATGTGGTCAGAGTGAGACTGAACTGAAATGACTGAACAACCACAAAGAATATGAAACTAAGTGATATATTTGGATATAAAAATCCAGGAAAGCACCTGAACAAAGACAATGAATTTATAGGCAAGGAATGCCTCAGTACTTTTTCTACACATGTTTCCAGAGCTAGCTCATTTTTTCGGGAGACCCCAAAGGAAAGTGTGGGAGAGAGGAGGTAGTAGACTGGCTTCTAAACTGAAGGTCTACAGAGTCATTATCCTGACATTGTTGTATGCCTGTGAAGCATGGTAAAGTTACCAGTGCCATGCCAGGAAACTGAATTACTTCCAACTGAATTATCTTAGGAAGATTCTGAAGATCACCTGGCAGGTTAAGATACCAGACACTGAAATCCTTTCTCAAATTAAACTACCAAGAATTCAAACTCTGCTTCAGAGACCACAACTCTGGTGGGCTGGCCATGCTGTTCAAATGCCAAACTTGAGCTTGCTTAAAAGACTACTTTAAGGAGAACTCACACAAGGCAAGTGTTTACCTGGGGGTTAGAAAAAGACACTCTCAAGGTCTCTGTTAAGAGCTTTGGAATTGGTTGTTATGACATAGGAGACACTGGAACTTTTTGGTTTTGGACCTCTCAGCATGTATGCCCTCATTAGAGAAGGTACTGTGTTTTATGAGCAAGGCAGAATTGAAATAGCTCAAAGGATGCATGATATGCACAAATTGAGAGAGTTTACCCCAAATGTTCACATGAACTATTTGTGCCCTACCTGTGGTAGAGCATTCTGAGCTCCTATTTGTCTGATCAGCCATGATTGGATACACTGAAACTTGACTCTGCCATAGTGATGTCATTTGGGTTATCTTCAAGAACAAAGGACAACAACCAGACATGGAATACAAACAATCTGGATCTAGCAGAGAAGCTTTGAAAAGTAGGGAAAGGAGGCTGGAAGGGCTGAATATAATTTCCCTAGGTCTGTGACTGTCTAAATATGAAGACTTTAGATCCCATGGCCCTTGTGTGAAACTATAAAATCCATTAGCATAGTAACAACTCCATATATTCAGCATTCATTCAAACTTCCAGTGTGAAACTAAGAAGGGATGGCATCCAATCACATGTCAAAGCAGAGTCTGACAGTGGAATTCTGAGGTCCTAAAAAGATAGCTTAGACCAGGGGTAATATGTACTAACTTTCCTGACTTTCTATACTTTTGAATAGGTTCTAGATTAACAAGACTAGGTATTTAACCATAAGTTTTTCTGTGTCTCATGAAGGAAACTTCAGGCATGTGGAAATAGATTTTTGCCATCAAGATATAAAAAAATGCAAGAGAATTTATGAAAAAGTATAGACAGGAATCACAGAGGATCTGAAACGAAGGAGGCAGTGCCCATATTGATGAAATTATTTTTAATTTATCAAAAACTGAAACAGACATATGTGTAATTCAAGAGTATCCAAGAAAACAGAGAATAAACTTTCCCAAACCTAAAAGATATGTTTAATTGGTTTTGCAAAACATTATTCATGTGTGTAGGGGTGGCAATTGACAACCTTGTAATTATGTCTTGCTTGTAAAATTAGTTTGCTTTTCCTGAGGCTGTGTTACTGCTGAACAAAGACAGCCCAGAGAAGGTGTACTAAACCAGCTTAGAATCTGAAATTCATGACAGCTGACTGCCAGTGTGGCTAGGAATTGGCCACCTATACCTTCTTTCTGTATATACCCAGTATGCTCGATGAACTTCAGTTATATTTATTTCAATCCTATGACATGTTGTGATTCTGCTGTGTGTGTTCCATCAGAAATGAGAATCAGGAGACTTTTGAGAGGACAGAAGGCAGAGGAGATTGCCAGAGATTGGAAGAGGAAGATACATGGGATTCCCCTGTTAGAATAGTATTGTGAGAACAATCTCTACCCAAGAGGAATTGGCATGGGAAGGAGAGAAGGACCCAGATGAGAGAGAAATAGTTGACTCCTTCCCAGAGTAGGACCTTTCCTGTCCTCCTCCTCCTCCTCATCTTCTATTGCATGATCTACAAGAGTAAAAATGTTACAACAGAAAAGACACCAGATTGCTACACTACCTACAAAACCAGAAAGGTGTTTTCCTTGTAAGATCCTGAACTTGACCTAGTAACATCGACTGCCTTAATTGCCAAATGATCATTTAGCAAAAGGACTAAGAAATAGATATCAGAGCAGTCTATTTAAAAAGTGGCAGAGGTGTGCCACTAATGGGGCAGGGGTTGGGGGGGCAGGGGAATAGATGCAGTTACAATATAATAATATGCCCTCAGTGCACTTTTCCATTCTGCTCAGTACAATGAAAGGGTCTGAATGATGGCATTCCAGCCTTTGAATTGGAACACAGATGAGATCACTGTATATGTAATCCTAGTCAGATCACTTAACCTATCTAGGTCTCATTTTCTTCATCTGCAAAAGGAAGAGTCATACTAAATGGTCTCTAAGGTCTTTATGCCATAGTCCCTACACTAATGGGAAATAGAGTCTGGCATACAGAAGACTTCTCTGTCTGCTTCCACTTAAGAAGACAAATTATCTGCCTAGCATGGTGCTACAGAAGACTTCTCACCATAGATTTATAACATGATGAAGTTCACACTGCGATTTTTACTTCTAAAGATTATAGAATATGATCCCTTTCTCTAGAATGTCTCTGCCCTCTCAGCACCTAAAAGGATCATATAAAAGTTTACAAGATTTATTACTGGCACATTGTAATCAATTCACAGGCATTTATTAAGTGTTTACTGTGTACCAGACACTTTGATTGGGGAGTCAAAGAAAAAAACTCCAAAATTAATCCCTGCCTTCAAGGTGTTTACATTCTAACAAAGGAGACATTATCTACCTTACAAGCTTATACAAGATACATGCAAAGTAGGTACAGGGCAATCTAGGCTCTAGCAGCGGATGGTCCAATGATGAAGGTGACATTTAAACTGAGTGTTGAGATAAGCCAGGAATTCTGACAGATAGAGGTGGGGAGGGAGAATATTTCACGCATGGGGGAAAATTATTATAAAGGTATAGAACAAGGGTGGGGAGTCTGTGGCCTTGAGGCCACCTGTGACCTTCTAGGTCCTTGGGTGTGGTCTTTTGACTGAGTCCAAGCTTTACAGAACAAGTCCTCTCATTAAGAGAGGACTTGTTCTGTGATGTTTGGATGCAGCCAACGGGCCTGAGAGTTCAAATCCAGTCTCAGACACTTTCTAACTGTGTGACCCTCTGCAAGGCACTTAAACTTATTTGGCTCAGTTTTCTCATATGTAAAATTAGCTAGAGAAGAAAATGACAAACCACTCCAGTATTCTTGCCAAAGAACCACCAAAAGGGGTAAGGGAGAGCGGATCACAACTATATAACAACATAAATAACACATTGTGCTGGGAGTTGAGGATATCAAGACAAAAATGAAGCAGTCTCTATCTTTAAGGAACTTATATTCTACTGGGTTTACACCATATCCACATAGGTAAGTAAATATAAAATGCCTGGCACATTAGGTGCTTCATAAATATTTATATATCAAATAATTTCAAGAGGGAAAGAGCACAAATAAAAGGAGGAATCAGGAAAGTCCCTGTGTGGGATGTGGTGACTGAGTCGTCTCTCTTTAAGACAGCTACAGATTCTCTATCTTTGCAAAGGGATGAAGAAGGAAGGCATACTGTCATATATGGGAATAACTTGCAGGGCAGTTTGACTAGAGCAGAGAGTTTATAACTTACTTGCTAATCTCTGTTTGCCTGAGTTTCCTCATCAGTAAAATGGAAATAATAACAGTACTTACCTCTCAGGATTGTGGTGAGGATAAAGTGCTTTAAGTGCCTTAAGGTGCTATGTAAATGGTAGCTATAATCATGATGGTGATGGTGGTGGGTGATGGTGGTGATAATGATGCTAACCATGAAATGAGGAGAATAGTATAAGGCTGGAAAGGTAGATGAGGGCAATGCAAGCTGTACCTCCTCTGCCACTTAGAGTCCTAGAAAAGTGACTACAATACTGAGAGGCAAGGAGCACACAGCTAGCATGTGTCAGAGGTGAAACTTGAGCCCAGGTTTTCCTGGTTTTGAGGATTACTCTCAGTGCATTTCACCATGCTGCCATCCATACATAGGAATAATAATGGAACCCCATGAGATGAAAGAGATAATTAAGAGAGAAAATATATGGAGGGAAGAGACAAGATCCTAGGACAGAGAGGAGAAGGATGATTGAGTAAGAGACTGACGAACAGTCAGATGAGTAGATAGAGAAATGAAAAGATCAGTGGCATAGAAGCTGAAAGAAGAGAGGACAGAGGGGCCAGCAATGTCAAAAGGTGCAGAAATGTCAAATTGACTACAGAGAAAAGGTCACTAGATTTAACAATTAAAACATCTTTTGTAACCTTGGAGGGAACAGTTTTATTTTAGTGGTAGGACTCAGAAGCCAGGTTATAAGTGATGGAGAAAAGGGTTTTAGTTGAAGAGAAGCAGACTGTCAATGGATGGTAGGAGAAATATCTTCTAGGCTTCCTGGCATGAGGAGGAGGCTAATTTTTTCTTTGTTGTTGTCTTATTAGTTTTTCTTTTTTTTTGAAGTAAGTTTTTATTGATGTTTTCTGTTTCATACATCATCATAATTATCTCCACTATCCTTCCCCTTTCCTCTCCAAAAGAGTCATCCCTTATAACAACAATATTTTTAAAGAGGAAAAAAAGCACAACTGATCAATACATTGAAAAAAAGATGGGAAGGCTGTTTCTGAAACTTAACTGATTCAGGGTACTAGGGATGGAGAGATTGACTTCTTGGTAACCTAGGACATAAAAAAGCAAGTCATAAGAAGTCAGTTCCCCCCATACCTGATGGATGTCCCACTTTCATGCAAGTCAGAACACAGTTATGACCCAATACATCCTTCTGACTAGATGCATTTTCATAGGGAGATGAAACAAGTTGTGTCTATCTGAACTGATGCTAAAACCTTGTTAATTACAAATTGGTGCTGGGTTTTATTGTTTGGTTGATTGTCTGGACTTAACAAAGTAATGGAGAAAATGTTAATTATGTTGATTAAGCTTAAAAGCATATCATGAGTAATTATTTTTCTTTCCAGAAATCCAGTTGTTAAATACCTACCAGCACTTAGCCTTGTCCTCATTAAACGGTGTGCTCCTTGAGAGCTGGGACCATTTTTGTTTTTTGGGTTTTGGGTTATTTTTTTGCCTTTCCTTGTTTTCCTAGCACTTGTTGACTTAATTTGACTTGACATATCCCATGACTCTCCCTCAAGCCCTCAACATTCACGACAAATTGTCTTACTTGCTGTTACCCTTTCAAGACTTTTTTGCTCTCCATTACTGGGTCTTTGCATAGGCTTTCCCCATGCCTGGGGCACCATCCTTCTTTACCTCTTCCCCTTTGAATCCCTACCTCCATTCAAGGCTCTGTGGACTTTCTATTGAAGGCCTCTTATTGGGGGAGGTCCAACTGTCCCCAGTTGTTAGCAGTGCCCCTTCCACCAAACAATTATTCACATTTACTTTGTCTTTGTCCTGTATTTCCTTTTCTATATACATTTCCTCACAGTAGAATTGAGGGTAATGACTACTGTATTTATTTTCAGTTTTTGTATTGTTAGTGTCCAACATAGTAAATACTAAATACTTCCTAAATTCTTGTTGAATTAAGTATAGCATCACTGGGAGAATGTTGTTAAAGAGTTTGGCATTTGTGGTATCAATCAGTCAACAAGTGTTTATTAAACACTGTGTGCAATAGTGTGCATTTTTTTTCTTTTTAAAGTTTTTCATTATTGTGAATTAGACAAATATTAAAAAACTTGAACATTTCCTTATACAAAGATACTGTGAATCTCTATTGCATTCAGCGTTGTTTTTTTAAAAGCATATATTTAATTTCACATAGCTTGGGCAGGGATCTGAGGATCCTTGAAAGCATTTTAGAATTTACCAAAAAAAATTCAGTCCGATCTTTTCTTCTCATTTAATTTTGGATCCGACTCAGGATATAAGAAGCATTTAGTATATAATTGAAGGCATAAGGAAGAAATGAATTGGTGATAAAATCTGATGGCAGAAGATCTTTCAGATGCTCCTGAGATTCAGCTATGAGACAACCTTCTGGCATCAGACTTCCAATCTGCTTGGGCAGCAAATGTAGCATCAGCACTTCACTTGGTGTTCCTTACATAACATGCTGTACTCTGACCAGCGATTTGATATGGAACTAGGGCCAGGATGGAAAGCTGAAAATTGGAGCAGGCCTTTTGGGTGGTCCAGTAAGTTAGTGTTTTTTCCCATGATCTTTCTCCCTCAAATATACTGTATCCTGTGTTTTGTCTTTGACGAAGGTGTGACTCACTATACCACATCTACATTCATTTCTTTTGCATTATGTTCTGTGGATTTCATTTTAACTGAGATGATCTGTTCAGAATTATCCCCTCAACTAGTATAGCACAGCAAAATGCTTTCAAATCATATACTCTCATTTGATTTTCACAATAGCTCTATGAAGTTGGTAAGACAGATTTCCAGATGTGGAAATTGAAGCTCAGACAGGTTAAGTGTCTGTCAAGGTCACACAGCTGGCAGACAACTAAGCAGAAACTGTGTCTTTTGCCCACACACCGGTACTCCTTCCCTGATCCTACAGCTACCTTTTCTTGCGCTGCTTCACTTCCCAGGTGCGTTACCAGATCTGCAGACTGATTAA
Source organism: Potorous gilbertii (assembly GCA_028658325.1). Taxonomy (NCBI): domain Eukaryota; kingdom Metazoa; phylum Chordata; class Mammalia; order Diprotodontia; family Potoroidae; genus Potorous; species Potorous gilbertii. The sequence goes on along the minus strand of CM053769.1, from coordinate 569,779,418 downwards.
GGTGACTTAGAATAGCCTCAGTGCTAGCTGGCATACTGCTATTAGCAGAACATGAACCCCTGTGTGTGTGTGTGATAGTAGGGAAAATTATGAAAATGCTCATTTGTCTTCTACAGTCCTCAATCCTCCTTTCTTTCTTTTTCTCTCCAGACTCTTCGTATGCTATGTTCTGACTTCCCTTGGTTTCCCTGCTACAGGGCCTCACAGAAGCTTGTGTGACTTGGAAAACATCCTACTACTTAAAATATTTCCCACAGTCTTCCCCTCCATCCCAATGATATTTACCTGTTGTGTTTCATCTTCTTACATCCCTGGTGTCTGCTCTCCAAAGTCGCAGTGGTGAATTTGATAAACTGATCTGTGCTAATACGTTAAGAAGAAAGAACTGCTGATCCTAACTTTTCTCCCCTCCCCCCCACTTCTAAGTAACATATTTGGATTTGATTCCTCTGCTTAAAAACAAAACCTAACAAGCAAAACAACTATTAAAAAAAAACCCTTCTGAAACCCTACAAGGGGTTCCTTACTGCCTATAAAATCAAGTACAAAATTCTTAGCCTGACATGCTAAATCAGGGGTAGGGAACCTGTGGCCTTGAGGTTATATGTGGCCCTCTAGGTCCTCAAGTGCCTTATTCTATGAAGTTTGGATTTCATCAAAGGGCCCTGCATGTTAGTACTTAGTAAATATTAGTTGGATTTTATCTTACAATACAAGGTTTTCTTGAAGATAAAGTCTTCATCCAGAGGAACTACTGGAAAAAGTAACTGTACTATCATGACTAATAACTTTTTATTCATAAAAATATGCTGCTGGGAGAAAGGCATGACATCCTTCAAATCTGTTCCTTCAGCCCCCTCACCTACTACATATTCATGAGCAAGGCCCCCCGACTCTAAGTAAGAAACTGCTAGGCTACCACAGAAATGAAAGGATGGACACATGATCTGTATCCCCTCCAAATAAACGTAGGGTTTTAAAGCTAGCCAACCAATCCATCAGTATTTTTCAAAAAACTACTATGGACGTGTTCTGTAAGAAGGCTGGTAGAGACAATGGATTATTTGCAGAGGAAAACTGAATGTAGTGTCAAAAAATAATCATAAGGTAATAGCTTTAGAACAGGAAGGGATTTCACCAGCCATTTAGTTCAACCCCTTTATTTTACAGAGGAGGAGACGGAGACCCAGAAAATCAAGTGACTTGTCCAAGTCAGAGAAGAATTAAGTGGCAGAGGCTGGATTTGGCCCCAGGGTCTCTGAGTTCAGAACCAATGTGTTTTCCATCATAACATAATCATTAAAATAATTTCCCACTCCTGATAATCCCTTTCATTTATGTAATAGGCAAAGTAATTTCACTTACACTGTCATTTGATCAACTACAGCTCTATGAAGTGGATAAGGCAGGTATCATTATCCCCATTTTACAGATGAGGGAATTGAGGTTCCAAGGGAATAAGGGGGCTGTTTAGGGTCTAGTAGCCAAGTAGAACTCATGTTTTTTGACCACAAGACTTGTACCCTGCCCTGTTACCACAGCAACCACAGGACTTTGGGTCCCAGTGACATTCAGAAGAGAGGAGAGAAGACAGTCAGGGTAAAACCTCCCCACCATTTCTGGGTGAAGCAGGGGGAAATCAGAATTATCCCTTTGCCATTCCATCTTAACCCTCCCAACCCCATTCCACTAACTCTTTTGGGGCTGCTGCTTTCTGTTCCTTTCCCTCATCCCCCCAGTTAAATTTTTGTAAAAATAAAATAAATGCTTTCCCGGACAGTCAGAGTTCATTACTGAGATAAAGTACAGCTTTCCCTTGCTCTGCCCACAGTAACCAGAGTGGAAAGGTTTGCATGGCAGGCAGACCACCCACATTTGGTTCTCTGCCCTTTCTGTGTTCACATGTTCTCTGGGCCACTTTAAGTGGGGTGGGGGCAGTGAAGGGGGAGTAATTCTCAGTAGAATTAGCCTTTTGCAGCTATAAAATTACAGTTTGGTATAAATGTTGTTTGTTTTTATTCCTAGTGGACAGCAAGAAAACCTCTTATCGGTGTTTTACCGTTGACTTTTAGGAAAGGCATGATTAGAGAATCCTTATGCCTTGAAAGTCTATATAGTAACAGCCACCCTTATCCACATCCAACTCCAGAAGTCCCAGGTAGGAAGAAGACAGACTCTGAATCTGTGTCTGCTGAAGGCCTTGCCAAGGCTCTTCATTTATTTATTTACTGGGTAGAAGGGTTGGGGAAATAGGGATGATAAACATTGTGTGTTGGGGGGTGAGAATCTTTCAAGTTTGGTTCTTCTTTTCTTCTCCAATTTAGGGAAGTGCCTATTAAAATGCAGGTACTATAGGAGGGGTCACAGGTCAAGTCTCAGTTAATACCTTAGTTATCAGTTAACATCTTAGCTGGGGTTAGCAGATTGGCTAAATGTGGGGGTGGAGGTTTAACAAGCCCCCAGGCACCACAAGAAGGAAAATGAAATGGTGTAGGGATTTAGGGACCCAGTCGTGTTTTTTTAAGAAAAGAAAAGGCACTTTTAAAAAGACTTTGTAAAGGAAATAATATTTGTCAGACAATATATACTGATTTAGCAATTGGAAAATGCAGTCAGCAAGTTTATAAAAGAGTCTAGAGGTTGTTCATGTTGTAGACCATGATTTTGTCTGTCAACGGAGGAAGATCTATGAGTCTCTCTCCATTGGTCAATCTTCTTGCAATTACTTTTGACCAATGTATAGAAAGTTGCTCCTCGATAGTGTTACTAGAATAGCTGGTTGAAAAAGGAATAAATTATTTTAAAAAATCATATTAGGTGACATAGAAAAACTTTCCACCAAACTCCATAATTTTACTGAATACAATAGTTTTTAAAAATCAGAAAAATGGATTCATCCAGTGTTAACTTTTGAGTGTGTAGACATAGGCTAAAAATGAAGACCAAGGACAAGTGAGTTTATTTGGTCTTTCAACTCTGATTTACCCCTTATAGAACTTCTTTCATTTTACTTCTTTCACTCTCATTCATGGACTGCTAAACAGAAAATGAAGAAATCAGCTGTGTTGTATGGATCCACCACTAATTTATGTTTCATAAACTTCTCTGGACCTTCATTGTAGTCAGGCAATTCTCTTACACGTCCCCTAATTTACTCACCACACTCACCACAGCCTTTTCTGTACTTTTTCCAAACCTTTTCCAGACATTTTTTCCCAAACCTTTTCATTTTCCTCATGCCTCTCATGACACTCACTCTTGTTAGGGAAGGGAATAAACCTTTATATAGTGCCTACTGTGTGCTAGATATTGAGCCAATCTCAACTCATCCTTTCCTAAGGCCATTTTCTAAGAGCTCCCTCTTCTCCTCTGCTTCTTATCTCAAATCACTCAGATGACTTTTCCTACTAAACCTTCCTTCCCTTTTTGTATAACATAAAGAGGTGGTCCTTCTTGGAAAGGCAAATCCTACTACATGAACCCTTAATTCCGTTCTATCTCATTTTCTCCAGTCTCTATTGTCCCCACTTTCTTGATAATCTTTAATTTCTTCCTCTTCATTGGTTGCTCTCCTCTTGTCTGCAAACATGTCTATTTCTTTAATAAAAACAAAACTACCATCTTCCCTGGATCTATCCATCTCTACTAGTTAACTTCCTATATCTCTTCTCTTATTTGTGGCTAAAGTCCTTAAGAAATCTATCTATCCTCAGTGCCTCTATTAAGGCTGCTGCAATTTTACTTTTGACCTCCTTATTCAATTTTGAAAGAAACTGCTTTCTCCACATTTATATACCAGCTCTTCATTGCCAAACATAATAGTTTTTTTCCTTTTACAAACAATCTTATAATCTTACTTTATTTCAATTAGTATTTATCCCACCCCCCATACACATGCAGAGAAAAGAAAAAGAAAAACTAAACCCTCACAACAAATTTATAGTCAAGCAAAATGAATTCCCAAATTGGCCATGTCCAAAAAGGTATATCTCATTCTGTATCTTGACTCTATCCCCTCTCTATGAGAAAGTGGGTAGCATGCTTCCTCATCAATCCTTTGGAATTTTGGTTGATCATTGCCTTAATCAGAGTTCTTGAGTTTTCAGAATTGTTCATTTTTTACAATGTTGATGTAATTGATCCAATATAGTATAAGCTGTTTTTCTGGTTCTGTTCACCAGTTCATACAAACCTTAAGTTTCTCTGTAACCATCTCTTAATTTCTTACATCTTAGTATATGGCTTATAGGTTCCATTTAGTAATTTTTGGAGCATAATTCCAAATTATTTTCTAAAATGGTTAGACTGATTCATAGCTCCTCTAACAGTGCATTAATGAGTCTGTGTTCCCATAGTCCCTCCAGCATTTGTAATTTTCCTTCTTTTTTTTTTGGTCATTGCCAGTCTGAGGAGTAGGAGGTAGAACCTCAGAGTTATTATTATGTTTTCTTTTTGTTGTTGTTGTTTGGCAGCAATCAGGGCTAAGTGACTTGCCTAGGATCACACAGCAAGTAACAGTTATTTTAATTTACACTTCTCTAATTATGAGTGATTGGGAGCATTTTTTTTCAAATGACTGTTGACAAATTTAATGGTCTTTTCTCAATCTTTCCTTTCTTCTTACACTTTACTCCTCTCCATGTATTTTATCATCTAGACAGAGTAACCTACTTGCTGTTCCACCCACACTACACTTGATCTTACAATTTGATGCCTTTTCACTGGCTGTCCCCCCATAAATGGAATGCTCTCACTCTGCCTCTGCCTCCTTGCCTCCCTTACTTCCTTCAATGCGCATCTAAAATATTCCCTTCTACAAGAGCCCATTCTCAGTCTCCCTCACTGCTAGTACTTTACCTCTGAGATTACTTTCTATTGTGTCTAATGTTTCACCAGATTGTCACAGGGGTCTATAACATGAAAAAAGTTAACAATACTTGGTATAACAAGTAGCCACAAAGAAGGAAGAATATCGTGTGCTCACCCCTACAAAAAAATTAACATTGTCTTTTTATTAAAGAGGGTCCAGGAGGATATCTACTAGATAATGATTGTGTTGTTTGATTTGGCATTCTGGATTAATCAGATGCTAGGGAAAAAATGATGAACTAAATTGGAAAGCATGAGGAAGAAATGATGCCAAGATAATAAAAAGTACATATTTTGTTGCTGTTTAGTCATTTCAGTTGTGTTCGACTCTTCATAACCCCATTTGGGGTTTTCTTGGCAAAGGTGATGGAGTTTTGTCATTTCCTTCTCCAGTTCATTTTACAGATGAGGAGCTGAGACAGAGTTAAGTGATTTGCCCAGGGTCATACAGCCGGTAAGAGTGAAGCCAGAGTTGAACTCATGAAGATGAGTCTTCCTGATTTCAAGTGCAGTATTCTATCCACTGTGCCACCCAGCTGCCTCTGAAAAGTAGGTGGGCCAAAAACCTACTAACATGAAAAGGAGACAAAGTAGCCAGAGGGAAGAAACAACTACTGCTTCAGTCCCATATTTTCAACTCCATCCTGGCTGTTGTTACTTAGGTGTCTAGCCGCAAACACATCACACCTAGGACTGAACTTAATGTCACTGAAAGTGACTTTAGGGATCATCTTGTTTAAACTTCTTATCTTGTAGATGAGGAAACTGAGTCAGAGAGGGAAAAAAGTGACTTGTCCGTGTCACAAAGGTAATAAACAATGGATCCAGATTTTCCACTATACTTTTCCAGTGAAATCTTCCTTTCCTATGCATCCCTCTATTCATCCTCTTAGTCACATAGCCTCAAACTCTGGAGTCATCTTTAATTCCTGAATCTCCCTCACCTTGTTTATCCAGTTAGTTGCCAAATGTCTAACTTTATTCTAATATCTCTTGTGGCCATCACTCTATGTCACCCTAACTCAGGCCTTCATCTCTTTTTGCCGAGACTATCATCTTCTTGCCTCTCCAATTCATCATTCCTACTATTACCCAAGCAATGATAATGGCTGCTATGATAAAGGAACTCTTCTACTAAAAAATCTTCAGTGACTTCCCATTACCTGGAAAAGAAAGAATGAACTCCTGATCCTGCCATCGTATAGTAGGGAAAAGAAGTAAATCTTGAGCTAGAAGAACTGAGTTTGAACATTTTTCTTCTGGATGACCTTGGACAAATCTTTTAGAATTTGAGCCTCAATTTTAAAAATTTAATTTAATTTTTTATTTTTATCTATTTATTTGTTTGTTTATTTTTCATTCACAAAATGAAGTTCATAAAAAGTCTCTTCCAGCTCTAGCTTCTATGACAAATGAGGTTTGACTGGAACTAAATAATTAACATTTCCTCCCAGTTACTATCCAGCTATTTTATATGTATTAAGGATTTATTTAACCACCATTCTTTTTCTGGCAGACAGTTCTAAAATGTTAACATATATAGGTTTATATTGCCTAGAAATATAATCTCTGTGAGAGATATAGACTAATGATTTGTACACATGGGACAATTGAATCAAATAATTTTGATCAAAAATGGCAGGGGATTTTGCGGTTCATCAATAATTATTCATTCATTAAGCATTTATTAAATGATTCAATATGTGGCAGGAACTGCTGCTTGTATGGAATACAAAGAAAAAATGTTAAACAGCCCCTGTCCTTAAGAAGCTTATATTCTATAGGGGACAAACTAAGTGAACACAGGTTAAGTACATTAAAAATTTTCATGAATAGTAAACATTAAGGGAACACAAGCAACTGGAAGGTTCAGGGTTTGGATTCATACAGGAGGTAACACTCCTGGAGCAGAGACTGACATTAATCTTTGTATCCCTGTATGGGCCAGTGCCATATAGTAGATACTAATTGGTTGAAAAAACTGAATTTGGAAAGAGCTGTTAAGAGGAGTGCTTATTGCATACTAGTCATCTGAAATGACTGTACTTTTCCTACTAGCTAATTACTTTAACAAATTTTAAGCAAGTTGGAAGCCGAGGGCACAATGATGAAACCTCCAGCTCCAATCCTTATTCTCAAGGAACTTCCTATCAAGGTATAAAAAAGGTGCATGGAGCGCAAAGGCAGTTCAGAATGAATACTTGTAATGGTTCAATTGAATCCAGTAAACAATTATTCACCACCTACTATGTGTAAGACTCTGTATTAGGCTCAAAGAGAGATATGATGCAGGCTCTGCTCTTAAGTACAATATACAGGCTAATACAGAATTGAACAAGTATACAAAGATCTATGATACAAGGAGGAGTGAGGTAAAATCTAAAGGAAAGGCAAAGTGTTAGGAAAAACAAATTGAAGAGGAAGAGGGAAAAGTCATTTTCACTTGATGGAGTAGTAAGATCACTGAAGGCTTCCTGGAGGAGATAGCATCTGGGTTGGTGCTTGATGAAATTGAGGAACATAAACAGATAAGATGAGAAAGAGGTCCATTCCAAGCTTGGGGAATGGGATGAACCAAGTCACAAGCCACAGTAGTAAGACAAAAAGGGGGGAAGGGAGAGAAAGTGGTCCAGGCTAGAATGTTAAATCTGCGAAGGGAAGTAAGTTAAGACTGAATAGGTAGATTGAAATTACATTGTAGAGGACCTTGAATATCAGGGTTACTAAGTTGTGTTGTTGTTTTTTTTTTTTGTAGGTAATGTCAGCTGCTGAAGGTTTGGGGGATAAAAAACTGACATTTATATGGTGCTTTTAAAGTTTGCAAAACTCTTTCAGCCACATAATTGCAATTTAACCTCATGACAACCCTACAAAGTAGGTACTATTGGTCTCATTTTATAGATACGGAAACTGAGGCTCATTAAAGTTAGATGACTTGTCCATGGTCACACAGTTAATAAAGCAGATATAGGAACTGATCCAGATTTCTGATTCACAGTCTAGTATAAGTCCACTAGAGCAACATGTCCATCTCAGGGAAATTTTTTAAGTAGAGGAGTGATATGATCCTAGACTGTATATCCAGTTGTATGAAGAATGGGATGGAGAAGGCATAGACTGGGGGCAGGGAGTATTATGATAGTATGGTGAGAGTAAAGAGGGTTTGAACTAGAGTGACTGAGGTGAGAGTAGAGAGGAGGGACCTAGTGTGAAATATATTGGGAAGATTGACATGTCAGAACTTAGCAACTGATTGAGTGTGTCAAAGGATAAGGAAAACTGAGAAGAGATTACAAGGTCCCCAAACTAGGTGACCAGGAGGTTGGTGGTACCAATTCCCACTAAGTAGAAAAGCTCAAGGGAGGATCAGTTTTTTGGAAGGTGAGGAAATGTGGGTCTTGAGACTTGTTGAATTTGAGGCATCAACAGGACATCCAGATAGAGATATCCACAGCCTATTGGAAACATGAGACTGTCCTCTGGGAGATGTTGGGAGTAGACATAAACTGAAAGTCATCTGCTTAGATAAGAAACCATGGGAGGAGATGAGATCACTAAGATAAGGAATACAAGAGATCCTAGGATGAAATACAAAGAATATCTTGGAATAAAGTATGCTTATAAGGTGGCATTATATGCCCTCATTTTTCGTGAAGAAGAAATGAAATTAGGTCCAGTTAAGGTTGAAAATGATCATTTTGGGCATCTAACCACTGCATCTGCAATTTTATCTAAAGAATTTATCATTTTCTATCAATTTGGGGGTGACTTACTAATGTTCTTAATTTATCTCATGAGATTTCTTAGGTTTTTTTGGGGGGGTACCAAGTATGTTGCATGTTTCTTTTGCCACCTCAGTATTTTTTTTAATCTGAAATAGGGATAGAGAAAGAACATGTGATTTCATTGATGTAGAGAACTCTGAAGTGAGAAAACTCTCTTTACCCAAGCAGATTGCCATCCTCTGTACAACTTTCAATCTTAGAGTTAAGTAGGGTACTTAGGTGCTAAGAGTCTTGTCCTTGTCTGTAGTCACCCAGCTAATATGAGTCGGAAGTGGCACTTGAAGCCGTGAATTTTTGACTTTGAGGTCAGCTCTCTTTAGATACTATCCTGACTCCCTTCGGTTTTAAATACTTCAGTTAATACAATGATTAGACACTTAACTTTGTTCACCTTTTTCATCTTGCCATAGTTTCTTAATCAGTTTCATAGCTTCATAGATTTGCTGCCAGAAGCAAAGAAATCTTTCAATCCAAACCCCTCGTTTTATAAGATTATTAAAGTGAGTTTCAGAGAGAGTATAGTGACTTACCCAAGGGAATCTGGACTTGAACAAGGTCTTCTAATTAAAGTCCACTGTTCTTTTCACCGTATGATGCTACTACTCCAATGTTACCCAACTTTGCTCATGTAGTCTTTTCTGGTTCTTTACATCTCCTTAATCTAGAATAAATTAATCTTAGTATTATTGAACCTTCAAAATTTATAGTTAGACATTTTCACACTGCACAGGAGTATGATCAGTTTTGAAAAAAAGAAAGGCAAATGACCAACAGCCAAATCGCTAATAACAGAATGGCAATGAAAACAACTGAGATTTTGCCTTATACTCATCAAACTCAAATATGATAAAAGAATGGCAGCAGTCTGTGTCAGGGAGTCTGTGGGAAGACAGGCAGACTATTATATATAGTTAGTAAAACTACGGATGGTTCAACCATTCTGGAAAACAGTTTGGAAGTTGACTGTTCCCCAAAAATTACATTAGGGACTGGGACACAGGATAATGGCACAAGGGTTTGGTTTGAGGTTCTCTTGATCTTTCCATTTACTCCCTCCTTAGTTCCTACCAGTGTTCTGTGGCTTATGTGAGGAGGTGGAAGCCGGGAAATAATAGCCAGAGGGGAAGGGAGGGAGTACAGCACTGTTCAGGGGAGTTTCACAGTAGTGTTTCTCATACTTTCTGGGGTGTTTCTGCCTGTGACTAAACCCTATGATACCTCCAGAATAGGAGGAGGTACAAAAAAAACACTAGATGCTTCTGTCCCTCCTTCTCCTCTGCTTCTCACGCCAACCCCTATAACTAATGGTGGAGTTTAGAGCTCTGAATTTTCTTCTCTAATTTAATGATCACCTCTCAATCTCTCTCTATCTCTTTCTCTCTCTCTTACTTCTCTTCCCCTCTCTCTCCTTGCCCTCTCTTTCTCTCTCTCAACTCCAACTTTTTAAGATATTTTCTTTTTTTTAAACAGCTGTACAAAATCCACTTATATGTTGAGATACTTAGTAAGACAATTCTGTAATTTGTATTGGTACCGAGTTTTCTTTATAAACATACACTAGATCAAAGAAAACAATATGTTCCTCAAACTTCATTGACTGAAAAGCCAGGTGGGAAACAATTGATTCTCTGAATGAGACTTTTATATGCCTCATGGTGAACGGTAAAGCTCAAGTCTGGGATGAGGAGGTATGCATTGTGTGTGTGTGTGTGTGTGTGTGTGTGTGTGTGTGTGTTTTAATAGACTAAGCACTTTAAAACACTCGTTTGATTCAATTACCTCAGAGCAGACAATAACCAGCTGCATCATGTATGAGTCACCCTCAGATTGGAGCATGACACTGCCTATTTCAGTCAATGGAAACTCTAATGATTGAGATTAAAAAAACAAACCACAAAACCTCAATGCAAAAATTATTTTTCTAATCTGGTTCCATGTTTCATGGTACATTGCTTTGTCCTCTTCTGTTGAATTTGGCATCTAATTCTAATATTTATAAACAAGAAGGTAAACTGTAGTATCTATAGGACCATAGATAGTAGTAAGAGTAAGAACTCCTGGGTTCAGATCCTGCCTTGAACTTAACCTCGTCGGGTCTTGGTTTCATCATTTGCAGACTGAAAAGGAATTAGCCTACCTGACCCCTGCAATTACTGATAGCTCTAAATCTATGATCTCATGATCTAAATGCTGGATTGTGAAAGGGAAGCAAACTTATAACTTGAAGAATGTTGGAAGAGATTTAAACTCCAAAGAAAATCAGGGTGCGAGAAAGAATAGAAATAAAAGGTTTCTAGACTCCCTTAGAACAGTTCTGAAAGGGAACGTGGTCAAGTGGGAAGGTCCTAGCTTTAGAATCCAAAAGATCCATGTTAAAGTTATGGTTTCTATACTTACTAGCTCTGTGATTCAGCAGGGTGAGCCACATAGCCACTTCCTGCCTTAGTTTCCTCATCTATCAAATGGGTACAGTAATGCTCCAACTACCTATCTTAGAAGGTTTTTTTTCTAGAAAGACATTTTGTGATCTTCAAAGTGTTATAAAAAGTGAATGATTGTAAGAAATGCAATCCTTCAGACAGTGACTTGTCTATCAAGTCAAATGTGAAGGACTGACTTTTTTAAAATTAGATTTTTTTTTAATTTATAGGAAAAAAAAAGGAAGGGAGCAGGAAATAAGCATTTACTAAGTGCCTGCTGTGAGCCAGGCACTGTTCTAAGCAGTTTTCAAATATTATCTCATTTGATTCACAACAACCTTGTGAAGTAGGTGTTACTATCACCATCTTACAATTGAGAAACTGAAGGAGGGAGAAGTTAAATGACTTGCCCAAGGTCACACAGTTAGCAAGCATCTAAGACTAGATTTAAACTCAGGTCTTCCTAACTTTAGGTCCAGCATTATCCATAGCACCTACTAACCTACTAAGAATTCTCTCTCTCTCTCTCTCTCTCTCTCTCTCTCTCTCTCTCTCTCTCTCTCTCTCCTCTCTCTCTCCCCCCATTCTCTCTTCTCCATTGAGAAGAAAACAAGAAAATCAAAAGCCTTGTAACAAATATTCTTAGTAAAGGAAAAACAGACTTATAAATTGACCATGTCCAAAAGTATATATCTCATTCTGTGTCTCGTTCCATCATGTATTCTATCCATATTGGAAAGTGGGTAGCATTCTTCATTATTAATCATTGCACCTTAAGTCTTTCTAAGTTACTCATTGTTACAAAGTTGTTGTTATTGTGTTGTTTTTTCAGGTTTTCCTGTATCACTTCATATAAGTCTTTCCAGGTTTCTCTGAAATAGTACCCTATCACATTGATATACCATAATGTGTTCAAGCCAGTCTCCAATTGAGCATTACTGAGCCTTTAGTATTTTTTTTATCAACACACAAAAAATGCTACTATAAATGTTTTTGTACACATGGGTCTTCTTCCTCTTTCTTTGAGATATAGATCTAGTAAGTGGCATCTCTGGGTCAAAGAGTATAGCAATCAGTAACTTTTGGGGAATAGTTCCAAATTGCTTTCCAAACTAGCTGGACTAATTCATGGCCACAACAACAGTGTATTCCTGTTTTTCCATAGTTCCCCAACATTTGACATTTTCATTTTTATCAACTTTGCCAATATGATGAGTGTGAGGTTACACCTCAGAGTTGCTTTAATTTATACTTATCTAAGTATTAGTGATATGGAGCACTTTTTCACATGACTGTTGATAGCTTAGATTTCCTCCCACTGAGAATTGGCGGCTCGTATCCAACCATTTTTTTCAGTTGACTTTTGTATTAAACTACCAAAGGATTACTTTATAGAGCTAGAAAAAAAATTTATCTGGATGAACAAAAAGCCTGTCAAGAGAAAATAATGAAAAAAAAAACGTAGGAAGAAACGGGAATAACTAGATCTCAAACGATACTTCAAAACAGCAATCATCAACATGATCAGCCACTGCTTAAAAATTTATCAGTGGATCAGGTTATATACACATTATATGGAAGCAATACACTACCCTAAAATTAAAAAAAACCCCAAGATTCCAGTTGATGCGAGGAAAAACTCACTCTTGGCAAAAACTTTTGGGGAAAATAGAAAGCAATCTGGCAGGAAATAAGAACTCAGACTACATGTCAAAATAAGCATCAGATATGTAAAAGGTCATATCATGATCAAATTAGAGGAACAAGGAAGAAATTACCTTTCAAACAGGGAAATTATTATGTAAATGTGAATTACTATTAATTAATTAATCATTAAGCATTTATTACTAGTATAATGGGGTTTGGCACATGCCCAGACCACTTAAAATGGAGGTATAAACGTGGAGATGCCTGGGACCTCGTATCAAATTCTTGTTACACTAGTAAAGAGTTAAATTTATTTACTATGAAAGAGAAAATTAGTCATACATTTTTGTGAACAGTCAATTCTGGGGAAGTTCAATTAAGCAATAAGACAAATAAATTCCTAAATGACCTCTCACATTTGCATTGAGTAGTAAGTCAAAGAGAGGTAGCCTAGCTCAGTGAATAGAGAACTGTCTTCTAGGTGAGGAAGACCCATATTCAAGAACTACCTCTGATATAATGGCTGTGGGGTATTGAACATGGAAGTCACTTGACTTTTTAGTGTTCCAAGTGACTTCTTAATTTTGTATGTGGCAGAATATATGTTGATTTACGTTATTAGAGAGAATGTCCTCATGTGGATTTCCTTATATTGGTGGCATCACATTCAAATAGAAATGTAAGCTACTAAACTGTACATAAGTATCCCTGCGGACTGTATATTGACTTAGAAAACCACATATTAATATCATGTATGTTTTGCTATATTTTTATTTATTTTGTTAAATATTTCCCAATTACCTTTTATTGTGATTCAGGCTGCACTTAGGATTGTTGTGGGTCACATGTTTGACAACTCTGCTCTATATCAATGAAATGACAGATCCAGTCCAAATAAATAGTTTAAAAGCAAGTACTAGAATGTATTTGGCTTTCTGAAATGAACTGAAGTATTTCTGCCTTGATTTGTTGATCCATTAGGGCTTTTCAAAATCCGAAGAGTTAAAACAGGATAATTGAAAAGGATAATTAGTTAAATTGTTTCTGGCTATGGTCAGTACAAATAAAACAGTGAACCCACATAGAAAGTATTGGTGAGAAACCCAGGCTTTGAGAAATTTCTTTAGAAAGTCGGAGGGGGAGAAGGTATAATGATAACAGTTGGCATTTCCATAAAACTTTACATGTATCAGTGGTTCCTATTTAGTGGTTTACAAGTCCTTCAAGGGTTTACAGCAATAGCCCAAGGGGTTTGTGCTAAAAATTCTTTGATGGTACCTTCAGCAGTAAACAACTGTCCAATTATGTTTCAAATATTTTCCTTTTGTGACAAGCGTGTTTGAAGCATTATAGATTTGCTTTAGCAATGATTTATATCACCATGATTATGTATGTAATGAATTTTGTGTTTGTACAGTCATTTCATCAAACTCTGACCAACGTATTCATGCAATTTCTCAACCTATCATCAAATTGTTTCCAAACTGCCACAAACATTTGACATTCAAGCACAAACTTATTTCTAACAGATTGTTAGAAACATTTACATATTCTCATTTGTCTTCTGTACACTGTACCAGAGTAGCTCCCTCATTCTACTCTGTTACTCTGTAATTACCCACCAGCTGTTTAATCATGTGATCAAAATGTTACGAACATTGATGTTCTTGCAGCAGAAATATCAGGCTATTTGAAGACAGTGATTTCTGGGTATGCACATTACAAGCCATCTTGAAATCATCTGCAGGAATAAATCTTATTTGTCTCTCTTTGCAGTGTTAAGTCTATTTTCCGATTTTTATTTATTCTCTGCTTATGTTGTTATTCTTTTATTTGGTGGCTTTTCAAATAAACTGGTTGGTAACATTGGTCAAATTGTTCAGTAGAGTTTCTGGGAAAGTATAGCCAGTGTGTCGGGGTCAAAGGGAAGAAATTCATATCTGAAAAGTGTATTTTCTTACAAAAATGGCTATATGTAAACACTGCTAAAAATGAAGCAACATATCCAATTGAACTCCAAGTACATTTATCATTTAATGCAGAGTTTATTATTAGCCAGTAGAAAAGTAAATATTTTATATCATAACTGACTACTCATCTTCATCAATTGGTTAAGTTGCTAAGAAAAATTGAATTTCTATCTCTAAGCATGAAAACTACATTTTCTGCTACATAAGCATTTTCATTATATTCTTCCTTTTAATCAAAATACAGAAATAAACTCAATGTAGAATCAGATTAAGATTGTGTTTATCTGATGCTGAGTCAAAAATTGTTCAAAATAAAAGTCCAAGTTCTAAATTAAACCTATATATGATTCTTATTAATATATGTTAAGTATCTCCCAAGTTGTAATTTATTTCATTAGAATATTATTCATGGTCAACAGAATTAGTAAAATAAAGAAACTAAGGTGAACTCTTTCAGATAATAGTAAGTCTATGAGGTCTTACTAGAATAATTCTTTTAATTCTTATGGCATGTTCCACATAAAATATTTATGATTATTTTAAAATGATTTTTATAACTTTCATTTGGAATTTTCATAATTACAGATAAAATAAAATGTGATTATGTAGTGAAAATTTTAATTTATAGCTTTTGGGGCAAAAGTTATATTTATCATAAGTACTTAATGAATAAATCTAAAAGGATATTAGGAATAATTTATTAAATTGCACTAGGCATTCACAACACTTTTTTTTGTTGCTGTTGAAAGGATTTCATAGAATAAATTTGGGAACTAGTGACACACATTATCTCACTAGAACCTCCTAAAAACTTAGTAAGGCAAATAACATAGTATTATCCCCTATTTTGCAAATGAGGAAATCAGTTCTTCTTACTTTACGTTACATTACTTTATATAGGTCTTGCCATGTTTTTCTGAAACCACTCCCTTGTCATTTCTTATATCACAACAGTACTCCAACACAATCATATGCCACAACTTGTTCAGCCATTCCTCAATTGATGAACATTCCTAGAGGAGAAGTTTAAGGGGGAAAGGGGTCAGCTGAAGTGATGTTTTCAAAATGCTTCAAAAAGAATAGAAGAAAGTTCAGAAAAAAGCACAAACAAGCGAGAAAGTTTCCAAATGAGCATGTATGGTATAAATTGGAGTTCTGTTACAGATAAGAGTCTTCTTTTATTCGGTGTATATGGTGTGTATATATACACATATATACATACATGTATGTGTGTGTTTAGAATAATTTAAAAATATATACCATTAATTCCCCTTTTTGAATTTCCTTACATCAGTGCAACACTTGTAAAAATCTGACTACACTTCAACTCTAAAACATGTCCTTGATTCTCATACTAATATTCTAATATTCCAGGGGTTGGTGATCTCCTTATCATGGATAGTCCTAACAATGCAGGACAAAACCTTTCCATT
Source organism: Potorous gilbertii (assembly GCA_028658325.1). Taxonomy (NCBI): domain Eukaryota; kingdom Metazoa; phylum Chordata; class Mammalia; order Diprotodontia; family Potoroidae; genus Potorous; species Potorous gilbertii. The sequence goes on along the minus strand of CM053769.1, from coordinate 569,763,294 downwards.
AATGTCCATCCCATGAAACTCTTATTCACATCTCTCATAAGTTGACTACAAGGTGTCCAGTCAACTTACTTGGAAGTTTTCTCTCACTTTCTTGACATTGTGTGGATTCCATTGGACCATCGAGACTATCATATGGGACTATATATGATCAGCTTATCTTTTGAGGAGAACCATAAATTTCCGTGCTGACAATTTGTTTATCATTTTCCTTATTTACTCATTTGTTACATGAGGCAGCCCAGTAACCCCCAATATGTGCCAATTCTTTGGATGATCTTCAATTTTAATTCTTTCAATGAACTCTATAGTATTCTATGACATAAATATAGACACCACTGGAAGAATACTGGTATTACAAAGAAGATTCTTTGCTTCAGAAAGAAGCTTAGGATTATTTAAGGCACTGAGCAATTTCCCAAAGGCAATCTAGCTTGTACTCCTATTCAATTATGGGCTTAGTTTATAGTCTGTTTGAAGTGAAGTGTAGATAGACAAACTTCAAGTGCAGGTAGTTGAATGGAATCACTTTTGGTTTTGTGATTTTCTTTCATTTTTATTGGTTTTTGTTGTTGTTTTTATATCACATGCTGAACCTAGAAAGCCATCCCTTGTAAAAGTTTTTAAATGTAACCTACAGTTGTGTCCACAAACTATATTATGACATATAACTTTCATTTATATATATATATATATATATAATTATATTATGATATATATATCCAATATATGTATATATAATTATATAGATTATACCCAAATTTATAGTGATTCTGCCCTTAGAAGGGTAGGTATGAAATGACTTGTGCTTATCCCTCTCCTCCTCCTCCCTGTCTCCAGGACAACTTTCTAACAATTAGCTGAGGTTAAGTTTCTAACCCTGGGCTAGAAAAGACCCCCTTTACTGTGTGGTCCCCATTTTACCCTTATGCCACAAACAAAGGCAACATTACGGACAAGGTTGGCTCCAGGTGTGTATTATAAATAATATAAAATCCAGCAAACGTATTTTTAACAGAATAAATTTAAGACAAAAAACACAAATGGAAGTAAAACTAAGGTAGGATAAGACCTACTGATTCCTCTCTCCTGAGTTTGTTTCTGCTTCTGGGTGAGCAGAGAGCTCATGATAAAACACACAATCATATGTACTTCTCAGCTTATCCATTTGGATAGAGGTTATTTATCATCCATATCTTGTGGTCTTATAGAAGGGAATTACAGATGTGGCCAGCAACAGCTGCTGCTTCAGTTTCATGCCATCACACCCAGTGGGATAGCTGCAACCTTCTCTCCCACTTCTCAGCAGTTCTCAAGCTCATCATAGCCATGTATGAAAAATCTCCTCCTCCCCCTTCGAGAGCTGATTTAGATGGCTCAGTGGATAGAGTGATGGCTGTGAAGTTACTCATCTTCCTGAGCTCAAATCTGGCCTCAGAAATTTACTAGCCATATGATCCTGGGCAAGTCACTTAATCCTTTTTTGCCTCAGTCTCCTCATCTGTAAAATAAACTGGATAAGGAAACAGCAAACCACTCCAGTATCTTTGCCAAGAAAACCCCAAATGAAGTCATTAACGTCAGACACAACTAAAAAATGCCCTAAAACTCTGTCAGTTTCCTCTCTTCCTTAACTGGAAAGAACTACAAATCCCATAAAAAATGGCTAGCCAGCTCTTTTCCAGGAGACATTACAAAAAGAACGAAAAAAGTTCAATAAGATTAACTAACTCATTGACCATGTCTGACAGTATATGTAATATTCCACAACCTTCGTCCTTGACTTCTTCAATGAAAGTACATTTTCTTAACTCTCCTTGAGGTCTAAGCCTACTCTCTGTGGTTATGTGAATATAAATTTTATTTGTTCTTTCCATTTACATTGCTTCAGTCATTGTATAAATTGTTTTTCTGGTTCTGCTTCCTTTATGTAATTTCAAATATCTTCTCTTGATTTTCCAAATTCTTTATATGTGTCATTTCTTATGGTATAGTACCATTCAGTTATATTCATATACCAAAATTTGCTTAGCTGTTCCGCAAACAATGAGCATCTACTTTATTTTTAATTCTTTGCAACTAACAAAAAAGTACACCCAAGAATATTTCAGGAATATGGGACTTTTCTATCTCTATTTGGCTTCTTGAGGTATATGCCTAATAGGTAAGGGTCAAAGGGTATAGAAAATTCAGTTGCTTTTTTGTTTTTAGCATAATTCCAAATTGTTTTCCAGTATCGTGGGACCAGTTCACAGTCTCATTAATAGTATGCTGGGAAGATACTTTTAGTATCAAACTGAAAATAACCGTTGTTCTCTGGATCTAAAGGATGCCTTAAGGTAACTTACAAACCGAAGGTCTTATCCTTTGAATAACAATTTCTATATGTCCTTACCACCACTACCACCACCATCATCCCTTTCCAGTAGGGTGCAGGTTATAGCCTCTGCATACCAGAAGACAGAAATCTTCTTTCTATGTATACCTTCCCCCTGAACTGCTTAAATTTCATCTAGTTTCTTCCCCACACCCCTTCTTTTGTCTAACAAGCAGCCCTGGGCCATTCTCAAATACACCCTGCTTCTGAACTGCTGTTTTGTGAAACATCTTTGAACTGTCATTAAACATCACATCCAATCCTGGACACCAGGAATACTAGTGGCCTTCTTCATGGAGCTTAGATATTTTCCAATACAATTTATTCCTCTTCTATATCAAGTCATGATAGGTCCCAAGTAGCCTTTACCTAAGAGTTCCTGACATTGCCATCAGTTGTGGTTGGTTGGTTGTTGTCCTTCATTCTCAAAAAAGACCAAAATGATATCACTAAGCTGGAGTCAAGTTTCAATGTGTCCAACTGTGGCTGATTAGACCAATAAGAGCTTGGAGTGCTCTACCACAGGTTGGGCACAAATAGTCAGTGTGAACATTTGGAATGGATTCTTTAAATTTGTGCATCCTATGTTTCCTTTGATCTGCTATGGTCATAGAGTACAGCACCTTCTCTGATGAGGGCATGCCATGCTTAGAGGTCCTGTCCAGTGTCTACCATATCACACAATCAATTCCAAAGTTCTTAAGAAAGAGCTTGAGAGTATCCTTGGATCTTTTCTGACCACCAGATGAGTGCTTGCCCTGTGTGAGTTCTCCATAAAATAGTCTTTTTGGTAAGTGTACATTTTGCATTTGAACAACGCAGCCAGCCCACTGGAGTTATTCTCTGAAGAAAAGTTTAAATGCTTGACAGTTTAGTTTGAGAAAGGATCTCTCTCTGGTACCTTATCCTGCCAGATGATCCTCAGAATCTTCCTAAGACAGTTCAAATGGAAGTGATTCAGTTTCCTGGCATGGCAATGGTAGACTGTCCATGTTTCACAGGCATATAACAATGAGGTCAGCACAATGGCTCTGTAGATCTTCAGTTTGGCAGTCAGTCTAATACCTCTTCTCTCCCAAACTTTTCTTCAGAGCCTCCCAAACACTGAGTTAGCTCTGGCAATGCGTGCATCAACCTCATTGTCAATGTGTACATCCCTGGAAAGTACACTACCAAGGTGAGTGAATTTATCCAGAGCATTCAGTATTTCTCCATTTGCTGTAACTGATGTTTCTACATATGGATGGTGTAGTGATGGCTGATGGAGCCCCTGTGCTTTCTTGGTCTTAATTGTTAGGCCACAATTAGCACAGGCAGCAGAGAATTGATCCATACTTGGTTGCATCTCAGCTTCAGAGGCTGCACTGAGTGCACTATCATCTGCCAACAAAAAATCATGCACCAACACTCCCTTCACTTTGGTCTTGGCTTGTAGCCTTTTCAAGTTACAGAATTTACCATCAGTGTGGTAGCTGACCTTGATGCTGTATCATCAGTCATAAAACATTTGCAAAGGGAGAAAATTATTTCTACTTTTAGGAATACTTAGTTCATCTTGTTAGAGGATAGTGCTAACAGCTTCAAGGTTCCAGGATTAATCCCTTGGGTAAATCTCCACTGAACATTTCTGGATCTCAATTTCCTCACCTGCAAAATGAGGACATTGGACTAAATGGCCTCTGCTTTTCAACTCTTTTACATTAAAAATAAACAGTTACAAATTTAGGGTCATAGTGGGGAGAGAGTTGGCCTTGGAGTTAGGAGGACCTGGGTTCATGTCCTGTTTCTGGCACATTTTGTATGACCATGGGCAAGTCATGTAACTTTAATTCCAGGCAATTCTATAAGACTACAAGTTACAGGAGTTACCTGTCTACATTACTTCAGATAGTTCAGTACATAGATGAAATCATAGGTTAGAACATAAAGAAAAGGAGTGGGGGAAGGGATAACCTTGAAAATGAAGAGGCTTATTTCCTCTCAGGTGAGATCAAGTTCAAATTCTCTTTCTCTTTCTTCCCTTGTCTGTCTCCCTGTCCTTCTCCTGTGTCTCTGTTTCTCCCTGTTCCCCTGTCACATTCTTTCTGTCTCTGTCTGTTCTTACTTTCTGTCTGTTCCCAGATTTCTGGAACATCCCTTTTTCTAGTTTACGTGGGCACCTGGATCCTAGAAAGTGGAGAAAAATTGAAAAATAACTCAGGAATTAACACAGAGTTGTTGAAATTTCCCCCCACCCTCTCCCAGACCAACCTTTGAACTTCCAAAAGGGTTTGGTTTCAATTTAAATAAAGATTCCAGTCTGCTCTTACTTTGACTGAATCTATCTGTCCGCTCTCGTTGAAAATACTTGACAGTTTTCACACTCTTCATTTTTTAAAGAAGGCTTAGGGCTAACATGAAATACAGAAAAAAAGGGAAAAACCTGCTCTGCCCGTGACAGACTGGACTTGGAAGAAGCTGGCTCCTAGGACATTCCAGGTACTCGCCTTTCTTCTCTTTGTTTCCTTTTCTCCATCCCTGGCCACAGCCAGCTTCAAGTGAGCAACTTTCTGTGCCTCTGCTAAGTCATTTCATGGTGGGTAATATTAGGCATTTTGAAATCTCATGAGCACAAAGAAAACTTCTAAAGGCACACAGATTGGGCACAGACCTGTAAATGAGTCTGCTTGGAGCGTGTGCTCTCCTTTCCCCAACTGCCGGCTGTATGATGCTTTGGAGTCTTGTGGTGTCATGTTATCCCCCTGGGGATATTGAACTTGGCGGGGAAGAAGAGAGAGAGAGAGAGAGGATTGACAGACAGCCTGCAGCTGTCCTTGGGGCCTTGTCAGAGAGGACCATTCAGTTCCTAAACCAGCAGGGCAGAGAAAAATGGGAACTTCCTTTATCAGGAAGGCTGTTTCTCTGCTGAACCATTTGTACATTTAAGGACCTATTGTTCCAAGGTTTTCATTGCCTGATGTTTGCTTCAGACGACTGAACTTGATCCATCCACCCATCATAAATTAAACTCTTTGATCTTGTGTCCCCACAAAGTGAACATGGATAACAATAGATCAAAACACTAGAAGGACAGCATGCCTACCCTTCCCAGAGTTACTTCTTAATGGAGCATTGCATAATCAAAAGGAAAATATTTAACATGAAAAACAAATGTCTGGTAAAAATGCCCAAAGCATAAGACAGACTATTATCAGGAATACCAGTAAAATCAGTAATACCAATGGCTTGATCTTATAGAGTAAAATCTCACTAAAATCTGCCTAATTCAGGCAAACCGCTCTTTGGAAGACAAATCTGAAGTAGGGAGTTCTTTGAAGGCCTGTAATTTCATTGCTTTCCAGTACTTACAGTAACCTGAACTAGGTTATAGAAGGGTTGCCAAGTACAGATCCTTAGGGGATTTGTTTTAATGAGCTGATAAGAGTCGTTTGCAATTCCCGTATCAATTGATCAGATGTAACCTGATGTTGCAAAAGTGCTTGAAAACCATTTCTTCTCTTTAGTTAAATCACGGTCTACCCCTGTTTGTTTATACTATTAATTGGCTTAACACAGTCTTTTTCTAAATGCTTAATGAAAAAGTAAACTTCATTTCAACTCCAGTTAGATTTTTCACAAATTTCAAATTAGTGAAGTCCTAATTAAAAAGGGCTTACTCTAGCTTAGGCACTTAGTGGCAACATCTGGAGAACCTATGCAGAAAAATAATAAATATTCAGATTGCCCAGAGGAATCAAAGCAAATGAGAAAAATGAGTAACCGTAAAGTCATCTTTTGCTCCTAGGCATACCAGTCAAAGACCCCTGGCAGAATGGCAGAGGTACAGTCCTCACCAAGCCACAAGATGGCACAACATGTGAATTAGGTGTTCTTTTGGAATCAGGATCTTACCGGCTGAACCTAACCTCTACTAAGGACATTACCTGTGTGACCTTAGGCAAACCTCTGAACCTTTCTCAGTCTCAGTTTCCTCATCTGAAAAAAAAAGAGGTTGGCCTAGATGATCTACAAGGTCCCTTGTAATTCTAAATCAATGCCCTTCCTATCTCATGTGTCAGGAGGAGGAGGAAGCCAGGGCAAATCAATGTCTAATAAGGAATATCTTAAGGATGGGAGCCAGAGGGGAGAAATATAGTAGCAAAGAAATGAAAACTTGGTCTCCATCAGTGACATCAAGTGAGGGGTGTGCATGTTCACAGCTAAGGGTCAATGGACTATTCTTAAGCACAAAGATGCCTCCAACCCCCAGTGCTTCTATAATCCTTTGCACCTGTGACTCAGGGTTGGGCTCTAAAGGATCAAGCACTCTCAGGGTCACTAGTCTAGGTCACTGCAGGGCAGCCACAAGGGATCATAAGGCAGCTCCGATTAGTCTAGGTCATGTTGAAGCCAGGTATCTAGCCAAGGGTGGAAAGCTGTGACCCATATTACAAGTAGTCTGAAGTGGTGGCCAGGGAATCCATAGGAAAAAGAAGAAATGATAAAGTTTTCGGAAACCTCTGGTCACAGCTGCTAGGAGCCTCTCTGCTGCCTTTTATGTGGGGACTGCTCAGTTCTATCTCCTTAACCCCAAACTCTCTGACCAGCTCCTTTAGAGAGGCAAAGCATCCTGGCAAGACTGAGCAAGCTCCCTCACTGAGCCAGCAACATATTGAACTTGGTGACTGTGTTTGTGTCTATCCTTGGGATGAACTGAGAAGCCTGTAGGGGAGTCCAAATTACCTGGGGACATTAAGGCAGGGCTGCTGGCCTCCTCCTTGTCTGTGCTGTCTCCCTCCAAGGGTTGGGCAGGGTATCTGGCTGCAGGGGCCCTGACATCATCTCAACAATTTGGGGTGGTTTCACATACACTTTTGTTGGACTATACTACTAGGGATACATCATATTTTGGCAATTATTAAGAAGGCAGTACTTCTAGACAGTTGCCACACGACCAGGCAATTTCTGTCCCAACAGTACAATATTTAATGTACTTGGCCATCAGGGTCCATACTATTATAATGAGTTTATACTAGATTCAGCTGAGTTATAAAAAAATTCAATAACAATAAATATGGTGATGTGAAAACCCAGATGAAATTTCCTTGCAAACCAACATCCAAAAAAACTTGGAAATGATGATTCTTGGGAGTATCCTATCATACCAGGAGATTTGGAAATTTCTCTCCAAGTAGATTATAGCCCATCTTGGGTGTGAAGGACATAGCATTTTACTGTTGGCATCTCTGCTGCAGAGAGTTAAATGTTCCAATTACTAGCGAAATTTACTGACTGACTCAGGATAAGAAATGTGACAAGGAGAAGAGGAGCTGTTATTTCAAGAAGCATTCATTAGACCCTTACAAAGCACAACAACAACAAAATCAACCTCTACCCTCAGGAAGCTTACATTTTATTGGGATGATAAAACATTTATACAATTAGAAAATGAAATCTAATTTGAAGAAGGAGAGAGAACTAATAAGCAGAAGGATTAGGAAAGGCTTAAAGGATAAGGAAAACACCAGAGATAAATCCTGGAGGAAGCAGAGGATTGTAGGAGGTATAAATAAAGAGGGAAAGGAGGTGGGCATGGGAGGGACAATCTGTGCGAATACATGGGAGGCAAGAGATAGAATGTCCAGCTGAGCAAAGAACAAATTTGACTAAAATAGAGCATTCTTGAAGGGGAATAATGTAAAATAAGCTTAGAAGGATAGGTTGGAGTCAGCCTAAGGAGGGCTTTAAATTCCAGAGGGGGATTTATTTTTTTATCCAGAGAGGCAATAGAAAGTCAATCAAGTTTACAACTTGACCAGTAAAAGAGGGGTTCAGACTTGTACTTTAGGTAGATTATTTTATCAGTTATAGTTGAGGATTGAGAAAGAAAAGAGACTGGAAACGTAGAGATCAACTGGAAGGCTATTGCAATACAGGTAATTGAGGCCTTTTTCTGAGATTGAAAATGACCACTGCAGAATTAGATGGGTTAATCAGTGATGAAAACAATAGCCCTTTTTTTTTAGTCAATTCAAGACTCCCTACCAGGGAACATGGAAAGAGAGACAAAGTCAATAAGAGATACTATGGAAGTACCAACTTCCAAACCAGATTAGGGAAGGGGTAGGGAAGGGACTTTAGAAAACCTAATATAGTCTTTGACTCATGGTATGAAGAGGTAGTCCATGGTCATCTTGTGAGAGGCTGTTTCCTGGATTTGGCACATCATCATATCAAACTCTTGCTATTTTGTAGAGTGAGACTCTTGGGGCCAGTATCATTCCATGTATTAAGGAAGTTCAGAAATACATAAAAGGTGCAAATATTTTAGAGACAGTGAGGTGGCACACTGGATAGAATGCAAGATCTGGAGATGGGAAGACCTGAGCTCAAATCCTGTCTTAGGCACTTACTAGGTGTGAGCAAATTACTTAATCTCTCCATGCTTCAGTTTTGTCATCTATCAAATGGGGATCATAGTAACAAAGTTGCTGTGAGGGTTGTATATATGCAAAGATCTTTGCAAACTTTGAAGTTTGCAAACTAGCCATTATTAAAGGGACATATGGGATCTCATTCAGAAGATCTACTTAGTTCCCCACCTCTCTTGTCAAGAAAAGAGAAAGCTCCAATTAGCTAGAAAATTTCAGATATGGGGGTAAAAAGAGGTTCCAGAATAGAATAAGACAAGAATCAATCAATAAACATTTGTTTTTTATTAATTAATTAATTTTTAGTTTTCTTCATTCTTTACACAAGATTTTGAGTTCCAACTTTTCTCCCCATCTCTCCCTTCTACCTACCACAAGACACTGTGCATTCCAATTACCCCTTCACAAATCAGCCCACCCTTCTATTACACCCTTCGCTTCTCTCTTCCCTATCCCCTCCATTATCTTATAGGGCAAGATAGATTTCTATACCCCACTGCATGTATGTTTTATTTCCCAGTTGCATGTAAAAACAATTTTTAACATTTGTTTTTAAAATTTTAAAGTTCCAACTTCTTTCCTTTTTGCCCTCCCTACCCATCCCCACTGAGAAGGCAAGCAATTTGATAAAGGTTATACATATGTAATCATGCAAAACACTTCCATAACAGTCTTGCTGTGAAAGACTAACTATATTTCCCTCCAGCCTATCCTGACCCCCATTTATTCCATTCTCTCTTTTGACCCCGTCCCTCCTCAAAAGCATTTACTTCTAATTATTCGATCGTCCCATTGGCCCTCCCTTCTAGCATCTCCCCCAATTCACATTAATCCTCTTCCCTCCTACCTTCCTATAGTGTAAGATAAATTTTCATACCAAATTGAGTGTGCATGTTATTCCCTCCTTAATCCAAATCCAATGAGAGTAAGGTTCATTCTTTCCCTCTCACCTCCCCTCTCTTCTGCTCTATTGAAAAAGATTTTTCTTGCCTCTTTTATGTGAGAGATAATTTACCCCTTCTATTTCTCCCTTTTGCCTTCTCCCAATCGATTCCTCTCTCATCCCATAATTTTATTTTTTTAGATATCATCCCTTCATCTTCAACTCACTCTCTGCCCTCTGCCTATATGTATATAACCCCTCCACCTACCCTAATACTGAGAAAAGTCTTAAGAGTTACAAATAGTATCATTCCATATAGAAATGTAAACAGTTCAACTTTAGTAAATCCCTTATGATTTCTCTTTCCTGCTTACTTTTTCATACTTCTCTTGATTCTTGTATTTGAAAGTCGAATTTTCTATTCAGCTCTGGAATGCTTGAAAGTCCTCTATTTCATTGAATGACTGTATTATTATACTCAGTTTTGATGGATAGGTGATTCTTGGTTTTAATCCTAGCGCCTTTGACCTCTGGAATATCATATTCCAGCCCTCCAATCCCTTAATGAAGAAGCTTCTAGAACTTGTGTTATCCTGACTGTATTTTCACAACACTCAAATTCTTTCTTTCTGGCTGCTTGCAATATTTTCTCCTTGACCTGTGAGTTCTGGAATTTGGCTACAATATTCCTAGGAGTTTTCCTTTTGGGATATCTTTCAGGAGGTGATCTGTGGATTCTTTCATTATCTATTTTACCATCTGGCTCTAGAATATCAGAGCAGTTTTCCTTGATAATTGCTTCTTTTTTTAATATAAATTTATTTATTTAACTTTTACATTCATTTTCACAAAATTTTGGGTTCCAAATTTTCTCCCCATTTG
>CM053769.1:569702490-569752245 GCA_028658325.1 Potorous gilbertii | reverse complement strand
GGTTTATGTGGAGATGTTCAGTAATGGATCTGAGCTCCTGCCTGCTTGGGGAGCCCAGGTCTGCTGCTGTCCCTGTCTCTGCCACTGCCTCCCGAGGGGGCCTGAGTTATGGAGACACCTCGCTCCCCTCTTGGCCAGCCCAGCAGTCTCTCTCACTGACCTGTGCGCCTTAGGGTGGAGGGAGCTTTGCAGCCACTGGAGATTCTGTCCCTGAAGCCTGCTTGGATCTACGCCTCTCGGTGACACGTGGTCAGGGCAGGGGAGGGCTCCGCTTCAGTCTGGTGCTCAATGGACCTTTGGGATTGGTTTTTCAGGGCTCTCTGGAACAGAAATCTCCTCCACTCCATTGCTGTGCAGCTTCCACTGCTCCAGAATTTGTTGGGAGTTCTTTTTACAGGAAATCCATGGGCTGTGGGTTTCAGAGCTAGCATACGTGAATCTTTCTACTTCGCCATCTTGCCTCTTCCCCTGATAGTTTCTTGAAAGATGGTGTCTAGGTTCATGGTTTTCAGGTAGTCCAATAATTTTTAAATTGCCTCTCCTGGATCTATTTTCCAGTGAGATATTTTACATTATCTGCTATTTTTTCATTCCTTTGGTTTTATTTTATAATTTCTTGATTTTTCATAAAGTCATTAGCTTCCATCTGCTCCATTCTAGTCTTTAAAGAATTATTTTCTTCAGTGAGCTTTTGTATCTCCTTTTCTATCTGGTCAATTCTGATTTTCAGGGTATTTTTCTCCTCATTGCCTTTTTGGATCTGTTTTGCCATTTGAGTTAGTCTATTTTTTAAGGTGTTATTTTCTTTGGCATTTTTTGGGTCCCCTTTTAGCAAGCAGTTGACTTGTTTTTTCATGATTTTCTTGTATCACTCTCATTTCTCTTCCCAATTTTTCATCTACTTCTCTTACTTGATTTTCAAAATCCTTTTTGAGCTATTCCATGGCCTGAGACCAATTCATACTTTTCTTGGAGGCTTTGGATGTAGGGGCTTTAACCTTATTCTGTTTGTCTACTTTGGGGTTCCTTGTCACCAAAGTAATATTCTTTTCCCAATTTTTTCTCATGTTCTCAGCCATTTATTTGACTTTTGAGTTCTTTGTCAAGGTAGTTCTCTGCTTCCAGTGGGGGTGGGGGTATACTGTCAGGCACTTGATTCCCCCCACAATCTATGGGCTTAGAGTTCCCAAAACACCCACTGCCTCTGCTGCTGCTATAACTGTAGTGGGCTCCTCCACCTCCTCTGCCCCCAGGTCTGGGGCTGAACCACTCTACCCTCTCACATAGGTCTGACAGGATTTTTCCTCTGATCTTCCAATTTATTCTGGGTAATTTGAAGTTGTGAAGTCTGGAAACTGCCACAAGTGCCAGAGATTCAGTTCCCCCTAAGGCCTGCTCAGGTCTCTTCTGTGCCAGTGCAGCCCATGCTGGACTGTGCACTGCTGCCAAGGCAGCACAATAGATGTCTCCTGATGACCTTCCATGCCATCTTGGGCCAGAGATCTGCTTCCCAAGATGTGTGTTTTGTGCATTCTGCAGCTCCAGAATTTGTTTAGAGTCATTTTTTTACAGATATTTGGTTGGGGGAGAGCTCTAGCAAGTCTCTGCTTCTACTCTCCCATCCTGGCTCTGCCCCCCAAATGCTCCTTTCTTTTTCCCTCTTTCAAACTGGAAAGAGGTTCACTGATAATGATTCCTCCAACCCTATGAGAAGATAACTAGAATCTCTGGTTTACTTGGTTCCTCATGTCCATGCTTTCCAATGAATATGGGCTAGACTATTTCACCACCACACCCTTTATATCATCTTCCACTCCTCCCCTTAACCTCTAACTCACTCACTATTTAGCATCTCTTCCCACTCTGCCCACTTTCAGGAATATACAAACTGACCCAGAGGCTTGCAACAGAACTCAATTCTACCCCACCTCCTCCTGATATTACATAAAAACAAAAGGCAGAACTTGCTCTGACGGAGACCTCAGTGTAGCAGCCTTCTGTGCTGCAATAGAATTTAAGCTAGAGAACCCAGGAACAATGGAAACTATAACAGAATAGCAGAGAGTATGTGGATTTACCCTTCCAGCCTGAAGCAAAAGTCCCAGCCTCCAGATGGGGCCATTTCTGTTACCAGAAAAGTCATCTGAGACAGAGACTCACACTGGTGCAATATATATTACACAGCCTAAGAGGAGCCTGAGACAGCTTTGAGGTTAAGCCCTCAGGGAAACCATCAATTAAAGGAGGAGTCAGAAAGGGAGCAATAGGAAAATATAAGTGAAAAAGACTGAACTACAGAAGGTCTCAGGAGGAAGATAATTCAGTTGAAGAACATAAGCAGATGAATCAACAGGAAAGGTATTGATAATGGAGAGGAATATGGCTTCAAGATCTATGAAAAGAGTCCAAATATCTATGAAAAAATATTGCAAGACAAAGGAAAATGAAACAACACCTGAAGATACAGAGATTCCTATGCATTTTCAGGAGAGCATAGAACTATTGCAGGATGTTTCTGAATGGTTTAAAAGAGAAATAAGAATTGTGAAAGTAGAGTTTATGGCATGTATAGCAGAAATAATTGTCAGAATAGAAAAATTTGAATCCACTGTGACAAATCTCACCAAAGAAACAGAAGAGAATAACTGAGAATGCAAATAGAAATAAAGGACAATTTGGACAAAAAGAAGCAGAAAAGTCACTGCTTCTATGCTCCCTAGATCCTTATGTGCTTTCATCTGACTGCCAACAGACCCTAAATGCCCCTGGTCATTGCCATGTACCCTGCTGATAAACTTTATATATGTTTTTTTTTCCCCTTCCAATTATAGTTGTGAGCTCCTTCAGAAAAGGGACTATATTGATTTTTCACCTTGTGTCCTTAACCTTAAAAAAATGTGGTAAATATTTGACAAATGTTTTCTAATTCATTCATCAATTCACGCATATTATATGTCAATTATTATGTTAGGTATTGGGAATGCAAGGCAAAAATGGGACCATAGTTAGTCATTGCAATTAATCTGAGCTTAGCTGTTCTTTAGTGTTGTTTTTATTTACATAATTTTAAATATCAGCTACATTATTTTCCTGAGTATGCTTTCAATGATGTGTATCAATTCATGAAAGTCTTCCCATATTTCTTTGCATTCCTCATAGTTACCATTTATTACAGTGCAATTACAATTCATTACACTCATATAATACATTTGTAGTATAGTTTGAGATGTGGTAATGATCCTACCATTCCACTTCTTATTTAAGGGGAAAAGAGGAAAAATAAGTAGCTATGCTGTACTGTGTACCAGTGAGAAGCACTCTGAAAATATTATGTCATTTGATGCTGTCGTGGGAGGGGGCAGTGAGGGGAAGATGAGGGGGGGATAAAATCTTAATTTTAAGTAAGTGATTGTAGAACATTTAAAATAATAATAATAAAAGAAAGTACTTTTAAGGGAGCATGTCTTCTACTATGAAGTGATAGGATTAACACCTTAGATGCCCTAGAATATTTTATTAAATTCTAGTCAATATAAAACATTAATCAAATGATATTTTGTATTAATGCTAATATAATAATTTAATTTTCATGTAATAAAAGTAAAGTGACTAGTTAAAATGCAAAAACAAATATTTCTCATTTGATTGTCACAACAACTCTGGAAGTTAGGTGCTTCTATTATCCCCATTTTGAGAAAACTGAGGCAGATAGCATTACTTTCCCAGGGTCATATAGCTCATAAGCGAATTTGTGCTCAGGTCTTTCTAACTTCTAGGGTAGCTAGGGCACAGTGGATAGAGCACTAGTCTTGGAATTGGTAAGATTCATCTTCATGATGGGTTCAAATCTGGCTTGTGACCTTGGGCAGATCACTTGACCCTGTTTGCCTCAGTTCCTCATCTGTAAAATGAACTAGAGAAGAAAATGGCAAACCATTTCAGTATCTTGCCAGGAAAACCTCAAAAAGGGGTCATGAATAGTCAGCAGTGATTTGAATTATGTGGGAAATGGATAGAGATTTGATTTCTGGAGTTGCTTATACCTGGGAGTGGCTGTCACTCTGGTTGTCTCTGTTCTTAACACTAGCCCTTATTACCATCTCATTACACCATTCATACCTTCAACATTAAGGTTTATCTCCCTAGATAAATAGTCAACCTAGTTTCCCGTGGAGTCCCTATGGTGCAAGCATGGGACCTGCCCAAAGCCAATTTCTTCAAAGACTAATTTCTTTATTTGGTTTGATGTATATTTTATTAAACTTAGAATAATTGGTAGTTTCTACATCTCTACTATATATATGTTCATTTTGCATTTTCCTTTCTTTCAGTATTTATAATCTTGGTATTTTGCATTAAAACCTCTTATATACTATGAGACATTTGCAAATTTCTAAGAAAATCTTTTCAAGAAAAAACTGGGAAATTTACCTAACTATAATACATTCAATGCGGGATAGTTTGCTTGGCAAAATGGTTCTGTTTTTTGGAAATAATATTTTATTTTTTCCAATTACATGTAAAGACAGTTTTCAATATTCATTTTTTATAAAATTTTGAGTTCCCAATTTTTTTCTTCCTTCTTAGTTTCCATCCATCCTCCCCAAGACAGCAAGCAATCTGATATAGATTATACATGTGCAATCATGTTAAACATATGTCCTCATTATTCATGTTCTGAAAGAAGGAAGAGAACAAAAGGGAAAAGAAGTGAAAATAATATGCTTTGATTTGCATGCAGACTGCACAGTTTTTTTGGATGTCAATAGCATTTTCCACAATGAATCTTTTGGAATCATCTTGGATCATTGTATTGCTGAGAAGAGTTCAGTCAATTATAGCCAATCATCGCACAATGTTGCTATTACTGTGTACAATGCTCTCGTGGTTCTTCTCACTTCACTCAGCATCAGTTCATGTGAGTCTTTCCAGGATTTTCTGAAGTCTGCCTGCTCATCATTCTTATAGCACAGTAGTATTCTATTACATTCATATATCACAACTTACTTATTCAGCCATTCCCCATTTGATGGGCATCTCCTCAACTTCTAATTCTTTGCCACCACAAAAAGAGCTGCTATAAATATTTTTGTACATGTGGGTCATTTTCTCTTTTTTATGATGTCTTTAGTACACAAACTTAGTAGTATTGGGTCAGGGGGTACACACAATTTGACTGCTCTTTAGGCATAGTTCCAAATGGATCTCCAAAATGGTTGAATTGGTTAATATCTCCACCAGCAATGCATTAGTGTCCCAATTTTCCCACATTTTTAACAGCATTTATCCTTTTCTGTCAAATTAGCCAATCTGATAGGAATGAGGCGGTACCTTAGAGTTGTTTTAATATGCATTGCTCTAATCAATAGCTGTATGACTATAGATAGCTTTAATTTCTTCATCTGAAAACTACCTGTTCGTATCCTTTGAACACTTATTATTTAGGGAAAGACTTGTATTTTTATTAATTTGACTCAGTTTTCTATATATTTGAACAACGAGACCTCTATTACAGCACTTTCTGTAAAAAAAAAAGTTTCCCATTTTTCTACTTTCCTTCTAATCTTCATTGTATTGTTTTTGTTTGTGCAAAAACTTTTTAATTTAATGTAATCAAAATGATCCATTTTGCATTTCATATTATCCTCTATTTATTGTTTGGTCACAAATGCTTCCCTTTTCCATAGGTCTGACAGGTAAACTATTCCTTGCTCTCCTAATTTGCTTAGAGTATCACCCTTTATGTCTAAATCATGTACCCATTTTGACCTTTTCTTGGTATATGGTCTGAGATGCTGGTCTATGCCTAGTTTCTGCTATACTGTTTTCTAGTTTTCCCAGCAGTTTTTGTCAAATAGTGAGTTCTTATTGCAGAAGCTAGAGTCTCTGGGTTTATCAAGCAGTAGATTACTATAGTCATTTGCTGCTGGGTCTTGTGCACCTAATCTATTTCACTGATCCATCACTCTATTTCTTAGTCAGTACTAAACAGCTTCGATGATTGCTGCTTTATGATATGGTTTTAGATCTGGTATGGCCAGACTACCTTTCTTTGCATGTTTTTTTCCATTAATTGTCTTGATTATTCTTGATCTTTTGTTCTTCCAGATATATTTTTTTCTAGCTCTATAAAATAATTTTTTTGGTAGTTTGATTGATATGTCACCAAAAAGTAAATTAATTTAGATAGAATTGCCATTTTCATTGTATTAGCTTGACCTACCCACAAGCATTGATGTTTTTCCAACTGTATAATCTGACTTTACTTGTGTGGAAAGTGATTGGTAATTGTATTCATATAGTTCAGGGGTTTTTCTTGGCAAGGATGCCAAATATTTTATATTGTCTACAATTATTTTAAATGGAATTTCTTTATCTCTTCCTTCTGGGCTTTGTTGGTAACATGTAGAAATGCTAATGATGTATGTGAGTTTATTTTATATCCTGCAACTTTGCAAGTTATTTCAAGTAAATTTTTAGTTGATTCTCCAGGGTTTTCTAAGTATATCATTATATTATCTACAAAGAGTGATAGTTTTGTTTCCTCATTGCCCAGTCTAATTCCTTCCATTTCTTTTTCTTCTCATTGCTAAAGCTGACATTTCTAGTATAATATTGAATAATTGTGGTCATACTGGCCATCCTTGTTTCACCCCTGGTCATACTGAGAAGGCTTCTAGCTTATCCTCATTACAAATAACGCTTATTGATCATTTTAGATAGATTCTACTAATTATATTACATATCAAAACTCCATTTATTACTATGCTTTCTAATAGTTTTAATAGGAATGGGTGCTATATTTTGTCAAAAACTATTTCTGCATCTATTGAGATAATCATATGGTTTTCTGTTTTTGGTTATTGATATGGCCAATTATGATAACAGTTTTCCTAATATTGAACCATCTTGTATTCCTGGTATAAATACCACCTGTTAATAGTGTATTATCCTGGTGATAAATTGCTGTAATTTCTTTGCTAATATTTTTCTTACATTTTTTGCATTGATATTCATTAGGGAAATTGATCTATAATTTTCTTTTGTGTTTTGGTTCTTCCTGACTTAGGCATCAGGATCAGGACCATATTGATGTCTTAAAAGGAATTTGGTAAAACTCCTTCTTTGCCTATTTTTCCAAATAATTTGCACGGTATTAGAATTAATTGACTTTTAAATGTTTTGTAGAATTTATTTGTAAATTCATCTGGAACTCGAGATTTTTTCTTAGAGAGTTCATTGATGGCTTACTTAACTTCTTTTTCTAAAATAGGGTTATTTATGTATTTTATTCCCTCTTTTGTTAATCTGGGAAATATATATTTTTGCAAATATTCATCCATTTCACTTAGATTATCAGATTTTTGGCATACATTTGAGCAAAATAGTTCCTAATTATTCCTTTAATTTCCTCTTTATTGGTGAATTCACTCTTTTCATTTTTGATACTAGTAATTTGGTTCTCTTCTCTGTTTAAATCAAATTAACCAAAAATTTATCTATTTTATTGTTTTTTTCTCATGGAACCAGCCCTTAGTTGAATTTATTAGTTCAATGGTTTTCTTACTTTCAATTTTATTAATTTCTCCTTTGATTTTCAGAATTTATAAATTGGTGTTTAATTGGGAATTTT
Source organism: Potorous gilbertii (assembly GCA_028658325.1). NCBI lineage: Eukaryota > Metazoa > Chordata > Mammalia > Diprotodontia > Potoroidae > Potorous > Potorous gilbertii. The sequence continues at coordinate 569,744,612 of CM053769.1, read as the reverse complement.
AAATTTGTTCTTTTTCTAGCTTTTTAAAAATTCCATACCCAATTCATGAATCTGCTTTTTCTCTATTTTGTTCCCATAAGTATGTAAAGATATAATGTTTTCCCTAATTACTGCTTTGGCTGCATCCCATAAATTTTGATATGTTGTCTCATTATTGTCATTCTTTTGATGAAATTATTGATTGTATCTATGATTTGTTATTTGGCATACTTGTTCGTTAGGATTGGATTATTTCATTCCCACTTAATTTTAATTTCTCTCTCTCCATGGCCATTTATTCCATGTAATTTTTATTGCATCATGATCTGAAAAGGATGCAATATTTCTGCCTTTCTGCATTTGAATGTGAGGTTTTTATGTCCTAATACATGGTCAATTTTTGTTCAGATACCGTGTACTGCTAAAAAAAAAGGCATATTCTTTTATATCTCTATCAGTTTTCTTCAATGTTTTATTATATGTAACTTTTCTAAAATTCTATTTGCTCCCTTAACTTCTTTCTTGTTTATTTTGTGGTTAGACTGAGAGGGGGAGGTTGAAGTGCCCTACTAGTATAGTTCTGTTATTTATTTCTTCCTATAAAAATGGCTCTTAACACAATAGTAGTATCGAGTATGAGATATTTTATATGATGTCATGCGACTTCTTTATTTTATGTGTATTCTGAGTATCTGACAGAGTGCCTGACAAAGAGTAAACACTTGATCAACTTATTGAGTTGAATTGTACTTTAGTATTACCATGATACCTCTTGAAAAGCCCCTGATTTCTAGGGTTATTTGCTTTAATAGCAGTCCAGTTGAAGTAAAGCTCATTAACAGCTAGAATCAGTCTAATTTTACATTGTGTCTGTATACATTGGGCCTAGTCTAAAAGATGATCAGTGTGAAGTCCTACATCGAGCTAAAGCAAACAAACAAACAAAACGTCTGTACAAGTATCGGATAGGATACTGTACTGCATAATAGGTCTCATGGAAAGGAACTGGGATTTTTAATGGACTGTAAGCTTAATGTGAATCAACTGTTTGACATGGCAGCCAAAAAAGCTAATTTGTTGTAAAACTGCACTAATATCTGGATGGAACAAGGGATAGCCCTGACATCTTAGGTGGTGGCTAGACCACATATGGAATATTGTGTATGGTTCTAGATGGATTTTTAGGAGGGCAGTTGATAAACTAGACCTTTTCCAAAGGCTGTGATAAGGCATCAGTTGGAGGAACTGGAAATGCTTAGCCTAGAGAAGAAAGAGTTTGGGAGATCATGAAACTATATCTGTATTCAAATATTTGAAAGGATGTCATGTGGAAGAAAGAGTAGATTTGGGTTTTTTTGACTTCAGAAAGCAGAACTAAGAATGATCAGAAGACATGACAGAAAGGCAAGTTTTTGGCTCGATATTAAGGGGAAACTTTCTAACAACTAAAAGCTGTCCAAAAGGTGAATTCTTCATCACCAGAGGTATTTAAAAGGGAGGGTAGGTATCCATTTGGCAAAAGTACTGTAAAGAAATTCCTGTTCTCTATGTTGGAATGGATGACTTAATGTGGTCTCTTCCAACTCTTAGATTCTATGAAATATTTATTTGAACACATATGTGCAAAGCTCTGTGTTAGACACTTCAGAGGACACAGAGATGAGCAAGACAAACTCTTTGCCCTCAAGAAATATTGCTCCCAACTGGTCGAGGAGTGTGACACAATTATACAATAAACCATAGTACAAGGAAGAATGAAATAAATCACATAATAGAGGTATGTACAAATTTCCATGAGGGTTCAGAGAAGGTAGAGAGCACATCCTATTGCAGAAATGAGGAAATGTTTCATGAAGGAGACAATATTTCACAATGTGACAGAATTTCAGAGTTGGGAGGACCCTCAGTGATCATTTATTCCAATAAGAATTCTTGTCAAATGGTATTCAACCTGTGATTTAAGAACTCCAGTGAGTGGGAACAGAGTTTCACTCCCAGTCAGCCACTTCTATGTTTCAATAGCGCTCTCAAGAATGGCTCTTCTTGACATTAATACCCCTTTACATCTTTTACCTATATTGTCGTTTCTGTTCTGACCTCTGAGATGAAGCAGAGCAGTATAATCCTTTGACACAGAGGAAACTTCACCAGATTTTATGTCAGCTACCATGATCTGCTTGCCTCCTCCCCAGATCTTCTCTTTTCCAGACTTTTCCAAGTCATCTGTGATGTGAATTTGAGTCCTTTCACCTTCCTGTTTTCCTTTCTCCACACATTTTCTAGTTCACCCCTTTTCTTCCCAAAATGTGCCTAATAGAATTGAACAGATTACACCAAATATGATTTGATCAGGGCAGAATACAGTGGCCTTATCATTCTGTCATTCCTGAATACTGCCTCTTTTAATGCAGCCAAAGATTGAAGGAGCAATGCTTTATCACACTACTAACTCAAATGGAGCCTGAAGTCCACTAAAACACCCAGCTCCATATCTCTTACCTGGTACTTGGGATAGGTCTTGAAACAAGAATAGCAGGAAAAGTTTGTCATGTTACTTTAGGTCAAGGCTAGGTCAACAGCATGCCAGACAGAAGTGATAAGTGAGAAATTCATATAGTCATTTTGGTAGTTTTTATATGGGCTGTTTTTATATGAATCCCAGGCTCTCCTATCTAATTCAAGCTGCACACTACTTCTAGGCTAATTATCTATAAACCTTGTTTTTATTATGTCATTCATTTGCTCAAAAATCTTTGATAATTATCTTTTGCTCACAGAAATCAACATAAACTTGTCTACCTAGCTTTCAAACCTTCCATAAATTGGCTTTACTTTACCTAGCAAACCACAATTCTTACCAATTTCTAACATACACCCATTATTTTAGTAATACTGGTGATCTTGCTGTCCCATGGATGTACCATACTTATTCTTGGCTCTGTGCCTTAGCTCAGGTTGTTTTTCCATATGGAAAATCATTCCCATTTCATTCTTAAAAGCCCAGTTTATAACACAGAATCTATTACCTAGTTATATTCTGTCAGACTGATCCAAGATGTCAGAGCAAGAGAACTGAAGGAAACCAATTTACCCACACTTTCCACATAAAAACAACAAAGAGAAACATGAAAGAGAAGAAAAATGGCTAAAAAGAATACCACATAGAAGATAAAAAAAAAACAAAATGAAAAATGAGCAAAGTAAAGAATGGTGATGATACAATGTAAAACTTAAAGAACAGAGCAACTGAATAAGCTAACACACCAGGAGATAGGAATATGAAAAAAAACAACTCATGCAAGATATCCTAAGAGACATCCCCAAAGGGTTAAACAGTAGATTAAAAAAAATTTAAGCAAGAGATGATCTTCATTCTGTATGTCTTTGTCTGTCTGTGTCTGCCTCTCTCTCAACTTTCTTTTGGTTCCTTTTTTTGTATCAATTGATAGGTTAGGAAAACAGCTGTCTTTACTTGTTGTGTTCACTTTCTCCTCACTCTCTTTCTTCCAGTTCCCACCCTGGCCATGTCAAAAAGGCAACCATTCTGCATCTCAAATTCATCACCACCTCTTTGTTAGGAGATAGGGTATTATTCTTCATCACTGGTACTCTAGGATTTTGCCTGGTCATTGCGCTGATCACCGTGCTCCTGTCTTTTGCCAAGACCTCCTAGGTGGCCTCTCTGCCTCAAGTTTCTCTGCACCATTCTCCACATAGCTGCCCAAATGTTTTTCCTAAAAGGGAGGCCTGACTATGACATCTACCTTACTCAATAAACTCCAGTGGCTTCATATTAACACTAGGATCAACCATCTTAGAGTTTATATTTGATCTTAGGCTAACTTAATCTCTTGCTTTCTTTACAATATTTTTACACATTAGTCTCTTCCATGCACTCTAGAGCCTATTTAACTCTACTTAAATCCTGTACATCCAGCACTCCATATTTCATCTTTCTTTGTGCTTTGCACTGGCTGTCCCTTATACCTGGAATACTCTGCCTTGTCACCTTTGCTCCTTAACTCCTTGGCTTCCTTCATGACGTAGCTCAAATTCCATTTTCTACAGAAGACCTTTCCCGCTACCCCTAGATGCTATAGTCTTTTCTCCTCTAAGGTGACCTTGTTTCTATGCTGTCTAAATATTTCATGTGCTGTTTTTCTCCTAATAGAATGTAAGCTTCTTAATATTAGAGAATGTTATAGTTTTTAATTTCTTAAGGGTCTTGGGGTCAGTGCCTGGTAAATAATAAGTGCTTAAAATTGTTTATTGATTGATTGGTACAGGAGAGGGATTAGAGTTGCTCTTCTTGAACCATTAGAACTAGGAACAATGTACAAATTCACAAAGAAATAGATTTACACTTGATATAAACAAAAGTATCATGATTAGAGCTTACCCAAAGGGGAATGGGAGCAACCATTACTCAAAGCAGGGGCTGAGTGATCCCTTGTCAGGTATGTTGTCAAGGGTAAGTCTAGGTTTAGGTTGGATTGGATGACTCTGGAGTGCCTTCAAGCTCTGAGATATTGATGCTATGATCTGGGAGTGATCTGGAAAGTTGTATGTTCATCCTTTGTTGCCAAAGAAGACCATGCCATCAGAGAAATGATGACATGACATGCATTTGACTTTGTTTTGAGGGAAGGAGGGCTGTGTGGGTCACCAGTCTCACTTCTCCTCTAGTTATCTGAATCCAGTAATCAGATATTCCTCAGGATGACTGGAGATGACCCAGGATGAGGCAATTGGGGTTAAGTGACTTGCCAAAGGTCATACAGCTAGTGAGTGTCAAATGTCTGAGGTAAGATTTGAACTCAAGTACTCCTGACTCCTGCACTGGTACTCTATCCACTGCCCTACCTAGCTGCCTCTATTCAGAGTCAAGTAGGCATGGGTTCAAACCCATCTCAGACACTTGTTATCTGTGGGATACTAGGAAAGTCCCTCAATCTATCTAGGCCTTGGTTTCCTCTCCTGTAAAATGATCACGATGGACCCTGACCTCTAAAGTCACATCTACCTCTATCTCTAGAAATGACTCTATGGTTCTTGCTATGATCCTACGAGTAAGAGGAACAAGAGCGACGAGTTCAGGGGAAGGAGACTCTGTTCCTAGGTCCCAGTTTCTTGGGAAAGACTTATGAAGAGGGACTTGAAGGTCCAGTTCCTATCCCTATTCAAAAGCCAATTTACCTCACTTTAATTTATCTTTTCTAAAAATCCCTGATATAATGTATATATGAAAAGTTGACAGAACACTATGAAATTAACTATTTTGAGAAATAATTTTAGTAGAAATCCGATTTGACCAATTTGTTTTCTGGTAGTTATATGAAGGAGAACAATAGGTACTTTCCAATGTGGATCACATAGATTTACTGGTAATCACATAGCAATACAGAAATTAGGCATGTATTTTAGTAGAAAATATATAGTTTACTGGAGCCTTGAGGAGGTGAGGGAAATGCTCATATGCACTTCTGTCATGGAAATTCATACTATATTTATTCAACTACCAGCAATGATCTAAATCTTTTAATAGTTTCTTAATAATGAACAAATACTCCCTTGCATGATGCATTAGTACTTCAGGTACATACTTCAATGACCATATTCCTCAAAGCCACAACATTTTTTAAGTAGTCAGGCTAACAAATATGGGATGGGGCAAGAATGTAGCATGTAGGACTATATTTGAAACAGTGTTAGATGTTCCCTGAGCAGGCAAGATTAATAGCCATCTTGCCGGGCCACCTCAGGGTGGGGAAAGGGGCAGCAGGAAGTTGTCTGTATCTTTTTCTTCACAATTGAGACAATATAATAAGCCAAGTTACCCAGCCTCCAAACTCAATTTAGAGCTTTTTAAGCTAGAAGGTGGACCTTACTGGTCATCTAATTTAACCCCTTTATGTAACAGATGAAAAAACTGAATTCTTGAAAGAGGAAGTAACTTATCCAAGGTCACACAATTTACAAATAGCATCATCAAGATGAAAATCCAGAACCTCTGACTCCAAATCCAGTGGTCTTTCCACAGTACCATACTGTTTATAAAAACCTGACGCACTCTTTTCTGTGCTTGGTGATTTTTCTCCCTTTGATGATGATGCTATACATACTACAGGACTAGAGAGAAGAAATAAAAGAGAGTCAGAGAGGGAAAGAAAAAGAGGAGCTAGGGGACAGAAGGGATGAAGAGTCAATCCCTCATTTTCAAGAAACATTATTAAATTCCTACTGTATGCAGTCTAGTGGAGAGGATAACACAAACACAAGCAAGTGTAGTATACAACATTGCATAAATACAGTAGAAAGCTATTAAATAAAGTACTAGATGAGGTCTGATGGGAAGTGATCAGGGAAGGCTTCATGGAGGAAATGACATTTGAGCTGGATTTTAAAGGCAATATAGGAATTAGTATTTTATGGAGCCTATGACATTCTCCCTTCTGGAGAAATATGCTGTCAGTGAGAGGAGAATTATGCATTTGCATGTTAGCTTCACACACTACTATTCAGGACTTGCTTTTTGTCCTTTGACTGCAGAGGAATAAGGCTGAATATTTATCCAACCAAAAGACCCTCATGTCAGAATAGAAAGACCTTAATCCTCTTAACTCTCCAAAGATTTTCTGATCACATGCCTCTTTCTTACTATTTCTTTCCCCGCTTTCTCCCTCCCATTCCCCATTTGTTCTTCCTGTCTCATTCTCCTTCCCTCCCCCCATATCCATTTGTCTTTTGTACAGCTGTGAAAAATTAGGACCTCTGCCATAAAGTATCTGCCTAGAAAGTGGCATGAGATGATTTATGTTTCCCTAGGAGATTAGGCATGTTTTCTTAATTATTTCATCCAATAGCACATGTCCTATGCATATTTTGGGCTCCTTGGCCTCTACATATCTTGGACTTTTTCCCCTTCAAAAGCTTTGACTCTCCCACCTGAGAGATACAGCTTTTAGGGCTGCCCTTTAAACATGGGTTCCTATATTTTTAGAATGATTCCCCCAACTCTGCCGAAGAACATTTTACTACCTTATCTCCTGTGGCATAGTGGATAAAGTGTTGGGCTTGCAGCCAGGAAGACCGACGTTTGAATCCTTCCTCAGACACATACAAGCAGAGCAACCCTAGGGAAGTCTCTTAGCCTATGTAAAATGGGAATAATGATAGTATCTACTTCACACTGTTGGATCACATGAGATGATGTATGTAAAGTGATACACAAATTCAAGCTCTTATTACTAGTATAAACTGAAGATCAAATGAGCTGGAAGGCCCATATTTACAGAGTATTTCAGTTTAGCTTTGTTTCTCCCAGAATTAGTCTTGTTTTGACCTCCCACTTGCCTACTGGGGTAGATAATCTCATTCAGTAGAATGCAAGTTCTTTAAATGGGACTATTTCTTTTTTGTCTTTGCATTCTCATCACTTAGCACAGTTCCTGACATCTAGTAGGTACTTAGCAAATACTGCTGCTTGATATGGGTAACAACCTATCTGGTGAAGCATTTCATTTTTTTTTAACAATGCCTCAGTAAATGAATAAAATGCACAAACATTGGAGGTCTCCAACATATGAAACTGATGGCTTCACCAATAGTTTATATTTTGGGGGTCTTCTTTCTCTCTCCCTTCTCTTACTCTCCTACTCACTATACATTCCATCCCTTTGTATGGGTCCCAGAATAGTCCCCTTTCCTGAGCAGAAAGGAGAGCTCAGTGACCTAATGGTATGGTTAAAATAGAGAGTTCATATTTCACTTCTATCTGTCTTGGCTCCAGCTATTAGAAAAAAATGCTTATTCATAAATTTGTGGCTACCTGCAGTGGCAAGATCATCTAACATTTGAGATTTTGACTGAAAAGTTATTGGAGCAGTTTTCAGATTGTTTTGTGGGATCCGTCCCATTGCTTTATGCTTGTACCTCTTGTCAAACTTCACGATAGACCATTCTCTGAGTTAGGACTGCGTTGAGGGAGTTGTTCTTTTTGGAGGCATTACTAGCTGCCCTAACTCCTTCTTAAACAGGCCTATTTAATGAATGAACATTACCTCACCCAAATGAGTACCTACAAAGACCTTTGCCTAAAGGGCCCAAGGTCTCCCAGTGCATCCTGGGTTGTCTCCAGTCATCCTGATGAATATCTGGTCACTGGAATCAGATGGCTCTGGAGGAGAAGTGAGGCTGGTGACCTGCACAGCTCTCCCTGACTCCAAACGAAGTCAAGTGCAAGTCATATCATCATTTCTCTGGGGGCATGGTCTTCTTCAGCAATGAAGGACAAACACAACAGAAACTAGCATGGGAAATTGTCCCAGGGTACCAACATGTTGGGGAGAGGTTTCAGGGCACATTTCCCTCCTAGAATATTGTACATTCTCCCTGGGTGGGCATACTTCTTCTTTACAGTGACTATAATCCCTTAACCTCATGGTCCTCTTCCTGTCCATACTTCTCTGTAGCCCAATTGCCCTTGGGCTACACCTCACCTTTTTCTCCCAGCCCCCTCCAGGGTGAAGGACAAATGATTCCTCCTGGGCTGACTGTGTTAGACAGTCAACCTTTTACATCTTTCACCACCACCCCTACTGTAGTGTTTTTTCCTCTTTACTGACTAAATGTGATGTCAAGGTTTCTTTTCTTTTTTTTTAAAGAGGAGTAGGATGATTGATTTGAAGTACTTTTAAATATCTCCAGCTCCTGAAGTATAGAGTTTAGAGACTGGGACTAAATGATGGGAAGACACTTTGTGGTTTTGTCCTGGCATGAGCTTAGGGAAGCCAGGGCAGGCACTGATTACTTATCAGTGGCTAATTCATCTCATTTCAGATGAGCCAAATCGAGATGCGAATGAGAGGTTACAGAATGGATGAGGGGAGAGGTCCAGCATGGGGTGAAGATGGAGGGGAGGAAAAAAGGGAGGTGGAAAGAATGGAGAGAAAACAAAGACGTAGATGGGGGTGTAGTGGATTAAGTACTAGACTGAGAGCCAGGAGAGCTTGGTTCTTGACTCCAGATCCTCAAGCTGACTGTGAGAAGTGGGATTTGAACCAATGTCTTCCTAATTCCAAGTACAGCACTCTGTCCATTACACCAAACTGTCTTCATTCTGCCTAGAGATCTGTGGCAATAGGTGACAATTAATAATCCTTCAATCAATCAATTAGTGAACAAGCATGTATTACACACCTACTATATCACAAGCACTTTACTAGGTGCTGGAGATATAAAGACAAAAATGAAACAATCCCTGCCCTCAAAGAGCTTATATTCTATTAGGGTAAAACTAGCTGCGCTCTGGTTTATTAAGGATCCTCCCACCCCATCCCAGCAGCAGCCTGAGACAAAATAAAGTGGGATAACCAATGCAGAACACAAATTGTAAACTGCATTCCTATGCCTTCATGGTATTTTGGCTGCTACAGTAGTTTGCCAAAGGGTAGTTTGATATTCCACTAAATTTTATGAATGCAACATTCCTTAACTCTCCTGCTGCTTGTCATGAATATTATTTAAAAACTAAGCATATGTGTACCACAAAAATACAGTCTGAAGTTTTCTTTTCAAAACCCCCTCCAAATTAATTGAACTTTTAAAATACTCATTTTTTGCTTAAAACCTACTTTAGCAATAAATCATTTTTCCACCCTGAAATAATAGGTCTAAAAGGAGAGGGTGCTTATTTATAGACAGGGTGACTAGATCAAAGGGGTGGCTTCTGGTTGTTGACAGGGCAGAGTCACTTTGATCCTAAATTGGGCTATTCCTTAAGGGACAATACTCTCCTTCTTCTCCCCTCCCCTGCAAATGAAGCCAACTGTCTAAGCTTTGTCAGAGCAACTGAGTTAGAAGAGGTGGCTCAGTGGATCTGACCCATCACCAGAATATTAGAGGAACACAGATAGCTGCCATAACAGACTCAAACTTCATTCAAAATACATCAGACAAGTAGTCATTTCATTGACACACTCTCTGTGGGTTTCCTGATCTTATGTGGACAACCTGGTTTGAAATCTCCCCTCTGGTACTTGGCTTTTCATTTCAGCTTTAGCCCCTCTAATTTGGGCACTCCTTAGAAGTCCTCATTCTCAACAGACTGGCTTGGTCTTCTAAGGAGTTGCATACATGTGGTATTCGGGCTCAGTCTTTATTGATGACAATCAATTGGCCGGTTACAAAAGATCTTAGAGGCTTTCAGGGAACTGTTTCTGAAGGAAGACCTGGAGAACACTGACACAGTTTAGAACCCTCTTGGAAAAGCGAATGGGAGGCTCTCATCTAGTCATCAAAGAGGAATAAGAGGGAGAGGAAGAGGAACACTTTTGCCAGAACTAAGTTCAAATGACCTGAAAATACAGACCATAGCCTGCTGGAACAAGGCTAAACTCTGCATTCAAAAGTTCACAAATTCCAGAAGAACCGTTTATTTTGTGTGGGTAGGAGGATAGAATTTTCTCTGTCAATACAGATGAGCACCTGCTTTGTAATTTAAAAATTACAGAGTTGTTTGGAAGTACTCAGAGGTTGACTTGCCCAGGATCATATAACCCCTATGTGTTACAGGCTAGATTTGAACGCAGGGCTTCAGCTAAGCCATCTCTTGCACCATGCTCCCTCTCACTCTTAGGTTTTATTATTCACAAATAAAAATTCTGAACTTTTTGCAATGCTGGGGAAGCCTAGCCAAGAAAAATTTAACTAATGTGGCCAGAGCTTCACGTGGCTTGTTGGTTGATGGGGCATTCTAAGTAGATGCTGTGCTCATCTAGCAGTGGAGAAATTCAGACAATTTTTTATCAAATTGTTCTACTGTGTTTATTTGGGTACTATCACTTAAATCTAGTACTATCAGGAATGAGATTCAAGTGTTCTTTCTGTCCCTAACCTTGGGAGAGGACAGGATTTACCTGCCTTGGTTTGGAGCCAATGAGATACTCACTATGGCACTGGCCAAGACTTTTCAAGCTAGAGGATAGAGAAAAGCTGTTCCCAAAAGGTCAGCACTCAGGGTAGAGCCAGAGGGATTGGGTTTTCCTGTAGAACTAGGGACAGATGATCTCATAAGGCTGTTAGGTGCAGAGCTGTGGTCCTTGCCAGGATCAGGAGCATTTGAGAAGCAAATGAAAAGGGTGGTCTAAGGTCAGGTGGTAGAATACAAAACCAGGAGAAGAGAGAAGATTTGAGTTGTGCCAGCTCAGAAACCCTAAACAACTAGTAGCCTTGCCTTCTTGTGGCCATTTATCTGCTTCAGTTGGATAGCATTACCTTCAGAAAAAAGTAGTGGCAGACAAAGAGAGCACATTCTTACAAAAAAGGAGGGAAATGGAATTCATTCTAAATGGTTAATAGTATAATTGTATTAAACATGAAGGATATTTTTTTTTACATACATAGTTCTTGACCTCAAGGAGCCTATAATCTCTTGTGGGGAAGGAATGGTATTAAAGACATGTACCCTAATAACAAAATAACTAAAATAAAAGGCAGAATGAAATAGGGGTAAAGGGGACACCCAAAGTACCATGAGAAGTTAGAGGAGATGAGAATGAAATGTTGAGACATACAGGAGAATAATACGTGAAGGGGAGTAGCATAAGAAAAGCTTAGGTGTGCTGGAAATAGGTGAGAGAGCCTTGAATGCCAATGTTTGATTTATAAGCTAATAGGGATACTTTAATGTTTTTAATTAGAGGAGTAACATAATTAGAGAGGTGCAACAGTGTGATGGATTGTCAAAGAGAGAAGTATTTAAGTAAAAAAAAAAGAGTAATACCCCACCTGTCCCTTTGCCCTTTGTCTGGTTTAGATTTTTTTTTAAATCAATGAAGATAAATATCCAACAAATTTCAGATGGACTAAATTATGAATTATGAATGTAGTGCCAAAGCTAATAGCTGCAGAATCATTGGATTTAGAGGAAGGAGGAAAAATATCATTTATAATAAGTATCAGAAAGTTGATAGTGGGATATTTCATCTGTCCCAATTCATTAAAAAAATATTGAGCAGCCATTATCATTTGCTATTGTGCTAGATATTCTGGAGGTATGATTCTGCCATGGGAGGGGAGCCACAATACTTGTCCAAGGACCTGGCAGTTGGAGCCTGGAGGCAACCCAGGGATCAAGGAAGGACAGGAAAACTGATTTACAGACTTAAAGAGATTAAGGGACTCTGAATGACAGGATTACAGATTAGAACTGGAAGGGACATAAAAGGCCATTTAATACAAACTTTTCATTTTACAGATGAGGAAATGGAGGCCCAAAAAGGAGTGACTCACTTAAGTCAGATTACCAGGTAACGGAGATAGGATTTAAACTCAGGCTGTCAGACTCCAACTCCAGTCCTCTTTCCACTATGCTATACAGCCTCCAAAAGGGGCAGCTAGAGCACCAGTGCAGGAGTCAGGAGGACCTGAGTTCAAATCTCACCTCAGACACTTGATATTCACTAGCTGTGTGACCTTGGGCAAGTCACTTAACCCCAACTGCCTCATCCTGGGTCATCTCCAGTCATCCTGATGAATATCTGGTCACTGGATTCAGATGGCTCTGAAGGAGAAGTGAGGCTGGTGACCTGCACAGCCCTCCCTCACTCAAAACAAAGTCAAGTGCAAGTCATATCATCATTTCTCTGATGGCATGGTCTTCTTCGGCAACCAAGGACAAACACACACACAGCCTCCAATGGCAACACCTTTTCCCACCTACTGTCTTTAACTACAGTTTCATTCCTTTATTGCTTCTGAATTAGAAACTGGGCTTTTGATTAGTGGTCCAGTAATAACTGCTCCACCTGATAAAATATCTAGGTGGAGACATGTGGTAGGTTGTTGGAGATGAAGCTCTAGAATTCAGGAAAGAAGTCAGGCCAAGATATTTTATAGATGGAACATGTGATTGGGAAAGAAAAGTATGTAGAATCCCTCTAGCTTCTGCAGAATTGAGAAAGATAGCTTGAAGATAGGGTTGGTTCCCAGCATACAGGACTGTTGGCTCACCTTACTGCTGGAGTAAAATAGGATCTATATTTCTCCTCAAATCTACAGAGATCCTACATTCTTGAGGATAGAGAGGACCCATATTTGAGTGAAATGTCAGAGATATAGCTCAGTGCTTTGGGTTTGCCCTAGAAAAATACAAAAGAAATACCCACTTAAGGGGCATTTACTAAATTGGGTTGGAAAAGAGGAAGAAAGTTCACTTAATTACTTTTAGGAATTACAAAGCTCTTTTACAAGTCTCAAGCTTTTCATGAAAGCAAAGTCTAGCTCTATAATACTAGCATTTTTCTGGTGTTGCTATGCTGTCAAATAAAATCAAGTCAACTAGCATTTATTAAACAAGTACTGTCTCTTAATCATTGTGCTAAGTTCTGGGCATACAAAGAAAGCCAAAAGACACAGGTCAAAGAGCTCCCTGATCTCAAGGAACTGGAGGTCTAAGGGGGGAGACAAAAAGCAAACAACCACAGGTATACCTTGGAGATATTGCAAGTTTGGTTCCAGACTACCACAATAAAGTGAACTTCACAATAAAATGAGTCACATGATTTTTTTCAATTTCCCAGTGCAAATAAAAATTATGTTTACACTATACTGTAGTCTGAGTGCAAAGGTATTATATCTTTAAAAAGTCCAATGTACATACCTTAATTAGAACATCTTGCTAAAAAATGGCAACCATCATCTATCTGACCATTCATCGAGTTGCAATTTTTTGACTGGCCTTGCCTCTATGTTGATGGCTGCTAATGGATCAGGGAAGTATTTGCTGAGGTTTGGGGTGACTGTGGCAATTTCCTAAAAAAGACAACAGACTCATGATGGAAACGCTATCCACTTCAAGAGAAAGAACTATGGAGTCTGGATGCAGATGGAAGCATACTCTTTTTTCCTTCTTTTTTTCCCCCTTTCTTGTGGTTTTCCCCTTTGGTTCTAATTCTTCTTTACAACATGATTAATGTGGAAATATGTTTAATATAATTGTACATGTTTAGTCTATATCAGATTGTATGCCATCTTGGGGAGGTGAGAAGGGAAGGGGGGGTGAAAATTTAAAACTCAAAATCTTATAAAAGTGAATGTTGAAAACGAAAAATAAAGAAATATATAAACTAAGACAACAATGAAGTTACAGGTCTCTGAGGTAGGATTTGAATTCAGGTTTTTCTGACTTTAGGCCCTGCAGATATATATCCACTGGGACACCTAGCTTCTCCCCTCTAGGAAAAAATGAGAAAATACAAATATGATTAAATACAGAATAAGTATTAAGTAAATACAAGTTAGTATCATGGGTGAAGGAAGATATTAACAATGAGGAAAATCACTTAATTTTTTAAGGACGGGGTGGTGTTTGAGACAGCCTTGGAAAGCTTCCCATTGGGGGGTGGGGGAAGACAGGACTTACCCATAAAACAATTAAGGAGCAATAAAAGGTAGTACATGATTAACTTCTCCTTAGGGTCCTTATAGGGGCTGAGGGAAAGGAAACATCATGGTGGACTAGAGGAGGCCACTCTTTTATGGACTCGAATTAGAAACAATCACCAAGCTCATTTCCATGGGATGACTGGCTTCCAGTAAATAGCACACAACAGGAGCATCACTGTAGATTTTCCATTTTGGCATTAGCAGTTGACTTCTTGGCTAGCCTTCTGCCAGGGCTTATTTATGGGAGCTGCAGCTGATTAGGGAGGGATTTTAAGGCAAGAGCTGAATGGCAGGTGCTTAACAGCCTACACTAGATGCCTGCCTGCCTTCTGGATCCAATTTTCTTTCCACTCACTCTTAACTGGAGGAGAGGAAAAAAAGAAAACAATTCCTTACTTATCATTTGACTGGAAAGGCAGCCCAGTGGATTTTGTCTTTACGAAGGAAGATACAGTGGAAATTTCTAGGATCCTCTGGGTCTCACCTCATTCTCTCCCTACTCTTTTGGGGCTTGCTGAACTCCACACCTTCCTTGGGTTGCTCTGCTATTCCCCTTTTCCTGCACTAGGTCCAAGTTGTCCCTCACCCCAACTTCCTCTATACCTCTCCCTTCCCATTTGCTGTTGACACTTGTGTCCATTCTTCCATGGAGAAACCTATTGCTTGCTTAAGGGAATATCAAGCTCTGTGACTCTCATCAGTCTCTGGGCTCTCGCCTTTCCCTTGAAATCTCTGCCTTCATTTTTCTTCTTTCATGCTACTTGCTGAATAGCTCTCCCTAGCTCTAGTAACCTTAAAAGGCAGGTCTCTATTTTTTCTTTCTCTAATCTGTCTTTCATGCTGCTACAGGAATAGTCTTATACATGTTTCTGGCCATTTTGTGCTCCTGGGTGGTTCACTGAAGAGTGCTGAATCTGAAGTCAGGAAGACCTGAGTTCAAATCCTACTTTAGACACTTACTAGGAAGGAAAAGAGAATGTTCCTATCTAACATAGGAATTAATGAGTTTTAATAATAACTGACATTTATTTAGTTCTTTAAAATTTATGAAGTTCTTTTACAATATATTATTTCATTGGTTCCTCACAAGGAATTGGCCAGGATCATAGTTTGGGGGGCAGGATTGGCACCTAGGTTTCACCAAGTCTACCATTTTCACAGATTACCAGTTTTAACTATTCTATTGGTTCTTAAATATCCCTAAATCTGAATATTCCCCATACTCTGTCCAGTGTCAAGAATATAGCTATCACACACACATATGTGTGTATATAGATGTGTGTTTATGTATGTATATGCACATGTATATATGTATATGTAATATATTTGTGTATACACACATACACAATCTATATCTATCTGAAATTGACTCTTCTCACATACTTGTAGATCACTGATGATAAAATGCTTCCATAACTTTCTGCCCTTTTTTCTTTCTTCAAAATCTTTTTCCAGACATAAATGCCCTCTTAAAAAGGTTGAAAACTTTATTAACCCAGTGCCATCCAAACATTTCATATCTGTCAATGAGTCAGTCAACAACTATGACTGTACATCTTTGTAAGCATAACTCCCTACTGGGGACTGTGGGAAGAAAAATAGAGGAAATCCCCACTGTCTATAAAAATATTGTCTCTACCCTCTGACTGATTCTTGAAATTCCACTGTTAGGGATTCATTTCTTTAACCAAAGCCATTGAATCCCTTAATACTTTTGGAAGGGGTAACTTTTTAAGAATTAAGTTTTGTTATTTTCAGTGAACAAACATCTATTTCCTCTCTCCCACCTTGCCCTTTCCCCAGGGTAACTTTTTAAGATCAGTTTTGTTTAATTACTCCTCAGCACAAGCACCTACTATATGCAATGTAGCAAACTATGGTACTGAGGATACAAAGAAACCAGTCCCTACCCTAGGGATTTTATTAGGCCAAGGTAAGGACAGATCCAGATCTACAGTAGGTAGAGCACCAAGGTGCTTGATGAAATGTCATGTTCCAAGGATAGTTAACAGGCCAGTCGATCAGAGCATGTGGAAAAAGAAGCTATGGTTATGAAAGTAAGAAGAAATTTAGGATACTAGCTTGAGAGAATGACAGGATTAAGTGAAAGTTTTTAAGGATGGTGGAAACCTGGGCATGGTTGTAGGTAGCAGGGAAGGGGCTGGTGGATAAAGATAGGTTGAGAGAGAAGAAGGAAGAGAACAAGTACCAATCTCCTGTAGGGCTCAGGAAGAGATGGGATACAAAGTATAAGAACCTTGGCTAGGAGAATGCCTGGCTTCATTAGAGACTAAAGCATGTTGCTGTGTTTCTCCTTCATTCTTGAAGAGGACCATGACATCAGGATGATGATATGACTTGTACTTGACTTTGGTTTGAAGGAGGGAGGGCTGTGCAAGGTCACCAACCTCACTTTCTTTTCCTGAGCCATCTGGGGGTCCAGGGGCCTGATATTCATCAGGATGACTGGAGATGGCCCAGGATGCAATGCATGGAGTTTCTTTGGAAACTGGTGCTTTGGATGAACAAAAGCCTGAGGTGATAACAAAACAAAGATATTGAAGTAGGGGAAAAACTCAAAACTGAAAAGGTAGTAGGATGCATTGAAACACAAATTTCACCTCCCTCACTATTTTGCTTAAGGCCTTTATGGAAAGGAAGTAGAAGGTTTTGTCTTTGGGCTAACCTAACTTATTCTCAAAAGAAAGATGAAGTGGGCTTGGGAGGGAACTGGACAAAAGCCTTTGCAAACCCCAAAGAAAAACATTTAAGAAAGGTTCTATTAGTAATATAATACTTGCCTAAAAAGCTGTGACCAAAGAAATTTAATAGTAAGACTGAAATCTTGGATCCTTTTCTCCTCGAGACCATCTTTCCTAGAACATGTGTATTAAAAGGTTGTCTCAGGGGTCTAAAGAATATGGAAGTTGAGCTGGAAAACAACAAGCCAACCAATCTTGATTGGGTTGATTTAAAATAAAAAACAAAGCATATTCTTTTCCCCAAGTGTCTGAAGAATAGATCTAAATTTAGTCCAGGTAAATACTTGGGACAAGCTGTAGTCAATTTCTTTTTTGGTATAAGAAAAAAGATAGGTACAAGGAACTGAAGGGTCTACCTTTTGGGGTTAGATGGAAAAATCCCATTCAATTCTTGCTAAAACAAATTTCTCCATTGCATACTGAAAAAGAGAATTCTATTTCCAACACCACTTCATGGTAACTAAGTAACTCTCATTTCTTTCAGGCACTGGTCTGGGGATCTTTCACATTGCTTTTACCCATAAAATATGAATAGTTTTTACTGCATGTTTTATTAACAAGACATAGTATCTGGGAGAGGGAAACCACATGGCACAGTGGATAAGAGCACTGGGCATAGACTAAGGAAGACTCATCTTCCTGAGTTCAAATCCAGCCTCAGATACTCAGTAGTTATATGATCCTGGGTAACTCACTTAACTTTTTCTGAGTTTCTTCATCTGTAAAATGATCTAGTGAAGGAAATGGCAAACCACTCCAGTGTCTTGGCCCAAAAAACCATAAATAGAGTCAGGAAGACTCAGGCATAACTGAAATGACTGAACAACAAAGACATCTAGGTGACTTAATTTGAGATCCCCCTTGGGCTACTCCTGATAAGTGGAACTCCCTTTCACAGGCCCAATTTTACTACCTAATACCTAATGCCTAAAAAAGGCAGTGTGGAACAGTAGAAGGAATACTGACACTGGAGCCTGGATTCAAATCCCATCTTCAGTGCTGCTTCACTGTATGACTGTGGGTCAGTCAAAACCTCTCTGGGCATCATCATTTACTTAAACTGTAAAATAAAGGTTGGAACTAGTTGGCCTATGAGGGCCTGTCTAGCTCTAAATCTGTGATCCTGGGATGTTAGTGCTCAAAAGGTAATGGTGACTTTATCCAGTGGCACATAAGGTGAGAGACACATCATGGTACAATGTCTGGCTTTAGAACTAGAAGGACCCAGTTTAAGTCTTCCTCTGATACAAATCTGTGACCCTAAGAAAGTGACTTAATTCCACTCAGTACTCTAGGCAAACTCTCTAAGAAAGAGGTTCATAACCCTTTTTGTCTCATAGACCCTTTTGTCAGTCTTGTGAAGCTTATAGATTTGTTCTTTGAATAAGGTTTTTAAGTGTATAAAACAGAGGAAAATAACAAAAGGAAACCAATTATATTGAAATAAAGATAGATTTTTTTTTCCCTCTTCCAGTTTCACGGATTCCTTGTCTAAGGACTGGGTCTGTAGACTTCAGGTTAAGAAATGTTATTCAAATTTTGTCGAAGAGAAGGCACAGACTTCCATTGGTAAATGGACTTTCCTTATCTGAGATGAGACCTGGGGAATTCTGAGTACAAATGATACCACAAGTCCAGGCTCTATATCATGTAGAGTAAAAAAGCAGCATTTTCAGAGGGAATAGGAAAAGGCCAGGAGAGGCCAGCCCTCTGTAAATTCTGCTAGCAGCCACTTAGCTCTGTGAGAGTTGTTTGTCTGAATTTCACTGTCTTTTGCAACTCTTTGGCTTGGTTACATGGCTCCTGTGTAGTTCTTATTAAGGTTCATTTCATGCTATTTGTTTTTTCCCTGGGAGAAGAACCATTAGGACAGTGGTTTCCTGTTGACCAGTATTTCTTAAGCCCTTTGTCAGCTATAAACAGTCCCTCTCACCCACTTTATCCTACATCCTGTCTCTCATCCCTTAGATAGTCTGATGAAGGCATCCCAGTAATATCAGGTTTATTAATCAGCCCATTTTCTATAAGTGGATCATAGAGGTTAAGCCTGGTCTGTCCGTGTAAAGTCATATTGGAAGTTATATGTGGATTCCCAGAGCTCAAATTAAGGAGAATCATTTGAAAATTGCCTACTCTTTTATGAATTCTTGGAATAACCAGCTCCTTTTTCAACCTGTGTTAACTTGGTCATTCACATTGAGTGGTAGATATGGAAGCTGAGTTCCAGCTTGCTTCAGTTCTTTAAACTAACAAACAAAAAACCCTCCTTCTGTGTCCATAGCTTTCCTTAACTTGTCTCCATAAGCACCTCCTTTTTTCCTAAGAAGCCTGGCAATGGCAACTTTTTCATTGTATTACTTACTAGGGGAAATTTTATTAAATATGGTATTATATTTTTTGTGAAGTTTCTTTCTTTTCTTTTCTTTTCTTTTTTTGTAAATCAGATAGGCTTTGCCTTGTGGCTTCATGCTGGAGTTTGCCAGAATTGAACAGCTGCTTGAAGGGCACAGAATTCCTATCTGGCTGAAACCCATTAAATGCAATAATTTGTAGATTAGTATCTAAGATTCCTTTCACCACAACCCCTCTTAGACCAAGAAGAGGTATTAATATCTCTTCTGGAGTATATTAAGTCTTATCAAGGCAAAGCCTTTTTGGGTGAAACAGATGAGAACGGAGCTATCCTAGAAATACAGTGAAACCTTTCATTTGAATGATCACAATTTACATTTTCTTGTGATTTGTGTCCCATCTTTTCCCAGGGAAATGTTGATAATTTGCTGTGTTCCCACAATTTCCACCTATTTTCTTCAATCTGCACTCACCTAGAAGGATTGTTCAGTAAAAGTCTCTATTGTTTAGCTAGAAACTAGCCTGAAATATAAGATAGAGGTTCTTTTGTAAGTGCTTAGTACTTCTGGAAAGGCTAAGTTCTACAGTCAGACCCATGGATAGACTTGTCATTCTATCAGGGGTTACTGAGATCTTAATGCTTCTTGCAGTCTTTCAATATGTATCTAAGGACTTGAGGAAGAGGGAGTAATGATAGCTGCAATATATTTTTGTTAATTTATATGAAATTTATATCTCTATATAGTTAGTCTGTACAAATAATTTAAAAGATGAATTGGTTTGCTTTGTTCAAAGGCACACTCTTCAGTTGCAGATCACCTTGAAAAATAAATATGCTTTATTACTACTGATCATTTTAAAACATAAGAAAGAGCATCAAACTTATTAATTTTCTTTGTAGACCTGGGTAAGATCTTCATGTTCACTTGAACAGGCAGCATAGAGTTAGTTGATTATTGGAATATAAACTGGACCTAGTACCAAAGATTCAGTTCTGTTCAGTAAACATTTATTAAGAGCTTGTTATGTCCTGGGAACCGTGCTAAGTGCTGGAGAGACATACAGAGGCTACCATCAGTCCCTGCCCTCAAGCAGCTTATAATTTGGTGGATTATAAATAGAAGACTTTTATTCAAACTTTTTGGGTCACTGAATCTCCCTGAGCTTTGGTTTTTTCATTTGTAAAATGAGACTATAATTTGTAAATGAGTTATTATGAGACTCCAATGAGACAACATAATGTAACAAGTATGCTGTCTCCTTCTCTGATACAGTTTGGCTACATTTCCCTTCAGGGTCCTAGGATACCCCAAGGGGTTGGGGGCTCTTCATTTTCTAGTTGAAGCTGGAGACCTTACTGGCTGTATTCCTTCCACTGTTAGATGCTAATGACTAGCAGCCCAGGTCCATTTAACCACTTAACATTGTTTAGCTTTACAGAAGGATGTTTACTTCAACAATGCAACAAGAAAAACATACAAATATTTTCCCCAATACCTCAGGACCATACTTTCCTCCTTACTCCCCATGTCATCAGTCTCTGAGAGAAGTCTCATAATGTAAGTCAATTCCTATATAGCTATGGTCCCACCAAATTCATGTCCCGATGTAGCAAGACTTATACATGAGACCTAATCTCAGCTTCAACTGCCAGCCATCTGAAAGGTCACTCTTTGCATCAATGCTGCACTGACTCTGGAATTCAGAATTTGGAGCAAAAGATGCCAAGGCACCCTCTGGACCTTCTGAATTCAAAAGGTCATGGAGGTTCCATTCCCTTTACCTAAAATAAAAAAGAAAAAAGTCTGAGCCCAAGGACTGAGATCCTTTCATTTCACCATATGGCTCCAGAGACCCTTCTCCGTATTTATTGGTTTCTCAATGGACACAGTGACCAAAAGATTCACTGAGATCTCCCAGGAGTAAAAGAGACAAATGAGTAAGTTGTTGATGTTGACACGCCTTTTAAATTGCCTCCACAGCCAATCAAAAAGTCTCCTCTTCACCATATGTCTAGCTGACCAATTACTGAATGTCTATGCATGATACATGGCATCTCCATGATAATTCTCTTACATGTCATCATGATTCCCTTAGAAGCAAACTCCCTAGCCACTCTGCATGGAGAGAAGCCACACTCTGCATTACATATGTAAAGTGCTTTGCAGTCCTTAAAGTCTATGTCATCCATTATTTTTACTCCTCATTTTATAAAAAAGGAAACTTCTTCCCTAAGGAATTAAATGATTTGTTCAGAGCCACTCTGTAGTAGAATTGAGATTTAAACCCAATTTCTTTGACTCCAAATCCAGTCGGCTTTCCACTACAATATTTTACCACCTTCATTTTATTGACTCGCAGTGTTTTAAAGTTTCTCTTCAGCCTCTAGCCCAGAGCCTGGGCTCTGAGGACAAGCAATATAAATGGAGCAGCTTTTTCCAGAAATCCTTGCAGTTGGGGTCTATTGTCAGCATTATCTTTTCTTTCATTGCAGCCACTTATTGTGGAGGAAAGATCAACTATTTGATGGGAAAAATCTGAGAAGATGGAGATTAGCACTGTTTCCAGATTTTCATAAATAACATTCCTTGCTGCATAAACATCTTGGCAAATAGAGGATGCATCCCTATCCCACATGGTTGTCCTTTGCCAAATTACACACACACACACACACACACACACACACACACACACACACACAGAGTCAGTCAGTCAGTAAGCATTTATTAAGCACCTACTGTGTGCCAGGGACCATACTAAGTTCTGGGGATACAAGGAAAAGCAAAAAACTGACCCTGCACCATGAATCCATGATCTAAAGGGGGAGACAATATGCAAACAGCTTATTTACAAATAAGATATATACAGAATAAATAGGAAATAATCACCAGAGGGAAGGCCCTAGAATTAACACACATACATATATTAAAAATCCTTGATGGTATTAATCTTGTAAAGAAATAAAACATTAATGTAGACAAAGAAATTAGAACTCATCCTCTTAGTTGCCCACAATTCTGGAGTCTAGAGAGAGGGGAAGAGAATTTGATTTCTTTGATGATGATATTTACAGAAATGGCATTTTCAACTCCAGTTTTCCTATCAGGATTTTAAACCAAACTTGACTGAGAATCAAAGTCATAGTGAATGATGCTAATTTGCTGAATCCTGGACTGCAATATATCATTTTTTTAAAAAAAATTACCAT
Source organism: Potorous gilbertii (assembly GCA_028658325.1). Classification (NCBI taxonomy): domain Eukaryota; kingdom Metazoa; phylum Chordata; class Mammalia; order Diprotodontia; family Potoroidae; genus Potorous; species Potorous gilbertii. The sequence continues at coordinate 569,721,866 of CM053769.1, read as the reverse complement.
GAATTGAGATGAAGTTTTTATTTAAAAAAGAAAATTATCAGTGAACCCATTAAAACTGAAACACAACCTATAGATCTCCTAAACAGATTGAACTTTGAAAAACCTGAAGCACTTGACCATTCTTGTAATTGAAACTTGACCATGTGAATATTTCACTGGGTTTCACTATATGGATTAGGCCTGAATTACATTCGTGTCAAATTTGTATTTCCAATAACCATGGACACATAGGGGAAGGGAATAAACATTTCTAGAAAGCCTACTTTGTACAACTGTGCAACTATGCACTTTGCAAATATTATTTCATTTGATTCTCACTACAACCCTGAGAGGTGGGAAGACCCAGGCCTAGTTCTGCTTCTAACACACATTGGCTCTAGGTAAATGAGAGAATCATTTAACTTCTCAGTGCCCTAGACCATAATTTGCACACCTAGGCATGACTTAAATTGGTAGAGAAAGTTTCTTCCCCGGGAGTTTCTTCGTGTATCAATTAACTAAATCATAGGCCAGCCTCTGTCTTATCTGTCCTGTGTCAGGTACTGGGTTGGTTCTGGTGATATAAAGAAAAAGAAAAGAAAAAAATAAATTAAGTGACCCCTGCCCTCAAGGAGCTTATATTCCATTGGGGAAAATAATGTGTACATACCTAAGTAGATGCATAATATATCCAAAGTAATTTTTTGGGGGTAGGTACTAGAAGTTAGGTAAATAAGTGGTGGTATTTGAGAAGTTTTGAAGGAAACAAGACAACTCCAGTGGGTAGAGATGAGGCATTGAGACAGGAAAGGGAGTGTTGAGAGAGAAGTAGCAAGAAGGCCCATTTGGCTGGACCACAGAAAAGGGGAAGGGGAAAAAGTGTATAACGAGTTTGGAAAGTTAAGTTGCAAAGGGCTTAAAAAACCTCCATCTAAACAGAGGAGCTTACATTTGATCTCAGAGGCAATAGGGAACCATTGGAGTTTATCTAGTAGGGGAGTGATACAGTCAGACCTGTACTTTAGGAAATGATTTGGCAGCTGTTTGGAGGCTGGATTCAGAGGGGAGAGACTTGAGATAGGGAAACCAATTAGGAGGCTGTTGTAATAGAATAGGAGAGAGGTAATGAGGGTCTGCAATAGAGTGGAGGCTTTGAGTGGAGGGACGGGACAGATGCTAGAGATATTGTCATCTTGCGTTTGAGAATTATGCTTTTCTGTTCCCTTGGATATGCTTTTCTGTTTTATGAGACAATCTTTCACAGTGTCTGGGTAAAAATAATGTCTAGGATAAATCTGTTGTCAAGATAAATGAGTCTCCTTTGATGACACCAAATGGAGGGGAAACCTACACTGATTAGCACAGGTCCCTCTTTGAAATTTTAAATAGGAAGGGGGGCGGTGTTGACTGGATGGAAAATTTCTTCCTTTTTTCATAAGCTCATAGATTTAGAGGTCATCTGGTTCAGGGATTCTTAATGTTATCTTATGTCAAGGACTGCTATGGCAGTCTGGTGAAACCTACAGACCCCTTCTCTGAATAATGGTTATAAATTCATAAAATATACCCAGTAGGTTGAAATTGTTATTAAAATATTTTAAATATTCATTGATCTTACAGTAAGAATCTTTGATTTAGTCCAGTCCCCTCATTTTACAGATATGGAAACTGAGGTCCAGAGAAATTAAATGACTTGACCAAAGGTTACACAGGACCTCTGGCCCCCAATCCAGCTTTCTCTCAGCTGCCTAATTCTGTCTTCCTACATTTCACTCTTATTCCAAATCAGTGTTCAGTTTAGCCGTCCAGGACAGGCACAGCCAATATAACCTTGAAAGTTTCTGGGGAACTGAATACTATGCAAGACAAATGTGCTTTATGCATTCTTTCAAAACTGAGTTTTTCAGTTTAACATTTTTTCAAAAAATGATTCATTTCACAGTTGACGGAAAAGGCTTTGCTATTTATTTGATTGGGTCACCAAGTTGAAGGGAAAACACCAGAATAACTGATTTTCTTTAGGGGGAAAGCATTGGTTTTCTTTATGCAGGTAATGTTTTCTTCCCCCTTAAGGATTTCAATCACCCAAATATCTTCATAAAATATTTCCTAGAGATGCTGAGGTCTTGCCTATGTTGGCAGCAGTATGTAACTATTCAGCATTGCCAAAAGCAGTTATCTTTTGAAACCTACAGAAAATTGCAAGGGAACCCATGAGAGGAAATTCCCAACTCCAAGAGTCCCCCTATCCATCAAGTCCAGGGCCCGATTTCCAAAGCTAGATGCCACAAAAAAGATGTAACTTAACTGTGCAATTCTATGCCAGAGGAGAGGGAGACAATTTTATCCCTCTCTACCTCCAGATCAGCTTATGCCTTAAAGCAGGAAAACTGAGATGCCTTGTAATTTTATCTCTGCCATTGTAACTGTAGATGCCCTTCAGATTCACCCACGTGGCAGATTCTTTTTTACACCTAGCAAAGCTTCAGGCCCCAGCAATACCCTGCAGCAGTGAGTTCCACCAGCTAATTATACAGAGTTTGAAAAGTCTTTTCTTTAATCCCTCTTAAATGGGTGGCTTTTTTATTTCTATCTCCCATTCTGCATCTGTGGAGGGGATCAGCCAGGTGGTTCAACTGGCCCCCTCTTGCCATTTCATCTGAAGAGATGAGGGTAGCTAACACCCAGCTAGCTCTTCAAATATATAGCTCCCCAGTTTGCAGCCAACCCATAGAAATACTGCCTTTCCTCAGGAATCAGAAATGCGTGGGCAGGCTCTTTGGTGAGGCACTTATGTGCCTGGAGATGCTCACCATTGGCCAACACACGCAGGAGTAGTTCGACACATGCCAAGGGTCCTATGTATTTGGTGTGCCCCTAGGGAACTACTAACTGAACCTTGAAAGTGCTGGCCCCTGAGAAGCTGGGGTTCAGTACTCCACAAGCACCTTCTCTGTGTGGCAAGGGGGAAGGCCCACAGGATGATAGTGAATTTGGCCTGTGGGATGTTCAGGGCTAATTAAAACCAAAAGAGACTGGAAAAGAGCTGAAAAGAGGGTCTGGGTGCTGAGGGGGATGTGGGTGGAGATGAACCCGAGATTAGCCCCATCTGGATCCAGACCCTCGAGCATCCCCCTTAGCCCTTGTGCACATATCTCTGTACAGCTGTAATTGGTTATGTATATGTTTATGTTTCTGTCATTTGTGGGTTGTTGGGGTTTTTTTTAATGTATTTTCTTGTGTGGTTGTCCTGTCTCCGGCGTCAGTTGAGGAGTTCCTCCAGGGCAGAGACCTCTGTCTCCTGCTTCCCCTGGTTATCTCCCCCTTAGGGGTGACTCAGAATGCGGCACAGAGTTCTGTACATGGTGGCCCCATAAAGAAAGGGTAGCCTTTCAGATGAAATGAGAACTTGGAGCCAGCCCAGAGGTTTGGTGGGGTTGAGGAGGTAAGGAAGGAATGCCTTCACTATTCAGGAGTAGGGAGAGAGCTAACAAAGATGAGAAAGGGCAGACATGAGCAGTCTGATGGAATGGAAAGAGAGCTGGCCATGGAGATCTGGCTCCTGCCTCTGAGTGACCTTGGGTAAATCATTTACATTCTCTAAGTAACTATAAAATGAGGGCAGAGGGACTAGATGGTTTCTAAGCTCCTTTCCAGCTTGGAATCTAAGATCCTATCTTTTATGTCTCAATTCAAATGGAACACAGGCAAAAGGTATTGTGGGGGTGGTGGTGAATGGAATACTCAACTTTTTTCTTTATTGATCTTTTATTTGTAGATCACCTAAATTTTGCCCTGTATCCCTCCATCTCCAAGCCATCCTCTGTAACAAAAAAAATCCTTTGAAAAAAGAAAAAGAAAAACATTCTGTAAATTTGTTCAAAACATTGAAAAAATTTAACAGTATTATAGATAATGTTTCACATCTACCCCATCTCACCTGCAGCACTTTAACTCTTAACTGCCCCTTGATTAGAAGCAGGGAGGGAATAATAGGCAAAAAAGATTAGGAGTTAAGGGTATGTGAAGTCTTTAGGTAATGTCTGATTCTGGCATCTAGTCTATGTGTCCAAGACTGGCTCCTTGATCTTTTATTGACAGAATAGTACAGTGGAAAAAACGCTGGCCTTGGAGTAAAAATTACCCAGCTCCATCATTTACCAGTTGTGTGACTTTAGTTAAGGGACTTAATAACTCTGTGATCTCAGTTTCCTCATCTGTAAAATGAAGATTGTAGCCCCTACCTCACAAGTTTGTTGTGAGAGAAACCACTCGTAAGCCCTAAGAGGCAGTGTGGGGTTGGTAGTGGAAATCAGGTTGGTTTTAGCTGGAGGGTGCAAATCCCAGCTCAGCTGTTCATTAGCTATATATTTTAGGGCAAGTCCCTTATGTTATCTCCTTTTCAAAAAGTAGGGGTCACACTAGATACTTCTAATGGCCCATTCAAGCTCTAAATCTATGATGCTATTTACATGTGATTTGTTATTGTTATTTATTTTAAAGGAGATATAGACCTGAATCTGAAGTGTGCTGGTGAATGTTTGACAACCTTCTCTCTGAAAAACATGTGTATATGAGATTCTTTAAAGTTTAATTTGCACTGTTAAATATTTTGTCTATCACTTTCTTAAGTCTAGAAATCAACAAAACAAATAAATTTTTTTTTTGATTTTACAACATGATTTCCAAGGTGTCAGTGCTCATACTGAAAATTTAATGATGGCTCCTGAGCCAGTTCAAGCTGACTCTAACATACCTCTGACCTGAGTAATATTCAGCCTTTCACTGAATTCCCTTAAAAATAGAATCTGGGGGATCACCACTCTAAAGACATTCTTTTAGTCAGACCTAAAAGATATGTTACACATGAGGTGACCTTGTTCTTTCCGATGTCCTTTGTGAAATACAAGCTCAATGTGTTTCCTACAATGAGGAACTTGTCCGTGAATACACAGGGATATCCAAATGTTAGATTCCAAGGCTCACAAGGCTCTAGGAAGGGTTGTTTTGTGTCTCCTCTGGGATACTCCCTGCCCAGGGAGGAGGGAGCTGCTGGTGCCAAGACCTTGAGTTCTTTGAGATGCCAACTCTCTGTTGGTAAACACCGTTTCCAAGGCTGCGTTCCAAGGAGTGTCATGATGCCTCTAACAGATGGTTCTGCTTTTCAAGCATAATGGAAACTTTATGCACCATTTCCCCCCTCCTCCTTTGGTGTGCATGCCAGACTCAGACACTCTCTGGATGAAATGTGTACCTAAAGGAAAAAAAAAGATTATACAGCCAAGAGCCTAACTAATTAGAGAGCCACAATCAAATCTGATGATAGCATCTTGGAGGTTGATGACAGAATACCTATTAGATAAATCATTAGCACTAAAGTTTCATAGTATTTGATAGTAATATACCTAGGCCAGTTTTTAATCTCATACATGATGGCTTGTCCACTTGTCTTAGGAAGTTATTTAACAAGGTGTTAGAAGGAGAAGGCCTGGGGAGTATTAGCCTCTGGCCTCTACCCTATAAGAGGAGTTTCTATAAGAAATGGCCACCTATTCATAGCTTTATTAATCCACCCAGAGTAATTCATCTTAGCCAAAGACAGAGAAAAAAATGTGTTTAATAAGTGAAGCTTCACTGTTAGGAATGTGCCCAATCCCACAAACTGCCCAGCCCCTGAAAGTCACCCACAAGCAGTTAAAAAAAACAACACAGAAATGCTTTTTCAGAGACTTGGTATCCATAATTCTTATTGAGGGACTTCTTTCACTTGCTTAACTTTGTACCAGCCATTCTTTTCTTCAGAAAGAACCTGCAGTCCACTCATCTACCTCTGACAATTATAGCTGATAATTGAAGGGCTATTTCTTTAATTCTTAACTCTTCCTCACCACAGTATACTAAGCCCTCCTACCTTGTATCTCTTTGGACTGGAAATTCTATCAAGTAGTCAGTAACCTCAGCCTAACCAGAAGCTTTTTAAGACTGATGAAGGCTGATAAAAACCAGTAGTCATCTACATCTGTGGGCCACCTCCCCTCCCAGATCACAAACTGTTCACATTTTTGGTTAGTAGGGTTATATGAGCAGTAGTTTCTGACAAGATTCCCTTCCTTTAGTGTTAGGTCAGTACTTTCCAATCCCTACCCTAATGATATTCTTTGAAGAAAAAGGCTAGGAAGGCTCTTTCACCACTGGGTTCACACTTAGAGTTAGTCACTGTCTAACCTTGCAGAATTTAATAATATTGATTTCTTAAGTTAGATCTTACTAATAATATTGATTTCTTAAGAGTCCTGATTATTCCATATCCTTTTAGGATCCTTCGGAAAAAACCCTGTTAAATCAGCTGTTTAAACAATCTCATCTGTGATTTGCTTAAGTCTTCCTGTTTCACAGTATATCTTGCTGCTGCTGATTAGAATTTCACATCAGGAGAAAACTGTGTACACAGAGACCCTCCCTACCAATATATCATGTCCTCACAATAATCAAATGAGTAAAATAAATGTCCTCACAACTCATCAAATCAGGTTTTAAAATGACCAGAGTACCATAGATTTGGGGGTGGAAGCATCCTTACATATCAAAAAATCCAATTCTCTTATTTGACAGGTGAAGGTAAATTTGCACCCAGAGAGTTTCAATAATGCCCAATGGCATATAGCTAGTAAGTGGTAGAAGTGGGAATTTGAGCCCATCTCCTCTGATTCCTAATCCAGTACTCTGTGACTCTACTTAGCTTATATTTTCCTTTTTTTAAAACAAAAAAACTTTTTTCAGTTTCTATTAAAGTCATTGCCTCTCTTTTTTATGGAATATTGTGACAAAATCTATTTTATTCTGGCTAATTATCAAGATAATTTTTTGTTTCCCTAGAAACAATTACCCAGAAGTCATTTCTCTAGGTCCTTAGGAAGTTTATTTCTCCATTACAAGACTGGAAGCAGAGGCAACCTTATTGAGTAAACACATGGTGTATCTTCAGGGGCATGGGGAAGATTCTTTTTTACTGCCAAATTCAAGTGCCCCCAAATCCACAATTAATACTGGCTTCAGATGGTTTTCAGATGATCTCATATGCTCCTAATTCTGCAACTCATTGTTTTGGCTTTTTTAAAGTTTGTCAGTCTTTGAAAACATTTAGGGTAGAGAAGACCCAATACATCTTTATTAGTCATTTATATTTTGGTGAGAGGCAGTGTATGTAGTGACTTAGATCTCTGAATTTGAGGTTAGGAGACCTAAGTTTGAATCCTGTCTCAAACACTTTAGTAATTATGTCCTTTAATCTCTTAATTCCCTTATCTGTAAAAAGGGATAGGGTCTCCCATTGAGATCTTTAAGGTTGGAAGATCTCTTTTATAGACTCCTAGTATCATAGATTTAGAGCTAGAAGGGACCAAAGAAGCAACCTGGGCTAAGCTAATAATTTTACTTATGAGGAAACTGAGGCTCTGAGAAGCTAACAACTTGCCAAGGGTGACAATAAGCATGAAAGTCATGTCTTATTGATTCTAAACCCAGTGCTTTACTCACTTTGACAATCTAGCTCCCATCATATTTGTACTGTCTCCTTCACAGGGAGTTTGTGAGAAAAGTATTTTCACTTATTAATGAGTTTTTCTGACTCTCTCTTCTTCAGAATTTGCCTTGCTAGTGAATGGAATGAAGTTAGTGAAGACTTCTCAGTGCTTAACAAAAGGCTTTTAGTTGATGGTTAGGCCCAAGTTTCAGTTTCCCAGAAATCATATGCCACATCAACATAACACAACCCCCCTTGGGTTGCCACATAAACATCCACATCAACATAATGCCTATTCGTTATTCACAGGGTTGACTGTCATGTTTAGATTGTGAGCCTGCCTCCCAGCCAATGGGAGTAAAAGGCCAGCGGGGGAGAGGGGGATCTGCATTAGGGCTATGTAATCTCTATTTTTGCCCTCTGTCACTGCCTCACTCTCCTGACTACCTGTCAGAGAGGAGATGTCCTTTCTCCAGAGTTTGTAATAAAATCTTGCTGCTTTTCTTCTACCTTGAGAAGTCTCTGACTTTATTTGAGTTGCTGTTCTCTGACCCACACACTAGAGAAATGGAAGATGAGGACCAGGTTAGAGTGGAAGAGAATAGAGAGGAGGAGATGCCTGGTGGATGGACCAGATTTATTTTACAGTTTTCTCAGAAGTAAATTCTCAGGAGTTCTAAGAGATAAAGTTTGGGCCTAGGGAGTGGGGCAGTAAGGATGGAGAAGGAGAGATAATTTAGAACAGGAGTTCTTTTTATGTCATAGAATCTGGTGAAGCCTATCAAAATAACTTTTTCATGTGGAAACTAAAATATATAGGATTACAAAAGAAAACAATTATACTGAAGCATTTATCAAAATAGTTTTTTTTTAAATTTCTCAGACCCCAGGTTACAACACTCGTGGCATCAGAACAAAGGACTGTTTTGACTCAAGCATCAGTATCCACAAAGCCAAGTGTGATACTCATAAGCAGAGAGTAACTTGGCATCTGACACACAGTTCCAGGACTTATGTCCTAAACATCTTTGACTATGATAGCATAGTCCATAAAATGGGGCAGTAGGAGAATGCGGAAGGTAGGACAATTTGCTCAGCAAAGTGGAGGGAGCCTCTTTACTTGTTTGTTTTTTGTTGCTGTAGTTCTTTTGGAGCTCTTTTTGTATTTATCCTTTTCCTCCATCTTTTGTTCCAATGCCAGCAAGACTGACCAAATCAATTGCTGTTGCAACAGGAGAATCCCATCAGCTTGCTCCTGTTTTAATTCTTTTCTGAAGACCCACAATTTAGAGACTTAGAATATTATCTGGTGGGCAATGACAACACAATGGGACAGGAAACTTTCAGAAAGCATTTCTGGGGAGATAGCATCTCAGTGCTGTAGGACATAAATAAGGTTTACCTAATTGCAGCTGAGAAAGGTTTGTATTACCCCCTGTTAAATTCACCTGAAAGTCTCAGCTAATAACAGCTCTTAGAGAGCTAGTCTTATTCCAGGTCCAGGTCCCAACTAAGGACTATTTTTCTGGAACTGATTTGATGGTTGTCTCAGTGAATTCTTGTCCTGAATTTCCTTGAATCAACATCAGGTGAAGCTGAACTCTGAGAAGCCCCCTAGGCAGACAACTTGTTTGGGGTATGCCTTTCAGGCGTTCAGTCAGATGAGCCTTCTTAAACTCTATGGGATCATGTAACTAAATGTGGGGGTCCAAAAAATGTGGCAACAGTAAAAGGTTTCTGAATATGCAGCGACCAAAAATTAATTAAAAATCAAACACATAATGAATCTGATGTGTTTCTAGCAGCACTTGCCTGTGTTGCTTTGTGCATCTCTACCGCAGCCCTGGTTCTGAACCCAATGTGTGGGCTCTTTGCACTGCACATGCTCTCTGGCCATGCAATGCCAGTGAAAGCTGCCAAAATGTGAAAAGGGGTCCCTAGTGGAAAAAGTTTAAGAAGCCGTGGGAGTGAAGAGGTCTTTTCTGGTTTTACTCCTTCTGACCTGGGATTAGTTATTTAATCACTCAGGGGCCCCCAGCCAAAAGGAAAGCTCAAGTGCTTTCTACCTTTGCAGAGAAGTTGGTGTTTTAAGTTAATTGCCAATCAAGGGCTTCATGTGAATATAAAGTGGTATCATTCTTTATATTCATATGGTGCCTGTAACTTAGTAAAGTGTCTGCTAAATTATTTGCTCTCTATAATATTGTGAGGCTAGTGGGCTGGATAGTATTATTCCAAGCTTTCAAATGTAACACAGTTGATAAGTGATCTTTTGGATGCTATGTAGCTAATTAGTGGCAGAGATGTAACTACAGCCCAAGTTTCTGTCTCTTTCAAAAACACTTAAAAACAAATCAAGGGTTTGTATGTGAATGAATGAATGTTAAAGCATTTATTATGCATTCAAAATGTGCCAGGAGCTATGCTAAGCTCTGGGGATACAAGTACTTACTAATGATAATCTTGATCATAATTTATAGAAATTATATAGCACTTCAAGGTTTGCAAAATGCTTTATAAATGTTGTCTCCTTTGATTCTCACGACCCTGTGAAGTAGGTGCTATCAATATTCTGTTGGGGAAACAGGGAGAAAGAGCTTAAGTGACTTGCCCAGGGTCACATTAACTACTAAGTGTATGAGACTAGATTTGAACCACCCCACAGTAAATCCTTTCACAGAGTTTAAATTCTCCAATAATGGGAGAAGACAAAATATAAATGGGATCTGTGACATACTTTAGAAATATCTGGGAAGTAGTAAGTGGCTTGGTTTTGATAAGATTATGCAAAATTTCACCTAAAAGAGCCCAGTATCCAACTGTTAGAATACTGTAATTTCCCTCTGTGGAAACTCCTTCCACTGATAGAAATTGGCATTTTCTCTATAAATTATAATATTATACTTAACTGGGGAAACTGAGGGATCACATGTCCAAAAGGTTGAAAGTCACTCTATTTTCACAATGGAGACATCTTTCAGACCATTTCAAACCTAAGACTCACTTCCTTGGGTTACTTGCACAAAAAATGAAACAATAACAGCAAAAAATCACACACACACACATACACACACACACAAGCGCTGTTTCCTAGGACCAAACTTTCTCTGAGGCTCTTCACCTGCAATAAGAAAGGACAGGGAATAATCATGATATTGATGTAATTCAAATAGTTTTAGTTGTCGCTAAGTGGAGTATAGATACTGATTATGAACTGAGATGGCTTGATGGGTAAATTATTTTTTAATCTCTCTGAACCTGTTTTTTCACCTGGGAAATAAGGGGTTTGGAGCAGATAATGATTAAAGGTCCCTTTCAGCTCTCAATCTATTACCTTATGGTTTCTTTTTATAAGCCAAATTCTATCCTCTCCTCTAGTCTCCAATCCCTGGAGCCCTTGTCCTTTCCCAAGCACGCCTTGCAAACCTCAACCTTGGTTTATTCCCATCATCTACCTCCTTGGCTCCATTGTTGCTGAAAACAAGTAGAGAAAAATCTTAAAACTATGCTGGACTGGGTCCACTGCAAATTTATGTTATATAATCTTAATTGGGCTCTTATAGCCATATAATCTTTTTACAGCCTCCTAATTGATTTGCTGTCTGACTCACCACTGCGCCTATTCTACAGTTTTTCATCCTTCCTCAAGTTTCCCGCAGACCCCTCCTCTGCACTCGTAGCTGAAGACCTTACCTCAAAAAAAGAATTGAGCCCATATGATAAGAACTTCCTCTTCTCCCTTCATCCTCATCTCTCAACACTTAGGTATCTTTTTCTACCCTGTCCTCTACCCTTGTCTCGCCTGAAGACATGCCCCTTTTCCTTTCCTCCCTCGAATCCATTTCATTTTTGTTCCTACTATCATCCTCCCTCTCTTAATAATCTTTTATTTTTCCCTAACTACTGGTTCATTCCCTGCTTTTGACACAGACCCACTATTCTCTCATCCTTAAAAAAGGAAAAGCAAATCAAAATCTCACTCCTGCTATCCATCATCCTCTATCTCTTCTCTCCTCAGCTAAATTCCTTGAGAAAGCCATCTTAACCAGATGCCTCCACTTCTATTCTCACTCATTTCAGCCTCATTATTCGATTGAAACTACTCTCTCCAAAGTTACCAATTACCTGTTAAATGCCAAATCTACGCAATCTTGCCCAATCTTTCTCAGTTCTGATCCTTCTTGACCTCTCTGCGGTATTTGACACTATCAATCAGCTCCTCCCGGATAATTTCTCTTTTCTGTGTTGTTGCGACATGACTCTTCTTCCCTGGTTTTCCTTCCATCCGTATGACCTCCTTCTTTGCTCGATCTAGGCCATGCCCCCAAGGTTGTGTCCTAGCCCTTTCATCCACCTACATTATCACACACGGTAAGCTTATCTGCTTCCATGGATTCAATTATCACCTCGATCCAGAGAATTACCGGATCTCAGTCTCCACATTTAGTCTCTCTCCTGTCCTGCATCACAAATAGCTTTGTGGACGTCTCAAAATGGAGATATCATGGGCATCTCAAACTGAACATTTCCAAAACAGAGGTCATTATCATTCTCTATGAATCTCCCTCTTGTAAACTTCTTTCCTACTGTGTTGGGTTCTAATATCCTTCTAGCTACCCAGTCTATTAACTTGGGTCTCTTTCTTGAGTACTCACTTGCTCTCACCTTGTGTCATATCCAATATGTTGCCAAGTCTTGTAATTTCTAAATTCATAACATTTCTCCTTCACATCCCCTTCCTTCCACTTATATACCCATCTCCTTATGCTGGCCCACATCATCTCTCTCTTGGACCATTCCAATAGACTTTCTCTCTGCCTTAAGTCTCTCCCCACTCCAATAGCTCTGACTCTATCTCACACCTCCCCCTCAGTGGTTCCTTATTTTCTCCAAGGTTAAATATAGAGCCCTTTCTTTGTCATTTAAAGCCTTGCAACATAGCCCCTTCAGCTTCCCTAACACCTTCTTCCCCTCTACATACTTTAAGATTGATTGATACGGGTCTACCTGTGGGTTCCTCAAATAGGATACTCCATCTCACAACTTAGTGACTTTTCACTGACTGTCTCCCATGCTAGGAAGGTTCTTCTTCTACACATCTATGCCTCTTGGATTCCTTCAAAATTTATCTTAAATTTTCCTAGTCTCCTTCTATGTCAGAGATATCAGATATTTTGACCTCACAAGATTCCTGAGTATAGCCAGGACCAAATTAGAATGTGGTTCCTATCTGATTTTAATGTGTATATTTTAATTTTTAAAAATCCATAAATGTGTGGTTTTCTAAGTATGTTCTATGCAGTCTTTGGGGATCATCATATACAGTTTAATGGTCCCTGTTTTCCTTTGGTTTTGACACCGTTGATCTTCACTGTATATATTTTTGGATGTATTACATAATTCTTTGTACATTGTCTCCCATGTTAGTATGTGACTTCCTTGAGAGTAAGGAACATGTTTTCATTTTCTTTGTGTCACTAGCACTTAGCACAATGCCTGGCACATAGTAAGCATTTAATAAATGCTTGTTGATATTTCCCCAGGAAGCAGTGAAGCTGTTGGAAATGAAAAATATAGGGATTATTGTCTACACACAGTTTATAGACATCGAAGAATACTGTGGCATAGGTGAAGAAATTGAGACTGAGATATTGAAATACCTGAGGCAATATCCTGACTCCAAGTTCAGTTATAGCTCGTGTTTTCTTCCTACCTCTTACTATGTTCAAGTCACATTCAGGCTTGTGTAAACTACATTGTGGGTGCAATTGCTAAGCTACTTCCAGGGATCTTTGAAAAAACCTGGAAAATGGAAGTGGCAAATGTAGCAATTTTCAAAAAGGGTAAGAAAGTGAATTCTTCCAACCACAGGTTGGTAAGCTTGATTTAAGTTCCTACAAGGATTCTAAGGTGAATTATTAAAGGGACAGTTCATGAATATTTGGAAAAGGAAGTGGTTGTTGCTATGGGCCACCATTAAGAAAAAAAGTTATGTAAGTCTGATGTCATTTACTTGTTTTTACAGGATTACTAGGATGATAGATTCGAGAATGCTATAGACATAGTACATCTAGATTCCAGAAAGTCATCAAAGTCTCCTGTGATATCTTGTGGACAGGATGGAGAGATGTGACTTTCCCATTCTTCTAATTAGCTATGTATATATAGAGGGATTAAAATTCATTGAATGACTAGATCCAAAGTATTGTCTCACATGCTTATATGTCTTTCTGTCTATTGAGTAAATTAAGCCTATTTCCCCACACCTCTCTTCCCCTTAGTGGTGACAGAGTATAATTTCTCTACTAACCAAAGAAGCATATAAAAATATTTGGAATGTTGGAGAAGATGTGGGAAAGTTGGAACACTAATTCATTGTTAGTGGAGCTGTGAGCTGATCCAACCATTCTGGAGAGCAATTTGGAACTATGCCCAAAGGGCTACAAAAATGTGCATACCCTTGGACCCAGCAATATCACTTCTAGGACTGTATCCCAGAAAGATCATAAAAATAGGAAAGGATCCCACATGAATAAAAATATTTCTAGCAGCTCTCTTTGTAGTGGCCAAGAACTGGAAATTGAGGGGATGTCCATCAATTGGGGAATGGCTGAACAAGTTGTGGTATATGAATGTAATGGAATACTATTGTGCTGTAAGAAATGATGAACAGGAAGGCTTCAGAGAAGCCTCGAAGGACTTATATAGTTTGGTGCTGAGTGAAAAGAGCAGAACCAGGAGAACTTTGTACACAGCAACAACCACAATGTGCAAGGAATTTTTCTGGTAGACAGCCCTTCACAGCATGCAAAGACCTAAAACATTCCCAATAGGAATTCCCAACATTCTTGAGGCAAAACACTTCCCACATCCAGAGACAGAACTATGGAATTGGTCCACAGAATGAAGCAGAATATTTTCTCTTGTGTCATGTTTTGTTTTGTTTTCTTTTTTCTCATGGTTTCTCCCATTCATTTTAATTCTTCTATGCAACATGACTAAAGTGAAAATGTATTTAATAAGAATGTATGTGTAGAACCCATTTAAGATTGCACACCATCTCAGGGAGGGAGTGGGGAGGAAGGGGAAGAAAAATCTAAGACTTATGGAAGTGATTATAGAAAATTGAAAACAAATAAATAATAAAAAAATTTGGAGATGGTAGCAAGGTGAGACATTGTAGATAGATTTAATTAGATAAGTAGATACTTGTTTCCTTTGCTTGTATCTTGTGATCTTGTGTCTGTTTTTGTCTGCTAAATAAATAAAACACCATCCTCACTGGGACAATGAATCTAATGACTGGGAATATGTAGATATATCTCTAATTATTGGGAACAAAATGAATAAAAGTAGCTAGCTCTAATTAGATAGATTTCTATCGGTACATCAGATTCTGTTGCTCATATATGTCTCTCTGTCGTGTCTTCTGTTTTCTGTCTCCTAAATATATTTAACCTTGTTTCTTCCCCTCTACCTTCCATTCCTACCAGTGGAGACAGAGGGCCTAGCAGCCAGGGCAATACAGTGAGGTATCTGGACATCAGTGGCAAGGTGATACAAGATAGATAGACTAAATTAGATAATTGGATTTTGTATTTATGGGTTGGGTTTTTGCTTGTGTCTGTCTGCATTTGATTATGTCAGGAATGTATTGCCAATTGAAGACACTCAGACAAATTGCATTCCTTTACTAGAAAGGATAGGAAATGCACTCTAAATAAACCAAGTTTTACTTGGGAGCCTCCAATGACAGTCTTCATAGTTATAAAATAGGTCAAGAAGATAGGCAGGTAATTGCAGTAGTTAATTCTAAGGATCAACCAAGTAAGATACAGGAAAACAAAGGACTATGGATCTTATTTCAGACAAGTATAAAGGGCAAAGAAAAGTTTTCAGTGGCCTAGAGAGTATTTGCTATGCTTCTATTTCTGCTGGTACCATGTAACCTCCATATATGCACAGCATGCAAACTGTTCTTGGTTTTACAGAAGAAAGAAATGTAGGAACTTGCTCTAGGTTCTAGTTATCAAGGAAAATGACATTACTTGAAAGAATAGAGAAGTTTCAGGGAAGAAGAAAAAGGATGTGAAAATGTCAAGTGAAACTCTTACCTATTAGAAGATTGGTGGGTTAAAGAATATACTGGGGAGAAAGATGAGAAAAACAAAAGGACCAATGAATATTTAGAGCTAAGTATGAGGGGTTTTTGTTTGTTTTTTTCTGTAGGAACTTCTTGAGTTCCAAAGAGTGATGATGTGACCTAACAAATGCCATTAGGTAGGGAAAAACCTAGTAATAGTGAGGAAAAAAGGATGAATCATGGTAGTTGGTATCTCCCTCCAATAGAGGAGTTCTAAGGAACTGTTTTTCAAGCCTGATGTAACCATAAGAAGGTTTTTGTCTGCCATGGCATGTTTCTAGGTTGTGACTGAGTGTCCCAAGACTTGTCAAACCTGATGATCACTACTCACTTTGAGTATTCGTTATCGTCATTTTGCAGTCATGTTTGACTCTTTGTGACCCCATTTGAGGTTTTCTTGGCAAAGATACTGAAGTGGCTTGTTGTTTCCTCTTCCACTTCATTTTGCAGATGAGGAAACTTAGGCAAACAAAGTTATATGACTTACCCAGGATCACACAGTTAATAATTGTCTGAGGCCAGATTGGAATTCATGAAGATGAGTCTTCCTAACTCCAGATCCAACACTCTATCTGCTATGCTGCCTAGCTACCCATGTGACCATACACAAGGCATTTAACATATATTTAACTTCAGCTTCCTTATCTCTAAAATAGATATAATAATAACACCTACCTCATAAGATTGCTGGAGAAGGAATGGCAGCTGGAGAAGCAATGGCAAACCACTTCAGTGTCCTTGCCAAGAAAACTGCAAATGGGGTCATGGAAACAAATGCAACTGAAACAACAGCCTCATAAGATTTTTATGGGGATCAAATGAGATAATATATATAAAATGCTTTGAAAATCTTAAAGTACTATATACATGACAGCTATGAGTGGTAGTGGTAGTAGTGGTAGTGTTGGTGGTAGTGGTGGTGATGGTGGTGGTGGTACTGGTACTGGTACTGGTACTGGTGGTACCATTGAGAGTCGAAGCAATGTAGGAAAAAGAGGAACAGTAATCTATGGGAGACAATATTTGAGAAGAAAGCTAGCAGGAAATCTATATCATATCAAACAGATACCACTCTAAAATGCATAAAGTTTGGGAAAGACTAGAGATCCTAATAAAAATAAACACATTATACATCATAAA
Source organism: Potorous gilbertii (assembly GCA_028658325.1). Taxonomy (NCBI): domain Eukaryota; kingdom Metazoa; phylum Chordata; class Mammalia; order Diprotodontia; family Potoroidae; genus Potorous; species Potorous gilbertii. The sequence goes on along the minus strand of CM053769.1, from coordinate 569,705,082 downwards.
TACTACTGGGATCTAGTAGGATAGAACCAAAGATTGGGATTTAGGTCTGAAAGTATTTGGTAGGTCTGGTCTAACTCAGTCTGGTTCTCTGATTCAAGTTCTACCTTGGAAGAAAATGAAACACTCCTGGATCATGCAGCATTTAGAGAGAAAAAAAGTAATGATAGCCTAAGAAGGGTACTGAGCAAGAATACAGCTCTGGTTCAGAGCAGCTTGACTTTCTTCCCCATACAGAAACAAATCTAGTCAGCAAGGTACATTGGGTTAGACGGGTGTGGCAATACACAGCAGTGGGATAGGAGCCAACTCTGAGGGGCACTACCTTCTGTAGGTTTACCATTTATGCCCTAGGAAATGGGAAGAACCACCTTTTCTAGCCCCCGGGCCAACTAGTGTCAGAAACAGCTTCTCTACCTTTTAGGGGGAAGACAGAGAGAGAGGAAAAATAAACAAAAAGCAAACAGTTAGCCTAGTCTACATCTCAGGGGCCATAGCAGATTTTACTCTTATCCCAAAGGGTATATCTTATTAAAAATGAACAAAATTACATAAAAAGAGGTAGCAAGTGGTACTGAATATTAAGAAGATACACTCATGTGAAGGAACCTGATAAGCTACGTCTGTGTTGTCTGGGCAGAAGGACAAATTCAATGGAGAGTGTGGGGAACATTATAAATGTGGTTCAGGGCTATGATAACTTATAGTAGTAGGAAATTTCACCTTTCTAGGCAACTACTAGAACTCCTTTTTTTGTTAAAAGCAAAGCAGTCTGTCAAAAAACATTTATTAAGTACCTACTATGCACGAGGCTTTGTATTAAGTACTAAGGATACAAAGAAAGGCAAGAATTCCCTGCTCTCAAAGAGCTCAGACTAATGGAGGAGACAACATACAAACAGTTATGCATAAACAAGATATAGAAGGGATATACTAGAGAAAATCAACAGAGAGAAGGCACTAACATTAAGAGGGATCAGGAAAGGCTTTATGTAGACGATGAAATTTTAACTGGGACTTGAAGGAAGCCAAGGCAACCAGGTGATAGAGATGGGGAAGGAGAAGTTTGCAGGTATGGGGAATAGCCAGTGAAAATACCCAGTCTGGCAATGGAGTACTGGACTGTGAATGGCAATAAGGTCAGTGTCATTGAATTACAGAGTACCTAGAGAGGAATAAAAAGGCAAGAAGGAGCCAGGTTACAAAGGCATTTAAATGTCAAGCAGAGGATTTTATATTTCCTCCTAAAACTGATAGAGAGCCACGGGAGTTTATTAGGATTTGTCTTAATAATAATTTAGCCTTTTGAAAGATTGAGTAAGCAAAAAGATAAGGAAAAATCTTGACAGGCTAAAATGATGGGCCAAATAAAGTAAAACAGAATTTAATAGGGATGAATATGAAATGCTAAACTTGACATTTTTAAAGAAAATTGATTTTGCAAATATAGGATGAAGGTAGTTTGGTTAAACAACTGTTTACATGAAAACTCCTAGATGTCAAAAGCCATATAGTCCAATCCATACCTAAGGACCTTTCCTCGATTTTCAGACTTCCAGAGAGCAGGAGGCTAGTATTTGCCAAGAAATACTATCGTATTTTGGGATAGCTCTAATTATTAGGATATTCTTATTTACATTAAGCCTAAATCTTCTTGCCTCTACCTTCCAGCTATTGCTTCTAGTTCTATTTGTAGAGGTTGAGCAGAGCAAGTCTAATCTATCTTCCACACAACATTTTAAGTACTAGAATGTACCTATAATATTCCCCTCTCTCCCAGCTTATGTCTTCTCCAGGCTTAACATTCCAAATTTGTTCAACTAATTCTTTTACAGCCTGGTCTTCAGCCTTCTCACCATCCTGGTCATCCATGACTAGCTGTACTTGAACTTTTCTATATCATTCCTAAAATGCTGTGCCTAGAAATGACGAAAATATTCTAGGTGTGATCTAGCCATTAAAAAACATAGCAGGGGCGGAGCCAAGATGGCGGAGTAGAAAGACTCACCTATGCTAGGTCCGAACCCACAGCCCATAGATTTCCTGTAAAAAGAACTCCTGACAAATTCTGGAACAGTGGAAGCCGCGCAGAAACACAGTGAAGGAGATTTTCGCTGCAGAGAGCCCTGAAGAACCGACCGCAAAGGTACCCGGACACGGGAGCAGAGTCCTGCCCTGCCGAGCGCTCCCCTCCCCCGCCCGGCCACGCGGTACAGAGAGGAGCGAGCAGAGCCCTGCGGGCGTCACGGACCTGGATCTTCGGGCGGTCGCGAAGGTCCCTCCACACACAGACGCACAGGTCAGTGAGAGAGACGGGCTGAGAGGGGAGTGGGGGATCTCCGGGACTCTGACACCCTGGGAAGCGGCCGCTGCGGCAGAGGCTGAGGCAGCTCGGCCAGAGACTCCCAGAGCAGGCTGGAGCTCCACCCCAGCTCCACTACAAAGGATCTCTGTATAAACCCCCTGAGGGAACTGAGCCTGAGAGGCGGCCCTGCCCCCACCTGAGAACCAGCAGATAAGCCTGCCGCCAAAACCCCTGAGGCTGGGGAGCAGCATTTGAATCTCAGACCCCAAGCACTGGCTAGGCGGACTTAG
>CM053769.1:569685677-569701990 GCA_028658325.1 Potorous gilbertii | reverse complement strand
GTGATATGGGTAATTAGAATGTCCAGTGTATTGGGGAGGGGGGAGGGGACAAATGGGGAGAAAATTTTGGAACCCAAAATCTTGTGAAAATGAATGTAAAAAGTTAAATAAATGTATTTAAAAAGAAAAAAAAAACATAGCAGAAATATTTCCTCCTTGGTTCTAGACAGTGTATTTCCTATTTTCATCACTTAAGTCACTGTATCTCTCTGCGTCTCAGTTTCATTCTCTGTAAAAAAATGAGAGCTGGAGTAGAAAGTTTCTGACATCCCAAACTCTCAATCCATTGTCCTATCTTTCTATATTAATGCATTTTAGGTTAGCATTCATTTTGTTTTTGGCACTTATATCATGCAGACCTATAAGGAAACTCAAAATGGTGCTTTAGAGAATTATCTGAAAGAACTGGCAATGTTTAACTGGGAGAAGAAAAGACATACCTCACATATTTGAAAGGCTGCCATGTGGAAGAGGGATTAACCTTGTTTTACTTGGCCCCAGAGGGCAGAACCAAGAGGAGTGGGTGGCAGTTAAAATGGAGACAAATTTCAGGTCTGTATAAGGAAAAACTTCCTAAACAATTAGAGCTGTCCAGAGAGGAATGGGCTGTCATGGTATATAATAAGGTTGCCATCAATGTAGGTCTCCTCATGTAGGCTGGATAATTGTTTGTCAGGAATGTTGTAGAGGGAATTCCTGCCCAGTTCCATGTTGGACCGAATGAATTTTGTGAGATTCCTCTCACGGATTCTGTGAGCCTATGACCCTTGGGCTCAATTGTATTTGGAATATTATATCTCTTGGACCTAAAGAATTGTTTCTAATATGTGTTGCCACCTTACAAAATGATAAAGCTAGGAGGGACTTTCTAGAGATGTCAGTCCAATCCCTTTATAGTTTAGAGGTCCAGAGAGTTTGCAATTAGTTACTGAAGGACACTCAGTCTATTGGACTAGAAACAGGTATCTTATAGTGGTTTTTGTCCTTCAGCAAGAAAACATGTCACAGTCATTCATTTTCTAAATTTGGGTGTGTTTAGAGAAGAAATTCAAGCTTCTCTTTCTTTTACAACCTTTTTCCATGCACATACATATACACATTCTTGATAGTTATTGAGAAATATAGAAAGAACTGTCTACTTACAAGCAGGAGTTTCGGTATGTGGGAATTTGATGATGAAAGAGTCCTTCCTATTGGCCTTACCATTGAGTCTGATTGACCTTGGGGCAACTCACTTAATCTCACTGTCTTTTTTTTTCAGCCATCACCCAGCAGTAGGACATGAGCCAAATCTAAAGGGCACTGTCTTCTTGTAGGCTTGCCATTTTATGCACTAGGAAAATGGGAAGTCCCATTTTCACCCTTCCTTGAGACCAATCAAGTGTCAGAGACAACTTCCCTACCCTTTGGGAGGGGGGAGGAGAAAACAAATATGAGCTCAGTTGGCCTAGCTTATGTATCAAGGACCCTTGTAGATATCACAAAGGTCATCCCTTACTCAAAATGAAGAGAATTAAATATTGAATATTAAGAAGATTTACTCATGTGAGGGAATCTAATAAGCTCCATTTATGTTGTCTGGACAGAAGGAGAAATTAGATGGAGAGTGTGGGGAACATTACAAATCTGATGCAGTGCCAGATGTCATAGTAATGAGAGCTTTCATCTATCATGGCAACCATTCCCTAATTTCCTCAATTTCCAGTTCTTTTCCACCACTAAAAGAGTTGCTATAAATATTTTTGTACATATGGATCCTTTCTTTCTTTCTTTCTTTCTTTCTTTCTTTCTTCCTTTCTTTCTTTTTCCTTCCTTCCTTCCTTCCTTCTTTCATTCTTTCTTTTTCTTATCTCTTTGAGATAGAGACCTAGGAGTGGTATGGCTTGGTCAAAGGGTATGCACAGTTTTATAGCCCTTTGGGCATAATTCCAAATATTTCTCTGGGATAGTGAGAGCAATTCACAGCTCTACCAAGAGGGCATTAATGTACCTGTTTTTCCACACCCATTCCAGCATCGTTATTTTCATTTTGTCATGCTAGTCAATCTGAAGGGTGTGAAATGATACCTCAGAGTTATTTTTATATCCATTTCTCTAATTATTAGTGATTTAGAGCATTTTTTTCTTACTGTTGGTAGCTTTGATTTACTCTTCTGAAAACTGCCTGTTCATTTATCAATTGGAAAATGACTCTTTATATATATTTGACTCAGTTCCCTACATATTTGAGAAAAAAGACCTTTATTAGAGAAACTTATAAAATTTCCCCCTTTCTTCCTGCTTTCCTTCTAATTTTGGTTGCATTTGTTTTGTTTATGCAAAAACTTTTAATTTAAATATAACAAAGTTACCAATTTCACCTTTTGTGATCTCTGTCTCATTTGATCATGAGCTCTTCCCTTATCCATCAATCTGACAATATATTTTCCATGCTCCCCTAATTTACTTATGATATTACCCTTTATGTCTAAATCATGTATATATTTTGACCTCATTTTTGTATACAGTATGAAATATTGCTCTATGATTAGTTTCTACCAGATTGCTTTCCAGTTTTCCCAGCAGTTTTTGTCCAATAGTGAGTTCTTGCCCAATAATGAGTTCTTGCCCCTTTAACTTAGATCTTTGGTTTATCACACTCTAGGTTGCTGTGATCATTTACTTCTGTATACCTAATCTATTCTATTGATCAACCACTCTGTTTCTTTTCTGGTACCAGACCATTTAGATGATTTCTGCTTTGTTGTATAGTTTGAGATCTGGTACTGCTAAACCACCGTTTTTTTTATTGATTTCCTTAATATTCCTTACCTTTTGTTCCTCCAGAAGAATTTTATTATTTTTTCTAGCTCTCTAAAATAATTCTTTGGTAGTTTGATTGTGTGGCATTGAATAAATATATTAATTTGGGTAGTATTATCATTTTTATTATATTAACTCAGCCTACCTATGAACAATGTTTCCAGTTGTTTAGATCTGTCTTTATTCATGTACACTATTATTTTCCTAAGACTCCATACCTCCACCCCTAATAAAACCCTACCTCATCACAAATAAATGGCCAAATAAAACAAATACATTGGCCAGGTGTGGAAATGTCTGTCTCACTCTGAGCATATAATCTACCATCTCTCTGCTAAGAGCCAAGAGGCATACTTCTTAAATTACCATTGGTCACGGCATCGATAAGGTTTTGAAATTTTTAAACATTGTTTTCATTTAAGATATCGTGGTCATTGTGTTGTTTTTTTCTGCTTCTGCTTACTTCATTCTTTAATAGTTCATAAATATATTTCCAAGTTTCTCTGAATTCATTATGTTGACTATTTCTTATGACATTATGATACTGCGTTGATATTTCCAAGTTTCTCTAAATTCATTGTATCGATTATTTTTGTGACATTATGATATTGCATTAGTGTGCCACAATTTGTTCAAATCTAGTTGATGGACAACCAATTCCCTTCTATGTATTTACTACTACAAAACCTGATGTTATAAAATTTTTGCATATGTGGATCTTTCCTTTTGTCTCTGACCTCCTTGCTGTATGTTAGCAACATCATGAAGTAAAAAGATGTATTTTCTTTAGTGACTTTTAAAAGTACTATTCCAAATTAATTTCCAAAATAGTTGAATCTGTTCACAAATTCACTAATGGTTCATTAGTGTGTCATGTCCCACTAGTATTTACCATTTTCTTCTTGTCATCTTTGCCAATCTGATGGGCATAAACTAATGTCTTAGAGTTCTTATTTTGCATTTCTATTATTATTAAAGTTTTTTATAGTGTTATTTAAAATTTTTTATTGATAACCTTTGTTTTTTACATTTCCTTAGTTCCATAATATATTTCTTCCTCCTAACAAGCCATCCCTTGTAGCCAAAAGAGAGAGAGAAAAGAAAAAAGAAAAGGGAAAAATACAGTTCAGTAAAACTAGTCATTGAATGGAGTCTGACAATGTATTCAGTGTTCCACAAACATAATCCCTCACCTCTGCAAAGAAGGTAGGGGGATATGCTTTCTCATCTCTTCTTTGAGGCCATGTTACTTATTGTAATTACACAGAAATTAATTTCTTCTTTTGTTGTTCTTTAGGTTTAGATTGCTATAATCATTGTAGATATTATTTGCCTGGTTCTGCCTACTTCACTCTGTATCAGTTCATACGTCTTTCCATGCTTCTCTGAATTTTTTATATTTTTTTGTTTCTCATGGCACTTTACTATTCCTTTGCAAATATTTATATGGCACAGTTTGTCTAGTCATTCCCCAAGTGACTGTTTTCTACTTTACTTCCAGTTCTTAGCTGCCATAAATATTTTGCCCACTTAGCATCCAAGTCAAGAAGACCTGGGTTCAAGTCCAGCCTCTGATTCACACTGGCTATGTGACCATGGGAAAGTCATGTAATCTCTTTAAGTGCTCTAGGCAACTCTTTATGATTCTTTAATCGTAGTGTTCATTCTTTAAAACTTACATTTTTGCTTTGCATTTTTTTAACATTCAGTTTTTACAAATTTGAGTTCCAAATTCTCTTTCTCCCTCCAGCCTATTTCCCATTCATTGAGAAGGCAAGCAATAGAATATGTTATACATGTGAAGTCATCCAAAACATATTTCCATATTAACCATGTTGCAAAAAATAAAAAGTAAAAATGTATGCTCAGTCTGCACTCAGAGTTCATCAGTGCTATCTCTGGAGGTGGATTACATTTCTCATCATGAATCCTTAAGCTTTGTCATGTGACCCTAGTATTCAAAGAGAAGTCATCTTTGTCCAATGATACATAGGGTAAGAGGCTTAGTAGACAAAGACCTGGATTTAAAGTCAGAAATATCTGGGTTTAAGTCCTATCTCTCCCAAATGTTGGCAATGTGACCCTGGAAAAGTAATCTAACCTCTCGATTTTCTAGGAGACTCTCTAGAACTGTTTCCAGAAAAGGTACCAACTTGCATTGGAAGAGGGAGTTCCTAATATCGAGGTGATAACAGATCCAATTCCTATCCCCGTCCTTATGGTATGTCTTCTTTTGAAAACTGCCTTTTAATTTCCTTTGATCATATATTTATTCAAGAATGAGTTTCTTCTTACATGTTTCAACACACGTGTTCTTTTTGATAGTTATTGAGAAATACTGGATGAACCTTATGCTTTACTACACATAAGCAAGTGGGATCAGCACATGAGTGTCTGGTGACTTAGGCCTCCATCGTCCTGGCACTTCTCCTGAGTCTGGACGTGACCCTGGTCAACTCACTTAATCATATCTTAATTCATATCTCATTTTCCAGTTTTGTGAAATCCTGCCTGCTTCCCCACCCTCCTTTTCTGAAATGCTTTATAGGCAAGCTTGCTCATTTTGTAAAGTGTTTTGAACTTCTTAAATAATGAACCTAGAGAAGGCTTCTGTGATGTGGTGGCAAGAATATACAATTTGAAATCAAGGGATTGAGCTTTGAATTTCACCTCTGTTGAATTTACTGAGCTAGTTCCTGTAGGAGTAAGAGGGAACTGGAACTCAAGTCTCCTGCCTTTTAGAACGGCATTAGAAAAGTTTTGACCTCTTTGGGTTTCAGGTTCCTCATTTGTAAAATGAACAGATTGGGCTTAATGACCCCTAAGATGCCTTCCAACTCTAGAGCCTGTGATCCTATGGGATTAGAAGGGTTTATACTATTCTAGGATCCTGGCCTAGGTTGAGGGGCTGGATAGGAGAGTGACAGCTGTGGACACAGTCTCGTAGGAATCATGTATTTGTTGCCCTGGACAACTTCACATAATGGAAAGAACATTAAACCAGCAGGACACCTTGCCAGACCTAGCCTGGCCTCTAACTCCCTCTGTAACCTTGTGTAAATTTCTTAGATTCTTCAAGCTCTTTTTCCTTATTTATGAACTAGAGTTAGATAACACTATTTATAAGAGCCTTTCATAGAGTTGGAAAGTACTGTATATTTAAGTAGATAAAGTTATTATTTCCAGTTTACAGTTGAGGTCCAGAAAGATTAATTGACTTGTCCAAGGCCACTCAGTTAATTAGTGGCTGAGTGGAGACTTGCCTTCTAGTTAGATGATTCTTATGAAGCTCTTTGAAAATCTTAAATTGATATACAAATATTAATTATTACCTTAATTTTCAATGTGATTTTTGTTATTCAGTGCTTTTGGCTCTACTGTAGGGCTGTACAGTTTTCCATTGATGATGCCTTGAACCCTCTCAGTGTCTTGTAGCTGCTTTCCTCCCCTGTTAAAACTTATTTGGATTTATGTCCTTCTCAAAAAACCTAGTATCCTTCCCCTTCTTCCAGAAAGCCACCTCCTGTAGCTTTCTCCCTGCTATTCCTTCAAGGACAGGAAAGGCATAATATTAGAATGAGGAGGAGGAGGAGGTTGGGGCAGGAGATCCAGCCAAAATAAAATTGAAACGTGAGAAGGGCCACATTCCCAGGATGTAACCATGTGTGAGATATTTTTTTTCTCCATTATTTCAAGAAATGTCTGACCTCTGACCCATTACTGGGATTGTCTCTGGCGACCTAATATCATGACTGGTTCTTTTGCAGGCGAATGTCAGGCTCCTTCAGGTATGTAGACCTGGCTAATGAGATCACATTTCATCCTCCTCTTCAAACTCCCCAACTTACATAAAGCCCCTACTGTTGTGCACCAGAGCTATTCATGGGCATCCTCCTTTCTCTCCCAGGGGTCTCCCCTGACTGCTCCCTTTCCCACTTCCCAGCTTTGTCCACATCTGTAAAAAGAAGCCCCTTGAGACTCCTGTAGGCCCATCAGGTCAACAGAGAACAGCATATGAAGTCTGATCTTGGACCCTTAGGGTCTATAGCTTAATTCAGGAGAAAGAACTCAGCAGGAGGGCATTCCAGGGCCTGAGTTTCAGTCAGTTATGCATCAGTGCTTGGTGCATTAAGGGGCTAAGAGACAGGTGCTTTCAATCCTAAGTTATCTTAGTTATTGAAAGTCCAAGTCCAAGGGAATTTCTCTGTCACACTGTCAGCATGCTACTAAAATTGAACTGGGCTTAAAAATTGTCTGCAATTTTCATCTGGGGATGAAAATCAGACAGCAATGTGGAACTCCTGAGTCTGAGATGGTTGCCATTCCAAAAGATACAACCTAAAAAAGACTTTCTTCAACAATTAGTGTTCAGATGAGAGTAGGGATTTTTAACTTTTCTTGTCTTTCAAGACCCCTTTGGAAATCTAGTGAAACATATGTCTCCTCCAGAATCCTGCTTTAAAGTGTATAAAATAAAATATGTAGGACTAAAAAGGAAGCCCTATATTGAAGCAGTTATCAAATTTTTTTTTATATTATCGATCCCAGGTTGAGAACTCCTGGTCGAGAGAAATCAGCCCTTTTTTTACCCTTTTCACTTTTTCTCTTTTTCTCCCTACCCTGTCTGTCATTCAAGGTTGATTGGGGAATCCGAACATTTTTGGAGTTGCTGCACTGATGTTTGTGGATTGTTACACCTCAGTTCCCAGCTATTCCAGTTGTACAAGAGCCATATTTCTGTAAATGACTTTAGTTTTGAGACTTGTACTCCCCTTCTTCTCACTCCCACTTCCTGCCCACCCAGTCTTAAGATAATTGGAAGATGTTCTGGGGCACTGCCAAACCACAGTTTCTCCCAGCTGAGGAGGAGGCAGTGTGTTGCATGTGCTCATCATGATGACCAATGAATGTAATCAAATATGGGGAATGAATTTGTACATAAAGGTAGAAAGCCCAGACCTGGAGAAAATAGAAGTTTATCTTGACTTTACAAGTTTACATTTGCAAGTTTAATATTTGAAAAACTGTTTTCTTTCTTAACGATCTTGTCTTCAGATAGTATAAGGTGTCATTAAGTGAACATAAACATGGTTATGCTATAGTCAATCTGGCTCTCTATTTCTAACACCTGACTTGTTCTAATGATAATTTAATCCTCCAAAAGGTTAAAGAAGCAACAAAAAGAAATTCTGTTCTGGATCTTATTTTCATTGATGCAAAGTTGGTTGCTAGAGAGAAAAATATGGGAACCTCACAGGGGACGAGAGTGAGGAAAGTGATCAGTGCCTTTTAGAGTTGGTGATAGAAGAAGAGGAACTGGACAAAGTCTGCCTTGCATCCTATAATCTGGGAAGGGAGACTTCAACGAGTTCAGACAATTCCAATGGAATTGGAGAATACAGAGAAAGTGTGTAGGAGAGATGAGAAGTTCTTAATAATAACATTTGGAAGACAAGAAGATGAATAGACTGTTAGGAAAGTGACAAAATCTATCAGCTATTTGCTGATTTTAGGCACAGGCAATCTCACTGTAAGAAATTGTGGGACATTTTGCTTTTCACAAAAGGCAAACAGGTTAGGTCTCCTTAAAGGCAAAAAGCATCATATGAACATTCCAGATTTCTAACATTAAATTAAATGTCTATATTTATACAGGATTCAGTACTATAGAATGTATCATTATATTAAAGCTACAAAATTCAAGAATGGAAACAGTATCGGTGCTTAAACAGTCCAGCAGTTAACAAATGAAAATTTTCCAAAATTGCACTAGTGAAAATGAGTTGTGAGAGAATGTACACCAGAAAAAAATATGACTGTACATTTACAGCCTATTTTTTTTTCTAAATTTCTCAAGGATCAAAAAGTCCCAGGAAGAGAATCTATCTAGGACTCTCCGCATAAATGCCCAATTTTATCGCAGACAAGGTCCTGCATGTAACACAGACTACCATGACTCTCACTTCCTGGAAGTTCAAGTAGGTTAGATTTTACTCCTCCCTCAGGTTTCTCAGGTATCCCTAAAAGGATTGGGGGAAAGTGTCTAGGTTCTCTGCAAGTGACTATAATCCCTACCAATGGTGCATCAATTATAGGGGTGAGTTTCTGCACCCCAGTTCTATTTAGCTAAAAACAGAAGAGCTTTTCCAAGGAAATATTTACTCTAAGATATAATCACAAATATACATACTTCATCTGTATATGGAACCATGGTTATAGCAAATGGAAAAATTTTGAATGCTGTGGATAAGTTCACTTACCTTGGCAGTACACTTTCCAAGGATGTACACATAGATGATGAGGTTGAAGCAGGCATTGCCAGGGCTAGCTAAGTGTTTGAAAGTCTCCAGGGGTGGCCACATGTGGCCCTCAAGGTCCTCAAGTACAACCGTTGGATTGAATCCAAACTTCTCAGAAAAATCCCCTGGCTTTCTAGTCCTCAAATGTGGCCCTTTGAATCCAAACTTCACAGAACAGATCCCCTTAATAAAAGAATTTGTTCTGTGAGGTTTGGATTCAGTCAAAGTCCTATGGCTGCAGGTTTCCCACCCCTGTGAGAAAGACTACCAGACTGAAGCCTATAAAGCCATTAAACTGACCTCATTGTATGCTTCTGAAACCTGGACACTATGCCAGCTCCATGCCAGGAAATGGAATTATTTCAATTTTAATTATCTTGGGAAGATTCTAGGTCACTTATCAAGATAAGGTCCCAGACACTGAGGTTCTTTCTTGAGCAGAACTGAGAAGCATTCAAACCCTAATGTAAAGAGTGCAACTCTCATAGGTTGGCCACATTGTTCAAATGCCAAAAGTATGTTTGCCTAAAAGACTATTTTACAGAGAACTCACACAAGGCAAGTGCTCACATGGAGGTCAGAAGAGGCAACACTCTCAAGGTCTCTCTGAAAAACTTTGGAATCTATTGTGAGACATTGGAGACACTGGTACAGGACCACCCAGCATGGTGTGCCCACATCAAAGAAGGTGTTGTACTCTATGAGCAAAGCAGAATCACAGTAGCTCAAAAAATGTGAGATGTGCAAATTTAGAGACATCTCCACTCCAAATGTGCATGCCCGACTTGTGGTAGAGCCTGGCGAGCTCTTATTGGTCTGATCAGTCACAACTGCACACGCTGTACCTTGACTTCAGCATAGTGATTTCATTTTAGCCCTCTTCAAGCACAAAGGGCAACAATCTACAACAAGGAAATATTTACTCAAACATATAATCACAAATATATTAACTTTCCAACACATGGGAGGTGTAATCTCGTTCCCTCCTTGTAACCACCTCAGTCTTTGGGGAGGGGAAGCAGATGGGGGAAGGCTAATAGTTTAGTTGAGTTTCCATAGAGCACAGTTGTATTTCCAAATATAAAGCTCCTCTTGGGCTCATCTCAGGCATCCTCATTTCTCAGGGATTCCCTGTCAACCTACTTGCAGTCCTGGCTCCAAGGTCTTCATGGTGAGAACTGTTGGATCTCTTGGTGATCATCCCTAGCACCTGAAACTGAGGAGAACAAGCAACACAAAACAGAAATAAAAGCCTTCAGGTCCATTCTTAGAATCAGAAGAGAGAGTGTGAGGGAAAGAAGTCTTCCCTCTCTCCTTTATAGTTCATGGTGCCCACACTTCAGGTGAGGTCTCAGCACATGGGAACACAGAGTGGCTGAAAGAACAGCAGAAAACATAGGATGTAGCTTTCATGTCTATAATTAGGGAAAAGATTCATAAAGGAACAAGAAAGAGAGGAGATCAAACAAGCCACAATGTATAATTTTAATTTAACAAAAATTTTAAAAGTCATATATTTAAAAATTGGTGTTACTAGAATTAAAGGAAACCAATGGGGGAAATCTTCACATCAAAAATAACATTAAGTAAAGGTATAATGTACAAGATGTACGGGGAAGCAATATAAATGAAGACCAGAAAGAGAGTGATGGCTTCTTAGCATGGCAACCACAGAACATTATCCAGATCCTTGTTAGATTTCTTGGGGCAATTGCTTCAGTTAGGAATGCCCTGATCTCTCCTGCCACCCCAATCAATTAGTAATGTACTGTCTAGGACCATGCTGGACTCAGTTGTCATTTTTGTACCTTCCCCATGATCCCCTCTTAGGAGATTCTCTAATACTTAAAGATGTCAGTATTGGAGATGAAGCTATCCAATCAGAGTCTACTGAGCATCCTTGTTACACTTCAGAGCCTAGGCACAGGCTTTCAGAAAGTGTAGTCTAAAGAGAATTTGTCCCAATAAGCAAAACATTATGGGACTATGGAATTTGAATACAGGGAAATAGTCTTACACTTGTGGAAAGTTGACATTTGCATAACTGATAGATATCTCCACAGCACAGAGACACTTCAATGAAATCAACGAGTATTAAGTACCTACTGTGTGTAAGGCATTGTTGAAGGAACTGGAAATGAACTGTGTCATAGGTTTCCACAGTCAAAAATGAAACTGTTCCTCTGAGATGTCATCTAATCCAACCCTATCATTTTACAGATGAGGAAACTGAGATTTTAATGACTCGCCTAAGTAAGTAGCAGAGCTGAAATTTGACTCTGATTCCAAATCTAGTTTTTCTTTCTCCAGTACCTATCTTAGAAAATTTATGTTTACCTTTCCATTGATTTGAATGGCCTTAAATGTTTCTTTTAACCTAGACATGACCATCTGTCTGCTATTCTGATCAAGGATTCTTAGCTTTTCAAAGGATGACTTAAATAAAGCATACATACATATAAACTTAGGTGTCACAGTCTGCAGATGGATAGTTTTTTTTTATGAATGTTTTATAGTATAAATAAAATACTAACATCATGTTTGCATTTAGGTCCTCCTGTTAGATTTTTCCAAGATTATCCAACTGATTCTTTGCTTTTTAACCTCTCTCACCGCCCCTCAACCCCACCCCAAACTTACTGTCTTCAGGACCATCCTTGACATTCATGCTGGGAATTGTGGTATTTCAAGTAGCAACACTGCTTTCATATTCAAGATGGAGAACCGTGTATCATATAGCAAGAAGAAGCTTGCTTGGGACTGCCCGTTTACTATGGATTGAGAGGAATTCATTGATATACTTTATATAGCTAAACCATGTGTCTTTTTCATTTGTAGATATGAATCTCTTTTGTCATCCCATTAAGTCAACCTTTGTCTGGGTATCTATATGTGATGGGACAAATAGCTTCCCTCCACTTACAGGAAGATTAGTCATTTACATAAATAAGGATACGAACTTCTGGAGGAAACTAGTTTAGTGAGATTCAAAATGAGATTATCCAGTACTGAAACTTACAACCTTAGTTAACGTGAACTTATGCAACACTCACTCTCTAAATATCATTCCCCTCATCCTCTTTCCCACTATTACCATGAACTGCACTGAGTGCTTTCTATTCACTCCCTACCCACCCTTTCCTTCATTCCAATGAACAGATAGACTCCAGGTACAAGATCAAAGATAATCCAAGTTCTCTCATCGGCTAGGTAATAACATCGACTAACCAGTGTTTATCGGGGATAACTGATTTGTTCATAGTATTAATGACAACCAGGTAAGATACTTGCCTTCTTAAAAAAAGCTTTTTAAAACATAATGTCATTTCCACACCTTAAACGACCCATCCATGTCCATTAGCGATTAACTCAGGGGTGGAGAAACTGTAGACTCAAGGCCACATGTGGCCTTATTCTCTGAATTTTGGATTCAAAGGGCCACACTGAGGGCCGAGAGGGCCACATGTGGCCTCAAGGCCAAAGGTTCCCCCCTGGATTAACCAATTTATTGACTGTATTTTCTAACATATTTAAGTAAAGGTCTTATGTCCAAATTAGGAGAGTTTTTACCAGCAAAATGATACATAATGCATCTGGTAAACTGATAAATTATACATTGTATATAATTTTTTTCTCCTTTTTTGAGGCATTTACAAAAACTTATCCTACCCCACCAAAAAAAAAATATTAGTTTGAAAAAAATGTACCAACCCAGTCACATACAACTCATTACTGGTGGACAATAGCTAATAAATGAATCCTAAATGCAACTGAAATTTTCATGGCCCATTATACAAATAACTGGTATGTGTTGGGGTGTGTGTATGTGTGTGCGCACATGCACATATATGCACATGCATATGTACGTGTATGTGTGTTTTGTGCTTTCCACTCAATTTCGGTGAAATTGGCAATTAATGGTCAAAAAAAGCCTTCTTTTCTATGTACTTTAAAAATATTATTTGGTTGCTCTTATAGATGGGCAGATATAAATTGACTATATACTTCAGAACAATTGTGGCTGCTATGTTCTTTGACCTTTTCTGATCTAGCTCCCTTGATCCATGCTTAGCTTCCCCAGAGGGCCTTTCCCCTCAGGAAGAGTGAGGAGAGAAGCAATTCCTTCTTTCTTGTGAGACCCAGTTTCCTGATTTACTGAGAATGCAGACACTGCTGTCACCCTATTCCAGGCTCTCATCACCTCACATAAGGAAGATTACAATAACCTCCTAGATGGTCTCCTTGCCTGATACTCTCTGTCTTTCCTTTCTCATACAAGCTATACTTGCTGACAGATTCGTCTGCTGGAAATATTTCTTTCATTTATGACGCCGATTCTCCAATTGCTACCTCATTACTTTTTGGACTGAATCCAAAGTCTTCTTCAGTCCACCAAAGACCCTTCCCCACCTCATCTCTCCAAACATATAACCTCCCATTCCTTAAGGTATAACTTCTTTTCCAATTAAATCGGTGTTTCCCTCACCCTGTTAATCTTTATTTTTCTTCCATCCAAGAATTGGCCTTTTCCCTCTTCTCCCTTTCTCCCTGCAGCTCTCCACATCTTAGGCATCCTTTTAGGCCCATATCAAGTTCAATTTTCTTCATGAAATCTTATTTGAATGCGTCTCTTTCCATATTGGTGATAATTAGAATGGATCTCAGTGAGTTATTTATACTGAATTCCTGCTACAAGTAAATATCCTCACTCTTTTCATTAACAATAGCTCAATGTACGAAGTATGTTAAGGCTGGCAGAACACTTGTCTAAAAGTGATCATGTATGTAAAAATAGCTTTTTGAATCTTGAAATTCTTTTTACTATGTAAAAGTCAGTTGTTAATATTCTTTGCAACCACCTTGTGAGGTAGGTTGTGTGTGTAGTAGGACCATTTTATAAAAGGGAGAAAAAAAAGTCTCTGAGAGGATGAGTGATTTGTCTGTGTTTAGACAGCTAGTAAGTATTGGAATCAGAATTCGAACCCAGATTTTCTAACTCTTGTCTAATATCCTTTCTTCTAAGCCTGCCTGCCTCTTTAAATTCTTTTTATTTTGTCCATTCCAATCAATCAGTCAGTAAACCAATCCATTCCCTATAAGTCTTAGTGAAATATCCAAATGGCAAGAGAGTCTTATCTGACAAAAAGCCAGCCATCCTTGGGCTGAGCAGAGTCTGATGAGTGACCCCCATGAGTGTGCTACCTTGTGGAGACTACAGCTGAAATAGCTACATCTCTGACTTGTTTGATTGCTCCCTTACGTAGGGAGATAATTGATAACTGCTAGCCAAACCAGGAACCGCAAATTCCACTGATAGACCTTGGATTGCCCAACTGTCTTAGGGGAATTAGGGCCAAATCATTTTTTGTTTGCTCAGAAAGACCCAGATCTCTGCTGCAGACAAGAGGT
Organism: Potorous gilbertii; assembly: GCA_028658325.1. Classification (NCBI taxonomy): domain Eukaryota; kingdom Metazoa; phylum Chordata; class Mammalia; order Diprotodontia; family Potoroidae; genus Potorous; species Potorous gilbertii. The sequence goes on along the minus strand of CM053769.1, from coordinate 569,687,480 downwards.
CAGGATAGATCTTTGATAATTCGGTTGAAGGGCCCATAGTTCCCCTCTGTCCCCTTTTTTCCCCCCTTTTGGTTCTTCAGGATTAAAAAAAACCACAATCGTGGCATCTTTCCCATTAAAGTGAAATGAGCACCTGTGTTAGCAGCTGCTACTAATCAGTTTTTCCTAGACTTTTTTCAGTTCAGGGGTTTGGACCCTGGAAGGAGGTAGGTTCTTTTTACAGGAAGGAGGCACAATGGGAATATCTCTTGCTGGAATCTGAAAATGTACAGGCAGTGGGTCCGTGGAATCTCTAAAAGACCAAAGAGCTCCAGGAAAGAGTAATGGGGAGCAGTATCCTTCCTCTCTGCCCCTCAAAGTCATTACAGGTAATGGTAGCTTAGTTTAGTAGATGGAGCTCCCAGTTTGATGTCAAGAAAACCTGAGATCAAATCACACATCAGACCCTTAGTAGCTCTATGGACTCTGGGCAAATCACTTGATACCCTGCCCCTACCTCATTTTCCTTTGTAAAATGGAGGTAATACAACAACTCATAGTTATTGTGAGGATAAAATTATATTTATATGCATATACATTTAAACTTACATGAAAGCACTTTGCAAACCCCCAAGCACCATATAAATATTAGTTACACCCTGAGGAGTGGATGAATGGCATCCCTTAAAACTGTGAGGACTTTTCAGTAAGTCCAGCTTTCCACAGCTATTTTTGCAACCTACAGAGTTTTGCCTCATTTGGGGAAGTAGCACACACCTACTGGCCTTCATTTGCCTGTATCAGGAAGGCTGCTTCATTCTAAGTAGGTAGGTCCATGAACTGAGAGATCAGTAGTCACCTCCAAGTTGTTTGGTTGTATGGACTCACTAGCTTGTTCTAGAGCCTAAAATGATGTGGTCAAGGTGCTGTCAGTTCTGTGCTGTTAGCCCTTTTAAAGGGCCCTTTCTAGCCCAGGTAAGGAGGAATAGCTAGCCATTATCTAGAAGGAACATAGATGACATCTGCCAAGTCCTGAGGCTGACTCTCAGAGGAGAATCCAGAAGTCAGAGGAAAATTAGAGGATATCACTGAAGTGCTGGTGCAAGTACACTGGGTTTGGAGTCAAAAGATCTGAGGTCTACTCCTAATTCTGCTTCCTACCTCCTGGGTAACAGGCAATTTTTTTAACCTCTCTGGATATTGGCTTTCTCTGTGAGAGGGTTGGACTAGATTATCTCTATGGTTCTTTGTATTTCTAAATCTATGATCCTATTATCACAAGGTTAAAGTCAAAGTTTAGAGGTCTTCCAAGCCAGGAAGGAGTAGTGTACAAGCTAGAGATTGCTGTATTAGCAAGAAGACCCATTAGGCAGTGCAGTCAAAACAAAGAATATGTCACATCTTAGTATAGTTTTAAACATTGAAGTTCTAATCTGCACTAAGACTTTTGAGATATCTGGTGTGGTGGTGCAGGAGTTCAAGTAGAACAGAAAGGGGTCCAACTGGATAGCATAAAACAATAATCCTGACATTTATGAACTATTTCTCCTGGTTCCTTGTGCCCACTCTTAAGCCCTAAGTTCCAACTAGTGCTTATATAGATTCCCTTGCAGTCAAACTTGGATTGCTGGATGCTCATTCTAATCTAAATATTCTTTTTTTTGTTGTTGTTGTTTTGTTTCTTTTTATTTTTTTTAAATAAATTTATTTAACTTTTTACATTCATTTTCACAAGATTTTGGGTTCCAAAATTTTCTCCCCATTTGTCCCCTCCCCCTTCCCCAATACACTGGACATTCTAATTACCCATATCACCAATCTGCC
>CM053769.1:569628398-569685177 GCA_028658325.1 Potorous gilbertii | reverse complement strand
GAGCAACTTGAAGTCAACACTCGGGGAGGGACAGGATCAAAAGAGAGAATAGAAACAATGGGGGGCAGGATAGGATGGAGGGAAATATAGTTAGTCTTAATCTAAATATTCTGAATATACTTCTTCTTAAGTCTTTTTACTGGCAGCTGGACCTTTGGATAACAACCTCCAGCGTTTATACCTCTGCATAATGAGGATCACTTAACATAGACTTTGGCCTTGCCCATATCCTCCATATGTACAGTGGAAATTGTGCTAAATCTGGAGTCAGGGAATCTGGGTTCTAATTCAAGCTTTGCCAATTATTGCCTTTTGTGACTTTGGGCAAGTCACTTAACTTTTCTAGGTTTCAGTTCCTATCTGTAAAATGAAGGGCTTATACTAGATAGTCTATGAGGTCCCTTTCAGCTCTAAACCTATTTCAGTCTAATGTATTCTCTGAATTCTGTCCTAAATTCAGCCTCATAACTGGCAGTAATCACATGTCCCTATGCTAACCCCAAGATTCTAGTTATCTATTCCTCCTTACTTGTCCTTTCCCATGGACACCTACAAGCCAAGGCTGACGTCACAATGACACCTTGTCATGCCATCTGAGGTGAAAGCCACAATGGCAAGCTGCTAGCAGGCACAGCCCAAGGCCACGGAGCAAGCATGTTTGGAATGTGGAAGAAGTTTTCTAAGGAGACAGGTACAATGAGTGAGTAGCTCCTGAGTAATTTTCTGGGGTTACATATAGATGATGTAGCTGGGAGTGAGAGGAAGGAACAATTAAAAAAAAAAAGATTATTTCAAGAATAGTTTCCTGATGGTATGAGAAGGAATGAATAACTATCCTAAAGGAAGTAGCCAGAGGCTCATTTAAGCAAGAATCACTCCTGTAGAGACTTCTTCCATTTGATTCCTTTAAAGTCCAGGGCAGTTTGGGTTAGCCTTCTAAAGAAACATAAATCTGCCCTCCTCTACAAAAGTCACTTTTTGGCTTCTGTTTGCTGAGGAGCAAGTCCCCATTTATTCAAAACAACTCCCAAGTTTTGTTGGCCCACGCAGCACACCTTCTCCCACGCTGGTTGGGGATGTAGCAATGAAGTATCTCTTTGTTGACTGTGAGCAGCAGTTGTCTCAAGATGCACTAGCAGCCCCACCTCATTTCTCCGGGGACTCAGAACTAATTTGCATGGATAATGAAAACTAATGAGCATATCCCAGACAGTACTCTCGGCTGGATGAAAGGTAATACAAATGATGTCATACCTTAAAGCAAGAATTGTCAATCTCATTTCTGGATGGGAGCTACCTACCTTGGTGAGCTTAGGAAAACCCCATGTACTTTGCCCCCTGGCAGCAGAGGTTCAGGGCAGACCAAAATCCCTGTTCCGTTGTTTGCTCTCTTAGCCTTCGAAATTTCGACTTGGTCATTACTCATGTAAATACTGATTTTAAACGTCAACAACTGAATGATTCCTGTGAGGTACTTGGTCAGAAGCTCCCTTAGAGAAAAATTGATTCTTCTGGACTTTTAAAATCTTTATTTCTATAAAAACCAGAACAGACAGCCAAGAAACATAAACAAGAGCTCTGTTCTCAGTTACAAAGTTATCTTACTTCAGTTCTAAACTAGAAGCAGATCTCTCTGTTCGTTAAGAAAATTCCCACAAAACCAAGAAGAAAGGTGCATAAAAATATATACTAGCCCAGAAAGCCACATGATTTATGTATCCTCTCCCATGCTCACCAAGGAAGTAGAAATGATGGCAGTAAGTACTAGTGATCTAATTTAAAAGAAAAATATACATAAGTATGCTCAATATGTGTTTTGTTCAGTTATGACTACATCTTCATGACCCCATTTGGGGTTTTCTTGGCAAAGATACGGGAATGGTTTGCCATTTCTTTGAACTCAGGAAGATGCCTTCCTAACTCCAGGTCCAACACTATCTGTTGTACACATAGAAAGTAAATACAAATTAATGGGAGAGGATGAGGAGGCATCAGCAGCTGGTAGATTAAAAAAAAGCTCTATATGGAAAATGGATTTTCAGTTGAGTTTTGAAGGAGATTAGAGATCCCTAGACTGAGTGAATTAAAGGCTAAAGGAGAGTTGCCTGTGCAAAGATACAGGGGCAGGAGATGGAATGTTGCATTTAAGATTCATTTGGTTGTATCTGTGAAGATGTCTGGATCTTAGAGTATCCTTTCCGTAGAAGAAGGACACCCAAAGAAGATTTTAGGAATGAATTTTGAGACAGCTTCTTTATTGGATATGAATTAATAACTAAATGAATGAATGAGTAAAAATGCACTTACTAAATACCATTTGATCATTCAAAACATTCTTTTCTTATTAAACCAAACGAGTCTAATTTAGTTAAAAATGGCATTTTGCTGAAATCTTAGCAAAGAGATGTTCTCTTTTTAATGTGGATATGTTGCCATATATCTGTCTTGGTTTATTTAGATGCACTTGTGGGTAAGGCCTCTAAGACAGAGCAAGCACCAGGAGGAGGCAACTACCTAAGGTACAGTGCAGCAGGGCTACAACAAAGGACATTTTTTATTATTGTTTTTTACGAATACATCTTTTTCTTTACCCAAAAATTGCTTATCAAAATTCACTAATTCGGCGATCTGAAAGCACAGTATCCTTTTCTCTCCATTCATTCAAAATTGAAGAGGAATGAGGACCATTGCCTCTGTTGAGATTGGGGCAGCTTCAAAGCCCTGGAGAAGGGCACAATATAATTCAAACATACATGCATTTGGTGTGAAAATAAGACACCATCTTCTAAAACACCTCCCACTGACATCTCAAATCAAGCTGGGCTCCCATAAATCTTCCAGTATATATTCCAATTAAGTAAAGAAAGTTGCTGAACATGCCAGCTCCAAAGTGACAAAAACATCCCCCAAGCCAACTGGCTGCTTATAATGTGACCTGGCCTAGAAGCCTAATGATCCTTTTGGTCTATGATATATAAAGCCAACCAAAGCTGACCAGTCTTGGCTTAGGCTAAAATAGATTTTGGGTCAAATCCTAAATCCTTCTGAAAATAGCCCTTCTAAACCCTAATCCCTTGGATTAGGAAGAATTTTAGATCCAGGGAGTTACTTTGTAGGTACAAAGAGTATCAAAATACTTGCCCAAGAGAGAAAAGGGTTTTTGTGTGTTGTGTTAACCAAAGGACAGTATTTAGTATTGAACACTACTTTGATCATTTTAGCTTTTTAAAGTTCATTTATATTTAGCCACTCAGGCTATGGAAGCTGTTTGATGATTTAAGAAGTTGTTTGGGTATTCTTCTTTGACATACTTAGTATTAAAAAGCAAGATACAAGACCGTAGAAAGAGGAAAAATATTATTTTTTTGCTTCCTACGAGTTTCAGAGCTTTCAGTCTTTCCACTGATGTCCCCTGGAAGGATAGGACCTGATGAAAAAGGAGCTGAAGAGCTTAGTAGGTAATGTGATTGGGCATAGACCCAATCAGAACTTCATGCACTTAAGGAATGCTGAGTGAATAATGCTTCTGGCATGAATCTGGGCTCCTGGCCTCTTTCACTTGTTTGGTCCTGAAACTCTTCTCTCCAGTCCTTGTAAAGCAACCTCGTAATGAAAGGAACTTTAGCTAGTATCTAAAGCATGGGAGAAAAAATTACCTGATGAGACTGTAATGGAGGCATTGGACTAGATGACGGTTCAATGTTGGTAGAAGCCCCCGGATGGTTCTGCAACTCCAACAGCAATGCTCCATGGGCCATCACTAAAAATTATTGGCAGATATAGGATTCTACAACCTAAGGTCTTAAATGAATTCAGATAGCGTCTGACCAAATAGCTTAAAAGTCAGTTTTTAAAAAGTTTTATTAATGATTGTTTTCACCTACAGTCATTTATTATATGCTTCTTCCTCTATTGAATTTTCCTTTTTAACAAAAAAAAAACCAGTTAAGTAAAGTCAACCAAAATGTGATCCTGTCTGACATTTTGTACTGCATGCTTCAGCCTCCTATCTTTACTGAGAGGAAAGAGACATGTTTAATCATCTGTTTTATATGGATAAGACTGGCTATCATGATTGGAGTATTCGTGGTTCTTAATGTTTTATCATTATTGTACAACATAGTATACAATGTGTATGTGTAGTCCTACATATGTATGTCACTGTGTAGTCGTTGTGTATGTTGTTCTCCTGGTTCTCACTTGAGTCTTTATCAGTACTCAAAAATCTTTTCATGTTTCTTTGAATTCATTTAGCTATTTTTTATGGCACAATAAATGTTCCATTTCCATGCATATATCATAATTTGTTCAGTTATTCTTTAATTCTCCCATTTGTTCCCAGTTTTCTGCTACCACAAGAAACATAGAACTATTATGGATATTTGGGGTTCAATGGGAACTTTCTGACTTGATTTTGTTGGGATATATACCCCATAGTGAAATTTCTGGGTCATAGGATATGAACAGTGCAGTGACTTCTCTTACAGAATTCCAAATTGTTTTCCAGATTGGTTAGACAAATTCATAGTTCTGTTCACAGAACGTTAATGTACCTGTCATCCTGAAGACATATCAAAATTTGCCATTTTCATCTTTTCTCATTGTTGATATTTTTAAGAGAAATAAGCTGAAACCTCAGCATTTTACTATCTATTCTCTGTAATTAGTTATTTGGTGAATGTTTACATGGTTGTGAATAACTTATAATTCTTTTGAAAATTATTATATCCTTAAACCACTATTCATTGTCAAATGCCTCTTGGTCTTATATATTTGTATCAATTCATAGATATCTTAGACATAAATCTTTTATCAGTTATATTTGATGCAAAGATTTTTCCTACTTAATAGAGTCTTTTCTTCTTTTGGTTGCTTTTATTTTTTGGTTCAAAACTTTTTAATTTTAATATTAATAATATTGTTTATTTTATCTTTTATGGTTCTAACTCTTCTACATAGTGGCTTAAAATTCCAGGCAATTCCTGATGACTATAAGTTGCAGAGAAGGTGTCAACCTAAGTAGATAAAGGGTGTTTCCTCAGCTGGGAACTCTCTGTGCCAGTGAAATCACAGATCCATTTCCTATTTCTTTCCATATGATCATCTCTATCCCTTGTTTGGTTAAGAGTCTTTCCAATTGCCATATTTATGAAAGGAACTTCTTTCTATTCTCTTCTAATTTTTTTTAAATAATGTGATCTTTTCTATTTGTGTTACATATCAATTTGAAGCTTTTTGTAGTATGTGGTATTAGATACTGGCCTAGATCTAATTTCTGCCAAACTGCTTTTTAGTTTTCTCAAGAGTTCTCAAGAAATAAGAAGTCTTTTCCCTACTAATTTAGGTACTTTACAAGTCAAATCCTATAGTCGTGCTTCCTGTCTAACACTCAAGAAACTGATCCAGTGCAGCACTCATTTTCATAATGCATCACTTCCTTATCTACTGGCAAACATAAGGAGCTGAGTCTTCATCCTCCCCCTTCACTGTTACCAGAACCCAAACATAAGTACAAATTTCCCAGAACTTGGAAGACCAGATATCCAAAAGCTCATTTTTCCTCTCTGCAGCTGTGAGGCAGTTACCAGAGTCACTGTGACAGAGTGGAAGAGTATTACTTTTCCTGTAATGTTTATTATGCCCATGTGAGTACTTAGTCTCCTACAAGGTTTCACAGAATTCATACTGAAATCTTGGTATCTGTTAATTTTGGATGTGGGGAGGGCAGGGAGGAAAGACGTTCTGGAACTCACATTCACTACAATTTGTCCATTATAATGAATTGTGTGGTATTTTCATTTTTGCTTCGAAACTGCTTTGGTTTAAATTTTCAAGCTATGTTTTAAATATTAATTTTATTTTCAGTGTTCTACAGTTACTACCATATGACTTAGATTTTTTCCCCCTACCACTCCCTCCCTCCATGAGACGGCATACAATTTTATATAGGTTCTACACATACATTCCTATTAAATACATTTTCACCATAGTCATGCTATATAGAAGAATTAAAATGAATGGGAGAAATCATGTAACAAACCAAAACATAGTACAAGAGAAAATAATCCACTACATTCTGCAATTGAATTCCATAGTTCTTTCTCTGGGTGTGGAAGGCATTTTGCCTTAAAAGATCGTTGGGAATTTTTTTAAGTCCTTGCATTGCAATAAAGTTCCAAGTCTACCAGAAAAAACTCCTGCACACTGTGGTATTGCTGTGCACAAAGTTCTCTTCCTTTTGCTCAGCATCAGATCATATAAGTCTTTCCAGGCCTCTCTGAAGTCTTCCTGTTCATCATTCCTTGTAGCACAATAATATTTCATTACATTCATATACCATAACTTATTCAGCCATTCCCCAATTGATGAGCATCCCCTTGATTTCCTCTATTTTTTTTTATAGATGATTTATAAAGTCAATGTAAGCCCTGCTTAAGGAAACACTAACGAGAACTTCTCCCCCACCTTCTGATTGCTTGATTCTAGGAACGTTAACAAAAGGTAAATAATGCCCTGGCCTAAAACAGATCTCTACTATTTTTACTATACTCTCTTTATTACTAGGGACTCCTTAAAAAGTGATTCCATCAACATTAGACCAGAAATCAGGCCAAGAGGGTACCCTGTAGTCCCTTAACCTTTGGCCACATTGATGGCACAGAGACTTCTGTGGAGACCTCTCTTTGAAATTCAGAGAATCAACAATTCTAATGACCCGCTATTTGAATGACTAGGGTATAAGCACACCGTGAATAGGAGTTGACAAATGGTACTTGTTGGTGAGATAGACACATGTAGGTTAGGGTTTCATGATGTGGCCATGGAATGGAAATAAAACTAAATGGCCCATCCACTATCTCCTTATTGCAATGCTTTCACTTACTGTTATCCAAAGAAAATAAAGAAACTTTGATTAGTCTTAAAGATATCCTTGGTATTTTGGCATGTCTTGGCACATCTTGCTCCCTTTTTCCAATTTTGAACCAGGATGATGATGTAGAAGCAAAGGTGGTAGAGACAGGAAGGAAAATGTTGCTGTAATTATAGCTGTGTCCAGATTTATTATACTTCCATACTAGATGAACAAATGCATATGTGTGATTAAGAGAGGGAGCATGGATGTTCACATGGCTGGAGAAGTGAATGGCAGGACAGAGGCAGAAAAGAATGGATGGAAAATGGGGAATCAATCTTCTCTGTATTTAGGCAAGTCCGTAGATGGGACTTCCCTTTTCTCTATAGAGATATGAGTGACTAGGGAGATACATTGTTGTATATGCTATTAGACAGTCGTTATGGGGCAGCTAGGTGGTGGAGTGGATAGACTTGAGTTCTAATCTCACCTCAGACACTTGACACTCACTAGCTGTGTGACCTTGGGCAAGTCATTTAACCCTAATTGCCTCATCCTGGGTCATCTCCAGTCATCCTGATGAATATCTGGTCACTGGATTCAGATGGCTCTGGAGGAGAAGTGAGGCTGGTGACCTACACAACCCTCCCTCACTCAAAACAAAGTCAAGTGCAAGTCATGTCATTATTTCTCTGATGGCATGGTCTTCTTTGGCAACAAAAGATGAACACACACACACATACATATTAGACAGTCATTATGTAGTAGTTTTTGCTTAACTCTTTTTTTTGTTACCAAGGAGGGTAAATCTCAGGGAAATGACTTTATATTTATTTAGATAATAAAATAAAGTTTTTCTAAAAGAAAGTTCTAAAGTGTGTCATGGACTGAAAAAAGTTAAATTGGGAAACCCTTTTCTTGTCAACTGAGCTCACCAGATAAAGATGAGTGAGTAATTCTGAAACAATGACCTTGCAACTACTCATTGTAAATTTTGGAAATGTACTAGCATTTGTATGAATCTTCTTATCACTTTATTTTGGAAAGAAAGAGGAAGAAAAGGTAGAAAACATTATAAAATGCAAAATAGATCATTTTGATTTTGTTAAATTAAAAGAAGTTTTTACACAAACAAAATCACTACAATCAGAATTAGAAGAAAAGCAAAAATTTGAGAAACGATTTTTCAGGAAGTGTTTCTGATAAAGGTCTCATTTCTCAAATATATAGAGGACTGAGTCAAATTTATAAGACTACAAGTCATTCCCTAATTGATAAGTGGTCCGAGGATACAAGCAGGCAGTTTTCAGATGAAGAAATTAAAACTATCTATAGTCATATGAAAATATGCTCAAAGTCACTATTGATCAGGGAAATGCAAATTAAGTTAACTCTGAGGTACCACATCATACATATTATATTGGATAGTATGACAGAAAAGTACAATGATAGATGTTGAAGAAGATATGGGAAAATTGAGACATATTCATTGTTGGTGGAATTCTGGAGAACAATTTGGAACTTTACCTAAAAGGCAATCTAACTGTGATCTAACAATACCACTACTAGGTCTGTAGCTTAAAGAGATCATAAAAAGAGAAAAGAACCTACATGTACAAAAATATTTATAGCAGCTCTTTTTTGATGGCAAAGAATTGGAAATTGAAGGGATACATATCAACTGGGGAATGACTGAACAAGTTGTGATACATGAATGTAATGGAATACTATTGTGCCATATGAAATGATGAGCAGGTGGATTTCAGAAAACCCTGGAAAGAATTACATGAATTGATGCTGAGTGAAGTGAGAAGAACCAGGAGAAAAGTAACACTGTTCAGTGATCAACTATGATAGATTTAACTCTTCTCAGTAATACAATGATTCAAGACAATTCCAAAAGATTCATGATGGAAAATGCTATCCACGTTCAGAGAAAGAATTGTGGAATCTGAATGCAGATCGAAACATATTATTTTCACCTTTTTTGTTTTTTGGGTGTTTTTGTACCTTTGAAAATTGTTTCTTTGCATTTATATTTTAAAAGATGAACATTCTTTTCTGACCTCCTTTAAACCATCAAACTACTCACACATAAAAGTATCATTCTACATCCGTTATCCTTTCTAAGGTGATTTAAGCCTTTGCATTTATGCCATAGTTCATTTTCTGTCCCAAATTGCTCATATCTTATCTGAAAATGGCCTTTTTATGCAAGATTTTTAAAGCAGTTTTTATGAAAACAAAATCTTCTTCCTACTTGTTACAGGTACCAAGACATTTACTGTTTAAAGAGGCAATACTCTACAAACTTTACCCGTTCAGTTATTTTTTTTTCTTATGCAGAAATAACTTTTCTGCCCTTTTCAGAACCAAATTGCTCCATATGTAACAGAAGGATTGTACCTTATAAATATCAATATGGAGATCTTCATCTGGCAGTTGGCTATGTAAGAATGAAGTTCAGGAAAAACACTAGGATTATACACATAGTATATAGAATACATATTATACATGTATATATCTGCATATATATTCACACACACACACACACACACACACACACACACACACACGTGTGTGTGTGTAATAATGAGGTGGAAAAGCAGATAGAACTCTGGGCCCCAAATTAGGAACATTTGAGTTAAAATCCAGACACTTACTAGCTGTGTGACCCTGGGCAAGTCACAACTTCTTTCTGCCTCAATTTCTTCAAATGTAAAAAGAAATTAGCACCCACCTCTCAGTGTTATCATGGGGATCACATGAGATTATATTTGTAAAACATTTGACAGTGCCTGGCACATGGTGGGTCCTTAATAAACGTTTATTCCCTTCTCTCTCTCTCCCCCCCCCATTTCTCCCTGTATGTAAACATATATATATATATATATATATATATATACACATATATTAATACACAATATATGTGTGTATATTTGTATGTTTGCATGCATGGGATTCATTTGCATAGAGATGATGATTGAATATGTGGAAGCCTCTAACCAAGAAAGAGGGTGTAGAAAGAGAGAAGTCTGGGTACCTGATCTTTGTTGCTCATCTTTATGATGCCAGACTTTCCTTTATCTCTTTGGATTTAAGTTTCCCTGCTTATGTAAATTTTCGGGAATCTAGGCTCTGTTTCTTCATCTGGACTTCTGGTACATACACACCCTTTTATATACTGATTAATCTCCTGCCGACCAAATACTCAATACCTCCCATATTCCTCCCATCAGACTTCCAGTCCTGTATCTTTTGGCCTTCCCTTCCCTACTCCTTTCCAAGACCCAGGGGAACTTACTCCCACTTCTCTTCCCTGCCCCCTCCAAGACCAAGCATTGACTTATCTTTCCAAAGATACTACCAATCTCATCATGATGATTTATGTGTTGAGTAAGCAGTTGAAATGGGTAAGCAAAGGCCGTATTTATACATGGGTGCCTTGACTGAGAAAGAACAAAGAGTGAGAATGAGAAATCCAAGAAAGACACTGTGTCAAACAGAAGCTTATTGTTTTCATCACATTTTCCCACAAACTGTCAGCAATTTCTAGGCTAGCCTAACAGTGGTTGAAGCTTTTCAGCCACAAGAAGAGCATTAGACTATGTTAGCCTTTCTTAAAGACAGAATGATAACAACCTGGCTTGCCTAGGGAGCTAGGCAAATATCTTTTGAATGAACAGAAAATTCTAAATGAACATTCAACAATATTTCATATTTATGAAGTACCTTCAATTGTGCCTTCTCTCCTTCCCCTACCCTAAAATCTCTTATGAGTTCACATAATGCCTGCGTTCCTTTTTCTTCCCCTAACTTCAGCTCCTCCTCTCACATACTTCTCCTCTTTTAAAACAAGCCTGCTCAGACTTTTTTGATCATTTACCCCATTGGTAAAAAAAAAATTGCCCCTCCACATGTAAATTAATTTATTTATAAATTGACACTAGTACTATTAATATAATAATTACATATATAACATATATTAGAAGTAGAAATTAGGAAAGAATGAGATGAAGATGAAATCACATTATCTGAGATAATGGAGGGGCAATAGAGTTTATTGAGTGGGAAAGAGGAATGGTTAGACCTGTGCTTCAGGAAGATCATCTCCTGAGTGGAGAATTGTTTGGAAGAGGGAAAGACTTGAGCCAACAAGACCACTTGGGAATCTGTTGCACTAGTTTTAGGCAATAGGATTGATAAAGGCCTAAAGCAGGCTGTATGAGTAGAGAATGGGGACAGATATAAGAGATAGAAACTATAAGATTTGGGAAAGAATTGGTTGGATAGGACAAGTCAGAATAAGAACCTAACACCAAAATTGTGAACCTGAGTGATGGGAGGTACCCTTAACAGAAATAGGGAAGTCTGAAGGAATAGTGGGTTTCTTTTTGGGGAGAGAAAATGTAAAGAGATCTGAGAAATTACAATCCATCTATACCTGCTCATCATATGAGAAGCACTATTTCACACAAAATGAAAAGGGAGAGGGGCTTTTACTCATTGGTCAATGCCCTAAGCACAAAACTTTTACTATCAGTGATCTGTAGGATAGGGAGTAGGTATGTTGGTTGGAGTGAGGATACAATGTTTAAATGGTAACTGAAAAGTTTCTAGTGTGGAGGCAATAGTAGCATTTAGGTTATAACTGCCCTAAGGGGCCAACAATCAGCTCAAGGGAGAAGATGGGAGCTGTAATCTGGAGGGAGGGATCTACTGTGATAAACATAGGTGTTGTTATGTTGGAGAAAACTCCATGATTAGCTATAGATGAGAAGGTGAGACATTATCTTTCTATCATCTGATTGATTATATACCCTTTAGAGGCAGGCCATAGCTCCTTTGGAGTCAAGACACAAAACTCCAGAGGACTTTAGAGTCCTCTTCTCTTTAGAGATCGCTCCTTTATATGATGAAATATCTACTACTAAGACTTACTAATTATGATATTAATACATTTACATGTCAGTTTTAAAGTGGGAGATCATTGAGGTAGACCAGATAAATCTGAGTATTTCTATTTCTTAGATAAGGAAACTGAGACAGAGATTTCACAGGTCACAGGTCTACATCCAGTGCTCTATCATCATGTTGCTTCTAAAGCCCCTTTTCTCCATAACTATTGCATGATTCTATGCATCCAAATGGAAGTTGGGCTTATAGAAACCAAGAACTAAAGGCTGAGTTAAAACTGGGCCCTTTGAAGGTACTTAATTCAGTCATCTCATTTGACTGATGAGGCACTGAGACAGAGATTTCAGGTCACAGTGACTTAATGGCAAAAATGAGATCTGAACTCAGATCTCTTTAGTGCCCATGATAGCCCAGGACATTCTAGCGACTCTGTCAGGCCTCTTGAAATTATGGTTCACTACCTGGGTTATCCTCTTCCATTATACAGCAACCTCAGCAAGAGAGCAGGAAATATAACAGTCTAACAACACAGGGACACATTGCTAGTGAATAGGAGAGCTTAGAGCTAAACTTAGGTCCTCTGACGCCAAATCAAGACTTTTTTCACTCTTCTACACTGCCTGATGTATCTGTGGCAGTAGCAAATACTTTAGTGAGGAAGAGGTCTCCTTGTTTTTTTATGCTTCACTGATATTAATGATCAGAGGATCATTTTAAAAAGCTATTTTTGTTACTTTATCTATGAACTAATCTATGTACTCTTAATATATTCGTGAGAGATGCCTTGCTAGAGAAAAGGCATCTCTGACTAGTTTTTGCTCTAGCAGATGAATTTATTTTTTAAAAAGTCAATGAATACAGTGAGATCTTTTGTTCTCTACATCTTTTAGTCCATTATGTAACTAATAAATAAGTGGGGTGACTTGGAATATTACTTGTGGAAACTGGTTTATTTCCCTTCTCATTTTTCATCACGAATACCATGAACATATGTGTAGTTCATTCTCAAAGATTTTTTGAAAGGAGAGAGAGTAGACATACAGGTTAGTAGTTACTGATTTTTTCTAGTCCTTCCCTTCTTTCAGTTGTTTTGGGAATTGAGGTAGTTTTGTCATGAATATTGTCACCTCCAGCATGGACTCTTCTCTCTGTATTTGGCACGCTTCAGCTGCTCTTGACTTTCTTTAATGTCATTTCTGCTTTCTTAGGAAGGGCATTAAGTCTAGGAGTGGTGGCCTCATCCTCACTGATAAAGGACATAATTTGATAAAGAAGTTTTGATATTTTCCTAATAATAACACAATTATGTAGTATCTTAGTGTTTTCAAATCATTTTATAAACAATAATCCTGTGAAGTGGTAATAAAAATGTTACTATGCCCATTTTTATGATAAAGAAACAGAGACTCTGAGAGAATTCAGTGGCTAAGTAATTAAACCTCAAAGTTGGGACCCAGACCCTACTTTTTTTGATTATATCTAGTACCCATTTTATTGAACCATGCTACTTGTCAAAATTAATTCTCTTAGTACAACATTAGGATATTGGTCTGAATATGTCATAATCCAATAAAGTCCCTGAATATTCTTTCTGTTTCTTAAAAAGTCTGTGATCTGAATTTGTTTTGTTGCGATTTGCCCTTTTCATGAGAATTAAGTGTGGAAAAATTCTAGTTAAACCTATTTTATTATTTCATGGATTACAAATTCCTTGAGGGTAGAGACCATGACTTCTTTATAATTGTATCTTCCTTGGTGGCCAGCAGAGAATATTTTACTTAATTTCCATCTGTTCAGTGTTGAATGAATGTTCAACTCTTCCTCTTTTTTTCATTCTTTAGATACTGTTTGACTGATTCTTGATGTCTCCTAGAGTCATTAGCTTCTACTTGCCCAATTCTAATTTTTAACAGATTATTTTCTTCAGTTAACTTTTTGCATCTCCTTTTGCATTTGCCCACTTGTTCCTTTTAAGGAGTTATTTTCTTTTCTTAGGTTTTGTACTTTCTTTTCCATTTTCCAATTTTCCTTTTTAAAGAACTGTTTTCTTCAGTGAATTCTTTTTTCATACTTTTAAAATTATTGGCCAGTTTTTCTTTTACTTCTTTAATTTGGCCTTTAAAAAATCCTTCTTGAGCTCTTCCAAGAATGCTCTTTGGGCTTGAGACCAGTTGATATTCCATTCTGAAATTTCAGATAGGAGTCCGGTCTCAATGCTGACCTCTTTGGTATTCACATTTTGGTCCTTGTCCCCACAGAAAGATTCTATGGTCTTTTCTTTTCTGGTTTGTTTATTGCTTATAATTATCACCCTTTTCCTTGCTTTTAAAAGTGGATATCTGCTTCTGGGGCACATGGGCTCGGTCCCACATTCTTGTGCTTAGAACTTGAGGCTTTGTGTATTGTAGCCTCTAATCTTTCAGCTAGAAGCTAAAATGCTGCCGTTTACTTGGTGCTGAGCTTGGGTGAGAAAGCAGAGGCCAGGTGAAGTCTTTCTGAGTTTCCTCTGAGTTACCCTGGAACTATCTGTGTTAAGTGTGAGGGAGGGGTTGTCTGGCCACAGGAGGTCTTTTCTGCAGAGCTAGAGCATAGGCCAGCTTAGCAGTTGGGGAACCCCATCTGCACTAGTGTCTTCCCGATTCCCTGGCTGGGCTGAGGCATACCTGGGGTCCTGCTGTTGGTGATTGCCCCTCCTGCTCTGGGGCTCAGGTTCTCCTCACAGTTCATTGAGGTGGGGCTATCTGGGACAGCTCCCATCCTGCACTGGTCCCCTTAAGCCACAGCAAGAGGGACCCACCCTTTGCGATTTTCCTAGACTCACGGGCTAACAGACTGTTTACCCTTTCTACTGTTCCAGAATTTTTCCTGGGGAAATATTCTCTGTGTTTTTCAAGGTCAACAAGGGGAGGGAGATGGCATTTACCAATCACTCCACCATTTTGGCTCTCACAAATTCAAGTAGGTGACTTACATTTAATCTGTAGGCTAATAGTCTCAGGAGCAGCTGTTGCAGTTACCTGGGGTTCTGTGGTTCTCTCTCACTCACTTCCACTGGACTCCTGTCCTGAGCTGATATGTTTGAGAATCCGCTGCTGCTTCAGACTGCCCAGGGCTTCCTGCTTGGCTTTGCTGTGACAGGGTCCATGCTGGTACAGCCTGTATACTGTGCACTCCTCCAGCTCCATGCAACAGATCCTTCCTGTCAGCCTTCCAGACTGTCCTGGCTTGGAAACCTGCCACACTCTGACTCCTATTGTATTCTGCCACTCCAAAATTTGTTCTGATTCCCTTTTTAGAAGAATCTGAAGGAGTTTGTCTTAGAGCTTAGGTGAGTGTT
The DNA here is from genome assembly GCA_028658325.1 of Potorous gilbertii. Taxonomy (NCBI): domain Eukaryota; kingdom Metazoa; phylum Chordata; class Mammalia; order Diprotodontia; family Potoroidae; genus Potorous; species Potorous gilbertii. Next base: position 569,670,070 of record CM053769.1, on the reverse strand, counting down.
TGCTCTTACTCCACTATCTTGGCTCTGTCTTTATCACTGTAATGCTACTGTATCCACAGTGGAATCCAGAAACTGTTCAGCAGAGGCAATGGTGACATAGTGGAAAAAGCAATGGATTTAGAACCCTGTGATTTGCCAGCTATGTGACTTTGGATAAATCACTTTTCCTCTCTAGGCCACAGTTTCCACATTTGTAAAATGAAGAGGTTGGGCTACATGACTTCTAAGGGTTTTTTCAGTTCTAACTCCTATGCTATTTGGTTCATGTTGTATCTGTGCTTATTAACTGGGTGACCCTCAGTAAATCACCCAACCCTTCTGAGATTCAGTTTCCTCATCTGTAAAATGGAAATCATACTTGCATTGTCTGTCTCACAGGGTTGTGTGAAAATTAAGTAAGTCTATAATACATAAAATGCTTTGAAAACCAGAGTACTTAATATAATTGATGGCTATTATTCATAATTCAGCAAAGGGACCCTATCATTTTGTTGGAAGATGATTTTCCTAATTAAAATGGACAGGAGACTTTACAGATTGAATACTCTGGACTCTGGCCAGGGTCTTTTTGACTCTTTCAAAAAGAACCAGAGGAAATTGGGTAAAAAAAGATATTTTTAGGGAAAATAAATGCACACCTTCCTTGAAAAACTAAGAAAAAAATAATCTTACATAGTTATGCATCAGCAAACATGGGTCAGGGCACAGAGAGAGATTACACATTCTCTCTTCTGTTGTCATAAGTTACAATCATTGTTCTGGGAATTTTCTCATGGGTTTGGCTTTTCCTTATAAACAAAACCACATATCATTCTCAGAGCTGTCCAATAACTGGAACACAAAGTATTACATTATCTTTCCCAAGCCAGAATGTGATGCCCAGGGATCTCTAAGGACGAAGAGAAATCTGAGTCTGTTTCACATCTTTGCTTAAAATCTGGAACCTACCGTCACCACAAGGGATGGGTTCTTAAACATTGTTCCTACCTTAACGTGGGAAGAGGATCTCCTGGTGAGACCTCCTCCTCCTAAGCTCTGAAAAATTGCAGATAGATCTCCTAGGATTTCTATCCATGGATCTATCCCTACTCTCTTAACTCTCACTAAATGCCCTGAAAGCTGATGAGCTAGTGGGGGCAGGAATTAAGCAGGGGAAAGTGAGGTGTGCTGGGGTGAAGGTAGGGAGTGAGAAGGGAACATGATATAAGATGTATACACTTGGCTTGAATTTAAGAGACAGATTTAATAATCTTATTAATAAAGAATTATAAACTTCAATGAGCAGCTTATTCATTAGGCCAAAAGAGAAAGAAAAATAGGGGTTTTTGACAAGCTCACTAGTTTTCTTTAACTTTTTTTCATGTTTCTCTCTTTGAAATGTAGTTTCCTGTTCTCTATCATGAGTCTCACCTTTAACCTTGAATTCCCCTTAATACTAATTGAAAAGACTCTTCTTCATCCTCCTCCGGTATTACTTTTGTAGTTTGCCACTATGACTGTAATTCCTAAGAGACTTAACTCTCTTGAAAACCTTAGCTCATTAGATATTACAATCTTCCTCCCTCTAGCTTCTATCTCCCGGGTGCCATATTATATACCTTTACCAGACTAAGCTTCCTAATTCTTTGATCATGTCACTTCCCTGAAACCGTTTTTTCCCTTTAAAACTCCATTTGATTTTACTTTCACTTCCAAATTCTCATCTTCCCCCACTCATTGAGAAAGACAAACAAAACCCATGAAAAATATGTATAGTCATCCAAAACAAATTTCTTTGTTTTGTATTTATTTTGTATTTAATTTTTTTCCCCGGTTACATCTAAACAATATAAAATAAATTTCTGCATTAGCTACCACTCCACCCATATCCCCAAAAAAGCAAGAGAAAGAAAAATATTTTTCAATCTGTATTCTGATGTTCTCTATCAGGAGGTGGAAAGCATATGTCATCATGAGTACTTTGGAGTTATGATTGATCATTGTGTTGATTAGAGTTGCAAAGTCTTTCAAAGTGGATTATCTTTATAATAATCGCTGTTACATATAAATAGTTCTCCTAATTCTGCTCCCTTCATTTTGCATTTGTTTATACAAGTCTTCCCAGGTTTTCCTGAAACCATTCCATTCATTATTCCTTACAGCGCAACAGTACCCTATTGCATTCATATATCATAACTTGTTCAGGCATTTCTCTGTTGCTGGGCATCCGTTCAGTTTCCAATTCTTTGCCACCACAAAAAGAAATCCTTATAAATACTTTTGTTCATATAGGTCCTTTTCCTCTTTCCTTGACTTCTTTAGGGTATAGACCTAATAGTGGTATTGCTGGGTCAGAGGGTATGTACAATTTAATTGCTTCCCCCTACCCTAGCCCCAATCCTTCAATGACCCTTTATTTCATGATGTCATAAAATTCATGTTTTTTCTACTATATAAAATGTCCTCCAAAGTCTGTCTTCCAACTGCATATGAAGTTCTCTATAGTTTTACCCCACCTATTTTTCAAGCCTTGTCTCCCTCCAGAATCCTCTGTTGCAATGCAGCACATTGCAATCTAATCCAATGCAATTCAGTTTTAATTAACTCCACCAGACATGCCTCAACCTCTCCAACTCAATTTTCTTCCTCACGTCTGCGACCTGAAATGTCTTATATTCAAATCCTTTCTATCCTTCAGGGCAAACTCAGTTCCTAGCTCCTCTGTTAAGCTTTTCCTAATTATACCAGCCTGAAGGACCCTCTTCTCTCTTTAAACTAGTATCACTGGGTTTTGCACAATTGATTTTGCATGCTAATCCTTCATTTTATTGTTGTCTCGAAGTGTTGTCCAAATATTTTAAAGTCAGTGACACTCCTTGACTCCCAGGATTCTTCTACCTTCTGTTTACCAACTGTACCACTTACCTAGAGAACCTCCACCTTGAGGCTCTCTTCTGATTGTAGACTTCCTCTTTGGGATCACCATTGTAGCAAGGATCACAGTCATGCTTCACTTTATCCACATCTGGGCTCTGTCTCCAGATGGTTCCCTCTCCCTACCTTCCACAGTACTCCTTTCTTCACCCTCCCATTTTCCTGCTTCCTTTGCTGTGTTGTCTACCTCCATTTGACTATAAGCTCCTTGAGGGTAGGTACTCTCTTTCTTGTTTGTTTTTGTATTTTCCATCCTTAAAGTGCCTGGCATATAGTAAGCACCTAATAAATCTTCTGTGTCTATCTCTCTTAACAAAATCCTATTCTATGAGTCATGTTGGTATGGGGATGACTTTAGGTTCTAAAAAGTAAGACAGCAGAATAATTATTCTGGCAAGTTCTACCATGCAGGGAAGGCATCAAGTATAATCTCAGCAACTATGTCTAATTTCTTATGATCAGCCTAGTTCACTCAAGTTACTACAGTTACTTATAAACTATAGTTGCTTACTTAGCGAAGTAAGAAGGGCTCATCACCAGTAAATGGATACATGTCAATGAATTTTTTGGCCATGGCAAATCACAAAACAAATTATAAAGTGGATTTCCATCCTGGGCAGGGGTCCTTTGAATTTTTGTTTTTTATATGGAAGCAAAGTTTGAAGATTATCTATCAGCATTGTACTTACATATCATTATTATATCATATCATATATATCAAGATTAAATATCAGTTGATCTTTGTCCGAGGACCAGTAAGTGGACATAGTGAGCATACTATTTGAAGGAACTAAGTCATATCAATTTTGACATTCTCATGATAATAGTGGTGAAGGAATGAAAGCATTTGGCCCACCAGAAGAGACCACAGATTACAGATTATCCTTGGAGAGACAAATAAAGAAGTTAGTTTTATGATTTGGCGAAAGAGCATCATTAACAAGACACTTTGGCTTCCTATGCTGTAGTGTTTATGGAGTGCATTTGCAAAAATGTCATCATAAAGATGACTATCCTTTATGTGCCAACATCTATGGCAGAACAATTCTTTTGTGTAATCAAAAAGACTCTCCAAATGAATTCAATGTATACCTTAATACTTGGTTACTTCATGGCAAAGGGAAGCATGGGGAAGGGTAGTGAAAAGTGTATTGGAAAATAAGGTTTTAGAATAAGAAGTGTACAAAGCCAAAAATTTGTAAACTACACAGAAAACTAAAACCTTCAAACAAGGAATATTTTCTTCAAGGAAAAATGGAAAACACTGGACATGGCATACATTTAATATTATTTTAGAAAATGCAGTTTTCAAAGATGGGAAATGACGGGCTACTGATGGGGCTTTTCTAAATCAGCTGTCCTCATACAGCCAGACCATTAATTTTTTAGAGCAGAGATCTAAACCAATGCTGAAATACAAGAAAGAAAAAAAATAAGAAGATATGCAGTTGAAGCAACTCCAACTTGGCCTGTTTAAACAAGTTATTGATGTCAAGAAGGAAAATGGATAAAAGAGTAAATATCAACTTTCTGTTACTAGTCTTAAAAAGATTTAAATGATTTAAACAATTGTCACAATGAGGAAACCAGAAACACCTAGAAAACACTTATGATCTCTCAGGTCATAAACACTTTAATTTTTGATAAGGAAAAATGATTTTTTAGATAGATAATACTGGTTTAGAACACAAATGCATTTATAAATTTTTATGAAGGATGGTTGCAGACTATGAGCAATATCACCTTATAAAATTGAGCAGCAATGGAGGGAAAATAAGTTTATGGAAGCTTTGATTAGCCACCCAGTTAAGATAGATCATTTCAAAGGCATTTTAGAATTAAACTAGAGAGAGGACAGAAAATGCTTGAAAAATAGAACAGTCTTACAAAATTCTATAACTAGTGATTTTCTCTGTCAGTGATAGTGCAATCACAGAATTTTGACTTGAAAATAATTATCCCTAATATGCTGCATGAAGAAGTAGAAATGGCACTAAAGAAAACACAAATGGTATGGAATTGGAGAAATACCCATGCAAGTAATTGTTGCTAGAAGTTACAGTATTTAGTGCACTGAAGGAATCAATTCTCAAGATATTTTCAAGAGGGGAGTATAGCAAACTTTAGGGGAAAATTTATAATTATTGAAAAGCTATTGAAAAAAGACAATAACTATCGATATATATGCCTATTTTCTTACCTCTACAAACTCTTTTTGAGAATTATCTATACATGATATCCTTCATAAGCTGTGAAAACGGAACCAAGAGACTTCTATATATTCCATAGAAATGATACTTTACAACAGACTGTGTCTCTATTATCCCACAATTCAAAGGGACAGAGAATATAAGAAACCATTGTGTTTACTGTTGATTGACTTTTAAAATTTTGATTTGGCATAGTGAATATTTCTCTTTCATCAAGGTCTTTCCACAATTCATATATTAAAGTCTTGCAAGATTTCTTGAATCATTAATATGTAGTGAGACACAAAACAGGGAGACATGTTTGACAAAGATGTTTTTCCCTGTCATGGAGGATGCCTTGCAAGGAGTCTATCTTTTAAATTCCTTCATGACCTGGCCCCAACATTTCATCTCCATTTCATTGAACACCATTTCTCTTTTTACACTCCTCAATTAACCAAGTTGGTTTTCTCTCTGTTCTTCCCACACAACACTCCCTCTCTTTTTTCTGGGCCTCACCACTTGCCATCCTGAAATTAATTCTCTCTTAAGTTGTTTTTTAGTTTAAGTACCACTTTCAAGAGGAAGCCTTTCCTGATCTCCCCCAAACTGCTTTAGTGCCCTCCCTACCAAACTATGTTATGTCTGACTACCTTTATTTATTTATAATTATCTTTTTTTAATTTTAAAAATTTATCCTTGTTTGATTTTTTGAAATTTACTTATTTTTAGTTTTCAACATTCATTTCCCCAAGATTTTGAGTTCCAAATTTTCTCCCCATCTCTCCCCTCCCCTGCCCCAAAACACCATGCTTTCTGATTACATCTTCCTCCAATCTGCTTTCTCTTCTATCACACCCCTCCCTTCCTTTATTCCCATCTTCTCTCTTTTCTTGAAGGGCAAGATAGATTCTTATACCCCATTACTTGCATTTCTTATTTCCTAGTTGCATGTAAAAACAATTTTTAATGTTCATTTTTACAACTTTGAGTTCCAACTTCTCTCCTTTCCTCCCTCCTCACTCATTCCTACTGCGAAGGCAAGCAATTGCATATAGGCTATACATGTGTAATTATGCAAAAGGCTTCCATAGAAGTCATGTTGTGAAAGACTAATTGTATTTCCCTCCATCCTATCCTGCCCCCTATTTATTCTATTTTCTCTTTAGACCTTGTCCCTCCCCTGAAATATTTACTTCTAATTATTCCCTCTTCCCATTTGCCCTCCCTTCTATCATCCATCACCCACTTAGCCCCTTCTTTCCTGCTTTCCTGCAGTGTTAGATTTGTGTACCAAATTGAGTGTGCATGTTATTCCCTCCTTGAGTCAAATGTGATGAGAGTAAGCTTCACTTTTTCTTCTTTCGCCTCTTGCATTTCCCTTCCATTGAAAAAAGCTTTTTCTTGCCTGTTTTATGAGAACTAGTTTGCCCCATTTCAATTTTCCCTTTCTCCTCCCAACATATTCCTCTCTCATCCTTTAATTTTATTTTTTAAATATTATCCCTTCCTCTTCAACTCACCCTGTGCCCTGTGTGTGTGTGTGTGTGTGTGTGTGTGTGTGTGTGTAATCCCTCCACCCAAATATTGAGAAAAGTGTCAAGAGTTAAAAATATTATCTTTCCATGTAGGAATATAAACAGTTCAACTTTGGTAAGTCCTTTATAATTTCTCTTTCCTGTTTATCTTTCCATGTTTCTCTTGATTCTTGTGTTTGAAAGTCAAAATTTCTATTCAGTTCTGGTCTTTTCATCAAGAATGCTTGAAAATCCTCTATTTCATTGAATGACCATTTTTCTTCCTGAAGTATTATGTTCATTTTTGCTGGGTAGGTGATTCTTGGTTTTAATCCTAGTTCCTTTGACTTCTGGAATATCATATTCTAAGCCCATTGATCCCTTACTGTAGAAGCTGCTAAATCTTATGTTATACTGGTTGTGTTTCCACAACATTCAAATTGTTTCTTTCTGACTGCTTATAATATTTTCTCCTTGACCTGGGAATTCTGGAATTAGGCTACAATATTCCTAGGAGTTTTTCTTTTTGGATCTCCTTCAGGAGGTGATCAGTGGATTCTTTCAATATTTTACCCTCTGGTTCTAGAATGTCAGAACAGTTTTTCTTGAAAATTTCATGAAAGATGATATCTAGGCTTTTTTTGGTCATGACTTCAGGTAGTCTCATAATTTTTAAATTGTCTCTCCTGACTCTATTTTCCAGATCAATTGATTTTCCAGTGAGATATTTCATACTGTTGTCTATTTTTTCATTCTTTTGGTTTTGTTTTGTAATTTCTTGGTTTCTCATAGTCATTAGCTTTTATCTGCTCCATTTTCTTCAGTAAGCTTTTGAACCTCCTTTTCCATTTGGCTAATTCTGCTTTTTAAAGCATTCTTCTTCTCATTGGTTTTTTGAACCTCTTTTGCCATTTGAGTTAGTCTATTTTTAAAGGTGTTGCTTTCCTCATCATTTTTTGGGGTCTCCGTCAGCAAGCTGTTGACTTATTCTTCATGGTTTCCTTGCATCACTCTCATTTCTCTTCCCAATTTTTTCTCTACCTCTCTTACTTGATTTTCAAAATCTTTTTTGAACTCTTCCATGGTCTGAGATAATTGCATATTTATTTTGGAGGTTTTGGATGCAGAAGCTTTGACTTTCATATCTTCCTCTGATGGTATGCATTATTCTTCCTCATCCAAAAGGATGGAAGAAAATACCTGTTCACTAAGAAAGTAACCTTCTATAGTCTTATTTTTTCCCTTTTTTGGGGCATTTTCCCAGTCAGTCACTTGACTTTTGAGTCCCTTGTCAAGTGAAGGGTATACTCTAAGGACCTGTAAGTTCTCAGTTCCTCCAAGGTGGCACAATCAAGGGAGAGGAGTAAAATTCTCTCCTGATCTGCACTCTGATCTAGGAGCAACCACAAGCTTTTCTGCCCAGTATCTGCAAGTAGGATCCCCTGTCCAGAGCCTCCACCAGCTCCACCAGTCAGTGTTCCTCCTCACCCCAGGGCTACCACTCAGGGCTGAGATTTAGATCATCTGTCTGATTCCCCCAGGATCTTTAGATCGAGGGCTCCAAAAATGGATGCTGTAGCCTGCCTGGGGTCAGGGCTAAGGCAGGAACTTGTTCCCTTCTCACCTAGGTGAAGGAACTTTCTCACTGCCTTTTGAAGCTGTCTTTGGTGTTTATGGGTTGAGGAATCTGAGAACCACAGCTACTCCCAGGGATTCCGTGCCCTGAAGCCTGCTTCAATCCTGTCCCTGCTACACTGCATGGCCAAGACTGGGCTGCCTTGGGCTGGAAATCTCTTTCACTCTATAGTTTTGTGGTTTCTGCTGTTCTAGAATTTGTTTAGAGTCACTTTTACAGGCATTTTATGGGCAGTGGGGGGAGAGCTTCTACAGGTCCGTCCTTCTACTCCACCATCTTGACTCTACCTATAATTAGCTTTACTATTATTATTCTACATATACTTATATATGATATGTACTTGTTGTCTCCTCCACTCAAATGTACGTTCCTTGGAAGTAGGGATCATTTATTTATTGTATTTGTACCATAAGCACTTGTTCAGTGCCTGGCAAATAGTAGGTGCTTAATAAATACTTATTATTTGATTGAATATATTCCAGAGACAGGGACATGAAAAAGCATGAATGTCATGAGTGAGAGAGAACAAATAGGTTAAATGGTCTTAAACACAGAATTTTTGAAGAAGAGTAATATTTAATAAGCTTGGAAAGGTAAACTGACTCTAGAAGGTGAAGGATTTTAAGTGCTAAACTAAGTAATTTTATTCTAATTTATTCTAGCAACAATAAAGAGGCACAGAACTTTTTTTTAAAGAACTAATTTTTTCAGTGAGCTTTTGAACCTCCTTTTCCATTTGGCTAATTCTGCTTTTTAAAGCATTCTTCTCCTCATTGGCCTTTTGAACCTCTTTTGCCAATTGAGTTAGCTTATTTTTAAGGGTATAATTTTCTTCAGCATTTTTTGGGGTCTCCTTTAGCAAGGTGTTTGACCTGCTTTTCATGCTTTTCTTGCATCTCTCTCATTCCTCTTCCCAGTTTTTCCTCCACCTCTCTTACTTGATTTTCAAAATCCTTTTGAGCTCTTCCATGACCTGAGACCATTGAACATTTATTTTGAATGTGTGGAATACAGAAGCCTTGAGTTTTATGTCTTTCCCTGATGGTAAACATTGTTCTTCCTCATCTAAAAGGATGGGAGAAGATATCTGGTCATCAAGAAAGTAACCTTCTATAGTCTTATTTTTTCACCTTTTTTGGGCATTTTCCCAACCAGTTACTTGACTTTTGGGTCCTTTGTCAAGAGTAGGGTATACTCTGGGAACCTGTAAGCTCTCAGTTCCTCCAAGGTGGCACAATCAAGCGTGTACACTGGTCTGGGAGAAGCAAGAGATTTTTGTGCCCAGAATCTTAGCAGTTTCCTCTCCACAGCCATCTGGCCTCCAGTTCCTCCAAGTCAGCACTGGAGGTTGATTTTCAGATAAGCTGCATGGGCAGGGCCAACATTCAGTGAGAGATAAAGATCAGCTCCCTCAGGGCCTTTTCACAGGGCTGAGGTAATAATCGCTCCTCAGTGCTCCCAGGGGTTTTATGATCCAAAAATGGATGTGGGCTGCTGTAGGGGCTGCCATGGGAACTGCTGCCACCTGCCCCATGTGGCCTCTGCAGCTGCTGCTTAAGGCTGGAGCTATGGGAAGGCCCTTCTCCCTTGTGAAAAAACCCTGTCACTGACCTTTGGTGCCTGTGGGTTGAGAAATCTGCACACTGCTGCTACTGGGACTGGGGATTCCAAGACTACAGATTCCACCCTGAGGGCTATTCCTGAGCCTCACACTGTGCCAAGGCTAGGCTGGGCTCCACTCCATGTCCAGTGCAACAGACATTTCCCATGGGCCTTTCAAGTTACCCTGGGCTGGAAATCTCCTCCGCTCTGTTGTTCTCCACTTCTGCTGCTCCAAAATTTGTTGAGAGTCCCTCTCTACAGGTATTTTATGGGCTGTGTGGGGAGAGCCTGCATATGTGTGTCTTTCTATTCTGCCATCTTGGTTCCACCCCAGCACAGGAACTTTTTGAACAGGGCAATGTCATGCCAGAGTTGTGCCTTAGAAATATGAATTATGTAACTGTGTGGATGGATTAGAGAGGGCAGAGATGAGGCAGCAGATCAATTCCTAATAATTGAGGCAAGAGGTGATAATTGCTTAAATGAGGGTAATGATCAAGTAAATTTATAGAAGGAAACCTATTTGAAAGGTATTGTAAAATAACCCACAAAACTTCAACTGATTAGAAATAAGGGTGAGAGAGAAGGAAAAATTGAGGATGTAGACCTTGTTATAAACCTTGATTACTGCAATATTAGTTGTATACTTGATAGAATAAGGGAAGTTTTAAATGCCCAGTGAAGATGTACTAGGTAAAGAATTGAATAAAAAGAGGAGAGCAGTTTGGATTGAATTTGGGAAAATGGTTAGTTAGTATTATTAATGACTCCTGACATTCTCTTTGAAATAATATCTCATGGCCAAAGGGTTACAAAAATGTGCATACCCTTTGACCTGGCCATATTGTTTTTAGGACTATATCCCAAAGATATCATAAAAATTGGAAAAGGTCCCACTTGTACAAAAATATTTATAGCAACTCTTTTTGTGTTGGCCAAGAACTGGAAATCGAGGGGAGGCCCATCAATTGGGGAATGACTGGCCAAGTTGTGGTACATGAATGTTATGGAACACTTGTGCTATAAGAAATGATGAAAAGGATGACTTCAGAGAGGCCTGAAAGAACTTATATGAACTGATACTGAGTGAAATGAGCAGAACCAGGAGAACATTATACACAGTTTCTGCCACAGTGTGCAAGGACTCTTTCTGTTAGACCTAGTCCTTCATAGCAATGGAAGAACTTAAAACATTCACAAAGGACTATAGAGGCAAAATGCCATCCACATTCAGAGAAAGAACTATGGAATTGGATTGCAGAATGAAACAGTATATTTTCTCTTGTGTTATGTTAATGTTTTGGTTTTTTCTCATGGTTTCTCCCATTCATTTTAATTCTCTATGTAACATGACTAAAATGAAAACATGGTTAGTAAGAGTGCATGTGTAGAACCCATATAAGATTGCAGGCAGTCTTGGGGAGGGCAGGGGAAGGGAGAGGGAGAAAATCAAAGACTTATGAAAATGATTGTAGAAAACTGAAAACAAATAGATTATTTAAAAAAGAAACAATGTCTCCTCTTTTTAATGGCAATATACTTCTGGTCATTCTATATGGTTATGAATCATGAATGCTACAGTTTCTGAAGAATTCAAGTTGAGGGTCACCAAAAGGACAATGGAAATGAGTAGGTTACCACATATGACCATCAAAGAATTGCACAGGCATAATATGATCAGGGAAGATTTATATCCTAAAAAGATGGTGGGTCCAATCAAGAGGCAAGAATGAAATATAATTAATGGAGAGCATATGCACCCATGCAATTTCAAGAGGTCAAAAGGTGTCATGTTGGAGGCATTGCCTCTAGACTCTCCCTTTTTGATTTAGGAAAGATGACAGGAAAGGGCTGAATAGAATGAGAATGTTTAAATGGATTAAGATCTGCACTATTGGAAGGAGAATCCACATTAGAAGGATTGAAGAGTAAGTGAGGTATTAAAGTATTTAATTTTCATGGTATCTGTCTCTTCTCTCTAACTAGATTGATAAGTGGTCAGAAACTGTATCTTAACAGATTTTGTTGCTGTTTTGTGTCCTTCCGCAACACCTTGTATTGTGTCTTGCAGGTAATAAGAGCTCAGTAAATATTTGATGATTTAATTTGAAATTAACAGTCAAGGCAGCCTATCATATTGAATTGAAGGGTTTTGAATACTGTGAGCTTTCCTAAGCAAGAATCGTTTTTATTTAGTCAGACAAACTTTGTATGCCCTACTGATTGAGCCACTGGTGAAAAAGAACGGTATATCCCTTGGGAAACCTTAATGCCAATGACACATCTGCCAGTGATAGAAAGGAATGAAGACTCTAGAAATGACCATTAGCCCTGGAGCCCTGAGACACGCCTTTGGCTGCTGAATTCAATCTTAAATTGCAGTAATTGCTGGAAAGCTCCCACTTGATCCCTTTTCGTTTCAGGATGACATTTTTTATCGCTGACCACATTGTCTTTAGATTTGTGATGTGTAAGAAATGAATAAAAGAATGTAGTGCTGCTAGTATGTCACTCCTCAGAAACCAGAATGAATCTTACTGCTGAACCTTGGAAAAAACAAAAATAAAGAAAACAACATTTAATAAGAGCCTGCTTATATTCAAAACATCACGCTAGGTGTTGAGGAAGTTCCAAAGATAAATAAAAAATAGTTCCTACCCTCAAGGAGCTTACAATGTAAGAGAGGGTAGGAAACATAATACAGAAGAGCAAATAAGTGCACAAGAGTGTATGATGGAAAGAGAGATTTTCAGCTGAGGGTATCAGGAAGAACCTTGTGAAAGTAAGATTCAAACCTGGATTTTGAAGTAAGTGTAAGATTTCCACAGATGAAGGTAAAGGAAGAGGGCACTCAAGATGACTGAGAAGAAAGAGAGAAGGTATAGCCATGGAAAAGTGAGGGATCTATTTGAGAAATAGTGAATAGTATAGTTTGACTGGATGCCATATGTAATAGGAGGAATATCTACCAAAGTTTCCCCGGCTGCCTGCCATATCAGGTAGGTTAAAAGGCATTTAAGCTGTCCTTGGGATTTAATTTGCACAGAGAACTAAATGCTTAGGTTGTTTCAGATCACCTGAGTGATTCCATTAGAAGTTCCTTTTCTCCTGATGCTTGATTAGGGACCACCATGGGCATCTTAGAGTCAAGGTTGCTGGGCTTAGCTAAATCAAGATGGTGTGCTGGATGAACATCTTTGTTGAATATCCTTCCCCTTCTGTGGCTAAGTAAATCTCATTTTGTAGACTTTTAGATACACTACCAGTGTATCATTTCATTCCAGTTTCCAGCAGATTGGTGTGATTTAGGCCTTTCCTACAATACTAGAGTATATTAAGAGTAAAGTGAAATAAGTAAGGTGAAATAAGGACTAAATCATGTAATACTCTGAAGGCCAGGTAGAATTTAGATTCACTGGGTAAACAGTAGATGGCTAATGTTTTTGAACAGGTAAAGATGTCCAGGTGGCAGTTACAATCCTGAGCCTAACACTTGGGAGAAGAGTTGCATTATATAGACTGCTAGGTGGAACAGTGTTGGATTTGGAATCAAAAGACCAGAGTTTAGATCCTGCCACAGACACTAACTAGGTGTACAATTCTAGTTCAGTCACTTAGCTCGTCTCAGCCTCTATTTCCTGATCTATAACATGGAGATATTAATAGTACCTACCTCAGAGGGTTGCTGTGAGGATCAAGTGATGTAATGTATGTAGTTTTGTGGAATTCATCTTCATATGGATGATATTTGAAAGCATGGGAGTAAATGAAATCACTAAGGAAGAAGACATGAAGTGAGAAAAGAAGAGGCTCACGGTGGGAACCATGAATACAGGAGATGCCTACATATAGGATGCATGGAGTTAGATAAGAGAGAGGGGCTAGTGAAGGAGACATAAAAGAAGTTAGAGGGGAAGAAGGATAATCAAGGGAATTCAATACAACCAGGAGTGCAAGGGAGTAATGGATATAAAGAAGGGTGTTATTAACAGCAATAAATGCTTCAAAGATAGAAAAATGGATGAGGTTGGAGGAAGAGTCATGGAAGCTGGCATTTGGAGGGGTATTGGTATTCTCAGAGATAGAGGCTTCAGTAGAGGAGAGGGATAAAAGATTTCAAGATTAGATTAGATTTAAGAAGGTTGATGGGTAAGTGGGTGATGAAGCAATGAAGTAAATGAATATGGGCTACTCCTTAAAGAAGTATGATAGGCAAAGGTAGGAGAGAGATGGAATCCTAGCCTGGTGGGGAAGAAGAATCAAATGAAGGATACTCTAAAGGATTGAGGAGATCTGAGGTTTGTAGAAAGAATGAGAGCAGTTCTAAGGAAAATGAGGTTGATCATGAGGGAGCCCAGTAAAGGCAACAAGAATTTCAGAGCCAGGCAATATGTAGCAAGGAACTGTGCTAAGCATACAAAAAGAAGATACAAAAGGAGATACAAAAGAAGGCAAAAGTTTCTGCCTACAATGAATTTGCAAAATGGGAGAGATGATATACAAACTGGATACATAGAATATAAAATTAAGATAATCATGTCAGAAAGGTGTTTGCATTAAGGGGGACCAGGAAAGATTGCTTGCAAAAGGTGAGGTTTTAGCTAAAATTTGAAGGAAGTTAGGGAAGCCAAGAGGTAGAGATGAAAATGTCGCTGGGTTGAAGAGTATGTAGAATTTATAGCTTCAAAGTTCCATTTAGAAAGTTTGTTAGGGAGGGAATAGTCACAAGCAAAACGAACTTCCTGATTTGGAGAGGTGAAGAATTAAAAGAAAAAAAAGAAATTGGAAACTAAGGGGTATTCATCACTTAAGGAAATGGCTGAGCAAATTGTGGTTTTCTATGAATGAATGGAATGGAATTTTATTAGACTGTAAAAAATGATGAAATTATTTCAGAAAACACTGGGAAGTATGAACTGATACAGAATGAAATGAACAGAACCAGGAGAATGCTTCATCCAGTGACAGAATTGTAAAGAAAAACAATTCTGAACAAAGCAATGATCAACCACATCTCCGGGGGACCTATGATGAAGTATATTATTCATTTCCTTCCAGAGAACTGATGGACTCAAGGTGCAGAAAGAGGCATTGTGGACATGGACACTGGATTTGTTTTCTTTGACTCTATACTTATTTGTTACAAGGGCTTTTCTCCCTGTTTTGTTTGAATTGTTATAGAGTGTGGGAAAAGGGGATCTAGCAGTAATAAAATAGAAAATAAGAGGCCATGAAACATTTATTTTAATGTAGAGAAAAGAAGAGAAATTCAGAAAGAAGGCATAGACAAACAAGAGAGTTTTGAAAATAACTTGTAGAATTAGTGGCATGAAATGGAAACTCAGTTGTATACACAATCCTCTTTTTGTGTTATACTGAGTATATTGGAAATGTTCTTTTTTGGTGTTTAGGTTCAGAAAAAAATTTGAATGCTTACTAAGGTAGAATGTTGGAATGATAGTGTGAACTTCTTTAAATCTCCTTTTCAGGTGATATTTCTACCTTTGATTGATGCTACTGTCCTTTGAAGAGAAAAGTTTCAGTAGAATTTCTGGGATAGAAGCTAAATATTAGAGGTTGAAGAATGAATGAGAAAGTGGAGGTAACAAGTATAGACTACTTTCTCAAGTTTTGGGAGGAGGAGGAGAGAAGATAATTAATAGCATAAATATCAAAGGAAGGCTGATAATAGTATAAATATCAAAGGAAGGCTTGCTTGGTTTTTTTAGGATAGAGGAGACCTCTCTGGCTCCGTTTCTTCATCTGTAAAATAAGAAGGTTGGACTAGATGTTCTCATCTCTTCCACCTCCAAGTCTATGATCCTATAAACCTGAGCTTGCTAACTAAAAGGTCTGGTCTACTTATCTTTTTATCCTTTACAGCAAGGGTTCTTAAATTGGAGTCCATGGATGCTTGATGGGTCTGTGGAAAGATTTTAGGGGGTATATGAACTTGTGTTTTAATATTTTGATAACTGTACTTCAAACTAGTTGGTTTCCTTTGTAATCTTTTAGATTTTATTTTATTCATTTAAAAACATCCTGAAATTTCATAGGCTTTACTGGATTGCCAAAATGATCTATGATACAAAAATAGTTAAGAAGTCTTGCTTTACCCTTTTTGAAGGCAGCATTCAGTACCGTAAAAGAAAAGCACAGACTATAGTAGAAGGGAATTTAGGCCAAAGTCAAACAGCTCAGGTCAAAGATTAACTCTTCCTGCTAGGTTACTGGAAATGCAGGCAATCTGACTCATTTTTCAAACAACTTACCAAGCTAATACAACCTGGGAAAGATTTGCATATGCCTTTCATGGGCTAACTGGAAACTTCTTGGAGGGCTCCTAAGACAGAGTTTAACCATTAGAACTCACAAAATAATATGAGGTCAAATGTGAGAAGATTCTCTTTTGGGGAAGTTGGAGTGAAGTACACTATTTTGAGTGCTCTCTTTCATCTAATAACATTGGAAGTCCATTTGCATGCATCTAAGATAAGTCTTGAGGTCCTTAGAAGTAATATTCAAGAAAGTACTATTTTATGCCCACTTGGCTAGGAAATAGTGGTTTAGAGTGACAGGAGACACTTTCAGTCCAAGGGATTAGAGTAGAGGGAAGTAACATTAATGTTAAACCAAGTGACTGGAATTGACTTCACATGTGTCTGTGCCATACTTGGCAAAGGATGTTGTTCTGTTTACACAGCTGGCTGTGCTACCATTTTTATTTCATAGATGTATTACTGTCTTATTCCCCTGGAGGGAGCTCATTTATGAGATATCTGAACTGTGTGGTGTGGAAGGGATTGGAGTTGGGGTGGGTGGGTCGAGCTGGTGGGTAGGATATTTACAAGATGCAACCAATACCTCACATGGATATAATGCTTTAAGGTTTATTATGCAAGTGCCTAGTAACAAGGCTTGGGAGGGAGAGAGGATATGTGCTATCGTTCCCACTTGATACATGAGAGAACTGAAGTTCAGAGGAGTTACATGACCTAGTCATAGTCACATAGCTAGGAAATGTCAGATTCAGAATTCAAATACACATCTAATTCTGAGTCCCGTGGTCTTTTTTATTATGTTGAGCTAGAAGGGACCTTAGAAAGCATCTGGTTCAGTCACCATTGCTTTCCTCCTCTCCTCTTCCCTTCCCTTGTCTTCTTCCTTCTTTTTTCTCTCTTTCTCTGTGTGTCTAGATGCACACGTGTCTAGAACCTAAAGTACATAAGTGGGAATAGAGTGAGATAAGGTGAGATAGGGAGGTTGAACCAAATATGAAGGGCCTTGAAATGTGGAAAAAAAGAATTTCTACTTTATTCGCTAGGCAACGGAGAATGATGCGACCAGAATTGCCAACAGTAAGATTCCCCAAGTAGTGATGTGGAGGATAGACTGGAAAGGAGAGAGATTGAAGGGAGGAAGATTGGTTGGGAGAATACTAAAATAGTCCAGACAAGAGGTGATAAGGGTCAGAACTAGGGAGGTAGCAGGGGTGGAATTGATGACGTAGTGACTGATGGAATATAGAGAATGAGGGAGGGGCAAAAATCTAATATGGCTGAGGTTTGAGCCTCAGTGACTGGTAGGGTGGTGGTGTCATCAACAGAAATCGGGAAATTGGGAGGAAGGACATATTTTCGGGTAAGGAGGAAGAGTCAAGTTTTAGACAGGTTGAGTTTGAGTTGCATATCTAGGTGGAGATAACCAATAAGCTGTTGAAATAGAGAACTAGAACTCTAGGTAGAGATTGGGCTAGAACTAAAGATTTGAGAGCTGTCATTTACAAATGTTAACTGAAACTATAGGAGCAGAGAGGAAAAGTGGGATTGACTTCAGGGGACTCCCCAGATTTAAAGAGTAGGAGGAAATTAAGGACCCAGCAAAGAAGACCTTGTAGGAGACATCAGAGAAGCAAGTAGGTAAATGGGATGCCATCATAGAAGCCAGGGTATAAAGGAGTATATGGCAATTAGTTTCAAAAGAAGAGGATGAGGATGGAAAAGTGACTATCAGATTTGGGTCACAAAGAAGTCATTGGTTCACGAGAACAGTTCCAGTAGAGCATTAAGGGATTATTGCAAGGGTATGAGGAGTGAATGAGCTGGTGGGGGGAGACGGGGGAGGAAGTGGAGGCAATGATATATTGACAATGATATATATGACTCTTTCTAGACTTTTGGCATTGGAAGCCGGGAGAGAGATAGATTTACCTTATTTAGCATAGGGGCATTAGTCATCCCTCAGCTTTCATCACATCTGCTAGCATGACTATCTGTGTAGGAAAAGGGATCATACAGGATTAGACAATCTCCAAAAATTTATCTGGCTAATTCCTGTGGTGTCAGGTTATTGGAGAGCATTGAGGGAGCAGTGTTGAGGAAGAGGGAAAGAATGAAAAGTACTACTCCTCCCACTGTCATTGTGATGCAAAGTTGGTGACTTCAGGGGACTTGGATTTCTGAGCACAGGATGTAGGTACAGGCTTAAGAGCTGAATAATAATATTCCCAGTAAGAGTGACAGGAATATCAGGGCTTCCCCTCTTGCTTCTCTGGAAAGTAGTATTTGATGCTCTTGTGGGTGGGTGAGATAAGGCCCCCCAGGGCCCTTGGGTGGAATTGAAGTAACACCCATGGAAGAAGCATTTGAGTCATATTTATTTTACTCCTATCTCATTGTTCTGGCTGTGTCACTTCTACATCTGTTTTGGAGTTTTATTTTATTTAGGTGTTTTTGTTTTGGGAGAGTGGGGAGAATTCTTTACGTTAAAAGTGGGCTCTTTCATTTACCCTTCGTGGGGCTGCTGCTGTACTTTCATGGGCAATTTTCTGCCTCTATTTCTTGCAAATATTATATTTATAGACTAGGAAATTGGTTTCAGTCACTTTGGAGAGCAATTTAAACTGAAACAAGTAATTCCTTCCATCATACTGGTTTAGGGGAAGTAACCAGAAGTTTTCATCAGACAGGAATATCTTTTTCACTTGATTCCAATATTAAGAGATTTCATAATTTATTTTTCTCTGGTAGTTTATTTATCCTACCCTTGTAATCTTGGGGCTAATGATGTAATACCACCTTGTCAACTGCTTCCCTGGCATTCCCAGTTGGATGGTTTAGATCTTCTAGAAGATTTCTGTTTTATTTAGTTGGTGGCTTTCTTCTCATTTTTTCACTTCTTATTTCATTTTCATGCCATTCTGAAAGTGAGAGAGGCTTTACCTTCCTACTCATTTAACTGAATTAAAAATTATCTATATTTCTGTGTGAACAAACTACAAGCTGAATGCCTGTAGGCCAAATATGGGCACTTCTTAATTTTTGGCCAATTTTTTTTGTATCAATTTATCACCATCCTTATATTAGTTTCTTCTCCACTAACTTTTTGGCTTTACATAAATTTTATACATGCACACATACATATGTGTGTGTGCGTTCATATATATAATATTGCTAATGTTGTATATGTGTATGAGTATTTATCATGTTTACTGATGTGTTACCTAAACAAGACTTGACCCTTGGTTTTTTTTGAGGATAAAAATATAAGAGCTATTCATTGTACCAAGAATCTTCCTTACTATGAATCTCAATTCATTATTTATAGAAAGTCCCCAGGATCCACCCTTTTGTTGACTCTACCTTCAGCTTTTCTTACTCATGTCTCATACTTCAGTTACTTCCTACCTGGGTTATAGATATTACTATATTACTGCTTTTGTAATTTGCCTAAAGTTTTCTCCCCTGGAGAGCAAAATACCTTCAGGCAATAGACAAATTTATTCTAATTTGTAAAAACTGAATTAGATCTCCAACTTGGTCATCTAAATCAAAACCCCCCTTCTAGATTCCCAAATTGACCATGTGTTGTCTTGTCTTTTGTAATTAAAACCCCCAATCTCCTTGAGCTCACCCCCTTTTTTTTTTACCTGCTGGACTATCTGGTGATTTGCCTTTAACTCTTCCATAGTCCAATTAGAGAACTTGGTCTGGAGACAGGAGAGCATCTTGGCTTTCTGATGTGAAACTATGAGACCCCATGGTATAACTATACAGAAAACTCTCTTTGGAGTCAGACAACCTATATTAAATCCCGTTTCTGTCATGTAATACCCATGTGACCTCAGACAAGTCACTTAAACTCTATCTTTCCATTAGTTGCAAGCTTTTTTTTTTTGCAAGGCAATCAAGGTTAAGTGACTTGCCCAGGGTCATACAGTTAATAAGTGTCAAGTATCTGGATTTGAAGTCAGGTCCTCTTGACTCCAGGGCCCATGCTCTATCCACTGTTGCCCTTAGAATTTTCTTGAGGGCAGAGACTGTCTCTTCCTTTTTTTTTTTTTTTGTATCCCTAGTGCTTACCACAGTAACTCGTACATGGTAGATACTTAATAAATGTTTATGGATTGGTTCTCCATCTGAAAAACAAGGAGGGTGAACTAGATCACCTCTAAGATTCCTTCCAGTTCAAAATACATGATCCAATGATCTAAACTTTGTACTAGAGGCTTCCTCTTAACACAACGTGCCTACTTAATTTTGGGGAAACTGCTTCTCTGATTTATCCCTGCAGAGTAAAAACATGAAGAATGCGGTATCTGACACTTGCCAAGACTGACCAACAGGTCCCTTCATAAAAACTCAGGTTCAAAAGACTTCAAAACCAAGAATTTTATTTGCATAATAAAAGTTACAATAAGAACTTAAGTCCCAGTCCATAGGAGGTCAAGATATTTTCTTGCCACCCCCATCAACCTCCTGTGCCTCCACACAATACACTTTCAGTAGACCACTCTTCTGTAGGGATTGCCAGTGGATCCAGGACAGTATTATTCTGCATGGGGTCTCAGCAAGGAGAGCTTGATCCCCTGAGTCGGTGTTATGTGCTAAGCCATGTTTTGGCCAACAACTCTCTTCTCGTTGTTGTTCCCACAAATACTCCACTGCTTGCTACTGCTGTTCTCTTCCCAGTGTACCACATGTTTTCCTCACCCTCATCATTGTCCTTCACTCTTGACTCTCATGGGTATTTCTGACTCTGTCTTCAAAACTGCATTGTGGTTCTTCTCTTGTAGATGATACTAGTTACCTACTCCCCAGGGTACCAGTTCTTCACAAGTTGGCCAAGAAGCCTCAGATAACTGTACTATATATAACACTTTCTTGCCTTCAGGGCACTCTGAGTATCTTATTCCATGAGTTCTCAAGCATTTTGGTGACATGAATCCTTTGACAGTCTGGTAAAGCCTAGGGATTCCTTCTCAGAATGTTTTTACAAAACTCAATTTAATTTTTTTTGGCTACATTTTAATTTCTTAGCTCTCCTTTCCTCCTCATCCCACACTGAAGAAGGTCACCATTTGATGTGTGTGAGAGAGTGTAAATATATATATATATATATTCACACACACACACATGTATATACATACATACATACACACATATAAGGATAGCACCTTTCTTCATAGGTCTTTTGTAATTAATCTGAATATTTATATTATTCAGAGTAGCTTAGTCATTCTTGGCAATTAGAATGTTTTTAAATGAATAACACACAAAGGATCACAAAGGGGACTAATTATATTGAAATAAAGATGTAATTTTTTTCCCCATCCCAGTTCACAAACACCCTGAAATCTAGCCACAGACTTGTTTGGAGTCTATGGACATCAAGTCAAGAACTTCTGTCTTAGTCTATTTAAAACATTTGCTGTCTTATACCTAGATTTGATAGTTTCAACTTCCACACAAAGAATCTCTTCAGTTGGTTTTGGAAATACTTCAGTGATTTTTGGACCCCTCAAATGGATTTCCATTTCCCACTCTGGATTGGCTTATGGCAAATTCATAGGCATTTTCTTCTCCCTCTCCCAGTACCCGGATAATTTCTTCTTCACATCAGTAGTCTTTTGGGGTTTGGAGAAAAAATTATGCTTTCTTACTGTTTTTCTTTTCATTTTTCCCCAGGGTCACTAGATTATGAAAATGACTTTGAGATGCTTCTCAAAGATCTATAAAAGGGAAGAAGAATGAGTAGAATTGGCCATCACTAATAACTGCTCCTAGTGTATGATTTGTAGTCTTGTGATTCAGAGGGAGGGTGGCAGCTCTCACTATATAAGTCTCTTATGAAGAATCACCTCAGATGGCAGTAGAGTTGGCACATCTGCAAGATTTGTTGAGGTTGAACCATACCGTGCTAGTCAGTCCATCAATAAACATTGATGAAGTACCTACTGTGTCCCAGGCACTGTGCTAAGCACTAAGAAAGGTAAAAATGGTTTCTGCCCTCAAGGAACTTACATTCTAATTAACATATAAACAAATAAATGACTATCTGCAGAGAGGGAGAGAGAGAGAGAGACAGAGGGAGGGAAAGAGAGAGAGGAGAGAGAAGAGAGACAGAGAGAGAGAGAGAGAGACAGAGAGAGAGAATAAAAGTAATCAGAAATAAGAAGGCATTAGCACCTGGGGTAATAGGGAAAGACCTCCTGTAGAAGGTGGTATATGAATGGAGTCTTGAAGGAACCCAGCACTTCAAATAGGCAGATATGAAAAGGAAAAGTTTTATATGCATGAAAAACTACAATAGGGAATGGAGTGTCACGTATAAAGTATGTTATAGCAAGGAGACGATTGTAGTCAGGTCACAGAGGGCTTAGAGGAGAGTAGTGTAAGAAAACTTCATAAAAGTTCAGTCAAGAAGTGGAAAATACCTGCACTAAGGTGTTAGTTGTGCAAGGGAGAAGGGGATATATAGGAGAGATGCTGTAAAGCTGTCAGCCAATAGCTGATACTAGTTCAATGAAGATTTCCAGCATTTACATGACTGTGTTGATATATGTTGGTAATCTGGAACCATCATATCTTTTGGTAAAATTGATTCTCCAGCTGCATATGACCCTAACTCTAGCCTCAAAACCATTTCACCCTCTCTTCAAAGGGGCAGCTCACATGCGCTCCCTACCTTATTCTCAGATGGATGCAATAAGAATCATTCAGAGCATATCAGTAAGTGATTAATTCATGTACTTGCCTTTGAATCCATACATGGTTTCCATATTTTCTCCCAGTTGATCTTACTTCTTTTCTTATTAATTCCTGCCCAATTCAGGGAATGCTTCAAAAACTGAATGGCTGTGACATTGCATATACTTCATTCTCTGAGAATAAAACAAAATCAAAATAGGACAGATGCATGTGTATTTCCATATGTTTCTGCAGATGCATAGATACATATCCTCTACAGGGATACCTGACCAAGAACTGAACCACAGGAAGAGACATTGCCTTTGGGAAATTGATCATCATTTTCAATTTCCACCACCACCACCCTCCCCCCAAAGCTTTTCCTTGAAACAAAATCTGACCTTTTTCAACACCAATGTTCTTCTGGTAATACTAAATAGCTATAAATGGGAAAATACCACAATCTCTATGGGATAAAAACATCCCATGTTTCCCAAATAGCAATGAAGAAATACATTCAGGGAATAGGTGGGCTGCAGCATACACTGTGAACAATGAATTATATACAAAAAGCTAAACAAAACATATCTTCAACAAGATGTATGACTGAGAAAAAGAGGTGTATCCATTATCTAGTGAGAGCAAGGGGTGATAGATGGAAAGCCCCGTTCCTTCACTGAATTCATATGATACAAAGGGATCCAAAGGAAAATCCATTAAATGGAGGCTATCTGGGAGGAGATAGACAAGAAAACACAGATGAGATGTGGATGGATTGTCACCTACATCCTTGAAGAAAGCACTCACATTGAGATAATATATAGATCCATTGTAACATTGGAGTTCACACAAGCAGAATGGATGCATTGCAGCAGTCTATTGATATGGACAATTCTAGTATCTCTGCATAATTTGATATCATTAGGTTATCTGTTAAAACGATCAATATTTTAAAGACCATATTATTAAGGGGGAAATTCAGACAGAAGCAGCTTAGTTATCTGGCTCATGGCCATCCATAAAAGTAAACAAAGATGTTAGCCAAGCCATGCTCATTTTCTGCTTCCCAGTTACCGTGGGAAATTCCCTTAGCTTTCCTAATTGTTCTAGGTAGCTGATGAAGAAGGCTCAAGGCAGTCACTGATCTATTCCTGTCTTGATTGGCCATTGGTACCTTTCCAGTTATATCAACTGCTTACCTCCCTCCACCCCAACCTTCCAAACACACACAGACAAACATGCATAGAGTGCATGAGCCTCACTGATGTAATAAGTCAGTAATCCCTAGCCTTTCTGGAAGTATGTTTGTTGTGAGCTAATGAGAGGCAGGTGGCTTGCAAACCAAAGGACACCCAGTAGGCTCTCAACCCATTTTGGACCATACTTAAGACTTGAGTTGTGAAAGTCGTCCAGACAGCTGTCATTGAGTGCTTGTTCCTCAAGGGTGATTGTTGCCTCCCATCTTTGATTCAGAAACATTTCTCTTGGAGCTAATTTTTTTTATTATTTATGTTGATATGGTCCAGGACTTCTCTTTGCAAACCCCAACAGCTGCTTTCTAGCCAGCTGGTCTGACAAAGAGTAACTGGACGATTCCTTTTTTGGATCAGTTTTCGTTTTCCTGTCCCCAAAGGCCTTTCCTTTCCTTTTCAACACTCTTTTCCTCTTCATCTTTTCTATAATCTGGGATGTCCGAAGGATATGTATTTTACATCCTATGCTCAGGAATTATATGTTTGTTCTCTAGGAAACCCAGAAATGTGGGCCCAAGTTTACCACCTTTCATCTCACATAGCCTCCAGCCTAAGCTGAAATCAGTTCGAATCTAAAGAGAAGGCCACTGAGCCCAGCTTTATTTAGATTCCATTTCATTTCCCCAGAAGGCTAGTTCTCAGTGATAATATAGCCAGGGGAACCTAAGTCCATTAGGATGTCTCTGGTGACCTTGAAAAGTAACTTAGAGCCTGCCATTTAAAACTGAATCTGATATTGTGGAAATGTCTGTCCTTTTCCTTTTCTTGAACACTGAGAGTTTCAAAATACAAGCCAAAAGGAAGTGAGAGGCTCAGTTTGGGGAAGGCATATTGAACCTGAGGAGCCTGAATTGGTAATTCAGAAAATTACCTCTTTTGGGGCACTCAGAAGTACTCTAGGGAATCAAAATTGACAACTGCAATTCCATCCTTCCCAACTGAATCAGGAGTGATTGAGCAGCAAGAAAAAAGAGAGATCATCTCTCAACTTCTTATCTGAATAAGACTTCTGTATTTCAGAGCACAGCTTTACCAGACATGTTGGCCTTGACCCCAGATGGATTGCTATTCTCAAGTTCTACTGAGATTCTGTTTTAGAAAATCTTATTCCCAAATTACAAAATTCTGTTCAACCAATAAAAATGACCAGCTATAGGGATAGGATCAAGTTGGTTCTTCCAACTGGGGTACAGTAGGAATAGTGCCAGATTTGGAGTTGAAAGGCCTGGGTTCAAATCCCAGCTCTGCACTTATTGTTCCTGTAATATTGGGCAAGTAACCTGACCTCTGTGAGCCTGTTTCCTCATCTGTAAAATAAGAAAATTGGACTGGACAGAAGGAATGAAATAAGCATTGATGAAGCACCTACTATGTGGTAGGTACTATGCTAAAAGCATTTAAAATATCTTATTTGATACAACAATCCTGGGAGGTAGGTTCCATCATTATCCCTATTTTACAGTTAGGGAAACTGAGGCAGACAGCATGTAAGTGATTTACTCAAGGTCACACAGCTAGTAAATGTCTTAAGCAAAATTTGAATTCTCTTTTTTCTGATTCCACACCCAGGGCTCTATCCACTGTGCCACCTAGTTGCTACATAAATGGTCTCTTCAAGCTCTCCTAATTTTATAGTCTATGAGCTTCCTTTCAGGGTAAAATAAAATGCCCCCTGAAACCCTCTCTCCATTTTCTACTTATTAGAGAGTTGTAAAATTTCCTGTTCTTCTATAGAGTCTTAGATAGCCATTCTCTATGGATTAATTATAATTTATCCTGTAACCCAGAAGGCTGAAATATCAGGAGGGGGTGTTCTTTAACTATGATATGGCTGTCTCAGCATCCTCTCAGAAAACTGTAGGACATATTAAAAGGTGTTTCATTTCTCCAAAATGATGGTAATGCATTCTGGGAGGCTGAAACTTGATGTGAAAAAATGGGCTGGTACATTAATTGTGGGAAAAAGAGAGGCAAGGCACTCACCATGTGGATGCTCTTATGACTATGCCTTGCAATGACATGGGGATAGAGGGGAGGGGATAAAGGAAATAGGGGGAAGGCCTAAAGATTTTTTGAACCTCTCCATGTGACTGTTGTACTTTAAGTTTCAGCTATGACAAAGCATACTTCATAGACAACCTTGTTATTTCAGTGTAATATATTCCTAGTTCATACAACCTTGGGAGGGAAAAAATCAAACAAACAAATAAAAATAGATCCTTCCTGAAGGAAGAAAATTGTCCCAATAAGAAAATGATTTCTTTTCTGACCCCCAGAAGCCTGCAAAGACTTTGGGTTCATCAGAAAAATTTTACCAACAGAGATGGCCACTGGGCAAATGCTTCCTTTTCTAGAGCTTGTCTTGCTCTCAAGTGACTGCAGTCATCTCATATTCTTGTTAAAATCTGCATTAAGAAACCCCATGGAAAAGAGTTCTTAGTTGGGGAAATGGAGCTTAAAGGATATAGTGAAGAATTTGCACTAAACATGGTATTTTCTCTGCTCCTATAGATACCATTCTTAAGGAGAGCATCTACTTGGGCTTAAAAACAAAACATCAGCCAAAATTTAAAGAAGCCACCATTTGTTGCTGCTATAAAACATTAAGAAGACTTCAGATTCCCATAGCAAAGCTCTTAGGCAAAAAGAGACTGCCTAAAGAGAGGAAAACAAAACAAAAAACCAACTTGTTAAACAGCACCAACAACTTCATTACCAAACCCAGATAAAAACTCATGTATCATTTCTGGAGTGACTAGCTGTTGAGACGGATGATCCATGTTGGGACTTTCCCAAGGCTTCCAGCCAATTCCTCAAATATTGGCATGATTCCCTTAAAAAAAAAAACAGGACAAATCTCTGAAATGTAGCTTGGATTTTGGGTCAGAAAAAAAAGTCTCCTGATTTATGCCTTAAACTGTTCAGGAAAGAGTGCTATGTATACAAAGTTTGGACTTGCTTCCTAAGTTTTCCAATTTACAATTCTTTGTTTAATACACACGCCTTGGGGTCATCAGTGTGGGGCAAATTGTGCTGAAGGAAAATAAAACCTGACACTGTGGAACTTTGGATTTAATTTTTTAGAGAGTGCTGGGATGAATTTCCCTGCAAAATGGAATTGGTAGATAAATGCGTGGAAAATGAATATGACACAAAAACACAAAGCATCAACATAATGTATTTTTTTAATGTAATTGGAAGTTTGTGTACAAGAGATTGAGGCGAGGGAGTTGGGGAGAGTAAGGCCTGTTATAATTGGGATTACCTCAAGTAGTTTCCTTCCCTCTTCCCATAATCTCCTTCTCGTCTACATACACTTTCCTCCTATCCCCCAAGATGCTCCATTTAATGTAAACATGGATCAAAATCCCAAACAAAGGGATTCACATGCCTTAAATATTTTTATCATGCCTGCAAATGTTATAAGATTATGGTCACAATTTGTGGATTGGATGCCTTGAGGTGGATGTGGATTGTGATAAGGAAGGTTAAGTCATGAGTACAGAGAGCTAGGAAATAAGCTATCCTTAATCAAAAAGCAATAGAATTGATGCAAGTCATCTCCAGAGTAAGAAGGAGTAGTATTGCTCCCATGACTGCCTCAGACTAAATCCATTCCCCTCATCCCCAAGGCAGATGGACTGTCTCTTCCCTTTTTGGGGTGGAGATATTGTTCAAATCCCCAAAATACTTATATCCCTTGGTCTGCTTATTTTTCCTTCAAGTCTATCTTTGACTCCACTTTTAACCTTATTGTTACCTGAATAAGAATATTGGAGAGGAGGAAGAAGGGAAGAAGGAGGAAGGGCCTGAGCTTTCTCAAGAATTCCATGATAACCAGAATCCAGAATTCTCCTCCATAGTTTTTGGCTTCTTGATGTAAGTGTCTTCTAGATGAGAGTGTTGGATAAGATAACTGGGGAATATGGAGGTATATTCCCAGGTGATGATTTCAACAATTGAAATTCCCCCACTTTTTTCCTCTAGATCTTGCAAAAGTTATGTCACATACATCAACAGCTAGTAATGCATGGGATTAGAAAAGGACACCCATAACCCAGTGTCATTGTGAGAATTCTTGGTCCTCTTCAATGGATATCACTGAATCTTCATCAGATAATCTTCCAAAGCAGATGTCTATTCTGGTAGATAAACCTAAATGCATATCTACACATATATGTAGGCCTTGATCCTTGGGACACGTGAGACAAGAAAAAAATGGAAGCAAATACCAGAGATTATATAATTCTTCCATTGTGATCAGTGGGGATCACCTTCCATCAATGAGTGGTCCAATTACTTGCTTCAACTGTAGTGTACAAAATCCAGGTTTTAATTTGAGAATACCACCTGAGATAGGCATATTAATAATACTCTATTTGAGTCAAGAGGTGAGCTGACTCTTTAGCTTTTTAGTGCCTAGCCTTTTGATAATATTAAAGTTATTGTTTCCTTTAACTGAATCATTGTCTTAAAAAAAAAAAAAACAAAAAAACCCTAAGTTTTTGTCTGTACTTGACCACACTTCAGTCCTGGTTGTTATTAGGCAATAGTGAAACAACCTAGTCAAAATAAAAACAATAGTGTGATTAATGACTCGTGTTTTCTGAGTACAGATCAGGGCTGTGCAATACAGGCTTTCATTGTGTTGTTTTTCAAGCAACAGTCTTGGAGGTGTTCTTGGTTGATTACTGTAACCTGATGAGAAAGTTTTATGAACATGAACAATATGGGAGTTTGTTCTGCTTGACTTTGTGTATTAATTACCAGAGTCCTTTCTCCTTTCTTCCTTCTTTCCTTCCTTCCTTTTCTTCTTCCCTCCCTCCCTCCTTCCCAGTTGTATGGGTTGGAGAGAGAGAAAATGAAGGCCTTTTAAAAGAAAATAAAATGAAAAGTTTTAATATGTTAATAGAAGTGCATCTCTGGTCCCATATAGGTTTATATTTGTTGATGAACAGTTTGTGCACATACATACAAGGAGTTCATTTCTGCCCCTCCTCCCCCATTCTTTTTCTCTCTACTCCATTAAAATCCTGGAATATGAATAATTCTCCTTAGTTCTTCTTGAGGAGATTTGGGATACTTGAGATAACTAGGGGAAAATTGAATTACTTTGTCAAGTTCCTAGACTGGTAGGGAGGATTTATTTCTGTGAAACATATAGTTACCTGAAGGAGACAGGTCATCAGCCTATCTGAGCCTAGAGCTGATGATAGAGACCTTTCAAAGATAAACAAGGCATGATGTTCCAAATTGCCGTGAAGACTTCTGTGAGGTCAGAGGTTGGTGCAAGAGAAAAATTCAGATTGGAGATCCCTTGTCCAGCATTGCATAAGAGCTAGGACAAAGGGAAAACTATGTCTCCTGCAGAGATAAGAAAACGATGGTGTTTTTTTTCAGCAGTGATGGAGTGGGATATGTGACAGGGAAAGGTCTTCTCTGACAAATGGGGTGGCAGGGCTTGAGGAATTACTGGATAAAATAACCAGAAGGGCATCATGTGTGAGACCAACACAGCCTGCCCAGTACTGCACAGAATTTCAAAAGGGAAATGCCTGCTAAAAGTCAAAACAAACAAAAACCTGAAAGTGGTGATGCTTCCTGTGAGTCCTCCTAAGGAGCTGAATCTGACTATGCCTTTACACGACTTTGAGGAGAGAGTTGCTCGTTAGAAGGTGTTTTCATTTTCTATGGTCTCTGTTGTTAATTAAGTTCTATACATTTTCTTCAACCTGTCGGTACACCTTTTCTTCCTTGAATTTTGTGAATTATATGCTTGCAAGGGGGAATGAGTGACAACATTGTCATATGCTGTTTCCCAGAGTTTCTGGATGGGGACCATGAGCCAGAAGGTTGAGAAATCCCCTAAAAAATGTACCTGAGTCCTTCCTGTTATGTGAGAGCTTTTGACACAGGGGTTATTTAATTCATTCATGTTTTAGACCATTTATGCTAAGTATAACACTTCTTCACATTTGCATATATATATATGTATAGGGTTGTGTATACACACACATTATAAAGTCTTACAAATAGTTTTCAGCAATCAATAAGCCATAGAAATTGTTAGAAGTACAAACATCTTGGACTTAACCATCTTTATCAACTCCATGCTCTATACCTTCCACCCATTCCAATATTTTTCTAACACTCTAATTTCAATAGATTTTTTTCAATATTCAGGAATATATCTGCAGCAAACACATTTAAGAATCTCCCCCTACCATACTTTCTAACATATTCCTAGAAAAATGGAAACCAAGCAAGAAGGAAGACAAGATGATTTTCATGAGTCTGAATGTTTACTATCCCTTCCTTATCCTTACCTCTCCATTTCTTTTTGAAGGGTGGTATGGTGTAGTGAATAGGAAACTGAGTTTGAAACCAGAGAGACCTGAATTTGAGCTCTCCTTCTGATACATGACTGTGTGAAACAAGGCAAGTCACTTAAATTCCCAGTCTTCTAAACAAATTTATAAGACTATAAATTGTAGAGAAGGTGCTGACATGCATTGGAAGAAGGAGTTTCTCCATGTGGAAATTCTCCATGTCAATGACATCTAAGCCCTATCCTATTTCTTTTAAATTTTGAGCACATGGGTCTGTGCTTATATTATGCATATAATAGTATGACATATAGATTACTATATACATGTTCTCTCAACTATAAATATGTAACAAATATATATTTGTTATATACTTGACATATAATTTTCAACAGGTTAATGTTCACATTGACCTGGTGTGATATCCTGCCTAGTGTTCCATACAAACAAAAGCATACAGAAAATTTCCATCATCCTTGCTTCTCCTAATCTAGAAGTCCATAAAGTTTAGTTTAGTAGACTGATCAGAAGGGAAAATCCTAAAATTAAAAGTGGCACTTCATCAGTTTGCCCCTGTTTTGATATATATTGGGTACTAGACAGTCCGTTAAAGGGCTGATAGTAGATATTAACATGGTGTTAAACATGAGCAGTAGCATATTTATCAGAGAGAAAGTTTAGAGTGTTAAATAAAGTGCTGCTATTTACACTATTGACTTATCTGAATAAGATATGTCAATGAACAGGACCCTTCTTAATCTTTACAGACTTCCACCTGTGACATACACATTACACAGGCGGTCTGTGTTAGCCACCTTGGTAGTTAGCCATCATCATGTACTTTTTGTCTTATCTTCCCTACTAAAAGGGACCAGCACCCCTTCCCTAAATTTTGTGCCTCCCTCCATGTCTAGCACTATGCACATAGTGGTTATAAAGAGTCCCTAGTTCTTTCTTCCTCCATTAGATCTCAATATTTCTTACTTTGACCAAAATAACTCACAGTATTAATGATGTTAAATGTAATTTTCTTTTCATATGTGAGCATATTTTATTTAAGGAAAATAAATTTTAAATTGCATATGGAAATGGCTACTACTTCTATGTTAGAGCACAAATATGAAAGCTATAATGTGTCGGAGATGAGATTTGAATTCCTGTTTCTAGACTACTAGCCCAGCATTCTATCATCTTGCTTTTGTATTATAGCAATAGGGACACTATTATGAAGAGGCTACAATTTTTTCACCTATATTGTTGTGATAGTAGAGGTCTTTTGTGTATCCCCTTTTAACAGAAAGAGGGGGTCTCATATGACTAGACAATAAACAAGAATAACAAAAAACCTCAAATCTGTGTCCCTTCAGACCATACTCAGTGTGACCAACTGACTTTGGACTTTTATTTACTTTGTGTTTAGTTGTTGACTGAACAACATTTAGAGAGATAAATAAAATATGGCATTAGAAAAAAACCACCATGGTATAAAGAAATGAGGAACAAAATGTCTATCCAAAGGAAAACAAACAGGCTCAGTCAGAACTTAGACTTTATCTTCCAACTCTATTGCCTCACTTAGATTAAAGTAAACATATAGGGGAGAAAAATGCAAAAATTTTTTAAAAGGGCTGCACATCTCAAAAACACTAACCAGTTCCTGGAAGGGCTTCTAGTATTTCCCAGCCCTCTGTTTCAGTTACCAGATGTTTTCCTCATTAAGACCTTCTTAAGGCAGAAATGGGCCCTACCTAATCATTGCTCCAGATTAGTAATAGTTCCTAATAGTCCTACAGAATGTCTGCTTTCAGTTGCCTTTATTAGCACGACTTTTAGAAAATCTCACCCACCAATTATTGTACGGGAAAACTATGAATTGTCAGTTTTGTCTTCTGAGAAGTCCAAGGGAAAAAATACTACAGAGTGACTAAATATAATTTGGCTATGTAAGTGATAGGAAAATGGCTAGGAACCTATATGGGCACTTCTTTTGGTCATAATAAAGCAAAGTTATTATATGTGGACTTCATTATGGATGATTCCTTATGGGATATGTATGCTGTCATTTTTTAAAACAGAATTATTATGTATGTAAAGCTTTATAACCAGTTAAAAATGAACAGTGTTCATTGACTTGCTTGCAGTAACAAGGGAGGTCACCAATGGGCATCTACATTTGCATTTCAGCACTCTTCTTTATTTCTTTGATCAAATGGCAAACCTTGATGTGTCAGTCTCAGTCACTTTCCAAATAGCCCCTGCAGTGTTTGGGGACACCCATCAGGGTTAATAACAAGGCTATTGTGGGAAGCAGTATAGTTAGGCTTTTCCCTTAATGGCAAACTGCTGAGGGTAATATTTTTTTCAGGACAAACTGTCCATAGAGACTGTAACAAAAGTTCCTTTTAGTTTAATTGTTAAATTTAATTAGTACATCTGACCCACACTGAGTACCTTGTAGAATTGTAAAAATGTTGTCATCTTACACAGGAACAACCACATTTTACCACACCCTCCCTTTAAAGGTTAAAAGTAATATATGATACTTAAACATGTGTTGTTTACAGATCCCTAGCCTGACCGACACATCTGTGCTGAGACCTGGCTGGTGGTAGATTCAATAAGTCTTCAGTAGACAAGTGTATGTGGGCCAGAGGAGGGTCTCCCCCATGCCATTTTTGGCACCACAAGGTCCTAACTTTGAAAAAGTTATTGCTCATTTTTTCATGCTAAATTTATTCAAAATTATCCAGCATTTCTAATTTCAGAAGGAGTTGATTTACGGCAAATATTTTTACCACTTGTAGATTAAAGAAGCATTTTAAGAGTAACTCTCTGGGGATTAATATTTAATAGTTAGTTGGGCTGGTTTCATATTCACATTCCTATTCTCCAGAAGGCAGCTATAGTTTGTATACTGTTAGGTTTGGGGAGTCCTACGAGAGACCAAGTTTATACTCCAGTCAAATATAGTTAATATGTCTTTTATACCTATTAGCTGCTGATACTTTCTACAGCCTCTAAAATTAGCTGCATGATTGGGTATTAACCTTTTGAAGCCCTAATAGAGAGCTCTAGCTTTTTTAAACCTACAAAAAAGATCTGTAGTTTTCAGTTGATGAAAAGAAATCAACCTGTGAAACAACTTTCAAGTATCCAATTTAATTAGGCAAGGATAAATAGGTTTTAAAAATATTACTCAGAACCACTTTTCTTAGTATGAAACCCCTGTTCTACATTAACAATCTCTCCTTCATAATCAGTAAAAGTGAAGGAGTTGATTGTTTCGTCAAATATATTTTGAACAATTGTTGCACCTTAAAACGTTACTTTAGTGGCCACAAACCACCTACTGGAAAGGCCAAGGCCAGAACTGAAGTGCACTATTCTGTCAGTAATTGCTCTGTTTCTGCTTTGTTCTATTGGGTCCCAAGTGGAAGGTGAGGTCTACTTAGGACCTTTGGGAAAAGAGTTACTTATACACCTCCTTACTGAAATGGAATCAAATATAGAATTAGAGATTTCTTATCCCTTATTTCTTCCAAACTTGGATTATAATAAGCTAATCACAAATAAATTGGAACTGGATTGCCATATTTGGAGCCAGTGCCATATAAATAAAACAAAAAGAAATGTGTTTTATTCCCAATCCCAAACTCCCTCTCAAATACTCCCCCAATACATGTACACACACACACACACACAAACACACACTCCTATGTACATTATAGTGGCACAGGAAGCAAGATTATTCAGGACTGGATTTGGAGTCAGACAACCTGATTTGGAATTTGTCTCTGTCACATGTTATCTAGGAGGTAGCCTCTCTTGTCTCCACTTTCCTTATCTGTAAAATGAGAGGTTTGAGGAAGATGGCTTTTAACATTCCCTCTGACTCTAAAACTATAATCTTTCCCCTTCAAACTCTTTCCCCTTCAAAGTCTCACAGTTTTAAAAAAGGCCTGAATTCAAGGGTCTCAGTTTTCTCATGTGTAACATTAAGAAAGGGAACTTTAAGTGTGATTTTTCCTCTTCTAATATACTTTCCCATGTAAAATACTGGACTAGAGTTCACCAGAGCAGTTTGGATTGCCTACATAAATTCCATGATGTTAGGCTAACTAGACCCTGGATTTATTGTCATTTTTCATTTGGTGCAAATACTGAGTTGGACAACATTTAGAGGTAGGAAAAAAAAACAAAAATGGGCAGACAAAGATCTCAAAACTTTTCTTAACGATAAAGAATTAATTTTGATTTTTCCCTTAAAGTCTATTCTTACCAACATTAGTTATGAGCGTGGTCAGGAGACTGCAAGATACTGATGGAGGAAGAAAAAGGAGAACAACAACTAGCTACTGTCTATTGTCATCTGATCCCACCTGAGCTCTTTAAGGAAGAAAGCTGATAGGGGAAGTGTTAGCGTAGTATAGAGATAAATCATATAAGACTTTGAGATCCAGTGGAAAATCATAATCTACCGGTTTGGGGACAAAGGGGAAGATGACCTAGGAAGAAAGAGTAATAAATATTTTTTAATTAATTAATTTAGTTTTAGTTTTTACCATTCACTTCCATAAGATTTTGAGTTCCAAATTTTCTCCCCATCTCTTCCTTCCACCCACCCCAAGACAGTATGCATTCTGATTACCCTTTAGGGAAGTCTGTCTTCCCTTCTATCATACCCCTTCCTTCTCTAATCCCCTTCCCCTCTATTTTCCTGTAGGGCAAGATAGATTTCTATATCCTATTGGTTGTATGTCTTATTTCCCAGTTACATGTAAAAACAATTTTTAACATTCATTTTTAAAAATTTGAGTTCCAATTTCTCTCCCTTCTTCCCTCCCCACCCATCCCCACTGAGAAGGCAAGAAATTTTATATAGGCTACACATGTGCAGTTATGCAAAACTCTTCCATAACAATTATGTTGTAAAAGACTAACTGTATTTCCCTCCATGCTATCCTGGCCCCCTGTTCATTCTATTCTCTCATTTGACCATATAACCTCCTCAAAAATGTTTACTTCTAATTACCCACTTCTCCCATTTGCCCTCCCTTCCATCATCCCCCACACCCTACTTAACCCCTTCCCCCTACTTTCCTGTATTGTAGAATAGATTTTCAGGAGTTATTCCCTCTTTAATTCAAATCCAATGAGAGTAAGGTTCACTCTTTCCCTCTCATCTCCCCCCTCTTCCCCTCCATTGAAAAAGCTTTTTCTTGACTCTTTTATGTGAGAGATAATTTACCCAGTTCTATTTCTTACTTTCTCCTCTTAATATATTCCTCTCTCACCCCTTAATTTTATTTTTTAGATAGTATCCTTTCATATTCAATTTACCCTGTGCCCTCTGTCTTTCTTTCTGTCACTGTCTCACTGTCTCTTTCTGTCTCTGTCTCTCTCTGTATGTGTATATATGTATTTATGTGTATATATACATATATATATAAATATATTTATGTGTATATTTATGTGTATATATACATATATATATATATAATCCCTCTAATTACCTTAATACTTAAAAACATCTCTACAAATATTATCTTGCCATGTAGAAATGTAAACAATTCAACTTTAATAAGTCCCTCATGATTTCTCTTTCCTGTTTACCTTTTCATGCCTCTCTTGATTCTTGTGTTTGAAAGTCAAATTTTCTACTCAGCTCTGGTCTTTTTCTAAAGAATGCTTGAAACTCCTCTGTTTCATTGAATGACTATTTTCCCTTTGATGTATACTCAGTTTTGTTGGGTAGGTGATTCTTGGTCTTAGTCCTCACTCCTTTGATCTCTGGAATGTCATATTCTAAGCCCTCCAATCCCTTAATGTAGAAATTGCTAGATTTTGGGTTATCCTGATTGTATTTCCACAAAACCTGAATTGTTTCGTTTTGGTTGTTTGCAATATAGTCTTCTTGATATGGGAACTCTGGAATTTGGCTACAGTATTCCTAGGAGTTTTCCTTTTGTGATCTCATTCAGGAAGTAATCTTTGGATTCTTTCAATATCTATTTTACCCTCTGGTTCTAGAATTTCAGGGTAGTTTTCCTTGATCATTTCTTGAAAGATGATATGATATCTAGGCTCATTTTTTGATTATGCCTTTCAGATAGTCCAATAATTTTTAAATTGTTTCTCCTGGATCTATCTTCCAGGTCAGTTGTTTTTCTAACAAGATATTTCACATTGTCTGCTATTTTTTCATTCTATCGATCTTGTTATATAATTTCTTGATTTTTCATAAAATCATTAGTTTACATCCGTTCCATTTTTAAGATGTTATTTTCTTCAGCATTTTTAGGTTCCCTTTAGCAAGCAGTTGACTTGTTTTCATGATTTTATTTCATCACTCTAATTTCTCTTCCCATTTTTTTCCTCTACTTCTCTTCTTTGATTTTCAAAACCCTTTTTGAACTCTTCCATGGTCTGAGGCCAATTCATGTTTTTCTTGGAGACTTTGAATGTAGGAATTTTGACTTTGTTGTCTTCTTCTGTTTGTATATTTTGGTCTTCCTTGTCACCAAAGTAAGATTGTACAGTCTGATTCTTTTTCATTTTTTGCTCATTTCCCCCACCATTTATTTGACTTTTGAGATATTTTTCAAGGTAGTTCTCTGCTTCCAGTGGGGATATGAAGCTGTACTGTCAGTCTCTTGATCCCTCCACAATCTGTGAGCCTAGAGTTCCAGAAACAGCAGCTGCCACTGCCCCTGCTGCTGACTCTACTCCAGGCTCTTCAGTCCCCTATGCCACCCTGAGGCTATGGTCATGTATCAGTATGCACTCCAACATACACAGAGGGGTCTGTTATCATGGGTTTTTTGATCTGCATTCATAAAAGGAAAGGCAATTTTTGAGGGGTTGACAATCACTTTAATCAAATACATATAGCATTCCTTTTACCAAGTACACACATCATTCACCTAATTCAGGGGAGTCAGCACCCTGAACTTCAAGAAAAATACAGAGAAATCCAATGATCAACAGACATGACTTCGGCTGCCTGAATTCAGCAGATGGTTGGATCCTAACTATCTGACCATAGTTATCAGAGAGGAAAGCACTGACATCTGGGTTTTCAAAGCTGGGGCAATAGAGGCTCTTTTAGCACCTTCCCAGAGTCCTCATCTGGCCAAACAAAGACTTCCAGTCAGTAAGTCCCAGTGTAATCAACAGACATGGCTTTTTCTGCCTGACCATAATTCAACAGATAGGTATATCTGTCTGACCATAGTTACTAGAGAAGGAAGCACAACACCTGGGTTTTCAAAGCTAAGGTGCTCTTTTAGTGACTTCCCAGAGTACTTATCTGGCACTCAAACCTTATTAGAAAAACTAAGTCCCAAAGTAAAACCTCAACCTCACAGTATTTATACCATTTTTTAAAGCCAGCAGGCATCCCAACCCATGAAAACCAGTGCTTCATTAACAAAAGCTGTGAGTGTTCCTACTAGTCTTCCCTAATCAAACTCCCCTTAATGAGCAGGCTCATTAATGGGTGCAGAAGATCTTTAATCACATTAACAATACAAATACTTACACTGTTTCAAGTTAGAGAAACTCTTGCTTCTGTACTTTACTCCTAGTAAACACTATTGATTGAGGCAAGATTCAATCAGTGACTTGATAATGCTAAAACAAAAACAGCAAAAGAACCTATTTTACTTGCTATCATAGGCTGGACCACTCTACTCTCTTACACAGGTCCAACAGGTTTTTTCCATCGACCTTAAAAATTTTCCTCAGTGTTTTGGGATTGTGAAGTCTGAAAACTGCCACAGGTCCCAGAGATACTGCCACTCCGGGACCTATTCAGGTCCTGTCTGTGCCCATGCAGCCCACGCTGGACTGTACTCTGCTGCCATTGTGGCATGACAGATGCTTCCAGTTGACCTTCTAGGATGTCTTGGGCTGGAGATATGCTTTACTCCATCATTCTGTAGGTTCTGCAGCTCCAGAATTTGTCCAGAATTATTTTTTACAACTTTAGTGGGGTTTTCGGGAGAGTTTTAGAAAGCCTGTATTTTTACTCTGGCATCTTGAAGAGCAATAATTATTAAAAACAAAGTTAAAAGGGTGAAAAAATATGGGGAAATGTTATATATCTCATATCAAAACAATTTGGAAAAGAAATAGAGATAACAAGAATTCTAGTATAATTTGAAATCCATGACCAAAAAAAAAAAAAGAGAGAACCTGGATAGCATACTTCAAGACATCATTACAGATAATTGTTGAGATGTATTAGAACATTAGTACAATGTGAAAAATAGGAAGCATACAGCTGAATACTTTCTGAAATCACAAAAGGAAAATCCCCAGGAACGTCATTGCAAAAATCCGGCAAAATGAAAAATAGAAGTAGCTAGAAAAAAAGAATTCAAATATCTAGGAACCATAATCAGATCTTAATTGCAATCTTAAGCTATCACTTTTAAGGCGTGGGGAACATGGAATACTAGTCTAAAAGGCAAAAGATAAATGTCTACAACCAAGAATAACTTACCCAGCAAACTGAGTATAATCCTACAGGAAAAAAATAGATTTTCAATGAAATAGAGGATTTTCAAATAAACTTTTTAAAAATAAATCAGAGCTGAAAAAACTTTTGAAATTTAAATGTGGAAGTCAAGAGAAAAATAAAGAAATTAACCACAAGTAAAACAAAAATCAAAAATATTTTTTTACGGATGAATTGTTCACATTCTAAAGTACAAGGAGATATTAAAAGGGTTCTTTTAGAATCCTAATGTCAAGCTATTGTGACAAAAACTCACTATTTGGCCAAAAATGCTAGGAAAACTGGAAAGCAGTCTGGCAGAAACTAACTATAGATCAACATCTCATGCCATATACTAAGATAAAATCAAAATAGGTTCATCATTTAGACATAAAAAGTGATAATATAAGCAAGTTAGGGGACCATGGAAATTTTTACCTATAAGATTTATGGACAAAGGAAGAATTTATGACTAAACAAAAGATAACAAGCATTACATGATGCAAAATGAATAGTTTTGATTACATTAAATGCAAAAGGTTTTGTACAAACAAAACCAGTGTAGTCAAAATTAGAAGGAAAGGAAGAAACCGGGGAAAACTTTTACAAGCTTTTCTAACAAAGGCCTCATTTTTCAAATTTTTAAGGAACTTGAGTCAAATTTATGAGAATATAAGCCATTTCCCAAGTGATAGCTAGTCGAAGGCCATGAATGGACAGTTTTCAGAAGAAAAAATCAAAGCTATCTATAGTCATATAAAATGTTCTAAATACCTATTGATTAAAGAAATGGAAATTAAAACACTTCTGCAATTATCACCTCACACTTATCAGATTGGCTAATATGACAAAAGAGGGAAATGACAAATATTAGAGGGGAAGTGGAAAAATTGAGACATTATCACACTGTTGGTGGATTTGCAGTGTGATCCAACCATTCTGGAGAGTAATTGGAACTATATCCAAAGGGCTATACAACTTTACATACCCTTTGACCCTTTGTATCCCAAAGAGATAAAAGAAAAGGGAAAAGGACGTATATGTACAAAAACATGTGTAGCAGCTCTTTTTTTTGGTGGCAAAGAATTGGAAATTAAGGGTTCATCAATTACGTAATAGCTAAACAAGTTATGTGATTGTGATGGAATCCTTTTGAGTTATAAGAAATGATAAGAGGGGAACAGAGCCAAGATGGCAGAGTAGAAAGACACACATACACTAGCCCTTCCCCTACAGCCCATAAAATACCTGTAAAGAAAGACTCTTAACAAATTCTAGAGCACCAGAAGCCACAAAACAACGGAGTGGAGGAGATTTCCAGCCTGAAAGGCCAGCAAGAAAGGTCTCTTGCACTCGATGCAGAGCAGAGCCAAGCCCACCCTTGGCTGCACCAGGAGGAGGACTTGAGCAGGCCTTGGAGGTGGGGTTCCCCAGCAGCAGTAGCAGTGGGTGCAGATTCCTAAACCCACAGGCGCCAAAGGTCAGTGAAAGGGTTTTTTCAGCTGGCCAAGAAGGGAGCAGGGTCTTTCCATAGCTCCAGCCTGAAGTGGTGGTGGCAGAGACTGCAAAAGGCAGCAGTAGCTCTCACAGCACCACCCACAGCAGCCCACATCCATTGTTGGACCTTAAACCCCTGGGGTCATTGAGCTGCAGATCCTTACCTCAGCCCTATGTGGAGGCCCTGATCATACCTAATCCTCCTGGAGGAATTGAGCAGCTGATCTTTATCTCACACTGAATAGAAGCCCTGCACCCCCTAAAGCTCCTGGGGGAATTGAGCACCTTATCTGCATCTCAGTCTCCAGTGCTGGGTTGGTAGAACTGGAGGCCAGGTGGTTGTAGAGAGGAAACTCTACTAATCACAGAATCTGGGCACAAAAGTTTCTGGTTGCTCCCAGATGAGTGTACACGCTTGATTGTGCCACCTTGGAGGAACTGAGATTTACAGATCCACAGAGTATACCCTACTCTTGACAAAAGACCCAAAGTCAAATAACCAGTTGGGAAAATGCCCAAGAAAGGGAAAAAAAGAAGACTATAGAAGGTTACTTTCTTGGTGAACAGATACCTTCTCCCATCCTTTTGGATGAGGAAGAACAATGCTTACCATCAGGGAAAGACATAAAAGTCAAGGCTTCTGTATCCCAAATATCCAAAATAAATATTCAATGGTCTTAGGCCTTGAAGAGCTCAAAAAAGATTTTGAAAATCAAGTAAGAGAGGTCGAGAAAAATTGGGAAGAGAAATGAGAGAGATACAAGAAAATCATGAAAAGTGAGACCCCAAAAAATGCTGAAGAAAATAACACCTTTAAAAATAGGCTAACTCAATTGGCAAAAGAGGTCCAAAAAGTCAATGAGGAGAAGAATGCTTTCAAAAGCAGAATTAGCCAAATGGAAAAGAAAGTTCAAAAGGTCACTGAAGAAAATACTCCTTTAAAAATTAGAATGGAACAGATGGAGGCTAATGACTTTATGAGAAACCAAGAAATCAAAAAAAAAACCCAAAAGAATGAGAAAATGGAAGAGAATGTGAAATATCTCATTGGAAAAACAACTGACCTGGAAAATAGATCCAGGAGATACAATTTAAAAATTATGGGACTACCTGAAAGTCATGATCAAAAAAAGTCTAGACATCATCTTTCATGAAATTATCAAGGAAAACTGCCCTAATATTCTAGAACCAGAGGGCAAAATAAATATTGAAAGAATCCACCAATTACTTCCTGAAAGAGATCCAAAAAGAAAAACTCCTAGGAACATTGT